>CM053609.1:91133877-91177817 GCA_028646535.1 Procyon lotor | reverse complement strand
TCAAAGTCTTGTTCTACCCACGAGCTTACAATAGGCTTCTAAAGTGGAGGAGTTTCAGGAAGTTACTGGGGTCAAGGGGAAGGCAAGGGTATGCTTTGGAGCACGATGTGTTTTTCGTTCAAAATCAATAAAACAGAAACAAAACAAAAAGAACCCCCAACTCAAAAGGGAATTTTCAAAGAACAGCCCAGATTCCCCGAAACCAGACTCACTCTGTGGCCACCATCTGGGGGATGGGTTCATCCAGCAGTTCCAAGCTGTGCAGGATCCAATAGCAGAGCCATGGGCGGCTGGCATCCAGACACTGCGGGAGGCACAGGGGAGAAAACACACCCCGCATTCAGAATCACTCCGAGATGCTGCTGACAAGGCAGCATCTGTCTCACCCTGGCAGCCTGGAAAGGGGGAGGAGGGCACCCAATGAACAATAAGTGAATGAAGGACGCTTTGCTTTGTGGCCCCAGTCAGCAGCTGAAGTGACCGTATGCGCAGAAAGGACAATGGGACAAAGACGTTTACCTTGAGCCCACGGGGTCCTCCCCTGATAGGCGCCCAAGGAAGCTCGGCAGAGGAGCACCCACATGCTAGGAAGCTAAGTGATGATGTTTCCTCAGTGTAGACCCAAGGAGATCCAGGCTCTCAGACAGCGATTTCCTGGATGAACTCATTCACTGATTCAACAAATATTTGCTACCTCCTTGTGTGTGCCAAGCATTTTATTAGATACGGGGGCACAGTAATGAACAAAACGTAGTTCCTACTCTTGAAATGCTTGGGATACAGAATGTGTGTGTTTATCTGTAGAGGAAGAGGGCTCTAGACAGATGCATTTAAGCACAAATAACCTTAGGACTTCCTGGAACAAGATGGCACATGATACACGCGTGCATGTACCTGCAATGACGATATGCACTGCACTGGGCAGGAACAGCGTGGAGGGAGCGCACGAAGAGCCTAATTCTGTGTCGGGGGCCAGGAAAGGCTTCCCGAGGTGATGCGCAAGCCGCTTGGGATCCCAATTCAACCCATAAATATGGAGAGAGCATTCAAGGCAGGCAGGCGGGGAGTCTTACTGCTCCCGTTTTCCAGATTAAAAGTATATAAATGCAATCCAGAGAGATTAACTTTTTCCAGATGACAAAGATCAAATGTCAGAGCTGAGTTTCTGGACTTATATTCCAGGGCTCTTTCTGCTGGCCCAAGCTACCCTCTTCATAAATGCGCTGACCATCTCCAGCTGTGGCTAGGCCGCCACCCGGGGAGAACTGGGTGCGGATCCCGCCTGCCCAGGTTAGAGTCCCAGCTCCTCCTCTTGGAGCTATGTGCTCCTAGCAAATGACTTAACCCTGCGACTGACCTACCTCACGTAGTAGGTGAGACAAGTTGGTGAGATGAGGCATGGTAAGCTTTCGGCATGCCGTCCAGCTGTTGGCTGTACGGTGTTAACCGTATCAGGCTCACTGAACCCTAACCATGGACGACCTGCGTCAAGGTTGAAAATTTTGACCCCGAGGCCCAGTCTAGCTCGTAGGCATGTTCTGCTTGTTCCCTGTAGTGTTCTGTTTTTTAATTAGAATTAGTTGCAACATGTAAGCATTGGGAGATTCACAGAGAAATCTAGATTTCTGGCTTAATTTGAAAAGAGAGAGAGAGAGACAGAGAGAGATCTGGCGAGCCTGGGTCTGCATTCCTGGATAGCAGCACCTGGCAGGAGAGGGAAAGCACGGGGCCTCAGGTGTGGCTGAGTCTCCCTCCCACCTGCCCCCTTCTCTTATTTATGCTACCTGCTCAGGTCTACAGGCGTTTCAGCTGTTCAGTCTCTGCCTGTAAATAATCAAATGCAGACTCCCCCAAATAAAAAAGCAAATTAAAAGCAGGGTTGCTGTGTATAAGGTGAGGCAGGAAGACTGGAGGCCTCCTGCTCACATTCATCCCCCGACTGCCACCTTCCCAGCACCCTGCCCCGTCCTGCACCACCACTGCCCTCCCCTGAGGCCCGTCTGTGGAACCCCAGGGCTCCAGGAATGTGATTTAAAATGCACTCTAAGTGTGGGCATTTTTACAGTGTTCAACTGTGGAAGTCCTCACTGGGATTTATGTACTGATTTTCTGGCCCGCATAGGATTAGATCCGCTTATAGGGCAAAGAATTAGGGATGGACAGTTAGTAACTGCCTTTTAGGCAGCTGACAAGCGGTGGCCAGGTGAACCCCTCACCATGATCTAACGGTGCAAGAAAGCCCCACCCCACCTGGGGTGCTCTGTCCTTCCCAGGGGAAGTCACAGCTAGAGAGCCCGTGCCGCCCCTTTCAGGAGGGGGAGTCCCGGGCTCTGCAGGTCTGGGCTCCTGCGTACCTGGATCCCGCCACAGCCACGGGGTACAAAGAGTGACTCTGCAGCAGGTTGGGCCCACGAGTGTTTCATATTCCAACAGAAAAAAGGACTGTCTGGCTGACCATCCAATTGAGCTCCTGGGCAGCGTGCTTACCTCGTAGGCGTCTGTCAGCTGTCGAAGCCCTCTTTTCAGATAATGGAAGTGCTTCTCCCTCTGCAAAATCAGCCTGGAAAGACAAAGAGCTTGAAAACCTAGTCTTATGCTCCTGCTCCTCCCCCACTAGAGAACACACGTGTGCACGTGCACACACTCAGCTCCGGGAACCCCCCCCTTGGTTAACAAGTGGATAACCAGCATCTTCTTTAGCTCCCAAGGGCAGCTAAGTCAGACAGAAGAGGCCAGCACCTGAATGTCCCTAAATGCCTGAAAACGTGGGGGCCAACACTGTGGGTGAGTTCCTCTCCTCCGTGGTAGGTGACTTTGGGCAATGCAAAAAGCCACAACGAACGCACCCGGCCTGCTCCTCAGCTGTGCGTCTATGACTCCCTCCCTGAAATTCCACCTCCTACGTGCTGACCCCCCGCCCTGGCCGCAGGACCCTATTCATATTCAGCAGCCAGCTGGTCTCCTTGGCCCTGAGATCAGCAATTCTGGCTGTAAGATGGAATGTGCCGCCCATGGCCACCTGCACGGGCAAGGCCAAGGACAGGGGCTGCACTTCTTGCTGGGTCTCACAGCAGAGGCCCGTGTGATTGTGGGAGGAAGGAAAAAAGAACAGAGTGGCCAGACAGTCCCCGTGCTTACTAATTCCATGAATTAAAAAAGAACCATTCTCCTTTCTAGGGGATCAGTTCAAAAACGATGGACTGAACACCTTCTGTATTGTGGCCAGAGTAAGATCATTCATGTAGTCTTTACCTCAAAGAGTCTCCTAGCTCAGTACTAGACATGAGTAGAGACGTTGAGTGGCTACAGTGTGAGAAACAAATGGGTAGGTTTCATAAAGGAAACAAGTAAAATACTACCAAGGCTCTAAAGGGAAGGGGTGGGGGCATCTCATGGAGAAAGGAATGATCAGGAAGGGCTGTGTAGAAGAGGGGGAATATGGGGTGGGCGGCCCTAGCAGAGGGAGGAAATGTTCACAGGTAGAGATGGTCAGGAGGGGAGGAGACGGTAGCCAGAAGCAACAGCCATGGAAAGGCTCAGACCAGGGCTGTCCAAAGAACTTTCCACAATGATGGAAATGGATCTGTGTTATCCGGCAGGCAGACACCAGCCATGTGCGTTTAGTGAGCATCTGAAATGTGCTAATGTGACCGAGGAACTGAATTTCAAATTTTATTTAATTTGAATTGATTTCCGTTTAAATAGCTGCAGGAGACCCAGGCTACTGTATTGTGCAGTGCAGGTATTGAGGGTGCAAGACCCGTGGGGGATCTGGCCTGAATATTAGGAATGCAGTAAGAGTGGTCAAAAAGGCAACTTAAGGCCTTTAATAGGGGTCTGGGATGCCACCTGAGGAACTTCTACTCAATTCAGTCGGCAAAGGTAGACCCTGAAGGTTTTGGTGTTTTGTTTTGTTTTTTTCACTTAAGCTACGTTGGTTTGTTTTTGTTTTTAATTGAAGTAGCGTTGACACACAATGTTAATATTAGTTTCAACCTAGTGATTCAACAAGTCTATGCATTGAACTATGCTCACTCAAGGTTAGCTACCACCTATCACCATATAATGCGATCCCAATACCACTGATGATATTCCCTATGCTGTGATTTATTCATTCCAGAACGAGAAGCCTGAATCTCCCACTTCCTTTCGCCCATTTTGCCTTTCCTATACTCCTCTCCTCTATAACCACCGGTTTGTTCTGTGTATCAGTGGGTCTGTTTCTGCTTTTTGTTTGTTCATTTGTGTTTTAGATGACACATATAATTGAAATCATGGAGTATTTGTCTTTCTCTGACTTATTTCACTTAGTGTAATACTCTCTAGGTCCATCCATGTTGGATGTTGTCCATGTCCAACATGTCCATCCATGTTGTCCATCCAATGGCAAGCTCTCATTCTTTTTTTATGGCTGGCTAGTATTCCATTGTATATCTACACCACGTCTTTATCCATTTATCTATTGATGGACAGTTGGGTTGCCTCCATACCTTGGCTATTATAAATAATGCCACAATAAACACAGGGGTGCATATGTCTTTTCAAATTAGCGTTTTTGTTTTCTCTGGGGGAATACCCAGTAGTGGAATGACAGAATCACAGGGTGACTCTATCCGTAATGTTTTGAGGCACCTCCATACTGTTTTCCACAGCAGCTACGACAGTTTGCATGCCTACCAACAGTGCGCAAGTGTTCCTTTCCCCCCCACATCCTCACCAACACTTGTTATTTCTTGTCTTTCTGATTCAAGCCATTCTGACGGGTGGAAGGTGAAATTCTGAGGTTCTGAGCTGAGAAGAAAATGACCCAAATTATGTCTTAAAAACATTATCTGGCCGCGGTAGGTATCCAATATATGTTTACAAGCTGGGTCAAGTGAAAGCACTAAGTGTAGAGAGAGGTAAGGTGGGAAGATGGGGTAAGGTGATGCTCAGAGTCAACCGGGGCAGAAGTACTTTGAGTACTGGGCTCAGATTAGCACAGTGACCCATGGGCAGGTGGGCTGATGGCACAGGAAGTGTACTTGGGTGATGAATGTCAGTGGCACTGTTGGAAACTCAGGGGAGGGGTCCAAGTGACAGACAGAATGGAAGTCATTTATCTGCATGCAGTGACAGGTGAAGCTGCAGGAGCAGAGGATGCAGAGAGAAGAGCCTGAATGCTGATCCGGGAGAAGAGCCATCCTTACGGGCTTAGAGGACAAGGAGCCAGAGGAAAGAATTAAAGAACATCACATAAGGGGGAGGAGGACAAAGGCAATGTCGTATCACAGGCAAAACAGGAGAGAACTCCATGGAGGTATTTAACCATCGCAAATGCTGTAGCAAGACTGAGGAAAAAGAACCAATGACAAAGTGGCTGATGACCTTCGAGAGAGTTCGGGGAGCAGTGAGGGCAGACTTCAGAGCATAAAGGAGAAGAGGAGGCCACACTCAATGTCTCTTTCAAGGAGGTCCAAGGGCCGGGACTCAGAGCCCACTGTGTGCAGGCCGAGTGTCCCGCAGTGGGGTGGATGGTGACTCCGCTCCCTAGAGCTGTGGCCCGGAGGTGGACACAGCCGAGCCCGTACCAGTGACAGCCCCGGCTGAGAGAGAAGCGTGGCAGGCTCCAGCAGCACACGGCAGGGCATGTAGCGTCAGAAGAAACTTCCCAAAGGACACAGCACTGCGTCAAGGACTGAAGGAGACCGGAAGGACACGAGTCAGCCAGCCAAAAAGAAGGGGATGGGGTGGGTGTTTCAGGAAGGGAACAACGCGGCACATTTGTGTAGGCTTAGTCCAGCTGGAGCAGAAATACAAGGCAGCGAGCCGTGAGAAGTCAGCCTGGAGAGGTACAGACACCAGATCACATGGGACTTCTAAAGGCTTCAGGAGTCACTGTGCTGTCAACACCAGATGACCCTTGGAAAGGCTATAGTAAGTAAAAGGAGCTGTCACAGAAAGACCACATATGGTATGATTCCATTTACATGAAATGTCCAGAAAAGGTGAATCCAGAGACAGAAAGTAACTGAAGTGGGTGCCAGGGGCGGGACAGGAACGGAGGAATGGGAGGGTGGTGGCTCAAGGGCACAGGGTTTCTCAGGGTGCTGATGAAAAACCACTGAGTTGTACGCTGTAAATGGGTGAACTGTATGATATCTGAATTGTCTCTCAAAGCTGTTACGGAAAAAAAAAAAAAGGCAAGTAAAAAAAAATTTTAAGACAGTCCCTGAAGTATTTTAGGCATGGGAAAGATATGGTCAGATCTGCATTTTCTAGATCCCAGGAGCTGATGCATGCTGAGGAGATTGGGGTGGGGCTAAGACTAGTGGCAGGAAACCAAACCCACAGCCCAAGTGTGTCTGTGATGTGTGTGAGGGGAGAAAGACAACAGACCGGCAGCTTGAGGGGGCGCACGGGGGACAGCGGGGAGCAGACAGTTCAGCCAGAGGAGAGGTAAAACCTGCTTGAGGGCAAAGATGCTGAAAATGCAGGAGCCCAGAGAAAATCCACCAAGGACAGTCCCTAAGGAAGAGGGAGGAAGGAGGGTTGGAGTCGAGAGTTCAGTAGGAGAGACGAACCTGGCAATAGGGATGGATGCTCCCTTCTCAGAGATGGAAACAGTGAGAGAAAGTGTGAAGGCAGACAAACATAGGACTTGAAAGTGGGGAAGAAGGAAACTCCTGTGAGACAGCCTAGAGTTTCTCGGGAGGGAGGGGGCAACACTGGTCACTGGGGTGAGTGTGTTAGGGAATCTACAGGGGAGGAGTAAGGGGAGATCACAGCGGTAGTGAAGGCCCAGCTGAAGCTTGTAGTATAATTTCTGGAGAAGCCACTCAGCAGGCAATGTCACATGACTTTTCTCCTGGGAAATCTGGCTGCGACCCTTCAGCAGAAGCAGGGGTAGGGATGCCATGGTAAGGACTGGGGGGAGGCGAAGAGCTGAGAGGTGGAGGCAGGAGGGACCTGAATGAGACCGAGGACCTGCTGACAGAGAGCTCGTGGACCACGCTGACACAGGCTGAGAAGCTGGGGGTGGCCAGGATGGGGGTGCAGACCCGGAGAACCAGGAGGGTCCGCCAGACCATCAGTGAGGGGCAGGCTGAGAAACCCAAGCCAGGTGAGGGCAAGCACAGACTCTGGAGGCAGGCTGCCCGACTTCTAACTCTTGAAAGGACCCATTCACAGTGCGGTTTTCCATAGGTCAATTCTTTCCTATCAAAGCGACAATCAGGAATTTGACAACACCAAATACCCTGAGAGGCTAAGCCCCAGAGCGGAGAAGGGAAAAACAGAAGAGATTTGGAAACGTGAGGCAAGACAGCAGTAAAGGGGTCCCGTAAATAAGATTCTGTGACCTTCAGTACAATGCTAGGAAAGGGACCCGGTGAAAAGGGGGGTGCACTTGCTGCAACCACCTGGTCAGTCTGCCTCCCTTCCCCACTGCCCTGTCACACTGAGGAGAGCTCCTGCCTGGCTTCCACATCTGGGCCCCGCACACCACAGGCTCTCGACATCCATTTGTCGAATGAGCAGAAGAAAGAATAAAGGAATGCACAGTAAGGCCAGTTTCTGACTGACCTAACGAGACTGTTGTCCCTGGATAGATGTCCCTTCAGTTCAAATGAATGGCAGACCTCCAGGGGAGTTCAGGTTCCCTCAGAGAGGGCAAGGAGAGGGGTGAGAGGACTGGCTCAGGGGTCTGCTCCTCCAGCTCACGCCCTCCACGCTGAGGAGACCCGCCCCCCCGCCCCCCACCACAGGCTGCCCTCCCCTGTGGGACTGAGAATTCTAGAGAGCCCCATTACACACCTAAGCAAACCCCTGCTCTTACTGGGAAAACAGAAACAAGAAAACTGGAGGAGAAACCCTTTTCCTTGTCTTCTCCACACTCCGCTCACTTGACAGGCAGGGGCTTTTCAGTCACGACAAAGCGAAAGACCTCAGGGGCAAATGCTTTTCTGCCTCGAGGGGGTAAGAGATCCTGCCTCGGGATACCTGGAGCCTCACCTGCCCAGAAACACCTAACTGAAGGGGGCCTCAGTCCTTTGCTGCAGCTCCAGGTTGGACCCTGTGGGCAGGCTCCCCCATAGCGCCCTCCCAGCTGAAGCTCACTCACGGCCAGGCCCCAGCAGCCCTGCCAGGAGGAATCTCATGAGTTCCTCTAGCTGGTTTCATCTGAAGACCAGCCACAGGCAGAAAAACAGATTCTACACAGAGAGCCACTTACACAAGGGAAATACTCTCTTTCATTTTTGCCCACTTATTCAAACACACACACACACACACACACACACACACACACTAATGCTGACACACATAGGTTATTCTAAAATCTTGCAAAAGGTCTCTTTGTTTACGTAGAGCTTCAAGGGCCACAATGCTGACTGAATTTTAACTTCTCCCGTGAGGCTTATTATTCTCTTAAATTGAAGGGACATATATCCAGTTTCTTTTGGTCAGCCAAACTGTACTAAGAGCCTTATTAATATAGACTGAACCATGTCCCCCAAAATTCATTTGTTCAATCCCTAACCCCCAGTGTGACTGTATTTGGAGACAGAATTTTTAAAGGGTTATTTAAGATTGAACGAGGTCTGGTGACCTTATAAGAAGAGGAAGAGACACCAGGGAGGAGCACATACAGGAAAGGCCATGTGAGGACATAATGAGGAGGACACCATCTACAAGCCAAGGACAGAGACCTCAGGAGAAACCAACCCTGCCAGCACCTTATCTTGGACTTCCAGCCTCCAACATTGTGAGAAAATAAATGTCTGTTGTTTCAGCCGCCTAGTCTGTGGTATTTCATTGCAGCAGCCCTAAAAAACTAACATCCTTACTATTCCTTTATTTTCAATTCACCTCTGTCCAAAAATCTTTTCTGGGTAAGGAGTTAAAATAGAAGAGCTAGAGCTCTTTTCCTTTCCTTCCTGAACCATTCAGCCCTAAAGCCACGCCATTAGGTGAAGAAGAAGAACACGGGCTCTGTGCAGGAGAGGGGCGGCAGGGGGGGGAGTGCAGGATGTCAGTGCTCGAGGCGATGAGGAGGACATCTATGTGGCTGTGCAGAGAGGGATGGGACATAGGGACACACAAGAGAAAGGATCAAGTAAATATGTTAGGGATACTGGGGGTCCAGTTCCACTATCTGAAAAGGAACTTAGAAATATATGTGTACCGGGCAGCAACAGAAATTGTAAATATAATGTAACTTCTTACTGCGACTTGAATCCCATTGGGTTGGTTTCAAGACCCTTCATGATGTGCCTCTACCTATTTCTCCCCAACCCCATCTCATGCCCTCGCTAACCTCGGTCACACTTCCTTCCTTGTGCTCCGTTCTTTTCCGTCTCAAGACTTCAGCTCATGCTGTTCCCTCTGTCTGGAACACTGCGACCGCCTCCTAAACTCCTAAACTCTGACCAATTCCTACTCACCCCCTAGGGCTCAGCCTGAGAGCCACTTTCTCTGAGAGGCCTTCTGCTATGGACTGAATGTTCACGTCCCTTCAAAATTCATGTTGATCCTAATCCTCAGGGTGATGGTATTAGAAGTGGGACCTTTGGGAGGTGATTAGGTCATGAAGGGATTAGCAACCTTTTAAAAGAGGCTCCAGAGAGCACCCTCACCCCTTCCACGATGTGAGGACACAATGGGAAGATGGCCATTTATGAATCAGGGAGTGGGCCCTCAGCAACCACCGACTCTCCCCAGCCTCCAAAACTGTGAGAAATAAGTGTTTTTTGTTTAAACCACCCAGTCCATGGTAATTGGTTGTAGCAGCCAGAACAGACTAAGACACATTCCAGGGGCACCTGGGTGGCTCAGTCGTTAAGCGTCTGCCTTCGGCTCAGGTCATGACCCCAGAGTTCTGGGATCGAGCCCTGCATCAGGCTCCTTGCTCCGCAGGAAGCCTGTTTCTCCCGCTACCATTCCCTCTGCTTGTGTTCCCTCTCTCACTGGGTTTCTCTCTTCCTTGCTCCGCAGGAAGCCTGTTTCTCCCGCTACCATTCCCTCTGCTTGTGTTCCCTCTCTCACTGGGTTTCTCTCTGTCAAATAAACAAAATCTTTAAAAAAAAAAAAAAAAAAAGACACATTCCCTAACTTCCCATCCTCGCTGTTATTCTCTCAGAGTGTCCCATTCCCTTCCTTGACATTCATCCCACTGGTAACAATGTATTTGCATTCGTTTGTTTAATGGCTACCTCTTCTATGAGACTAAAAGCCCAGTAGGGGCAGGACCTGGGTCGGCCTTGATCACCTGTTGCCCAAGAGGAAAATGACATGGGACTATGTGGAAGATAGTGAGAGAGAGTGAGCTTAGTTTATGCATCTCGGATTTCTTACTAAAGCTAATGGAATAAATGGAAAGGGGTGAATTCCTAAGTGTGTGGAATAACCACAGGGAAGGAAAAATTAGCCTTCATGGGAAAGCAGGCTACTGACAAACAAAACTGTTAAAAGCATGGTCAGAAAGGGGAGGGACTACCTCACTCCAGGAGAGGATGCAGGTTTCACGGTCTTGGAGGGAGAAAGAAATCATTTCTGGAATGGGGAATCATGGTAGAAGGTACTGACATTCAGCTTCAGCCTTGAATTTCAGCCAAATCTGGTGTTGGGCTGCGGCACTGGAAGGTTCAATGGGCAAATGCCTCCCTCAGCATCATTCCTGGCATCCCCGGACCTGTGTGCGGTCAGCGGTCCTGGGCATGTGTGCGATACTATCACACTGATCAGCATCACAGCCTCAAAAACAAACACGCCATGCCATTTAGATTTACGACTACTATCTGAATATTCACTTCGGCTAAAAATGAAGGTCTGTTCCTCCATTATGTCAGACTTTCTAAAATTTGACTTCTAAAATGTTAAATATTGAAATTGTGACAATAATTTAAAATTCTGCTAAATTTTCAGATTTATTCTTCTATCCCAGGAGTTAGTTCTATGATGGTGCTGTTTGGCTTCAGCCTTACATTAATATGTTGATTTCTATCAGCCATTCACTCAGCCTTTCTGCCAAAATGTGTAATATCTCTAATATTAATTAGCATGCTATGACATAATGAGATCCTTATTAGCATCCTTTGAAACACTCATTTTCATAGACAACAATGATAAAATGGGAAATGTCAGATTCCTGAAATAAACCAAGAGCCCTGACACAGTCTACTTCCAGAAGGATCCAAACCCAAGAGGAACAGTTTTGTCTTCCACCCACACCCGACCTAAGACCTACGAATTCGGGGGATTTAATTTTTTTATTGTCCTCTAGCACGCTTCCCCAAACACCCCTTCTTCCTCCCAGACTATGTGACCTCCCATTCTCCCTCACATCTCAGCAAGAATACAAGAAAAGTCCAAGGGTCTAGTCTGATGGTGGGTGAAAAGAAACATCAAATGATCAAAGGTCCCTTTGGAAACACAGGGAACATGTGTCCACAGGGCCTCAGACAGCAGACAGTGACTCAGAGCCCAATCAGGTGAGTCACAGGGGATGCAGCTGCTAGGCACAAAGTCTCCCTAAAGCAATCACACCGCTCACCACCACCAAGTCCCTCCCCCTCTGGAGAAGTCTCGCCTGTGCCAGGCAGAGCTGGTGCCCACCCGCCCCTCCCCCCCAGCTGCTTGTTGATTGATTTGTAACAGCACTCTGTTTTCTCTTTAGCACAAATGGCAGAGTACGACACAGAGTTTTCTGTATTTTTATTTTCCCATTTAATATATCTTGGAGATTATTCTAAGATAGAAGCCATGTTTAAATACTCGGAAGAAAATAAATTATTTTTAAAAACCTATTTTGTAAAAGTGTTATTTAAGTAGAGTTGACAGACACCGTTATATCAGTTTCAGCCTCCGAGCTGCTGAAACAAATGGCTTCATTTCCTAATCTCCAGCTGTGGCTCCGGACGAGCAATAATTCACTCATTGAGGACTGAGCTGTAGGTTAATACAGAGACCCAGTTCAGCAGTTTGGGGAGAGACTCCTCTAGGTAGCTGGTATTTTCCCTCTTTCCTTCCCCAGGGGAGAAAAATGAAGATGATCTTCTCATCTGCCTTTCCCTTTTTCCAATTTGCCTTTTCCAATTGTTTTCTGCCTTGGCTAATCAGAATTTTCAGGAGAAAATTTCTTTTTCAAAGAAAGAGTAGCAAAATATAATGATGGTAAAAAAAGAAAGAGAGCGAACTCAGGCCAGAACCATGCGTGATGTCCCAGTAAACCAGGGCACCCAGAGCCTGACTGGCCTGGAGTTACGCTATTCGGTCTCCGAAGCACGGGGCTCAGGGCTCAGGCAGGACCTGCTCCCCAGCCAGAGAGAATCATCGAGCAGCCCAACGGCCCTTTGTTCCGAGGGGGTCAAGGCAGAGGGCTGTATCGCTAAGATAAAACTATGACCACACACAGTTTCTGACTCCTAATCCATTCTGATGGCTGGAAATACAACACAGGATGGTGCCGGAGAGACGACCTGGGCCTGGGAGAGAGGCCTGCTAATAGAGGGATGAAAAAGCCTCATGAAATCCTAGCATGATACACTAGAAACTACAAACAAGAGAAAATAAAGGTTCAACTTAAATAATAAGTTTCTGCTTATAGTCCCCTTTATGGAATTTCTGACATCGAATTGCTTAGAAACCTTCCCCTTGCTAAGTGCCCAGGGAAACAAAAGGCACTGTATTTTTTCCCTGGAGGCTTCATCCTTGGAAGCCACGCCACAGTTACCAGTAAGGGCCGGGCGGGGAGAAGCTCAGAATCCTCTCCTCTTCACAGTCAAATCGCAACACACATCAAGAGAATCGATCCTTTGCCACCCCCTCCACTCTACATCTGTTTCAAAGTGTCAACGAAAACGGAAACCTAGAGTTCTGATCCGAACCACCGAGCAGCAGGTGGCGACTAAGCAACAGAAACATGAATGTCTCCTCTCCATCGTCAGACCTCAGAGTTCAGGCCTTGAGGAGTTGCCCCATGTAGCACCTGATGGTTCAGTTTGAGGAGAGCATCTCCTCTAAACAGCTTTGTAAGAGAGGAAGGAGTTGGGGTCATTGGCTTACCAGGTGGCCCCAAGGTCAAGAAACCCTTTTCCCAGCGGACTTACCCCTTGACGTTGAATAGGCTCAAGGAGGAAAGAAGAAAGGCTCACACAGGAGGTGGTGTCTCCCCGCTCCCCACAAACTCCTAACCACAGCTTACCTTGGTACAAGGTGGTTGAACTTGTAAGAACTGAAGACGTCTTGGATCTTTTCTTCTACTTTTGCCTGGTAAGAATGCAGGAGATGGGAGAGAGAAAACAAATACAGATGAGTCCTCTGTCAACTTTTTCTTCCAATTGCCACACGTGCCCACTGGCTACAGTTGCTTTGTGTGGTTTTGTACTTCATGGGACTGGAAGCCTCGATTCAAGGGCTCTGCAGGATGGCAGGCTCAGGATAGACAAAGCAGAGAGAAAGTTCTATACCACGCTAGCATTATCCCCGACTTCTCCAGTAAACTATCCATGTATCCAAACTAATGGCAGTCCTGGAGTTTGGCTCACTGGCACCAGCTATTTAGGGAGCAGACAAAGCATTTTGCTTGAGATATTTATTCCTGCCTGCTCTCTGAAGTTGTTTAGGTGTTTCCTTAACTGGCCATTCACAAATACGAAATTAATTCCTACTAAGGCTCATACTTCCTCACGTCAGACTGAACGGTTTAAATACAGATTGAACAGTATTAAAATTCCCTATGGGATTTACAAGAACATCAATCCGTGGAAACACCAACGAAATGGCACCTCTGGTCATTGGTCCTACATCAGACACGAGACTCGACAGTTGGTCATTGGTCCTATGTCAGACACGGGACTCGACAGTGTTATATGCAGGATCTCTGAAAGCCAGGTCATAAAAAAATCCAGATGGCCTGTTTCCTCTAAGACCCACCACAATGTGGTCACACAGTTCAGCTTCCGGAAGGAAAGGGTACAGCAGTGCAGAAACGGGTTGGTAAACAGGAGACAGGGCTTCTCCTTCACTGGCATCCCTGTTCTTGGTAGCAAGGCACGTCCTCACTGAGATCTCAAGATACATAATAATGTCCTCTGTGGGAATTTCAAAATGTATTCTTTATTTCTGAATCGCCCACTGAGTTACAGCGTCTAGGCCCTTGACGTATGTGCAAGAAGTATTTGTGACGATGAGGGGAGCAATGATGTGAGTCATCTAAAATGGCAGCCAATCTAAAATTCATTTATACTTGGTTTCAGGATATACTTTGGTATTTGCCTCTGAACATGAGTTTGAGGGATAATCTGGCTAAGAATTCATAATATTTCAAAAAACAGACTGAAGTCACTGCAAGAATCTGACTCATGAGGAATAAGGAATTGTCCTGATTCTTCACAATTCTTTTTCTTTCTAGACTCTCACACAAGACCAACATAAGCACCGGCCTAAGCCGAAGACAGGCTGTATTTCTCAGTTTCGCCTTCCTTAGCTGCAAGCTGAAAGGGACAGAAAAATACACAAGAAACATACGTCAGCAATATCATGCAATAAAGATTTGCCTACAATATTCTGTTGGAGCTAAGTGAATTGATGAATTCTGAATAAAACCAAACCGAGTGGGAGGAAAACTCACTTCGTTTACCCAAATACAAGCTGATTCAAATCCACGTGACTTAATAATATTCCAAGGCTGATGGATGAGCCCATTACCTCCTTAGCACTCTGACACTGAGACCCCTACAGGGAAAAGGGTCCAGCCAAGAACTCCTTCATGAGGACACCCACCATCAGCTCCCCCTCGGACAACACAAGCAGCCAAGTACAAGATGAGGAAAATAGAGTTTTACTGCTAAACTAGGGTACCTGACAGACAGAAGGCAGAAGTTGCTTAAAATATTCCCAACACTGTGTCATTTCTCTTCAGATTTCCTAATCACTCTTCTGCAGAATGAACAAGTGATATTCCAATGCAGTGAGCAAGGGACTCAGGTCTGAAAATTTCAGTTGCAAATTCTAATAAATATCTGAGGGTTATAGGCCAAATAACAATTCCCTTTATCTCCTCTTAAGAACTGGTATATTTTTCTAATAGCTTCACTGAGATATTCACACATCGTCCAATTCACGCATTTGAAGTGTATGATTCAGTGGCTTTTGGTACATTCACAGAGGTGTGCATCCACTACCACAATCAATTTTAGAACATTTCCACTACCCCCAAAAGAAATCCTGCACCCCTTAGCACCCCCCAACCTTCAGCTCCCCCAGCCCCTGTCAACTATTCATCCACTTTCTATCTTTATTATTTGCCTATTCTGGATAGTTCATATAAATGTGATCACACAACATATGGTCCTTTCACTTCACATAATGTTTTCAAGCTTCATCCATGTTGTGGCATGAACCATTACTTCATTTCTTTTTATTGCCAAGTAATATTCCATTTTATGGATATATCACATTTTTTTAAATCTATTTTTCATCAGTTGATGGGCATTTGGGTTGTTCCCATTTGGGGGCTATTATGAATAAAGTCACTACGAACATTCTTGTATAAGTTTTCAGATGGGGGCGCCTGGGTGGCTCAGTCGTTAAGCGTCTGCCTCCGGCTCAGGTCATGATCCCGGGGTGCTGGGATCGAGCCCCGCATCGGGCTCCTTGCTGGGCAGGGAGCCTGCTTCTCCCACTACCATTCCCTCTGCTTGTGTTCCCTCTCTCGCTGTGTTTCTCTCTGTCAAATAAATAAAATCTTAAAAAAAAAAAAGTTTCAGATGGACAGATGTTTTCATTTCTACTTAGGTATATATATACCTAGGAGTGGAATTGCTGGACCATATGGTCACTCTAGTCACTCTATGTTTAACTCTTTTTTTTTTAAAGATTTTATTCATTTACTTGACAGAGAGAAAGAGATCACAAGCGGGCAGAGAGGCAGGTAGAGGGAGAGGGGGAAGCAGGCTCCCTGCTGAGCAGAGAGCCCAATGTGGGGCTCGAACCCAGGACCTTGAGATCATGAACTGAGCCGAAAGCAGAGGCTTTAACCCACTGAGCCACCCAGGTGCCCCTATGTTTAACTCTTTAAGGGACTATCAGATTGCTTTCCAAAACAATCATAGCATTTTATATTCTCACCAGCAATGTATGAGCATTCTAATTTCTTCACATCCTCACCAACACATGTTACTCTCTAGTTTTGATTATATCCATCTAGCAGGTGTGAAGCAATATTTCATTGTAGTTTTGATTGCAATTCCCTCATGGCTAATGATGCTGAGCATCTTTCTATCGGGTTATTGGCCATTTGTATATCTTCTTTAGAGAAATGTCTATTCCAAAACTTCTCTTTTTTAATTGGATTGTCTTTTTATTATTGAATTGTAAGTCTCTTATCAGATATATGATTTACAAAAATTCACTCCCCTTCTATAGGACACCTCGGTGGCTCAGTTGGTTAAATGACCCACTCCTGGTTTTGGCTCAGGTCGTGATCTCAGGGTCATGGGATTGGGCCCACGTTGGGCTCCCCACTCAGCAGGGAATCTGCTTAAGATTCTTTCCCTCTACTCCTCCCCCTGCTCTCAATCTATCAAAATAGATGAGTGAACCTTTTTAAAAAAAATTTACTCCTATTCTATGTGTTGTCTTTAGGAACTGGTATATTTTTTTTTTTTTAAGATTTTATTTATTTATTTGACACAGAGAGAGAGAGTTCACAAGTAGGCAGAGAGGCAGGCAGAGAGAGAGGGGGAAGCAAGCTCCCCGCCGAGCAGAGAGCCCGACGCAGGGCCCAATCCCAGGACCCCGAGATCAGGAGCTGAGCCGAAGGCAGAGGCTTTAACCCACTGAGCCACCCAGGCATCCCAGGAACTGGTACATTTTTTATAAAGATCACCTTAGAGCACACAGTATGGTTTCTAGAGTACAACTTTTAAAATAATACTTAGCAATAAGCCTGCAGTTTTTTTTGACACATAGTAATGGATTAATATAGAAATTAAAAAGAACTCATCTGGCGAGGAGAAAATCAAAGTCATCTCCAAAACTTGCAACATCCTTTTTTGCCTTCCCTTCTCCCCATATGGCCTGCCAAGTGTTATATAAAATCTGAGTAAATTTGTTACCAAGAAGATGCAAGCATTCTTTGCTCTGATTTGTGTAGCAGAAGGAAAAGAAGAAAGCTAGTTGTATACAAATGAGTTACCATAGCAGGTGTGAGACTGCTATCCTTAGAAAGGCCAGCTTGAATTGTTGACCCTTGGCTGGTATCTAGAAACCTGAACTTGGGGAGGGTCCCCACCATCCTAAGAACTGATGCGTGGCTCCCTGTGCTGAAACTGCATAAACCTTAGTTATGCTCAACAGCTACTTTTCTTCTGGGAGTCTAGAATTTTGAGACGTGCTAGGCAGAAGGTGCATATGTGACCAACCCCCAGTAAAAACCATGATCACCAAGTCTCTGAGAAGCGTCTCTGGTAGACAACACTTTGCATGTGTGGTCACAACTTGATGTCTGAGAAATTAGGCACATCCTGTGTGACTCCACTGGGAGGGGACC
This sequence comes from Procyon lotor, assembly GCA_028646535.1. NCBI lineage: Eukaryota > Metazoa > Chordata > Mammalia > Carnivora > Procyonidae > Procyon > Procyon lotor. The sequence continues at coordinate 91,160,287 of CM053609.1, read as the reverse complement.
CTCGGAAGCTTTTGTCTGCTTCCCTCCAGACTACACTATGAGTCTTTCACTGGCTGATTTTGCTTTGCAGCTTCGTGCTGTAATAAATCATAACCATGAGTACAACTTTGCTGGGTTCTCTGAACTCCCGTAGTGAATCAACTAGATGTGGTCTTGGGGACCTCTAATACGTTAGTAGATTTGGAAATTTAACCTTGATAGAATTAAGGGAAGCAGTCATAACAACTGCTTAGTATCTATAGGCAAGATTTATAAGTAAATTCCTTTTTAAAAATTTATCAAAATCTTCACTTTAAATATAAGAGAACTGACAATAAGTATTAAAAAAAAAAAGTTACCTCAGTTACGAAAACTCTGAACACTATATAGCTCTCAAATCAGAACTTTTTTTAAAAAACCAGCTTCAATACTGCATAGGGATGCTACACCATGCCCACTTTCCCTGAGCTCTCATTTTATCTGGATTTCCACGCTTCCTTTCCATCCCAAAGGAACAGACTAGTATAGTCTAGTCAATCTCTCCCATGAGAACCCCAAAGGCAAAGCAGTCACCAACTAAGTACAATACAAAGGCTGATTACCAGCCCAATAACAACAGATAATTTTCTTTGGTATAAATAACAAAGTGTCCATAGGTCCATTTCCCTTGGGCAAAGGGCACACAGCTCATGACGATGTTAATGAAAGTGATATAACTCTTTTGGGAGAAGGATGACAGCCAAAAGCACTGGATCTGTTTCAGAAACATTGCTATACGAAATATTATAAGAAAGGCCACCAGGATTAGCCACCAGAAGACTTAGTCCCAAGAGATTAGCTCTTCAAAGTTCTTAAATAGCCTGGGGAAAAAAAAGTAACAAGAAGCAAGTTCAAAACACACACACACACACACACACACACAGAGATAGAAAGATTCTTGGGACAATTAGGAAAATTTAAAATTTAAAAGAGGATATTAGATGATATTATGGAATTATTTTTTTTATTTTCTTAGGTGTGATGTTATTGTCCTTATGTAAAATAATGTTATTCTGTAGAGATGCACATTTTATTATTATCTTACTGTCAAAGATACAGGAAAAAATATTAGCATATACATATATACACATGTGTGTACACACACACACACACACACACACACACACACACAAAATTGTGTCCTGGCTAGATGAACCATTGGTTCATAGGCCAATTCATATATTGGCCTATCTCTTCTTTTGTCCTTAACTAGGCTATTTCACACTCTGTAGATGTAGAAGTTAATTTGTAGAAAACTGATAGTTATGCAAATATTTCTACAAATAGATATGAATATGGTATCTGGTAAATGCAATTAATGATAACTATATGTATACTAACCAGTTTTGCATGCATTTGTAAATTCACCTCAGTATTTCTTATGTGACTGTGAATGTGTGGCACTTTGAGTTCTCTTCTGAACTAGTTATCACATCCTATCAGTTCCATGAGTTAAATTAAATCTTTGATATGTTCATTTTATATTTGTATGAGTCTTGATTTTATCCTCTTTTAAAATTTATCCTTTAATAGTTTATATGAAGGACAAAGGCTAGGTAGAGGGTAAACAGATGCTGTCAATTGTTTGGTATATTTGAAATTTCTTATAATAAAATGTTGGTGGGAATTATTAAGAATCAAATCAAAACAAAAAACTTAATACCCAAATTTCACTATGACTACTGTATCTGGGCATAAGAAAGATTTCTGAAAAGTCAAATACATTTGCAGACACACATACGATGCATCCATATCCCAACTAAACCTTGACTTTTATACTTCTGGGGCCATGTCTGCATTACCCAATTTTAGCAGGAATCCTACCAAACCGGTTTGGCCAGAATCCCCCACCCCTAATATCTGATCCTCCTCAGTGCCTGACTGGGTTTCCTCATCCTCCATCTTCCCCTGGTGATGTCTGCTCATGCCTTCCTGCCTTTAGGAAGAAGCCCATTAAATTGGCTTAGCCAGAATTCCTTCTTACCCTTGACCATTCCTTTTAGTAAGTTTCCATCCAGTAATCCCTCCATCTTGCTCCTTGGCAATAAATCCTCACTTTCCCTTGTCATATCCAGAGTTGGGCCCAATCTCTCTCCCCTAAACAAAAGTCACTGTAGTAATAAAGTCTTGAATAGAGACTTCCTTTAACAAGTGTCACAAATAGCTTTTCCCTTAACAATACCGCCCACAACTACCGGCAGAGTGACTAAAGTTGAAAAAACCAACAACACCAAATGTTGGCGAGGCTATAGAGCAACCAGAACTCTTATTATACAATCCAAGTGACGGTATAAAATCTACAACCACTCTGAAAAAGGATAGCAGTTTCTTATTAAACTCGGCAAACACCCACCCTATGATCCAACAATTCCGCTTTTAGGTCTTTGCTCAACAGAAACGAAAACATATGCTCATAAGACTTCTACAAGAGTGTAGCATTTACAGCCATTAATATCCAAAATCTAGAAATAGCTCAGTTGTCCATCAAGAGGAGAAGGGATTAAAAACATCAACAACAGTGTTAAAAGGAAAACCACAGGCCCAAAATAAAGTCACTTATGTTAGGTCACCAAACTGGGGCTTAATACCTCACCTAATGGCACTTTCAACTTCCCCTACAAATGTAATCTTAACCAGTCAAGAATATTCTGGTAGTGCCAATAAGGTAACCTGTCCCATGGGCCCTATCTATGGACGTGACCGTGGGAAGGGGGACCTCACCCAAAATATATATTTTCTTCTGTATGCATTTAAAAACCTTTCCCTTTCTATAGCCCTTTGGAGTTCCTTTCTACCTGCTAGATGGGATGTCACCCGATTAATGAATTGGTTAATAAAGCCAATTAGATCTGCAAATTTATTCAGTTAAATTTTGGTCTTTAACAGATTCAGAGGCAGCAGTGGGATCCAAAGCAAACTCGTGGTGGCATCTGGAGACAGCAAGAAACGGGTGTGGTGCCCTGAAAACCCTTCTGAGTTCACAGTCTTTCTCGCCATTTCTGAGGGCTGCCGGGAAGCTCCTCTCGGTGGAGCACCCCATCTGACTGGCTTTCCAGTCTAGGGTTACTGGTCGGCCCAGCCCCAGCCCTTAGCCCTTGGCTGAATCTGCAATTCCACGTTGGAATCCCTTCCCCAGTTCCAGTCCACAGTCCCCATTAACAGAGTCTGCCAGTTTAATCCAGATTGGAAATTGCTAGTGGTGCACACAGAGCCTTCTATTAGCCAATCTGCAGTAACTTCTAGACCCCAGCCCTCAGTTCTGTCTTCAGATTCCATGCTGGGAACTAGTGGTGGCAGTTGCAATACTCCATTGGTTTGGAATCAGTCCACGGTCCCCCTTCTTTGAGGTCCGCTGGTTCAGTCTTTTCCCCAGCCCCTAGTTCTTTGGTTCCTGCTGGTGTCCACATTTCCATTCCCTCAGCAGGTTTGGTTTCTGTTAATGTGCACATGAGGTAAAGGCTTAACTAAAAGAAAAATAATAAATTAATAATAATAGAATGGGATCCTCAAAATGTAAAGAATTAAGTGCTCACCTTCTGTCACATCTGCTTATTTTATACCTAAGAACTATGGCCCCAGAAGCTATAAATGTCTACAAGCCTGATTTGTGTCCTAAAGAACTTAGCTTGGTAACTGTCAGGAGCCCCAAACTAATGCCGGACAGAATAAGGGTGGTCAGAAGCACAGAATAATTTCCATTCATGGATGAGTGGTAAAAACCAACTCATGCCTTTGGTACTTTTTCTTCCACAGCTTCTATCTCAAGCCAATCTAGGGGCGCCTGGGTGGCTCAGTTATTAAGCATCTGCCTTTGGCTCAGGTCACGATCCCAGGGTCCTGGGATTGAGCCCTGCATTGGGCTCCCCGCTCAGCTGGAAGCCTGCTTCTCCCTCTCCCACTCCCCCTGCTTCTGTTCCCTCTCTCACTGTCTCTCCCTCTTGTCAAATAAATAAATAAAATCTTTAAAAATAAATAAATAAAATAAAGCCAATCTAGGGGCATCTGGGTGGCTCATATGTTAAGCATCCACCTTCGGCTCAGGTCATCATCCCAGAGTCCTGGGATCGAGCCCTGCATCAGACTCCCTGCTCAATGGAAAGCCTGCTTCTCCCTCTCCCACACCCCCTGCTTGTGTGTGTTCTCTCTCATGCCATCTCTCTCTCTGTCAAATAAATAAATCCTTAATAAATAACTAACTAAATAAATAAATAAAGCCAATCTAATGATGCACGAACTTTCATATCATGAACTATCACGTCCCTTCTTCCTACATCTCCCCCTCTCTCCCAGAGGAAGACCCTTCCAGAAAGTGGATTTGCTGCCTGACATTCATATTAATGCTGAAGATCCAGGAAAAGAATCATTGGTAGATTAAATGTAAGGCAAGGTTTTCCAAAACAAAACAAAACAAAACAAAACCTGGGGGGCGGGGGCGGGGAACAAATCACTTTGTAAGCAATCCTTACAATGTATCTCTTCCCATAGGAAGTTATTTCAATCCTTTATTTTAAATACAAAATACCAGTTGGGGTTGACATAATCAGCCTAAAACAACCTCAGTCAAAGTTTGTTTTGGCTGCTTATAGAGGTAAGCTGATGGTATCAAGTAAAGATGACAAATTAAGCACAGACTCAGCAATTATTCCCAAGGATACACTTCTACATGTTAAATTGCCACTGTAAACCCTTTTAAAGATCATTTTAATAAGTAAATAAACAGTAGTTAAGTTTGATCGCGGATACACACCAACTGGACTCGTTTGTAAAAGGGTCCTAATGTTACACAAGTGGGTACCTGTAACTTGGGATAAAATATTCTTAACCATATTCAAAAGGGACTTATCTAAAAAAAAAAAAAAACAAAAAAAAACCGAGGGGCACCTGGGTGGCTCAGTGGGTTAAAGCCTCTGCCTTCGGCTCAGGTCATGATCTCAGGGTCCTGGGATCCAGCCCCGCATCAGGGTCTCTGCTCAGCTGGGAGCCTGCTTCCCCTCTCCCTCTGCCTGCCTCTCTGTCTACTTGTGATCTCTCTCTCTCTCTCTCTCTGTCAAATAAATAAATAAAATATTTAAAAAAAAACAAAAACAAAAAATGAAAATGTAGTCTGGAGAAATACACTGGTTGACCCAAAATGTGGCTCCAGTGAGATAAAAATACTAAGGTCAAAGATGTACATGCTGATTTTGGAGAAAAAAATTTTTTAAATAAAGAGGAAAAACAATATTTCTAAATTAGTGTGATTTTACAAAGTGTGTGATTCTAAACAGGTACATGTACCTAAATTTAAAATGTAAATTTTTTAGGTAGGCATCTGATTTGTTTACTTACATATTTAAAAGTATGTGTATTTTTTTTTTAAAGATTTTATTTATTTGACAGAGAGAAACACAGCGAGAGAGGAAACACAAGCAGAGGGAATGGTAGTGGGAGAAGGAGGCTTCCTGCCGAGCAAGGAGCCCGATGTGGGGCTCGATCCCAGGACCCTGGGATCATGACCTGGGCTGAAGGCAAACGCTTAACAACTGAGCCACCCAGGCGCCCCTAAAAGTATGTGTATTTTCAAGTTGACCAAGAAGCTTTTTTTTTGGACTTTTTAACAGGGAAACTGGGGGAAATTTGATATTTGGAATTATCTTAGAGTTGAGCGACATGATACATGCTGAATTTCAATAAAGCAAAACTGACTTACCATAGAGAGCCTGTTGACCATGCGACCAAGCAGAGCTCTGGTCCCTTCCATCAGAAGAGCAAAAAACTAGTAAGTTTGATCATATTTAGTGACTTGTTTCACCTCCATTTAATAATCTTTTAGAGACTATAACTTGAAATAAGTCAACAGTAGGCATCCAGGATTGATACCCGGACCTCTCGTGTTCCCTCTGTCAGAAGCTGCAGTGGCCCAAAGCTCAAATTTGAAGCCAGCTCCCCAGCCTGTCTCCATCCCTCTCCACCACCCACCCCTAATCCCATTGGCTTCACTCAACCAGCATCTGACCTACTTTCCTACCACAGCCGAGGTAGGAAAAGGAGACCGGCCCCCTCCATGCCCAGTATGGTGGCGTCTTTGCTCCTAACAGCTCCTCTGACTGGAATGGCTACCCCCCAACTCCACCCCTTACAAGCCAACATTCTCCATGAAGTTGTCCTGACCATCTCAGCCTACAACATATGGCTTCTGCTCCCCCAAACCCTTGCGCAATGCAGTCATGATTTAGCACTTACGTGCTTTTGTAAATCATTCTGTGGTTGCTTCCGGCATTTTTTTTTTTTTTTCTAAAAGAAAAGAATTTTGAGGGCAGGAACTAGGACTGATAATCCTTCCAGAGATTCCTCGCAGTTGGCTGTCATTTGACTGAATTCTGTCTAATGACCTCATGCCACTTCAAGTGGAGGATGCTTTTGCCCCTGTTTCTAAGGACAAACTAAAAGAAAAATAGGAGTCGTACCTTCTGTAAGCAACTGTTTTTGGCCATCCTGCTACCTCTGAGACTGTGCCGGTATTAACCTACTGGCCTAAATCACAGAGCATTTGCAAAGGGGTGACTACAGATAGCACAAAAAAGGAAGACAATCATATCTTGTTTTCTAGAGTTGTAAAAGGTTCTCCAAGCACCAATCCATTAGGGAAGCACCTTGTCAAGGCAGAAATCTTGAAAAATACCCACGACCTGACCACTGCTCAGTATCTCCACCACCACAGCCCTGAGCTAAGCTGCCATCACCCATCACCTGGAGCACTGCATCAGCCTTCCAGTGGGCCCCCTTGCACCCCTCCTCACCTCCTCACAATCTCAACTGTGACCAACATGGGCCTGTTAAAATGCTAATCAGATTGGGTCAAAACTCTCAGATCAGGGCGCCTGGGTGGCTCAGTCGTTAAGCGTCTGCCTTCGGCTCATGATCCCGGGGTTCTGGGATCAAGCCCTGCATCGGGCTCTCTGTGCGGCAGGGAGCCTGCTTCTCCCACTACCATTCCCTCTGCTTGTGTTCCCTCTCTCGCTGTGTTTCTCTCTGTCAAATAAATAATAAAAAAATCTTTAAAAAAAAAAAACTCTCAGATCGTGGATCAGTCTGACTGCTGGCAGGAAACAGATAGCACATTTGAAGTGGGTGATTTGAGGAGAGTTTATCAAGGAACTAGTTACAGAGGGGTGGGTGGGTGTAGGGAAACCACAAGAGAGAGAGAGCGCAGTGCTCTAGGGCAGGCAACACAGGGGTACTCAATCTCCTCCTAGGTCTGAAAAGTGTGAAGAGAAGAGCGGAGAGGGTGCCGGAGAGTTCCGATGAAGTTCCGATGAACTCACACACCTGTGAAGAGTTGAGACCCCAAGTCTAGAGACCCCCTCCAGACGACGCAATCTGTCAGGAGAGGAGTTAATGTGCTGATCTCAGCCTCCGTCTCTCTCACCCCCTATCAGTAGGCCCCATGGCCAAATACACCCAGGAGCTGTAAGGCAAGGGAGCCTGTCCATGCGGGTGCACCTCTTGGGGGCACATCTGTGGAGCAGGGTGGAAAAGGATAGAGTGGATCTGGGGAGGTAAAAAGAAGCTATCCAGCCAAATGGCTCCCCATCTCAGTCAGGGTAACTGAAAGTACACTTACAATGGTCCATAAGGCCCAACATGATCCAACCTCATCTCCTATTCTCCTGTTTACTAACCTCTCTCCTCACAGTGACCCCTCACTCATCAGGCCCTGAGGTCATCAGAGAGACCTCAGGGCCTTTATACTTGCTGCTTCTCTGCCCGAAATGCTTCTCCCACAGACACACACATAGCTTGTTCTCTCACTTACTTCAGGTCTCAGCCCACGTGGCAGGCACATCATCAGAAGTTTTCCCTTACCATCTGATATAAAAACCTTTCCTGCTCTCACCCTACCCATTCCTGGCATACTTCATCTCTCTTATCCTGTTTTTTTTTTTTTCCATAGCAACTTCTTGTTAAAATCAGACAGACAGAGATTTAGATAGATAAATAGATAGATAAGGTAGTTTTTTATCCCCCTTTTTTGTTGACTGCCTCCCTGGTCCAGAAAAAAAGTTTCATAAAGGCACCAATTTGGTCCCTTTTGTTTATTGCCTTATGTCCAGTGTCTTGAACAGAGCCCGGCATGTAGAAGACACTCAAGTATTTGCTGAATAAAAATGTGAATGAATAGAACAGAAGAATCCATAGCTAAGGGCTCTTTACACTGTTTATAGGTTTAATTTCTATTATCAAATTGCTGCTTAACATATAAATAAGGTCTCCTGATAATCAGACAGGAAAAAGGAGATAAGCATTTGTTCTTATTTGCAAGGGCACAAAATGAAACCCTGTCAGTAAATCCCTATGAATAAATGGACAGAACCAAAAGAATAACTAGTGTCTTCTGTAGACAACTCCTCCTAACAAGGTTGGTATTTCTTATGAATATATATCATCATTAACCTACCCACCTAGTACCTCTCTAAGCCTCAGTTTTCGCATCTGTGAAATGGAAAAGGATTGAGTGACACAATGTATAGAAAGCATTTATAAAGCACAGAACTGGGACTCAGTAAATGGATACTACTATGATTATCAGTAGTATTGCCACTGAGGTAACCATTTGTATGAGATATTACATCATCTTCCTACTCTCTGGAACTGTTTATCCCAGACTTTTAAAATGTGAACTGGAAGAATGACATGGAAAAGACAAACAAGATGCTCTAATATCTATTACATAGTTAGGCCTAGATTTGAAACACACCCTATAATAACAGCGCTCCATATCAGCACCTAGCCTTGGCCTTGGCTGACCCTCTGGCAGCCCAGAATCTTGTTGCACTCATATTTGCATCATTTTTTACACCTAGACATTTAAAATAGAAGTGCCAGTAGTTCCTGGCAGGAACTAAGCAGGGGCACTTGGCTGAAAAAATAAAGTAGTATAGGAAAAAGAGAGCAGATCAGTAAAACTTCTGACAATGTTCCTGTTTTTCACTTGCTCCTTTAACCATGGATGTCTCCGTCCTGGTCTCTAAATTAACAGACCAGCTTCTCATTCCCTTTTCTCTGCCAGTATATTCTGTTCATGTCCTTATCTGCTGGGTCGGTTAAATACATAAAAAGTGACCCAATAGTTTTATGTCACATGAAAAGGAAAAGGCTTGACCTGAATAAACTCTACAGTCCATCGCTTAGGAATACAGCAAAGATCCTGTAGGTTTTTCACTGATGGGAGACTTCTTCACAATCATTTGCAAAAGACTTCTGCAGAAAAGCAGACTGGTGGGCTAACTAAGCTGGGGAGCTAGATTCAAAAGGTAAGATTTAAAACCCATGTAGCATAAATCTTCAGGTATAAAATTCTTTTGGCTACTATGTGTATAACTGTGTATTCAAGTGCTTGTTTTTTTGTTATGAACTTATATATTCCTAGTCATAAATATAAAATATGATAACTACCATGACTAATTTTGCCTAAATGCAGGCTTCCAAGTTCAGGTATGAAAGTCAAAGCAAGTCCTTCCAAGGTTAAGCCTGGGAACTGACTGATCTTACTGAGCGATCTTATTTTATTTGTTAGTACTAAAGCCTGATGCTTATTTGTTAGTACTAAAAAGAATCATCTCGACCACTTCTAGTGACCGATGGGAAGACATTTCCAAAATAACTTGGGAACAATTTCAAAAGAAAAACAAGAGTTCGCTACTCATTCCTCAAGCACTTTTCAAAGTGATAGGTTGGAGGCCTCAGTGAATGAAGGATAAGTCGTCTAAAAATGTATAATTTTATTGTAGCGCTTTCCAGATAGTACTGCTTTTCTCAACGAGGCTGTGCCATGTTGTTGGTCGGAAACTTTTATTTCTTTGTATTTCCAGCGTTTAACATTGTGTCCAATACTTCGCTGGTGCTCAAAGGACTGAATGACTTCTAAAATGCCCACCCACAAGGCAGGCCCTGCATCTAGCACTGTAAGGTCAGAAATTAAACAGATCCTGGAATGGCAAGACCGTAGTCTGGCCGCTTCTGTTCCCGTTTAAGTCACGAAACTACGAGCAGGGTGAGGAAAGTGCACTGTCCATCTGAAAACCTCCCGATGTCCCGGCCGAATGAAGCAGGCTGTCTGACCCGCCCAGGCTGCTTCAGTCCTCCAGGCACAGAACACGATTCTCCCAGCTTCCTTAGCCAGAGAGGACCCAGGTACTATATTCCCCTCCAAACCCAACCCGGACAACGACCCCTCCACAACCTGGCCCCACAAACGCTCCATTCCTCAACCCAACCAAGCCTGAAAGCCCAGAGTGTCCCAGAGGAGGCGCCGCGGTGCACTGTGGGAGTAGTAGTTCCCCGGTGAGTTCCGCACGCCTACAGCCCCGCGGACGGGACTCCCGCTCCCAGAAGCCCCCGCGTGGGCGCCTCGCTCACTCTGGCCACCTCACCTGTTCTATGGACGTGACTGTTTCCACCGAGTCGTCCTGCAACCGCTCCCGCGCGTGCTCGGGCCTCAGACTGTACAGCGGCTCTGACCAGACAGGGGAGGAAGATGGAGGGCAATAGTAGGTGAAGGAACTCGGAGAAGCCATGATCAGGAGAGCAGCAGGCGGTGTATAGGACTCCCTTCGTCAAACAACAACGCGCATTGAAACTCAAGCGGGCTAAGGAGCTACGGAGAGCGGGTAGAGTCAAAAAGACTTTGAACGCGAATGTCTCTCCACCCACCTACACATCTTCAAGGAGCGAGTTACTAGGACGCTGCCGCCCCCCATTGGGCAGAGGAGTTGCTGCAGGAGGCTCAGCTTCCTGGCGCGCAAGGAAGGATGTGTCTATCCATCTGGATTTCATTTCAGAGAGAGGGTGTAGGACGCCTCCGTTATGCAAATTAACGCACGCACGCAAACTTCAACGTCGTGCTAATTGTCACCTAATTGTAATGGCAGTAGTTCGCAGTTTTGGGTGCTCAAGAACCGTGAGTGGAACTGTAAAAACATTTTTGACAGCTCTCCTGACTCAGACTGGCTATCACTAAAAGAATTACTGTTCACCTTTGGGTGCGTGACAGCCGCCCAGAAGAAGCCTTCGGCTTCCCTATAAGGGAATTGCCTTCTTGGTACTCCGTGATGGAAGGAAGGGGCATTGTAGTTATCTCCTCTCCCCAAGGAGGTACAGTGCAGTAGCAGGAACTAAAGTGCAGTAGAAGGAACAAGTATAAGTGAAACGACAAAGGAAATATTCGTTTATTCAGCAGTTGTTTAGGGAGCACCCATTATACGTCAAACACTGTGTTAGGCCCTAGGAATACAAAAGTGAACAAAACAAACAAGGTCCCTGTCATTGGGAACCTTACAGTCTAGTGGTATAGACAGAATTAATGAATGGACACAATATATACATGAAGACTTGTGATAAATGGTATGAAAGAAAATAATGGGGTCTAGGAGAGAGGGGAAAGGAGGAGTGGACTAAGTAGATTAGGTGGTCAGGCCAAGCCTCTCTGAGACCCGAAGGATGACGAGGAGCCATCCGCACGAACGAAATGGGGAAGAGCTCCAGGAGAGGGAGGAACAAGAAGTTTGAGAAAACATTGCCACAGGTATGGGTATGTATGTATATTAATTCTGATGCTTTAATCTTTTTTTTTTTAAAGATTTTATTTATTTGACAGAGATGCAGTGAGAGAGGGGACACAAGCAGGGAGAGTGGGAGGGGGAGAAGCAGGCTCCTTGAGGAGCAGGGAGCCTGATGTGGGGCTCCATCCCAGGACCCTGGGATCATGACCTGAGCCAAAGGCAGACGCTCAATGACTAAGCCACCCAGGCACCCCTGATGATTTAATCTGAGGGTGTTCAGAATAAAAATTCTTATTGAGTAGGGTTAATCATCATATATGCCTACATAAAAATGTTAAAGTTATGATTTTAGGAAAATCCTGTCTTTGGACAATGAATAGAAGAGAATCTCCTCCAGGGCCCTGAAAGGACTACATCAAAATTATAATACCAAGAATTGGGGCAGAGCGACAGAAGATACCATAATAATAGGCTTTCCAGGTAGACTCGGACAACTTCCTGCCCAGAGTATTTAACTCTGTTCCCACTCAATTCCAAGTCACATGTCCTGAACCCAAGGAACTGTGGTGTGGTATTTCACAGCCAACCATTCCACTCTTACCCGTCTCTGGTGTTAAGTAGAAGCTCTCAGAAAGAGTCTAAAGATGAGGCTGGGGTGCCCTAAAGGCAGGTAAACACATGTTCATTTCAGTGGTCCTGCTGCTGAGTTAAGTCCTGTAGGGGGCAGAATGTTTCTAAATCTGAGAATAAGTAACACTGTGTGGGTTAAGGTCATGGATATGGCTGCACTGTACTTCCCTCTCTATTTGCATCTTACCGTCTTTCCCTTGGTTCTGTTTTAGGGAAAAAGAATGGTCTGATAAGTTCTGAGTCACATCTGAGGATTCAGCCTCCTTTGTAAAGAGTTGCTTTGCTGGCTAGAAATTTAAATTGAGCCACTGAAAGAGTAGCTGGCATAGTTTTGTAACAAATTGTTATATCTCTTACAGGTGCACCTAAAGCAATTGCCCATTGTATTCAAGAGATAGAAATCCACTTCTGAAATGCAGTCTCTTCTGCAATGGGATCTGAAGGGATAGGCAAGAGTCTCCTGCAGGATACCGTATTTAGGGATTTATTGAGTCCTCGTTGTGTGCAGGGCACTGAGCTAAGTGCTGAGAAGATGGTGAAAAAGCCAGACCCAGCCTTTAACCCTTACATGGCTCACGATTTACCAGAAGGAACAGACATTAAACAATCATTACAAAACTGGCTCTTTCATTACAGCTGGGGGAAATGGCAGATGCATAGGCCATTGTGAGATTATATAACGGGGGAAATTTATGGTAGTCTGGAAGATCAGGCTCACCTAAGGAAATGCATTAATGCAGGGTGAGGGGACGGCCCAGGCAGAGGAAACCCAGTGACAACCAAAGATCAAGGGAAACAAGGAATGAAAAATATGAGGAGTTTGTACTCTGCATAGCATTGAGAGGATTGCTCAGTCTTGGATGAGCAGTGACCCACCAGTTGTCCTTCCTCTGGGTTTGATAAAACGACTGGTTCAAGAAGCAGAATGAACATATATATTGGCAGTATGGCAAAGAATTATATACTTACAGGAGAAAATAATGATAATTAATAGAAACTCCAGCTTGGACTGCAGATGGTTTGGGTTTATTTTACTCATATGCCTGGCATTTTTCTAAATTGAGCTGTGAATCGTAATTGTTTCTTTAAAAATAATATAAAATGTGGATAGTACTCTTTTGTACATTGAAGAGCAAGAAAACAAGAAAAAAAATTAATGACCTAAATGAAGCACTAGAGGTCGCTCCTGACCCCAGAGTAAGCTTATAGAGTAGGCTTCAAAACTGCTCTCATTGCATTACTCACAGAAGCCCATATGTCGGCATGAATTGTTTCTTTTAATATCTTCTGAAAGTGTATAATAATACACATCTTGCAAAGATTGTAAAATGGAAAGAACTCGTTATTATCCTGCTAGATAATTAATTTCCTCCCCACATTTATTCCTCTACCAACATCTGTGGCCTCCTATTCTGTCCTCCCTGTCCCTCCTCCTGCCCAGCTCTTACTGAGACCAGCCCCACCCCCTCCCCTCAGGCCCCACCAGAGGATGTTACTCCAGCAATTCTCCCTTGTCCCTCTTAAAACATCAAGTACATTATCCCTGTACTTGATTATGCCCACCACCCTCAAACAGGGTACTTCTCCATTCTTGGGGGAAAAAAGGCATTTTTAACCCTCTTGATTCCACCCTCCTTCCCCATCACTCATTTCCTCCCTCCCAGTGTCTCCAGTTCCTCTTCTCCAAGTACCTCTTGAACCCATTCCCATCTGGCTTCCCCGTCAGCTCTTGTCAAGTCCCTGTTAAACTCCATGTTGCTAAATCCAAGGGCCAGTTCTCAGTTCTCATCTGTCTTCCTGCTTGACTTCCTAGCAATATTTGTTATTTGCAGTTACCTTCTCAGAGAAGTATTTTCTTGTAGTGTCCAGCACTAGCCTTTGCTACTTCTTCATCTTCCTGACACCTTAACTTTGGAGCACCCCAGCGCTCTGTCTACACTCATCACCTATAAGCTCAATTAGTCTCGATGTTTTAAATACCACCGTTGGGTTGAAAACTCCCTCGTTTATATCTCCAGCCTGGATCTCTCCCTGAACTCTGAGTTCATATCTAATATCTTGTTTGCATTTCCACTTACATGTCTAACAGGCATCTCCAACAGCATGTCCACACACGTCTCTCTCTTTTTTTTTTAAGATTTTATTTATTTATTTGACAGAGAGACAGTGAGAGTAGGAACACGAGTAGGGGGAGTGGCAGAGGGAGAAGCAGGCTTCCGGCCAAGCAAGGAGCCCGATGTGGAGCTCGATCCCAGGACCCTGGGATCATGACCTGAGCCGAAGGCAGCTGCTTAACCAGCTGAGCCCCCTGGGTGCCCCTGCACACATCTCTTAACTGTTTTCCGTGTTTCTGCTCTTGCCCCTCTGTAGCCAAATACAAACTCAAAAGCCAGAATGAAACTTTTCAGTATAAGCAAAGTTACCCTTTTGCTCAAACCCTTCTCATGTCATTTGAAGTCAAAATCAAGGTCCTGAACCATAGCCTAGAAGGCCCAGATGACGTGGCTTTTTTACTCCTTGTACTTTCCCGCTTGCTCACTCTGTCCCCCACACTGGCCTCAGGCTGGCCTCTGAGTGCTTATGCTCGCTACCCCGTCTCTACGATGCTCTTTCCCCAGGTATAGACAAGGCTTGTCCACCCATTTCTTGCAGTCTTGACTCAAGTCTTTAGTTTAACTTAAATTGCTTTCCCTTCAGGCCTTTCCTGAGCTCCCCATACAAAGCTGGAATGCCACCATCTTGCACCAATGCGCTGTCTTTACTTTTCTCCGTAGCACTTATCATCGCTAACAGACTTTACGTTTAATGTATTTATTTTATTTACCAAAGTGTGAGCTCTCAGAACAGAGATTTTTGTACTCTTCATTGCTTATTTTCTGGCACATAACAGGCGTTGAGTAGGTTAAATGATGTGAGTGATTTCCAATCATTGTAATACACATTTTGAGTACTCGTCTCTATAACACACTGGAGAAGATAAAGACAGTGAACATAATACTGGCCTTACCTGTGAGGAGCTCGCTAGCAAATAAAAGCCGACAGACACTGTATACATACAAAACAAATAAATATATTTATGTAAATATAAAATAAAATATTTAAATTCACATACGCAAAATAAGACATAATATATATACAAAATGCAGTGGGAGAAAAGGAAAGGGGTAGTTAATTTTAATCTATTTAATGAGGATAGCACCTTAATATGTAATATTTGTGTTTAGCAATACCTTTTTTTATAGATTTATTTCACGGAGACAGTGGGGGTGGAGGGAGGGACAAAGAGAGAGGGAGAGAGAGAGAATCTCAAGGAGAAACAGGTCTCATTATTATGACCCTGAGATCATGACTTGAGCTGAAACCAAGAGTCGGATGCTTCTCTGACAGCACCCAGGCACCCCTGTTTAGGAAAACTTTCAGTAGAATAAATATTCTCTGGTAATCATTTTTAGATGACTACATTAGAATTTGAAAATTGTCAGATTTTATTTTATTTTATTTTATTTTTTATTCTTATTTCCTGTAGCACACAAAAGGAAATATAAAAAGTGTTAAATCATTGAAGGAATAGTTTTCTGAATACAATGATTTTATGGCACAAGAAATAACCGTGCTTCTCAGCAATACATAAATCATCAATTACACATACCTGCATTATTGTGTCACATATTGATATAAAATTAATCAAATTATATACTATTAATCATTCCAGATACTCTATTACCGAAAACCTGTACAAAAGTATTGACTCTTAGTCCCCTTTGATCATGGCAAGAACAATTTTACCAGGAGATACAAAATTGAAGCCAATTAAAGAGCACTGTTCACCATGAGAAGGCTGAGAAATAATTTTAAAAACTGCCAAAAGACAATCTCAGCGGTACACACTCCAGAGCATGACTCTCAACCCAGGCTGTGCCTTTGAAAATACAGATTCTCCCAGGCACCAGCCCAGGCCCACCAAGTCAAAATCCCCAGGGCCGCAGACCCCGCCCATGTGTTTTTGAAAGCGCCATAGTGATGCTGATACACAGGTCAGAGTAGGGAGCTGCCAGGAACCTTACTTCGCGGCAGAAATGCTGGCTGTCCACCAGAGTTCTGCTCCCCTTCCATAGCAGGGAGTCGTAGCTGGGCACCGGCTGCCCAGTAGTCCCCCTTACATTTAGGCAGGGCCTGGTGACTGAGTTCTGACCAGTGGACCACAAGCAAAAATGTTATCTACCACATCCAGGCCTGGCCCTTCAAAACCTACTCCATCTTCTATTTCCTCTCTTCCCGTCTCCTCCATAGGATGCCAGTGCCCAGGGCAGCCCTCCATATTCAAAAGAACTTGATGCCCCATGTTCTAAAAGTTCAAAATCTCAAGTAAAAAAGAGATCTTCAGTGTTTTCTTCCACTGGACAAATGGCCATAATCCCTTTAAGAGATTCCAAATTTTCTGGACAAATATTGTGACCTCTTTCAAATGTGCATTATTATTACTTCTTTTAAATAGCTTTTTTGAAGTTTGCTAACTTTTTTTTTAGGTTTTATTTATTTATTTGACTGAGAGAGAGAAAGAGAGCGCATGCACGCGCTAGCACACAAGCAGAGGGAACAGCAGAGGGAGAGAGAGAAACAGGCTCTCTGCTGAGCAAGGACTTGATCCTATTGGAATCTGAGCTGAATAGGCAGACGCTCAACTGAGTGAGCCACCCAGGCGCCCCAAAGTTTGCTAATTTAAGACTACAAGGCCAACTCTCCCCTCCCCCACTGAGTGTCCCAAAGTTTCATCTTCCCTATGGGGTATCACGGGCACCCTTCTCCCCTGCCGTGTAGGAGGCAGTCTTAGAGGGGGGGGTCTCAGGAGTATCGTTAGAAAAAGAAATTCTGTAACCCTGAAGTGTGAGGAACTGGAGGGTGGTATTTTCCCAATCCTTGCTTAGCAGGCACTTTCCTCAAGCCTTCCTGCAAGGCAGATCTTATAAAGAGCATGTCCTGCTTTTAAATTGAGTCCCACGGTGGGAGTCCTTATTGAAGACAGCAGAGCCTCTGCCACCCTGGGTGTCTAAATGACTTTGTAGCCCACAGCCACCACCCCCGTTCCCTCCTCCTTGCTGCCCAACACACTTTACGTGAGAGGCATCTGTTGTTATCTGTTACAGTATTTAATATTACCTTAACTCATATATAATAAATGACTTTATTCCTACATAGACTCCTAACTGCAGATTATATCTTGTCTCCACCCATCCCTCAAAGATAACTTTGACAGTAAAAGTCTGATATGACATACTTTGCCTGGTTGGTGGTTACTAGCCATGTCTTCTCAACTCTAGTCTCATAAAGGGAAGAATCTTCTGAGGCTTTCCCATCATGAGATCCTCTCATCCACCGTCTAGACCACCTATTAGGAAGCCACAGGAAAGGTTTAACTTTCACTTCCTATTCCAAGATAATGAAATTATTCCTAAAAACTATCTGCGCACAGGAGACATCTGATGAGGCTCCTGAATTTGTTCTTTATCATGGGTTGAATTGTGTCTCCCCCCAACCCTCAATTCATACGTTGAAGTCCTAACCTCTAAAGCTTCAGAATGTGACTATTTGGGGGAGATAAGGGCTTTAAAGAGGTAATTAAGGTAAAATGAGTTCATATGTTTGGGCCCTAATCCAATGTGACTGATGTCTTTACAAGAAGAGGAGAGTAGGACACAGAAAGGCACAGAACATGAATAGGAAGATGGCCAGGTATTAGGAGAGAGGCCTCAGAAGAAACCAACCCTTCCAATACCTTGACCTTGGACTTCTAGCCTTGAGAATGGTAAGAAAATAAACTTCTGTCGTTTAAGCCACCAGTATGTGGTACTTTGTGACAGCAGCCCGAGCTAATACAGTCCTGAAGGTGGTGGCCTGACATGGTACTGTGTGTCCTTTTGTGTTAGCTTGACTTACCAACAGGATTGTTTCCTTTGGTCCCCAGCCCCAAAATGCATGTGTCTCTGAGAACTTGCCTTCTCCCCTCTTCCCTTGTCATTTCAGACTCTCTTCCTTCCTTCCTCTATGTATTAGAGATCGAAAGGAAGAAGGATGGGGACACCTGGCTGGCTCAGTAGGTAGAGCATATAACTCCTGATCTCAGGGTGGTTAAGTTCGACCCCCATGTTGGGTATAGAGATTCTCTAAAAATCAAATCTTAAAAAAAAAAAAAAGAAAGGAAAGAGGATATGAGTGGAGGATAATACTGAGATGATGGGAAAGGGGGTTCTGTCCTGTTTCTTCTAATCCTAAGGTAAGGTGGCCATCCTTCTACAAGGTGAGCTCATTACTTATGTCAGCCAAAGTTGGAAAGACAGGTGTGAATCTGGAAGACGCATAGGGTTTTGCTAATGAGGAGCCCCATGGTCCAGCTGTGTTGGTCTCAGCAGTAGGTTGCCTATCAGCACATCCCTCCCACTATTCAGCTCTTGCGATGGCAGATCCCACCATGGTGCCCCTGCTGGCCACTTAAACCGGGAGCATGCTCAGTGTGGCTGGGCTGGGGGTGGCAGGAAGCAGGGGCAGGCACTTGTCTCCCTGGTAAAAGAATGAGCATAACACAACTGAGAAACTGATTCTTGGAGGCTTCTTGTTGGAGAGACATCCAGCAACCATTCTTAGATGTCTCCCAGCTCAACTGAAACCTGTCCCAGTCCAAGCTGACCTCAACTGGGGAGGATGCCAGAATGTCGCCCTGAGTGCTGATGTAAGGAGGTGGAATTAGTTATTTCATTTATAAAGTCCTTGGTTAAAGCAAACTGCATTGTCTTCACTAGTTTATATAGTTCTTTTGCCAACACTGTCCTCAAATCATAGCTCTTCCTTCTTGTAGTATGTGAAACACACGCACACACACATACACACACATATTTCTGAAAGCAGCTGAGCCAGGATGTGAATGGACCATCTAGATATCCAGCAGCTTGGATTTCTAGATGATTCCTTTTTTCTTTTCTGTTTTTAAAACAATGTAAGCTACTGAATAAAGCATAATGAAATATCCTTAATTTTTTTTATGAGTATGAGTGTTTATTTCCCCAGGTTCATTCAGGAAACCTCACTTCCTTTCCTGTCTTGCCTAGGGAAAGCCATTTCCTTCAAAGTGAAGTTTCCTCTTGGACTAGGAACTTACCTCAGGTTGCATCTTCTTTCCTATTTCTTGGGCAGAAGCAAACAGAGAGCCACTAATGGCCCCACTAAGCAGGCCTGTGGAGAATATTACTATGATGCCAATCAATGGGAAGGCAGCTGCGGTGCCCAAAGGGGGTCAGGTGAAGTTGAACCTGCACTCCACAGGTAGCATGGATGAGAATCACAGCCGGATGGCCCGAGTTCCTGGAAAACATCCATCTGTGGGAAACACTTACCACCCATGTATGCATAGGGAAAACATTACAGGTGGTTTCTGCCCCTCAGCACTTACTGAGTCCCATCAAGTGCTATGCTAAGTCCTCTCCACACATTATTTCATCTTTCCAACAATCCTGTGAGGATATCCCTATCTTACAGATGAGGAAACTGAGGCATGGAGGCATACAGTAACATACTCAAGGCTGCACAGCTAGTGAGTGGAGGAACTCCAGAGACCCCAGCGTGCACCTGAAACCCAATGTAAATCCAGTAAAGAAAAATACACCTGGAAATCTTAAAAATTTTAATGGAATTCACAGGGTCCATTTTCTTAACTTTTTATGTCATCAAAGTAGCTATCAGGTTCAGGAGTTTTTCCTCTTTCTTATAAATTTAGACACACTGCCTGAAGTACAACTCTTCAAGTCAAGACTCACTGCTTTCCTTAACCTACTACTGAAAAACATATTCTCTCTCCAATACTCAGATGCACACTTTTCATCACTTTTTAAAGACCTAATGAGCTGGGCTTGTTCACCACTAATACTGTTTCTTAGGAATGCACAATTTTCTAGACTCCAGAAAACATGCATCTGCCTCTCTCTGGTGCTAACACATTCAGTGGTAGTAAGGTCTTAAAAGAGGCCCACGCGTTCTTTCGTGTCATTGGTGTACACAGCGGAAATGCTTAGTGGTCTGAAATAACGTATTGGCACCCTGAGCACCTACCCTAAGCAGCTTAGACCCGAAACAGATACTTTTGACAGCCTGAAGGGTTGTGCATTCAGAAACGTTTTTATGCTCATCTATCTTCTCATCCTCCTGGAGGAGATCAGCAGAAATTGTATTTATTGTTTAAATAAAAACTGGGATGAGGGGTTGGAGGAGGGCGGACACACTCACACAGGGTTCCGGGCAAGCCAGATGGCAGAGAGGGAGAATTCTAGCAACACTCGAGTGTTCCTGGAGACAGCGACTTCAAGAATAGATGGGTGTTTGAATGCAGACCCTGATCAAGGCCCTCCGACCCGGGGTGAGACCAAGTGAGGACCCACTCTGGGAGGTCCAACCCGGCTCCCGCAGGGGCTGGGTGCCGGGGCGGGGTTAGCAGGGCCAGGATCGGGATGGGATCTGGGGAGAAGTGGTGAGACCCGAAAGCCGAGTTTGGTAGGGGTGGGTCGGGTGGGAGCTCACCTCAACTCCCGCATTCAGAACGTCCGCACCGTTTTCCCCCGGGTCGCGGGTCAGGCACCCGGGAGTTGGGAGGGGGCTGGCTTCCAGTCCCGGCCGCGCACTCTCCGGCCGGGGAGCGCGCCCGCCTCGCCCCCGCCTGGCCCCCGCCTTGGGGTCGCCGAGCTCCGGCGCGCGCTCCCCGCCCCCTCTCCCGGGACGCGAGCGGCGGCGGCGGCGGCGGCGGCGCAGGGGAAGGGGCGGGCGGGGGCCGCCGTCGCTCTCTCCTCCCACCCGCGCTCCCGCCGCGCCGCGCTCTCCGGCCCGGAGCGAGCGGGCCGGCCCGGCTTCTTCCTCGCAGCCCGCGGCGTCCCCCCGGCGGGCGCGCGCCACGATGGCAGCGGCCGAGCGGGGCTGAGCCCGCCGCCAGCCCGCCGCCCCCCGGCCCGCGCGGGCCCCAGCCATGGCGAAGCAGTACGATGTGCTGTTCCGGCTGCTGCTCATCGGGGACTCCGGGGTGGGCAAGACCTGCCTGCTGTGCCGCTTCACCGACAACGAGTTCCACTCCTCGCACATCTCCACCATCGGTAAGGGGCGGTGGCCGGAGGGGCGCCCCACCCTCCCCACCGCCGCGGCTGGCCCGGGCGGCCCCCGGCCCCTGCCCCAGCCCAGGAGAACTGGCCGCCTCTCTGGCTGGAGGCGTTGGCGCGGGAGGCCAGGACCGGGGAAGAAATCCCGGGGAGGGGCCACCGCATGGGGACTTGAGCCGCGGGTCCTGGAGGTGAGGGCGTCCCTGCCGCGGTCCTTGATTAGGGGTAGGTTCTCCGGCCTCGCACTGGGGAGCCTGCGCATCGGAGCCCAGCCCGGGCGAGTGTAGGCCTGAGTACCCTGAGCTGGGGCAGCGAGAATCATAGCCACTTAAATGACTTCCCCACACCCCCAGGTGCAGAGGGGGAGGGGAAGGAAAGCCTGTGTTCCGGAAGCGGGGTTCGGATGGGGAGCCGCGTCACTGAGTCACTGGGTACCCTCAGTTCAGGGGTGACCCAGTGTGGAGCCAGGAGGGGGAAGGGAGGGGCCGAAGGGATTGAGTTTCCAGAGCACAGTTGTGGAGGTAAGCCACAAGGTGGGACACCTGGAGGAGGGCGTCGGGCATCGATTAGGTGAGCGTGATAGCTAGCGTGCGACAGGGACACTTATTAGCCAGTTCCGGAAAAACAGTTGGCAAAATATTTGTTTTGAAGGAGGCTGAGGAAGGTGAGGAATGTCAGGACTACTGTCCATACCTCGAAGTCAGACGGCTGATAGGATCCACCTTCCAGTACATCGATTTGATCTGGCAGAGCTGGAGTCTATGCCTAGAGGGACAAGATCTCGCAGCTTTCCAGACCAGACTGTGATGGCTTCTCTTGTCCTGGGAGGGGGCGAGTGCCCCCCTCAGGAGGGTTTTCCCCCTTGGGCCCTGTGGGGCCCGGTCCTCTGGGAGGTCTGAGCTGAGGAAATTCCACCATATCTAACAGCTTCCCCTACCTGTGCCCTGGAGGAGCCTCAGCATGGCCCAGGCCCCCCTCCAGTGGGCGGGAGCCCAGGCACTTGGTTCCCACTCAAGGCTTCCATCCTCTTCCACCCTCCAGCCCAACACACCTTCCTTGCCAAGAGAGAAGAGGGAGCAGGGAAAGCCAGGAGGGACAGACACCTAGGGTTAAGAGGCAGTCTGTGTTGTCACATAGACCTGGAGACCTCACTTGGGGACAGTGTGACCTTGAATACTTCTTAAGCTTTGCATTTCTCATCCATAGAATGGGAACAATAACAGTACTTACCTCCTGAGGTGCTGTAAGGATTAAATGAGATTATGTTTGTAAAAGCACTTAACACAAAGTTGGACACATGTGAAGCTGGGTAAATGCTAGTTATTACTGTCGTCATTGTCCTTGAGCTCCCAGGGTCTGGTTCTCTCTTTGCTTCACTATCCTCAAGGGACTTAGGGGGAGGGAGCAGATACACCCATCTTTCTCAGGGAAGCTGTGAGGCAGGCTACTAGGAGTTCGAGCTCAGGCTGGGCCGCTGCCTGGATGAGAGATACCTATCTGGGAGGGGTGGGCCGGGTACTAGAAGCCAAGGGAGGATGGCATGCCTCTAGGGGAAGGCTCAGGGAAGAGGAGGCATTGGGGAAGGGCCTGGGTGTGAGCAAGGGAGGGGCTGAGAAACCAGATGGGATATGGGGATGCGTTGCCGACTTGGGGACAAAGGGCAGCAGGTTAGCACTTAAAGAAACTTTCGGTGGCTATTTTATGGGTGGGCTTCGCGCCAGGAACTACTGAGCTATCACACAAGGCTGTGGGCTGCTGGTGGTCCCCGGACCCTGCCTGATGAGCAATAGTTTGCACCCTGGTGTTCTGGCCACATTCCAAGTCCAAAGAGTGACCTAGGTTTCTCCCCTGGAGGACTTTATTCATGCACCTCATTTCAGAAGCTCTTGGGCTCCTGCTCAAGTGATCCAGAGTTCCAGTGTTGTTAGGGGAGCTAGCCTTCCCTAGGAAATGTGTCCCCCTTTCCCACAGACAAATGAGGGAACTGATACTTCTGAATCCCAAGATGGCCTTTCTGAGGCTTATTTTTCCTTAAGTCCCTTGCCCCCCAATTGCTAATCACCAGCCCTTCTCCTTATGTCTCTCCCACCTAGTCTCCCAACTTCTCCCTTTTGGGACACCTCCTTCCTGCTAGAGGGGCAAATGTACAGTTTCCCCTCACAGGTCACAGGGTCATCCTCAGAGTCCCCCCAGGGCTGAGCACTCTAGCAGCAGCGAGTCAGCGAACTGAGTGAGGGCCCATAGCACACTCCCCATTCTGTCCCCTCAGGCCCTTGGTGTCTTGACCTAAAACCCGAGCAGGTGCTTCCTCTGCTCTGATGGTTGGGTCCACCTTTTCCCAGGACGCAGAGGACTGTTTAGGAGTTTGGGTTCCATGGGAAAGAAAGAAACCTGTCTTTCTTCCCACTCGCCTTTTCAAATTGGCCTAATGGGATTCTTGACTACGTGAGTTCTGTTTGAAGGGACCAAGGGCACCAGTGATTCTACCTCGTCTTGGGCATGTCTTTCAGCCATAACTACAACCTAGGGACAGAGTTGGATGGTCAAGAAAAGCTCTCCTGGCAGTGATCCATAAAGTTTCCCACAGAGTTGGAAAGGGCAGCCAGGAGGCAAATCAAGGAGCCAAAAAAATGGGTACTACCCATTCCCAGTCATTCATTTATCCATTCAGAAAAAACGCGCAGGTCCCGTAGCCGGGCTGAGGACTGAGACTTGGAGAGTCCAAGAAGAATAATACCCATTGTCACCTCTCTCAAGCTGCTCCGTATCTAAGACACATACTTTTACCATGCCGGACATTGATCTAGGCACCGTTCCCGGAGCTACTTTGGTGAAATGGGGAAAACGAGGCATTTCACTAGTTACTGCCAACACGGAGTTCAGATTCTTGGATCATGTTGACGTGGGTGGCACTTTTGTGATTTACTGCTGATGCCGTTTACCTGAAGAGCCTGTGACATTCCAGAGAAGGGCCTGCCAGAAAAAAGCGAGAACACCTCCCAGGTCCGCTGAGGCACTGACTGCCCCTCTTCTTTTTCATCCGCAGGTAGGCAGGTGGCCGTGGGCTGGATCTGTGCCACGAGTCGGCCTTCCCCATGCAGCTGAGCTGACCCAGAGTAGTGCAGGTGGGCAGCCCGTGCCTTAATGGCCTCTGCTGGTTCCTCACCTGTTAAACTAATTAATTAATGATTCACTACAAAGCACTGTGCCAGGCATTTTATTTTATTTATTTAATTTTTAAAAGATTTTATTTATTTATTTGACAGAGAGACGGAGATCACAAGTAGGCAGAGAGGCAGGTAGGGGTGAGGGGGAGCAGGCTCCCCACTGAGCAGAGAGCCTGATGTGGGGCTTGATCCCAGGACCCCAAGATCATGACCTGAGCTGAAGGCAGAGGCTTTAACCCGCTGAACCACCCAGGCGCCCCTGTGCCAGGCATTTTAGAGACCTACGGTGCACCTTTTCCTGCACACAGGCAAAAAGAGCTAAGGCCCCACGAGATCTGGAAGCACTTGGGGAAGCACTCCTCACAGGTGGGGGTTGGGGAGGATCACTGTTACTGTTAGGAGGCTCTCGAGGGCCTTACCAGCAGCTGAATAAGGATGCCAGGGTGCAGGAGGCAGCCAGCGACTGGGCAGGGTACCGAGAGCGCTAGTGCTGTGACCAGGTGCTAGAGGAGGCCAGACAAGAGGAGGCCCCGCTGGCTAGAAGTGGCCGGGAAGGCTCTAGAAAGAAGGGAGGCTGAGGCGAGGCCTTGCGGTGTGGGCTGCTTTTCAGTTCCTGGAGGGGAAGGAGCAGATGGAGTAACAGGAGTGGGGACGACAGAGGTGGGAATCCAGTGGGCGTTCATGGGATGCCGGGCAGTCTGGCTAGAACAGAAGGGAGTTTTTAGGGGAAGAGTGAGAACATTTTTCTGTTTATCTCTCTGTCTCCCAAACTCTACTTTAAGGGCACGAGGGTGAAACCAAATCTCGTTCCTCTTTGTTTTCATCATCCTGGTATAGGGCCAGGCTCGAGCTTCATACCTTCATACACGTTGTCGAACTAATGGATGAATGAGGGCAGGGGGCCCTGAGGGCCTGGCTCAGGAGGTGGGCCTTGGGCCTCCACAGTGGAACAGAAGGTTCCCGGGTCGGGCGATGACATGGTGACAGTGGCACTTGGATCCTGGCTGAGAGCGGGGTCTCCCACAGCAGGGAGACCGTGGTGGTGACTCAGTTCTTCTCTCCACCACACACCCCTCCTGGGGCCGCCACACCAGGCTCCACACCAGCTGCCGTTCTCCATTCCCTCCGGAAGTGGAGAGCCCTTTGAACCAGTCAGGCTGGCAGCCTCTGAAAGGGCCTACGTGTCACCTACGTGCAGGGGGCCTTTGGTTCCCTTTCTGCGTGGTGGCCAGGGGTGTCACGCGAGCCACTCATGAAGCTGACAGGACGGTCGTCCTTGCTTTTCCCAGAGTACATGCATCACATGGTCTCCAGACCTTCTTGTTCGAAAGGCCACCTGGGCTCCAAGGAGGCTGCCCAGCGATTTTCTGATTTTCCGGTTTGACCGGTTGAACCCCCGCTGGGGCTCCAGGGCTGCTTCCTGGGGCTGGCTTTGCTGTGGCAGGATCCCCTTTCTCAGAAAGTTCTGTCTGAGCTGGCTCGGGCTGCCCGGGGCTAGGGCCCTGGGTGACTGAGGGGGAGGGACAGGGCTCGGGAAGGACCCCAGGGTGTGGACCGAGGGACACCTGCTTGGGTGCTGGGTGCCCCCTGCCTGCTGCGGGCCGGGGTACCCCTCACTGCAGGAGGGCTGGGAAGGGGAGAAGCCGGGAGCAAATGGACAAACAGCCGACTTGCGTGAGATTCCCCATGGCCTTACCTGGCTCTGCCACCCTCGGATGCTTATTTAACAGCTCTTTCCTTAGTCTCCACATCTGGAAATTGAAGAGAGTAACAGACTCCTTAAAGGTCGTCGTGAAGATTACAGAGGCTAATGGGTGCAAAGCACTCAGCCGAACACCTCACATGGAATGGTAGCCGCTGTGATTTTATGATTATCACCATTCTTATTCTGATTATTTGTTATTCCTAGCTCATAAGAAAGCCGCAG
>CM053609.1:91087155-91126158 GCA_028646535.1 Procyon lotor | reverse complement strand
GAAGGGGCCAGATCATTAGGACGAGCACCCAGAGGGGACTGATGCGGAGCTGAGAGCTGAGGAGATGAGGTAGGCCTCAGGAATGGCTTTATCAGGCAGCATTCTGCTCACCGCTGGAGACTGGAGAAGGAGTTCTGTTGAGTGAGTGGCACTGAGGAGTGGGGGGCTGGGGGCTGAAGCCTTCAGCAAGGGGACAGTGGCTGTGGGGAAGGGTTTGGGGGGACACAGCTTCTATAAATGGAGTGCCAGCCGCTACAAGGGCCCCACTGAGGTGGGAAAGCAGGAGTCTATGGGTGACCAACCAGGCCAGCGTTTTGACTGCCCTGCAGTGCTGAACAGCAGAGAAAACTAACCGCCACACAGGGGGATGGGGGGGTGATGGGTGGGCACAGGCATGGCGGGCAACAGATTGATAGGGGGACAGAGTGGGAGGCCCAGGCTATGGGACCAGGGAGAATGGAAAGAATAGGGTCCACTACAAGGTCACTGGGCTGTTCATTTTTTTATTAAAAATATGTGGGGGCACCCGTGTGGCGCAGTCAGTTAAGCCTCTGCCTTCGGCTAAGGTCATGATCTCACGGTGCTGGGATCGAACCCCGCACTGGGCTCCCTGCTCAGCAGAAAGCCTGCTTCTCCCACTCCCTCTGTTGCTCCTCCTGCTTGTGTTCTCCATCTCTCTCTGTCGAATAAATAAATAAATAAAATCATTTAAAAAAAAAAGGTGGGTGGGAGAGGAAAATTCCTCAAAAGTCCTAGACTTACTGTGTTTCTTGCTTAGTGCATATGAATAGCCAAAATGGAAGCATTTTCTCTGAGCTCCACAGATGTTACCTGGTGGTCAGGAAGACCTAAGTTGTAACAGGACGGGTGTGGGGGTTCTGTGGGCCCCCAAGTCCCTCGGCCTCAGTACCTGGCCACACCGCTAAGAAGTGAGGGAAGTGGGAGAAGAAATCCAAGCTCACTCCCAGGCGCTGCGTTTTCTGACACCTTGCTTACATTGTGGTGCCGAGCCCCCTGGTGCTGGGAGCTCCTCCCCGGCTGAGCCTTGCTCCCGGACCTGCAGAGAAGTCCCGCGTAGTTACGTCCTCTGTGTCTAGTTACCACACAGCTCTCATTCCCCCTGAGAAGCAGTGCTGGGGGTAGCGTGGACTCTGCCAGCAGACAGGCCTGTGTTTGAATCTCTGCCACCTGCTGTGCTGACCTAGGGTTAGTTATCTTACCTCTCTGGGCCTCTGTCTCCTTTCCACTAAGCTCTGTAAGGTCAGGGATCCTATGTCCTTCCTACCACTCTGCGCCTAGTACTGTGCAGGGCACAGAGTAAGTTCTCATAGAAGGGTATGGAATAAAGGAACGTAGAACCTTCTGTCCCCCTCCCTGCTACCTTGTGACCACTCTGCACGAGGCACTGTCCTTGACCAGGCTTGCTGGACGAGTATGGGGATGAGCTAGGTTGATTAGAAGATGAACCAAATTGCTGGTTCTCCTGGGAAGGCGGCACTGTCCCACCAAAGAACAAAAACTTCCTGATTCCCTTCTACGCCGGCGATGGTGAGGAGCAAATTCTTGACATCTGGCTGTCTGCGGAGGGGGTGAGCATGCCCCTGCCTCCACAAGGCCCCGTGCCCCCCCCCCCTCGCTTTCTCCACACACTCGGAAGAATGGCTTCCAGACATTAGCCATTCGGAAAAGTACAGCTCAAGAGCTATGAATCAGCTTGGGCAGGGGAAAAATGATTCACATCTGACCAGCTTGATCTGGTTTGGGTTGTCCGTTCGGAATCTTTTTCTCCCCTTCAGTTTAATGATGATTGGTCCTGATGGGGAAAGGTTAAAGTCTGAATTGAATCCGCCTGTATTTGTGGAAGCCTGGGGACAGGCCGGAGAAGGGGACAAGTGTTCCCATTGGTAAAGAACTAATGCTGAGTGGTGTTGGGGACTCTGGTACCTGTGGGTCTTTGGGGCTGTGCCGGGCAGCCTGGTGACTACTGTCCGTCTGGAACTCTGCCTTGACCATGTTCTCCACCTGAAAACTGGATAATGATGCCCATTTCTGACCTGTCTCTGGGGAATACACGAAGACTTAAGCTTAATTAACTTACTTGATAGCGCTCTTGCATCACCGGGCACCGTGCCCGGGCACAGTTGGGGCTGGGAAGAGGCGTGCTGATAAAAATGTCTCCCCTCATCTCCATCATCACTCAGATTCAAGCCTGTGTGCTGCTGGCTCCTCCTGCAAGGTTCCCCAGACACGCTTCTGCCTTGGGCTGCTTTGCCAAATGCCTTATGTGTCCTGGGTCTTGTGGCAGCTGAGCTCCTCAGGCCCTTAGGCACAGGAGCCTGAGAAGCCTGTCCTCCCCTCCTTCCCCTGGCAGTGAGGCGCGTCACTGCCTCGTCCTCTGGTCGCTGGTCATTTACAAGCACCCACGATGGACCTGTACTAGGTCATAGTGGTAACTGTTGGCAACTGAGTGTCTCCCAGGTGCTGGGCCCTGTATCTCGTCTGGTCTTCTTATCCACCCTCTGAAATGATGGGTGATGTCCCCACTTTACAGATGAGGAAATGGAGGCTCAGAGAAGCAAGGTGCCCAAAGTCACAGCTATGACCGAAGTGGCCAGAGTCAGGATTCGAGCTCAGGCCTGGCTTCCAAGCCCACGCTTCTTCTAGATAAAGGAGTACACAATGGTGCTTCCTCTAGTAAACAGGAGAGTCACCGAGCCTTCTTGGTGGGTCTCTGCTAGGGTCCCTGCTAGGGATCCTCTCCAGGGTCCATGTCCCTTACCCACATTCATGACAGCACCACATCCCTTCCTGGTTATTAATAAGGCAGAGAAAAAAAAAATACAGGCAAACTAGGTAGGTTGCTATTCCTAGGGGCTGGAGTTCCAGGGGGGATAAATAAATACCCGTAGTTCTCTCCAGCAGTGTAAATAGGAAGATGTCACACTGAGGGGAGGGAGACACATTTGGGGGCTGAGTGAGGCAGTTCCGGATTGGATTCCCCTGTACTCATTCTGCCCTCCTCCTGCATCCCCCTCTCCCCACCCCTGCCCTGGCAATTCTCAGGTCAAGGAGGAAGAGAAGCCCCATTCAAAGCCCAGACACTTCCT
Organism: Procyon lotor; assembly: GCA_028646535.1. Lineage (NCBI taxonomy): Eukaryota > Metazoa > Chordata > Mammalia > Carnivora > Procyonidae > Procyon > Procyon lotor. The sequence continues at coordinate 91,123,051 of CM053609.1, read as the reverse complement.
TAGGGTCATTCTAACTTCCTTGCTCTCTTCCTTTTCCCCAGGCGTGGATTTCAAGATGAAGACCATAGAGGTAGATGGCATCAAAGTGCGGATACAGATTTGGTAAGTTGAGGAGGAGGAGAGACATGGGGCTGCCTGCCCCCTGGCCTCCACTGCCATGTGTGGAAATCCCGAGGCTGCATCCGGGGTAACTGGCCCTCTTCTCTGGAGAGAAGCACATGTCTTAAAGCTCATCTCCGAGCGAGCCTTAATCTCTTTTTCTTAGGAAAATTTCTGGGATTGACCACAAGTCACCAAAAGGCAAGAACTAGAAGGAATTGGCAAACTAATGAGTGTGGGTTTGTTCTAAGATGAGGCTTTGCCCCTGGGCGGTGTTGCGGTGCACGGGAGAGAGGGCGGCACCTCAGGCTGGGATGGACTCTGGGCAGAGATTCCCCAGGACGGCATGGTGCAGTTCCCACCAGGAGCCACAGGGGGCCGCTGTGGCTCTCTGGCCTGCGGTTTCAGGAAGCGCAGCCTTTGCCCTGCTTTTGGAGCCGCTTCCAGTTCGGGAGAAAGCTATGGGCGTTGCCTTCGGAGGCCCCCAAGAAGGGAGGGGGGGAGGGGGAAGAGGGGCGGGGAACCAAAGGTGGAGCAGTCCAACCTGTTTGAACACAATGGCCCAGTTCTAAAGAGAGGTGTCCCGAGGCCCAGTTTCGTTTGCGGGTCCTGGCACTGATAGAGTTGATGAGGCCCCGTCAGCCCGGTCAGCCCCACGTAATCAGGCCTCTGTCCTGCAGGGTCGGGGATGTTCAGACCCTTTTGGGGATCAGAGCTCCTGATTTTGCAGGCTGTAGCTCCCCAGTTTCTCCTGCAGGGGCACAGGGTCTCCCTCTGGCCCCATGCTCCCTGCTGTCCTGATGGCCTGGCTTTCCACCGCAGGGACACGGCGGGGCAGGAGAGATACCAGACCATCACGAAGCAGTACTATCGCCGGGCCCAGGTGAGCCGCTGTTCTCAGGGTGTGGAGGTGGGACGCTGCCATCCACACTCCCAGCTCTGAGCGGCGGAGATCTGTGTGCCACCGACCCCCAGAGCAGGGCCCTCAGACTGCCTGCTGGGGGGGCCGCCGGCCCGCGTTCGTTAGCTATTCTCTGAGCACACCCCGCAGCCGAGCCCCCAGACTCATCCCCACCCGCCACCCTCCACCCTGGCCAAAGACCTCAGTCGGAAGATTCGGTGCCTTCCTACCTCCGAGAGTTCTGTGATAGGCCTAGGGCACAATAGCTTTGGGGGTATGAGAGAGAAGGAGAAGTTTCTGGGCGCCGAGGGGGCCTCATTCTGCTAAGCAGGGAGAAGGGAGAGCGGGACCCAGCATTTAAGGTACCACACCCGCTCTGGACCCGTGACTGTGCACTGTCTCTGTGTGCATCCACCTCCCCCATCTCTCTCTCCTTCTCTCTCTCTCAGGGAATATTTTTAGTCTACGACATTAGCAGCGAGCGCTCTTACCAGCACATCATGAAGTGGGTCAGTGATGTGGATGAGGTAGGAGATGCTGCCTCCCCGTTGGGGGTGGGGGAGGGCGCCTCAGAGGGGAAGGCAAAGTGAGGGCCAGCTGGGAAGGGCCGAAGCTCTCGGGGTTGGTGAGCAAACACTCCCAGGAGGCCTTGCCTTTCCCAGCCCTGGATGGACACCTCGGGGTGAGTAAGACACGGGGAAGAAGCCCAAGCTGCCACACCATCCATGATCTGCGCCCAGCCAGGCCGCCGTGGCTGCTTCTTCCTTGGAGATGAGTTAGGTCAGAGCCTACCCTGTGACCGCCTTCCTTCCTGAACTCTCAGGAGCAGGAGGAATCGTGAGCCTGGGGAACTAGTCCTGGCTCTGGAGCCTTGGGCAAGCGATGGGAACTTTCTGGGTCCCCCGTTTTTCAACTGTAGAGTGAGGGGGTGGACTTCAATGCAGCGTCCTGGCCGGTTCAGATCCCAGCTGTCTAACCCCAGGAAGTACCCGTTATAGCCGGAGAGTCTCCCACCCCAAGCTGTCCCTGTGACAGCCCTCTGGCCCCCCTGGGGTCAGCCTCGCACCTGCATCCCGTCAGCCTGCTCTGTCCCTAGGGCTCTGGAGCTTGGGGCTGGTGTGGAGGCTGGAGACGGTGCGGTGGGGAGCTGGGGAGGAAAGCACTCACTGCCAGTTCGGCCTGTCCTCTGTCCCCAGTATGCACCAGAAGGGGTCCAGAAGATCCTTATAGGGAATAAGGCTGATGAAGAGCAGAAGCGGCAGGTGGGAAGGGAGCAAGGGCAGCAGGTAAGTGCAGCAAGCTGGCCGAGTCTGTCTGTCCCTCAGTTTCCCGCTGCCCCGGGCCTGGCCCTGAGAGCTGGGACCCAGGACTCTTTCCTTGTCCTCGGGCACCCTGCACTTTCCACAGATCCCTGAGGCCCCAGGCCAGTTGCCATCCTTGAGAGTTTGCTTTCTGTCCTTTGGGACAGTGATGTGGGGCCCATCCTGGAACAGAGAGCTCTCGGGCAGCCCCTCGCCCGGCCCTGAGGGCCCCAGAGCAGGATTACCATGTGCTAAAGAGGTCATCCCAGTGGTCACGGTGAGGAAGGGCTCCGAGTCGCTGGCTTCCCAGCAGCATCCGCACGGCGACTGTCTACAGGGATCCCACCCCTGTCCTTATCCTGGGAAGGCGTAGGGAGGAAAATAAGGGAATGAAGGGCCCATGGTCAGAGAAGCCACGGGGCAGAGGGGACAGGAAGGTGGTGCTAAGGGACACCGCCCTCCCAGAGGACAGAAGGATGGGTGCCATGGAGATGAGAGCCATCCACCCACTCTGAGGGCCTCAAGAGCTTTTTCCTCCTTCTGTCTATAGCACTTGAAATAAAATGGATTTTTGGCATACAAAAATAATACAGGGTCATTGAAAAATCTGAAAGTAGAAGCAAACCCAACCGGAATAAACCCTCCTAGAATAGTATTTATCGAGCACTGTATGGCTAGCTGGTGCTAAGTAAGTGCTTTGAGACGCATGACCTCTTTTAGTCATTCCGCGACCTTGGTTGAGAGAGGTCCTCGTCCCCCTTTAACAGATGGCAGCATTTGTAACTTGTCCAAGGTCATATGGCTGCTGAGTGGCGGCACCAGCATCTAAGGCTGGCTCTTTTTGACCCCAAAGCTGCATTTTTCACTAATTCCACACCCTGCATAATACTTGGGGGACCTTGGTCTCCTGATGCGAATGCTGCGAGCAGGGGTGTGTCCGTGGGCTCGTGGGAGGTGGGTGGGGCTTCCTGCAGGGTCTCCATTCTCTGCTGGCAGGTGTCTGGGAAGGGGCTCCTGCCTGGTCTGAGCCGTGACCGGCTGTGAGAAGTTGTCACAGCCCAGCATGGGCTGTGAGGGCCGTGGAAGAAGTACCCGCCCGTGCTGTGGGCACCTCCCTTCCCTTACTGACTCCCTTTCAGGAATGTTATTTTCTTGCAGCTGGCTAAGGAGTATGGCATGGACTTCTATGAAACAAGTGCCTGCACCAACCTCAACATTAAAGAGGTGAGCTCCCCGAAGCCCCACTGCCCTTCCTCTGTGGCCCAGTGCCACGGAGGAAGCAGGGAGGCAAGGGGAGAAAGTGGCCCTGGGTGGGGAGGGGGAGCCCGGGTCAAATGATGAGGTTTCCCCCCCCCCAGGGGGGCAGGTACAGGGCTGCAGGGGGAAGAGGAGGCCATGCCCGCTCACTCACCACCCATGGTTTCGCAGTCGTTCACGCGGCTGACGGAGCTGGTGCTGCAGGCCCACAGGAAGGAGCTGGATGGTCTCCGGACACGTGCCAGCAATGAGTTGGCATTGGCCGAGCTGGAGGAGGACGAGGGCAAACCTGAGGGCCCAGCGAACTCTTCAAAAACCTGCTGGTGCTGAGGGTCCTGCGTGGAGCACCCAGCGACCCCCCTCCCCTGAGGAGGCCTGTGGCAGACAGGGAGTCCGGGCTTTGCCCCACTTCTCCTCTCACGTGGGTGACCCTGTGGAATACCAGTAGCTGCTACTCCCCTGCCTGGCGCCGAGAGCAGCCCCGCTGTCGTCTTGGAGCAGCCTCTGCCCCCTGCCCTCCAGCCTGGAGGGGCTCCCTTCTGCCTGGCTCCCCACCACAGGCCCGCCACGAGCCCCGGTATGCTCCGGGCACTGTCTCGCCACCCCAGGCTCCCCAGACAGTGGCCCGTCTGCAGTGAGGCCGCTCTAAGGCTCCTTCTTTCTCAGTGCATCTTGTCTCCTCTCTGCGTTTCCTCTCTTCCTCCTTCTTTCTCGTCCCTTTCTCCCTTCCAGTGTGTTCTGTATCAAAGCCCCTTGCGCCTCTTTCCCTCTCTGTCCTGCTGTGTGGCTGCTGGTGCAGCTTCTTTCTTTCCTTTCTTCCTAGCCCTGTCCAAGGGAATGGACTCAGGCTCATGGGGATGTTCCACATTCTTCTTCTGGGAGAACCCCCCACCCTGCTTTGTGAAGGGGCCAAAGCCTACGGGGTGCTTCTTCCCATCTTCCCCTCCCCACCGTCCCTTCCCAGGCCGTGGGCCTGCCTCACCCATGATCTGGGAAAGTGGAACATCAAGGTAGGAAGGAAACATCAAACTGGTGGTCCTCAAAACCGGGGCTGTCCCACCTTTCCCTGCCTGCGCCCCACACCCCGCCCCCGGCTTTGGCCTTGCTTGGCTGCCTGCCCACCTGCCTCTTGGGGAAAGTGAGCTCAGAAGCAGGTGCTTCAGAGAAGAAAAAAAAATTGTTGAGGGAAGGCAGGGACAAAAGGTCACATCCATTCTCTACCTCCCATGCAGTGTGTACACAATTTCTCCCCACCTGGGCTCCTGAATTTAAAGGTCTGTACCAAGGCCTCGGGGCACTGCAGGGGCGAGGAAAGCCGGGGGGGGGCGGGGAACAGTGATGTTGACAAGCCAACCACACACCCCAGAAAGGGGAGTGTTTGGAAATGAAGGACTAGCCCCTGTATATCGGGTGAAAGTGAGGGAGAGGAGGCCAGAGACAGCATTTCGCAAACCAGAAGGGAATGTGGGAGCAACTTCCCTTCCTGTGTAGGAAGGACCCCCGACAAGGTGACCTAACCGCTGAACCCAGGCTTCAGCGCTTAGGGTTTTCCTGAGAAAGTCTGTGGGGGAAGGGCAGGGGCTTCCTGGGGAGGGAGAAGGAAAGCCCTGGGTGGAAATGCTTGGTGCTGTTCTCTTCAGCCTTCCAGACAAAGTGCTCATCTTGCCTCTCTAGCGTCTTGAAGAGGAGCCAACCGCACTGTGGCTGCAGTGGAGGGAGGGAAGCGGACTCCTTCCTCCAGAGCTCTTTGTTCAGGAAGAAGTTTCTGTAACCCCACATGGCCCAAAGGTGGCTTGAACGAGGCACTTTAGAGAAGGGACAAGTCGGTGACGGGGCCTAGTGGGGTTCCTGCCCACCTGCCCAGGGTCGGAGGCTCATTCTTAAGCTACACGTTAGCCTCGTCGCATGGTTCGGGCTAAAACAAAGACTCGAGCCCTGAACGTTCGCCAACGAAGGCCCAAAGTCCAGGGCACACACGTGTGAAGGAATCAGAGCCCCACTTCCTTATTCCTCCAAAAAAAAAAAAAAAGGTGGGGAAGAAATCACCAAACCTTTCCTCTGACTCTTACCAGAGTGGGAGAGGATAGCTCAGGATGTAGGACCAGGGACAGGCTAACAGTGGAAGGAAAAGGAGGGCAGGAATAGTTATAAATTGTTAGCTGATAAGAAACTTAGATAGCAGACTCTTTAGGATGAAGTCATGACTATGGCTGGGATGCTTGCTTGAGGCCCGACTCCTCAGGTGTCAAGACACAGCATGACCCCAGGGCTGGGTCAGCCCTCGGGGTGCCGGCAGCCAGGGGCTTCAGAAAGCAGGCGCTGTGCCGGGCACTGGCTCCAACCTGTGGGTCCGTGTTGCAGTGTTCCCTGAAGACCAGGCAGAGCACCAGTGCCTTTCTCTCCCAGCCCCCTCGGGACAGAGGGACTAATTTTTACTGTACCTAGGGGTTCTGGAAGGGAAAACACGGGGTGGAGATTTATGCACTGATGAGCCCCATCCACCAGGGCTACAGCCGGGGAGAGGTACAAGAGGGTTGGAGCTCTGGGGTCAGCTATGCCCACCAGGTTATCGGAGTGGGCATCTCACCCCTACACTTCTCCAGTCCCAGGGGGGAGGGGGTGGGGGAGTGGCCTGGGGTCTGGCCTTAGGCCCAGACTGTTGAGCAGGCGCTCCTGCCTGTTTACTCCTCACCACCTCTGCTCCTGTTGTCTTGAGACTCCGCCCAGCCCCAGGCATTTCCACCTGCTCCCAAGCCCCCACCATCTCCCTGTGACGGGTGAACTTCGTGTACTGTGTCTTGGGTCCAATATATGAATTGTGAGCAGGGTTCATCTATTTTAAACACAGATGTTTACAAAATAAAGAATATTTCAAACCACAAGTGTGGCTGCCTGTATGAGTCCCTAGTTCTCACTTGGCCCTCGGCAGTCAAGGGGGAGAGGGAGAGGCAGTGCTGTGAGACGAGGCTCCAGAACCTTATAAAGCAACAACAGCAGGAGAATGACAACGGAAGCAGCAAGCTGTCTTCTTCCTTGCCGTACCTTTCCCAGCGTCACCTGCAGGGGAGCTCCTGCAAAGCCCCCAGTGCTCTGCAGTGGGCCTACAAGGGCAGAAAGAAGATGGCATCACCCGCAGGATGTCGAACGTCCAAGGGAGTCTTTCAAGCCAGGAAGGTTCTCATCCATCTGAGATGGAACAGGAACACATCTCCCTGGAGGCATGAGGAGGGATGAAATCTTTCAGAAGGTTGTCCTAGCCCTGTGACCGGGTACTCCAGGGAAGCAAGGCAGACTGTAATCTCGGGGGCCTGGGGGTGCCAAATGCTACACTTTGGGGCAAGGAGTTGAGGAAAGAGGCAGAAAACAGGAGTCAGGAGAGAATGAAGAAGGAAGAGATCAAACAAGACAGGGCAATGGTGGCCCAAGATCTTAACCTGCACCTAACAGTTTATGGAAAACCCGCAATACTCCATCTCTTCTATCCTGACAGTCGTATCTGTGGAAGGTAAAGAGGGTGATTACACAAAGCCAGCTGGTAAGGAAACGTGCCTAAGGGCCTCGAATAACAGTGGCAGAGTCACGGCCAGAAGCATCGGAACCAAAATCTCGGGAGGGAAAAGCCTTAGCAACTCTATTTAGAAAAATCTCGATGAGCAATTCTCGTTTGCAGCTAGAGTCGAGAACCACGTCCCTAAATTTTTTGCCTGTTAAGCCAGAGCAGTTTCCAGGACAACCATCCCTGTGGAAAGCCGTGGGAATCACACATCTGTTAGTCCATGTCCAAAGTAATAAGCTTCTGCAAAGTGGGCCAGTTTGAGGTACAGTTGGAGACAAAGGAATTTCAAGAGAACCCATCAGTTTTTTTTTTCAATTGTGAAAGGTGAGAACCTGCATGTCCGAGGGTCCTAAGTTGTTCTTGGAGAAAAGGGATGGTGTGTCCCTGAGGAAGAGGGAGCCCCCAGCTCAGGAACTCACAGGCTTCCTGGACAGAGGCCCCCGAAGGGCAGCCAGTGAGAGGTGTCCAGCTGCCCAAGAGTGCCGGGGGAGCTCTCAGCATGCAGGTAAGTCTGGGAAGTTCGTACTGAAGTTCACACTGTCAGTGCAAAGTTCTTCTGACACAGTGGCCTGGTAGGGACATTTATCGGCTATTTCTAGGAACTCTACCCGAACTCACTGGGGGACACACTTCATGCTGCATTTCCTGTCACCTCTTTTAATGGCCAAAGATTCCCTTCCCCTTGGAGTTACAGAGGCTTGTTTTTGAGGGAGCAGCCAGTGGGGACATGGGTTGCCACGTGTTATGAATGGCCATGGAACAGGCTATAAAAGACAGAAAAGCTGGCCACTCCCTGGTGAGTAGTTCCTCCATCTTCTCAGCAAATCAGATTCTCATACCAGCTGCTCCCAAGCCTTGCTTATTCTTGATTCTAGAAGATTGTTCCCAACGGAGGTGTACCTGTGAAAACACTCTCTAGTAAACATTTGCGTTGTTATTGAAATAACACTCCAAAAGTCCCAGAGCCAGGTCAGGGCTAATTGCCAGTCTTCCTGATGGAGAAATCCAGACTTTTTTTTTTAAAATTGGATTTATTTGAGCTGGTGGGTGCTTGGAATAATGAAGTGAAGCCCTAGGCCTTCCCCTGGGTCCTCAGAAGGCCCACAGTATGCCGCACGGTTGGTGCGGAAAACCTGGGCGGCTCGGCTGGGTTTAGAACCATGGCAGCTTTGACCCCCAGCACGGTCCTTTCTAGAGGGCCATGAGGGGCACACGCCTGCCGGGAGAAGTCTTGGGGACTGAGCCTTTGCCTGAGAGGAGGCAGGTGCAGCTCGTGCCCTGCGGGTTACTCACCATCACCCTAGCCACGACTGACAGCCTCCTCGAGACACGGTGTGGGCGTCAGAGCCGTGCACGGGGCAAGGGCAGAGGAGCTCTCCGGCAGAGGCAGCACCACTCACTGAAAGGCTTCTCAAGACAGACTTCATCTCTTCAGCCTGGCTGAGCCCCCTGAAAGCCATTATTTCCAGAAAAATCACACTGCCCTCCCGGGGATCCCTTTGCCTGTGGGCTTGTAGAAAACAACAGCCAAAGAGAACTACGTGCCCATCATACGTATATTTCGGCTGCGGTCTGAGTTAAGGGGACATGCCCCCCACTTCTCTTCCTCATCTTTCAGATCTTGGCAGGCCCTGACCTCTCAATGGCGCAGTTCACAGCTTGGCCTTCAGCCGACAATGCGTGTCGGTGCCAAGCGAGAACGACTTGCTGGGGCAAGTCGGAGTCAATCCTGCATCCCTCCCTCCCTTTTTTCCTCCCCATTTGACCTTTGGGGCTCTAGTTTCCTGCAAGGAGTGAATTATTCATGTTTGTACGTAGATATCAAATTGGCCCTTCCTGGGTTGCCAGGAGGGTGGGGCAGGGAGGCGGCTTCGATGAGAGTCTGTAAATAGGAGGTGCCACCTCCTTATTGAAACAGCACCTCCAGGTGGGTGACCGTTTTTGCTAAGTCATCCTGGGGATGCTCAAAGCCCCATTGTGAAATCCTTCCCGGTCCTTCCAGGCTCCTCCTCCCTTCCCACCCCTATAACTGACCCTGAAGTGGGCTGCCGCCATTCTGCGCGCCTCACTCTGCCCCTTCACCATGGCTTACATAGCCAAGTCCTTCTACGACCTCAGTGCCATCAGCCTGGATGGGGAGAAGGTAGATTTCAACACGTTCCGAGGCAGGGCCGTGCTGATTGAGAATGTGGCCTCGCTCTGAGGCACGACCACCCGGGACTTCACCCAGCTCAACGAGCTGCAATGCCGCTTCCCCAGGCGCCTGGTGGTTCTTGGCTTCCCTTGCAACCAATTTGGACATCAGGTGAGGGGTGCCTTGTACTGTACCCAAGGAGTGGGGGTGCCGAAGCTTTGGTAGGCTAAGGGGAGGGGGAGAGTGTGTGTGTCGGAGCGTCTGGAATCGGAGGTGTTTGTTAATCTAGGTCTTTGGGTACAGGTGAATACCAAGGGCAAGTCCGTAGGGTTCTAACTGTCTGGGCTTCAGCTCGGAGGGTGGGTTTTGTTGTTTATTGTCTTCCCATTATGCTCTAGGAGGGCTGCTACTGGGTCTGCTTTTCTCTCCACCATGGAGAAGGCACTCGTTAAATACCCGCCGAGTGGATGAGTGGAGGAAACAGACCAGCAATCACACTAGGACTGAACCGACCCAGGAAACCTTAGTTCCAGCTAGATGTGGTTCTGCTCTTCCGTGGCTCTGTGCCCTCTCAAGGGTCACTTGATTTTTCTGTTTCAGTTTTTTTTATCTGTAAATGGGGGGATGATGCCACTTATCTCATAGGATAATTGTGAGGTTCGGAGGGTAAGATATAAAAAAAAAAAAACCTTGAAAAATATAAAGTAATATGCAGGTGAAAGCAAAAGCAACTGTATCATTTAGATTGAAGGACTTTGTTTTAAATCAGCCAAATTAGCTGACGGGAGAGTGATTTTGGTGGAAAGCTCAGAATTTGCAACATGCATGGGTCTCCTCTGGGTGTCACGTGCACCTGTCTCTGATTCCTTTTCTTCTTTTCTTCCTTTTTTTTTTTTTTTTTTGGTGTGTGTGTGGCCCATACAGGGATCAAATCTCTGTCTCTGATTACTCGGTCAAGTTCTAGATCTTCAGCCCACATACCTCAAGTTCTCTTTTAGGGATTCTTCTATTTTCACTTATTATTTTAACAGCACCAGCAGACAGAATGTCCTCAAGTGAACCCTCTACTTATAACCCCCTCAGTTCAATTCACAGTGGCGTGAAGGCAAGCAGAGACACAGCAGGAAGGCTGAAGTGTCATTGGCTGTGACAAACCTGAGTCCAGACCATCATCACTGCTGTCACTACTGTTCCTTCCCTGTCTCAGTCTGTTTCTAGGCTTGGCCAGGCCTGGAGAGAGGAAGGGTGAAACCACTCGAGGGGTGTCCCTTCGGCCCAGAGGTGTCTCCACCCTTCCACCGTCAGGCTAGCTAGTGGCTGGAGGGAATCCTAACCTGCCGGCCGCCATTTGCATTAAGAGATAAGGAGTCTAATGGAGATCACCTTTGGGCTCAAGATGTCATGATGGCCTGGAATTGATGGTACTGATTGGTTCTAGCGGATCAGAGGCAAGACCTTTCTCCCACAGGGAGATTTCCACCCTCCCCCACAGGGAGATATTTGACTCTTAGACCCAGGGGAGGGGTGGAAAATAAGGGTTTCCATGGGCTTTTTGGGGTTGTCAGGGGTGGAGAATGCCAGGGAGGGACAGGACAGGGATGGCAAGGGGTAGGGAAAGACAGGTAACAGGCTCAGAGCTAAAGCCCTCACAGCTGAGTCCAGTGAGTGAGTGTGAGGAGTCTTGGGAGAACAGTCAGGAAGTAAAAGGAATGATAACTACACATTCACAACCTGCAGTCCTCAAGCACGCACTTAACTTTCCTTCCCCTGGCCTATTCCAGGACCCTAAACACTCTACCTTGTTTAATTCACCTGTCGGTCACTAAGCAACTCCATTTAGCGTACATCCACTGTCGCCTCTAACTTACTTTGCCTTTATAGCACCTGAAAGCCAGACTTCCTTGGATGGGGTCTTCCTTCGATGGGGTCTTCCTTCATCAACGCTACCTCTTACTTACCCTTCAGATCGAGGACAAGGCAAGATGAAAGCAAGAAGCTATAAATCCTATTCCTCTAGTCCTTGATTTCACCCTTAGCTTGAGGAAATGAGCAGAAGAGAGGCAGAGGCTATACTCAGCACTCACATGTAGTCAGAAGCAACAGAGGCAAAATCAGAGCAGAGGGAAGGGGGAGGTTTGGTTGGACGTGTGTGTGAGTGTGTGTGGCGGGGAGGGGGGAGGCAACGGAAGGGAGAGTTCTAGGTGGCATCACCTGAGCCTCCTTTTCCTTTCTTTCTACTGCCCTGAACTCAAGGTTCCTTGAAGTTTCAGACAGATATCCTAAGAACTGTTCAGGGTAGTGCAGAGAGAGAAGCAGCAGCTCGGAAGTGCCAAATCATTCACTGTAAGGACAGCCAAGCTAGGAACTGCAAGAATTTTCAGGAATGGCCTAGCAAACCATCAAACAATAGCTGTGAATGGGGAATCTCCAAGTCAAGAGTAGGGCAAAGCTCGTGAAGAAGGAAAAGATTAGGGGAAGGGGGGAGCTACACAGAAAAGAATGATCCTGGCAAAGGAGTGTAGGAGGGTGAAAGGTTTTTGTGGATCCTTTATTTCCCCCTTCCCTCTTCCATGCTCTTTGTCTTTTTTGTCCCCCAGGAAAACTGTCAGAATGAGGAGATCCTGAACAGTCTCAAGTATGTCCGCCCTGGGGGTGGATTCCAGCCCACTTTTACCCTTGTCCAAAAGTGTGAGGTGAATGGTCAGAACGAGCATCCTGTCTTCGCCTACCTGAAGGACAAGCTCCCCTACCCTTATGATGACCCATTTTCCCTCATGACCGATCCCAAGTTCATCATTTGGAGCCCGGTGCGCCGCTCCGATGTGGCCTGGAACTTTGAGAAGTTCCTTATTGGGCCGGAGGGGGAGCCCTTCCGCCGCTACAGCCGCACCTTCCCTACCATCAACATTGAGCCTGACATCAAGCGTCTCCTCAAAGTTGCCATATAGACGGGAGCTGCTCAGCACGCAGATCTACTCCATCCGGCCCCTGGTATCTTTCCTTAGGCTTCAGTGTGCCCACAGGAGCTTCTGCTGGACCAAAGCTTCCCCTTGAAGAGCTTTACTCTTCCAGGCCACCCGTCTCCCTTCCCTCCCCTAACCTTCTGGTTGGTGATTCTTCTTGGAGCTCCGAGACTTGGGTGGCTCTGGGCCTTCACAGAATGATGGCACCTTCCTAAACCATACGGGCGGTGTCTGAGAAGCGTGAAGGGCTTAGAGCCCATCTGCTGGCTGCATCCAATAAAGCGCAGCAATGCAAATGGCCAGGCTCCCTGTGTCTTCTTCCCTGATGGAGGGTAGAGGGGTGACACACAACCACAGGTGGGACAGAGAGCTGGCAGCACACAAAGGCTTGACAGAGGGAGGCTCTGATCCGGGGGACAGAGAGCAGACTCTGGCCAGGGTCTGTGGTGGCAGGTGGGGCTGCAGGAAGTGTGAATTGTATTATTACTTAATGGCTCCTCCAGAACGGAGACGGGGCCGGGGCAGTAATGAGAGGTAAAGGAGAGGAAAAGACAGCAGGCCTTTCAGTGGAGAGTACTGGGAGGCTCATTGCAGGACTTCAATCAGGAAGATGTCACTATCATTGCAAGTACTGGGCCACCAAGCATTACCTGCACTTTGAGACGTTGCTGGGACACAAATTTGGCCGACTTTAACTGACAGCAAAGGTATGGAGGGTGCAGTTCCTGGGAACACAGAGAGCACTTATTTTCCTGATCACCTTGCTGAGTCACATTTGTTTTTGGTCCTTTGCGAGATGGGCTCCCTCCGCTTCACAGTTCACATGCCACCCTTGTCTTTCACAAACTCACGTGTTCACAGATCCAGGCACAAGACAGACCAGTGTAGGCATGACTGATTTCACTTCTTCTCCCATGACAGTGGGAATGGAAGAGGGCCTCCCTTTAGACAGTCCGACCGTTCATAACCTGCCAACCAGGACAGCCCCTCTCTGTGAGAACAGGGTTCTGCCAAATGGCCTTGTAAAGCCAGGGCCTCAGATTCCTCAGCAAGTACAGGCCAACTCCAAAGGCACAAACACCAAGGCCAGGTCCTAGCATGTTCTGGAAAAGACAGCTGCTGAGAGGCCACTGCCCTGTCACTTTGCCTCACAAACCTCTGGCTGGAAACTACTCACTTCACCTCTCCTTCTTTGACCACTAGTTGGAACATTTTCCTTTCCTCACTGAAGCCCTGAAGGGACGGTTCTCCAAACTAGACACACTGCTTATGAACCCCAGTGCCGAGTAGGGAGATCTCTTTCCTGTGGCGTTCCCATAACTATTTTCCAAGCACCTGCATCATGTGAGAAGTCAGTGTGGAACAGAGCTTAAGGATCCTCACTGTCTGACCTTCAACTGAAATTACACCATCTGTGGTGCTTTATTTCAAAAGGGGTAACCTGAGCATTACAGTGGGAATCCCCTGGCACCCTTTTGCAGGGCCTTCTGCTAAATTAAGGCTACCCTTAACTTGACTCTCGAAAACTCAAGCCTTTCAAGATTCCTGCTCTTAAAGCCAACAGCTGGGGTATGGGTCTTTGAAGGGCAGGACCGAGCACTGATTTTAGAGCAGTAACTGCAGACACAAATGGCTTCTCTGAAGAAATGAAATTCAGAAATCGTACTGGATGCAAGCATGATTTGTTCATCATCTCCGTAGTGCTAAAGGCTGTTGCTATGTCTAATAACAGCTGTCCTGGATGTTGGCATGACGCCACAGGCAATTTAGGACTGATATGCCAGTACAATGTGTTGGGTCTTTCCCCTGAGGCTCAAGTTGAAGGAATTATTTAAAGATTCCCAAAGGATCAGGAATTAACAGTAGAAGTGATTTTGTAGAGAGTCAGTAAGGGCCATAATGCTAGGAAAAGGGCTCCTCACTTGGGCAGGGAAAATGCTACCTGCTTCAGGTAGATACACATACCTACCTGCACAGTGTGGCTCGGGAGGGAACAGGCAAGGCAGGACTGGAGAAACTTCTTTTACAAGCACATTTTGTTCTTACTAAATCTTTAGTTGTACTGTTGTTAAAACAAAGAGAAGTGAGAAATTGTTTCCTTTATTCTTCATCTCGTTTGTCTCCCTTTACAGCCTCAGAAGTATCAGTTTATGGTCATAAACGAGACATGGCAAAGCTTAATATAATCACCCACTTTCAATCTTTTAATCAAATTTCCCTAGGAAGGTGTCTCATAAACAAGCTTTCCCAGAGAGATGAGATAATGCCACTCGATTTAGAGGAGGAACAGAGACAATCACTTCTCTGAGGGCTCTAACAAAAAATAAAGCTTAGGGCAATCGATTTTAGGGAACCAAGGTACACAGACTGAAATTTATTATTTCCCTGTGTTCCCACAGCTGTATCTCCTTAGTTTACGAAACACTGAGCCAAAATCTGATTGGTGATTTCAAATCTGATTTCTTATCACCACCACAACCATCATCAATAAATGACAAACTATCATTTATTGAATATTTACTATACTCACATATTGCATAAGTACTTTATATATATTAAGTTACTTAATCTTCATACTGACCCTATGAAGAATTTTTCTCTCCCTTTTAAACAGAAGGTAAGTGAACAAGACACCTGCCAAGGACAAAGGGCTCCAAGTAGCAGAGTTGAAAGGTAAACCCAGGTCAGTTGACTATAAAGCCTGTACTCTTTTTAGACTTATTTATTTGAGGGAGGTGGTAAGGCAGAGGAAGGAGAGAACGTCCAGCAGATGCCCCACTGAGCACGGAGCCCTTCATGGGGCTTGATCCCACAACCTTGAGACCATGATCTGAGCTTGAAATCAAGAGTCAGATGCTTAACCGACTGAGCCAGCCAGGCGTTCCAAAGCCTGTACTCTTAAATACAATAGTATTTTCCTCTATCTCAGAGTTCCTTCAGAAAGACCACTGATAGCTGCCTGTGCACAGCACTGCACAACTTAAAAATACTTTCACTTTTATCATTTGATTTAAAAGCTTTTTGCAAGAGGCATCATTATTTCTATTTTTCCACTGAAGAGCAGAGGTGCATATAACCTGCCCAATGTCCCAAAACGAGCAGGTGGCAAAACTCATTTTAGACTAGGTCTCTTGGTTTCCTTTCTATCCAACCACACTGTATCTCACAATAGAGACTACTACAATCAAGAAACACACAACCTAAAACTGAGAGCCTCCAATTCTGTGAAGTACCTTAACCTTGCTCACAAAACAGAGGGATGAAACAAAGAATTCTTGATCCCCTGATAAAGAGCAGTGAACACATACTTCTTAGTAATTCCTTATAAGTAACGAACCATATCAGGTTGTGCCCACAATATATCATACATCAATGATTAGTACTAGGAAAAGCCAAGACCGTTTAAGAAAAACTAGGCAGCTAAAACAACGAAACAAACACACTGAGCTTTGACTCCAAGAGCCTAAGTATGGAGATCCCAGAACTATACGTCATGGAGCAAGCAGACAAAGAACGAGGTGCCAGGACAAGCCCACTTTCCCAATTACATCTATAGATGGCTCCTTTTCTTTCTTGTCTCTCAGGAAGGGAAGTAAAAAAACAAAAAAAACAAAAAAACTAATATTTTTGCCTGGCTCCCCTTTATTTGAACAGAAAAATATGAATTCAGTAGAACTGGGTTCAAGAAGTCTTTATTTCATTAGATCCATAGAAGAATTCTAGAAAATAGTGCCACAAAACACAGCACAAAGTTGGCTTAATAATGACAAATGTGGGTAGGCTCTTATGTTTTAAGTTTTGTAATATATAGTCCAAAACAGAGAGATAATTATACAGCCTGTAATAGACGAGGGTATCAGTTGGGGCTTATAAAATCATACTCTTGAGCTCCAAATGACTAAGTTGGAAGCATTAGCCAACTCCAAGAAGGGACAATTCAGAGGCTATAATGGGCTTAGTGCTGCTATTTAAAGTAATGAAGTATTTTCTCTGCTTTCTGGATCCATTTCACCAAACGATTTCCTCAGCAGGTCAGATATAGATTTGCAGAAAAGTGGAAAACATTTTCCAGGAATAACACAACTGATCCCTAAGGCCCAGATGACTTAACTTTTCTAAATAACAAATCTTGGTCTGACGCACCTAGATTCCTGAGTGTTGTCGCCGACATTCTCACCTTCCTCACCTTGCCAGACCCTCATACTTCATGTGTCGTGAACAGAGGTGTTGAGACAGAGTCACTATACTAGTTGCAAGACCGTAAGTAAGTTCCTTGACTTCTCTGTGCTTTAGTTTCTTTGGTTCTAAAACTGGGATAATAGTGCCTACTACTTCATGGAGTTGTTAATGAGGATGAAGTGTTTAAAAAGGCCCAGGCACACAGTTAGTACTCAATAACCTCAGCAGTTAGTATTTTTTTTTTTTACAACAGAACTTCCCTCGTATCAACGATGAACACTTAACTCACTTTTTTCCCTTACAAGCAAAGCTTTAGTTTAGAATTTCCAAATTTCTTAGATATGAAGAGGAAACAATTTTGTTTCTAATGTCTGACCCTTTAAGTTTTGGTCTTAGAATGAGAAGAACTAACCAAAGCCACCTCCTTGCGTATAGTATGTTATATGCTTCCTAAAGCATTTTACATTCATTATTCACTTGGATCTTCTAACAATACTGTAAAATATCAATTGTATGATGGATACAATGTATCCATGTATGAGGATGTATGAGGATGTAAAATATCAATTTTTACTGGCCCAATCTAATAGAAATGGGACGATAAAGACTGGAGTTATGTTTTACCGAATGGTCATTCTGCTAGCAAATGGCAGAGAGACCTAAGTGCCAAGGTTTCCAACATCCAAGCCGGTGTTCTTTCAACTACACAAGGTGAGATATTCTAAGATCTCTTTGGAGCAGTTGACATCATTCTATTTACTTCTATTAGTTAAGGTCCACACTTTATTCAGATTTTGCTAATTTTAAGCAAATGTCCTTTTTCTGTCAAAGGACACTTTGTTACATTTAGCTGTCACGTCTCTTTACACTCTTTTTGGCTGTGCGAATTCCCCAGACTTGTCTCTATGGCCCTCACAATTTTGAGGAGTACTGGTCAGTTATTTTATTAGCTGGCCCTCAACTGGGATTTCTCTGATGTTTTTCTCATGATTAGACTGGGGTTATGGGTCTGGGGGAGGGAGACCACAAAGGTAGAGTACCCTTTCATCACATCAAATCAAGGGTACATGCTATTATCGATAGGATTATCATTGAGGATGGAATCTTGGTCATTTGGTTGAGCCCGTGTTTGTCAGGTTCTTCCACTATAAAGTTACTTTCCTCCCTCTGCACACTCTACTCTACCCTTTGGAAGGAAGTTGCTATACATAACCCACCCTTAAGGAGTGGAGAGTATCCACATATATTATTTGAAATTCTTCTGCATTTCTGATGAAATGCATCATTTGTTTCTGTCAGTAAGGACTCATGGATATTTAGTGTTTGGGTTATAATTCAATACTACTTTATTTTGTTGCTGAAACTATTCTAACTTCAGTCACTGGGAGCTCCTTCAGTTAGCTCTTTTGTCCCTTTGAAATACTCCCAATCATTTTGTTTTATGAGGTTTTTGGAGAAGAGTTCAAGGGATTTTTTTTTTTTTGCACTTTCCTTTTGGCACAAAATGCTCCAAGCTCATTTCATATATTCACTGCCCCGGTCCTAGAATCAGTCATTTCTCCAAGGAGCCCTGGTTCCTTTTATTGGAATCTAGACCTGGGCATTAGGTATGCGCCCATGCTAGTTTTATGTTCTAGCCACATAACTTCTAACAAAGATTCTACACTCTGATGTGAACTGGGAACTTTAGCAGAAGAGCTCAGCAGAAAAACAATCCCCTAAATTACCTTTTCTTTCAAAGGATAGTTAAGTATAAGCAGAAAAAAATATGCAAAATAATTTCCGTTATAAATGAAGTTAAGACAAACCATGAGGCTTGCTGTATTGTAAACCAACACAGCATAGTTACTACAGAACTGAAGAAGGATCCTTAGAATAACAGAGTCATTTGTCGAGGGTCATCAGGGAGAATACTGATAGTATCTTCAGCTTTGCCACATAACAGACAGAGCATGGTGTACTCCTAGAACAAGACAAAGTGCATAATTACATTGAGGAACAGGGCGAAAGACACTTCATAACTTACTCTGCTAAAGCTATTCTCTTTAAATTGGAATGGACATTCCTTCTGCATATTAGATCAATTTCTTCAACATCTGTCCGGGATGTCTTAGGTTTAATCTGTGTATCTTGGAGTCTTTTGTTTATGTAAATTGAACAAATGCAAATGCCTGCTTAGGAGTCTCTCTCTCTCCTCTCCCTCTGCCCTTTCCCACCTTCCCTCTCTTAATTAAAAAAAAAAAAATTAGTGCTAGTTATTTGAGAGAGAGAGTGTGTGCATGTGTGCATTAATGGGGGCGGGAGTGGAGTGGAGGAGGGGCAGAGGGAGAGGGAAAATCATGCTGAGCATGGAGCCCCATGGGGTGGGGCAGTGGGAGGGTGCTCAATCTCACAACCCTGAGGTCATGACTTGAGCCAAAACCAAGAGTCAGATGCTCAACTGGTGCCCCGGTGCTGCTATTTAAAGTAGTGAGGCAGGGCGCCCGGGTGGCTCAGTAGGTTAAGCATCTGCCTTCAGCTCAGGTTGTGATCCCAGGGTCCTGGTATAGAGCCCTGCATCAGGCTCCCCGCTTCTCTCTTCCCCTTTGCTGCCCCCCCGCTTATGTTCGCTCTCTCCCTCACACACAAATAAATGAATAAAATCTTAAAAAATAAAATAAAGTAGTGAAGCAATCTGAGTGTGGGTCCCTAAGGATAAATTCCTATTCTTAGAGTTGCTCCTTTCTAGATTATTTAAGACTACTAAGCAACAGAGATGATTTTTTAAAATGAAAGAAAGATCCCGAACTAAAACAACTATTTTTATCTACTCCAAGAAAATAAACAATTAAGTTAAATCCATTTGTCTGTCATGTCTCCTAGTTAGCTAGCTAGCTGTCTGGAATATGATCTATTTCAGGAGTTTGTTTCTTGGGCTTAACAAATGTCCAGGCTGATTTAAAAAAAAAAAAAAAAAAGAATGAAATCTTGCCATCTGCAAGGACATGGATGGACCCAGAGAGTATAATGCTAAGTGAAGTCAGTCAGAGAAAGACAAGTACCATAATGATTTCACTCATATGTGGAATTTAAGAAACAAAATGGATGAGAAGAGGAAAAGAGAGAGAGAGACAAACCAAGAAACAGTCTCTAAGCTATAGAGAACAAACTGATGGTTACCAGAGGGGAGGT
The DNA here is from genome assembly GCA_028646535.1 of Procyon lotor. Classification (NCBI taxonomy): domain Eukaryota; kingdom Metazoa; phylum Chordata; class Mammalia; order Carnivora; family Procyonidae; genus Procyon; species Procyon lotor. Next base: position 91,103,490 of record CM053609.1, on the reverse strand, counting down.
GGGTGGGGGATGGGGGACATAGGGGATGGTGGAAATAGGGGATAGGGATTAATGAGTGCACTTGCTGTGATGAGCACCAGGGCCTGTATAGAAGGGTTGAGTCACTATCTTGTACACCTGAAACTACAATAACGCTTTATGTTAACAATACTGCAATTAAAATTTTTTAAAATATCCAGGCTGGTGATAGCTTTTGTTTTAGGGAAAACTCCTAGGGCAAAGTCCTGTTTCTATAGTTATCTCCTTCTAGAACATTTAATATGGATCATAAACTATACACACATATTTCCTTTTAAACTTTTGCTTAAAAACTTTCTTCTTTAAGAAAACAAACTTAATGCTAAATCTATTAGTATTTCTACACTTCAAACCAAGATTGTTAGCTGTCTGGGAATTGGTCAGTCAAGGGAGTTTGTGTTTCATGGGTCTTGACAGTCACTAGAGAAAGGGTCACAGAGATAAACAATGACTGTGGTTCAGAGACTTAGAACCAGGGAATTGCATTTCTGTTTCCTACGAGCGAGTTCAGCAGGTGAGCTTAGTTGTGGCAAGAGAAAGATTGTTTCTTAAAGACCACACTTAATTTCAAGGTCCACTCTATACACACAGTAGAGATAAATAGGGGTCAAAGCTCAGAGAAAAAATACAGGTCTCATAAATTAAAAGAAATAGGGGTGCCTGGGTTACTCAATCAGTTGAGTGTCTGACTCTTGGTTTCAGCTCTGGTCATGGTCTTAGGGTCGTGAGATCGAGCCCCACAACAGGGTCCACACTCAGCAGGGAGTCTGCTTAAAGATTCTCTCCCTCTGCCCCTTCCCCTCAAAATAAAGAAATCTTCCTAAAACAATGAAATAAAAATCCACCCTCTACACAAGGTCTTTTACTGCTTCCAAATACTTGCACTTTCACCTGCCAGACATTACTAGTAGGACATGAACCTCTCACTGGAAATGAAGAAGAAAACAATAATAAAGTCAAAATGGGAAAATGGGTGAAGCTAGACAAACATCTGAATTTTCACCCAATCTCTCCATTGACAAGTTTTTATGAAGGACCTAAATACTCTGCAATGTGCTTGGTGCACTGGCAGACATGAGAGAAGGCAAGGACAATGTCTGATCTTGCAAAATTTACAATCTAACTTGAGAGCAAGAAAAAAACCTAACGCGTGGTATAATCCAGGAAGGTTATTAAATAAGTAAGACTGATTACACTTGCAATCTTTATTTTAGTTGGTCTGGAATCCAAATTTCACTGTAGGTCAATTATCTGGAATTCGAAAGCAGTTTCCCATAGAAGCAATCTAGGACACGACAGTTGGGTTGCCAGGAAATTCCAGGGAGTCTTTCAAACTCATATTGCACAAGTACTACAGCATCTAGCCATCCATAGCCGTGATTCTGTGCGAAAACAAGTCTTGAGTCTAACTTGGAATGCCAGGAACAGGTCCGCCTGTGCTGCCAGGATCAGGACGTCATTAACAAAACTGGCCAAGATGGGAGAATAAGAATTCGCCCCCCATGTCATTCATGCAGACCGTCAAAGGCTCCACCTGGGCAAAGCACGGGCACAGAGATTTGGAAGGAAGTGTGGAGTGTTTGGAATCACCTTTGGGAAGACCAGATCCTTTGCTTTATTCTGAGGGGCTCATGGCCCTTTTCTTCTATTATTATCTATTAATTCTGACCCCATGTCCTCTCCTTCCCTAGTCCACAGAGGAACAGAAGTCAGTCTCACAGTTCACCTTTTGTTTCCTGAGGCAAACACATAGTCCTTTCAGTGGCTTTTAGGGTGATATAAAAAATAAAGGATACCTGTAATCATTCATAATGTATTTTCTATCTAAAAATACTTCTACCTTTACTTCCCTCCCACTTGTGCCATCAGAAAAATCTCACTTTAACAATGATATTGTGGTTATTTTAAAAACAGAATTCTTATCTTTTAGAGATATGTACTGAAATATTTACAGAAGTAGTGACGTGTTTGGGATTTGATTCAAAACAATCCCGTAGGGAGATGTGGGAATGGTGAGATACAAAATAAGGCAAACTGCAGCTGGGTGGTGGAGGTTAAAACACTATTCTGCCTACTTTTGCCCACAAGACATTTAATGCAAAACAAAGCATCACCAATGTGGGGGGATCCCACCTCGAACCCGAACTAGTGGTGGAGTGAAACTGGTGCTGGGGCAGGGTGGGGCCAAGGAAGCAGGCTTTCAAAGCTGAGAACAAAGAGTCCTTGTGCCCATCAAGGTGAGAAGGAAGTTCCCAGGTGGCTATTTGCATGAGTCACGGCCTGCTGTAGGTACAAGGAAAGTGGGAAAGCAGTATGGGCTGGACTATCGAGAGCAAGGCGGAGACAGAATTTAAGTTCTGCCCGAAACAAGTAAGATGTAGTTGACTTGAAGGTAGAGAAAGGGACTAGTGAACTCAAGGAAAAAGCATGAATAAGGACAGTGATAGGGAAAGGGCAAGCATATTCCATATGGAGTCGCAAAAGCAACGGGATGATATATTTGAGTAAGATTAATTTGACAGCTGTGCGTAGAACTGTGCTGCAGTAATTTAGGTTTGAGTGGGCATGGTCCTTGACATGAAGTGCGGCAGCAAGGCCAAAAACGGCAAGAGAAACAAAGAAATAAAGGAGGGCAGGCAGGGAGTTAGCAACAAAGGAGGACATTTGGGAGATAGCTGGTAAGTTTCAAGTGAGCCTGTGTGTGAGCATGCTCACTATTTGAGAAAGTAAAGAGAAGGTTCCAGAACAGAGACCAAAGCTCAGGGGAAAAATCAGTTAGGGAACAATAGGAAAGGAAACCAGGGAAAAAGCAAAAGAAGACTCAAAATGATTTAAAAAGAAAGAAAAAAGTCTGGCACTATGGACCTCAAGGGAAGAAATCCTTCAAAAACCACCATGGTTGACAAAACCAGACCCAGGAGAGATGTTAAAAGAGCTAAGAACTGAGGCAAGGTCACAGCATTCGGCTACATTATAGGACACCTCTGAGAGAATAGTTTTAGTAAAGTGAAAATGAAAACCAGTTTGCAGGTGGTTAAGAGGAGCACAGGGAAATAAAGAAAATAGGGTAGAGACCTATTCAAGTAAAGAAGCAAAAGGAAGGGCAGAGATAATTAGAAGTTGAATCACAGAGGCAGCTGAGTGAAATGAAGGGATTTTTAACCAATTTTTAACCAAAGAAGAATCAAGTATATTTACTTTCCGAAACATTGTAAATCCCAGAGAGACAAAGAAGATGCTGGATAGAGAGCAGATTGGTGAGGAAATGCAGAAAGGATGACCTTCAAGAGGAAGGAATAAAAATCTTCCTCTCTACTGGGACTGAGGGAAGAGTTTGAAGTTGGACAATGCAATGTGTAGTGAGCCAGAGATTAGTGGGAAAGAAGAGAGAGGGAAGGTGGCCAGCACTATTAGAACCCTGAAGTGAAGAGCTCAGATATTACACTGCAGTTACAATGAGCTATGGAAAGGCCAAAGCAGTGGTCTAAAGTATCACTTTCCAGAAATGACTCTGATTGTAGGATACAGGATACGGGTGGAGGGAAGCAGATGTTGAGAGAGAAGATGAAGTAGAGAGGCTGGTTTAAGAGTTTTTTCCCAAGAGAATTTCACTGTCTACACATCCTGAATACAAGCCATCCTCTTTTATCTTCCTTTTCCTACCCCCAGAGTCATTTCTGGGGGAGCTTTGAAAATGGTTGTGTTCAGTCACAAAGAAAAATCAGCTAGACTTGGCTCTCATGGCAGTGATAGACAACTGGCTTCATTAGGGCAAACTTAACACCCATTTAGGGCTCTAAAAAGCTCAACAGGGGCTTCAAGAGCTTCTGCAAATGGCTATAAGCCCTCCTCTCCTCTCATGCAAGGACACAGGTGCTCCTTCAAGCCCATGATATGCTCCCTCCCCTATTTGGCCACTACTCATTCACTGAGATCTTGATTTTGCCCTAAGTTACATACAACATATGAACATTTTTTGAGGCATAATTTTTGGATGCTGAGAAGATGTGGTTAAGATATCGTACAGTTTAACCACAACATATCAGACCAGATTCTGACAAGCAAATAAGTGCTTTCTTCTATACTAAAATATGAATGAACAAGAGTGGTTATACTATAAGATTCTGTTACGGAAGATTATTAGTTTTTTCTCATTAAAATCCAATTTTCCCAATCCACCCAAATTTGAAGGACTTAAAAGGAATTCCCCTGCCTGGGACGCCTGGGTGACTTAGTCGGTTAAGCATCTGCCTTTGGCTCAGGTCATGATCCCAGAGTCCTGGGATCAAGTCCCACATCAGGCTCCCTGCTCAGCGGGAAGCCTGCTTTTCCAAACTCTGCCTGCTGCTCCCCCTCCTTGTGCGCTCTCTCTCTCTCTCTCTCTGGCAAATAAAATCTTAAAAAAAAAAAATTCCCCTTCCTGTTAAAAGCTCTGATATTTATATCCTATAGATGAATACACAGTTCACTCTAAGTAACTCAATCTGAAAGCTTGAAAATGGAGGCAGTAAGAGACAGACACAGGTTCCAGTGTGTCCTTATGGTTTACCATAAGGTAAGGAAGGCCCTTACGGTTTACCCTGGGCTCTGTCCCACTGTCCAGCTTTCTTCCTGACCATTAGATCTATGAATCTTCAACAACTCAGGCATACAGTAGCCTTCTGTACAATTCCTCATGTGCTTTCAGGATTGTACAAGCCTCATCCTTATAATACTTATTCTCTACCCTTATGGTGGTCCAGCTTCTTTCCTCCAACCTCGACACACCCATCCTGTCATTTTACTTAATGAATTACATTAAAATGTCTCACCACAATTGAGACTACAGAGTTGCTCGAGTCTACAGAGTCTGCAGGGGAAGACAAAGATAACCTCCTTATCAGAACTTCCATGCTCAGCAGGTACAGGGGCAGTGGGCAGGCCAACATTTAGAAAACCAACAACTATGCAATTACATAACTGGATAGAGAAAAAAAAGGCACAACCGTAACCTCTTAAGAACCCACAATGTGCTGTTCTTTATCAACAAACTTGACAGGCCTGAGATACCATTTGTAAGGCATGCATTTTGATTTATAACTCTTACAGAGGCAGGTTTGAACAGATATACTCACATCTAAAGTATCTCTCTCTTCACATACACAAGTAGAAGGATGGTCTCCTTTAAACCTTACTGGTACTTCAATTATTAAAACTATATCTAGATTTACAAAAGTATTTTTATTAGTCTCCCTTCCCCACAATAACATACAATATTTATACATTTACCTGAAATTCATCCATGATACTGAATGTGTACTCATGCCTGGCTATTACGTGATGACAATTCTTACACAGATCTGCCGAAACAGAGAGAGACTTAAATAATTAAGTCTTGGAAGATGTCTTAAGGCAGTAAAATTTCTATTTTCAGCATGGTGTTGCTTTAAGAGAATCTTAACTGATATATTTAACATAGCAGCGGGAAACCCATTATAATGTCTACCTTGATAAGAAATCCAAAATCCATCACATAGCAAGGCTACATTAATTAAGGGCCTCCTCAACTCAGAGATTTAACAGGCGTATATTAATTCCCATTCTCAGGACTTGGAGAAAATGCTACTGAAAACAATCATAAATAAAAATCCAATGCTAGACATTAAAGAGAAATTAATAGTAACAAAAAACTCTGGTAAAAACGTACAATAACTATGATTTATTGAGTGCTTACTGTGAGCCTGACACTGTTTTAAATACTTTTTATCTGTTTACTTACTTTATCTTCTCAAAACCTAAAGAGGTAGGTACTACTGTTCTCACCTTTTTAAAGATAAAGAAACAAAGCTACCCATGGTTAAGTAATTAGCAAGACTACTGAGGCAGGAAGCGTTGGAAACAGAACTCAAACCCAGGCTTCCTGGCTCCAGAGCCCTTGCTCTTAACCACAATGTCCTACTACCTCTTTAAAACAGAGTTTAAAGGATTATGCCTAAAATAAAGAAAAAGATTGTTCTACTTTAGAATATTTTCAACAGTTTGACTCAATTCTAAAGGCTTAGCGTTTTTCATATTTCTTTTAAAAAATATTATTTGCACCTTTATTCCTCATATATTCAGGACATACCAAAGAACCAAGAAACGAGCAAAAAGGGGTTCTGAACAGTTTAATTTCTTATCACCATACCTGAGGACTTGTAAGTACATATACTGAATTTACTCATAAACATTCTTAGAGCGGCAACCTCAGAACTGACTTGTTTCTATCACACATAATTTATTTGGCTCCCCAGTATTGAGGATGAGGAGCAGCATATGAAGATAGCACAGCAAAAGAAACAACAGACGGATGATGAGATAGGAGACCCAAAAAAGCTATGAGCGCAGCAACAAGACTAAAAAAACCATAACATCCCAGGGTCATTTATATGGCAGCAAACAGCACTAAACACTTCAGTAGCTGCTGGAGAAAAAAAAAAACCCACACGAATGACCCTAAGGTTTAAAAAAAGTCTCTCTTGTTTCAGAAGGCATAAAGACGTTAAAAATAAACAACAAAAAATGGTACCTGAATCATAAGCTTCAGTCATCTCCAAAAGTCACTTATGCAGAGTCCGATGATGCTAGCGTCTTTATTTTCCTCTTAAAAACCAAACTAGCAACTCTTTTGCAATACAATATTGAAATAGGCCTCATAAAACACAGCATATCAAGAGGTATAACGTATCAGCTTTCAAAAGCCAGTATCTGCTACCAGAATTGCATGGAAATAAAAAGTCTACTTACGATCATAGGTAACTATTTCTTCTCCATCTTCCTCTTTCAAAGATTTGTTTGTGATCAGCATAAAATCCCGCTTATTGCACACTGCACAGCCTGTAAAGTTCAGCAAGAAAGATCCATTCTCCAGGCAGATGTTACCCTAAAATATTAAAAATAGGAATTTAATTTTCTTCTATTTCAAAACCCTTAGTGAAAATAATAGACTAAAAATTTCTAAAGGCAAAAAAACATGGCCAGAATTTACTTGCTTGAAGTCTGTACCAAGTAATTTTTGAAATTACTAGCTTTCCTCTAGAAGTGCTATTTATGGCAAATAAAACTGATGCAGTGTTAAAGCTCTAAGTCTCTGAGGACTGCAACTGTGTTTGAGAGGACTAAATGCAAATGGATATTTAGAAACTTAATGAAGCTTTAATAAGATAAAATGTGAAAAGGAAAAATTAGAAAAATCTAATAGCTACAATATTAAATGAGGCATAGCGTAAAACTAGAATTAAAGCCCAATCAAAATGGAAATACTGAACTAATGATAAAAATGATCTTAGACAATGTGACGCTCAGTTGATTGTTGAAACAGCATTTTCTGATGCCTTAAAAAATAACACAAAACAAGCAAACAAGAATAAACTCTCATCTCTACAGATGCCAGTCCTTAAGGGTGTGTGTGATTCAGACAGAGAAGATAAGCTCTGCAATTCATCAGACTGCCGCCACAGCATTCAAAAGAGAAAGGGATTTGCTTCATCACTAAGAAACTGTAAACAACTTAAGTTGCTAGCTCGAGGGAGGTCTTTGCTAAAGGCTTACTAGTAATTGTTCAGAAAGTCATTTTATCAATAATCTAAATCAATTTCACTTCTGACCAATACATAGAGTACTTTTAACAGTTGATGTGACTAAAAACCAGTCAAATCAACATCTCTCCAATGAAGCTCTGTGCCTGATACTGTGCAAAAGCACAGGGAAGGATTGGAGGATGAGTCACCTCCTTCCTCCTCCGAGGAGTTTATGAACTATCAGGAAAACCAGCTTTAAGTGATACCACGGTCAAGCCTTCCTGGATTTCTAGCACCACAGTTAACCTCCCCTTTTTGAGTGGCTCCTTGCTATTAACTTTATGTGTGCGACATCGGGGAGAAGCAAGGAAATTAATCTAACTATACAGTTGGGAGATATTAAATCACAGGCACGTCACCTTAACTACTAAAGGGGAAAAAAGGCTTTGGGATTAAAGTATAAATTTCCAGCTATTAAAAACAAGTGCTTTGATTTTCTTTTCTTTTTTTTTTTTAAGATTTTTATTTGTTTATTTGACAGAGAGGAGAGAGATCACAAGCAGACGGGGCGGAGGGGGGGGGGCGGGGAGCAGGCTCCCCGATGAGCAGAGAGCCTGCTTCCCTGAGATCATGACCCAAGCCGCCAAAGGCAGAGGCTTTAACCCTTTAAAGCCTTTAAACCCACCTTTAAACCCAAAGGTGGCTTTAAGCCACCAAGGCGCCCCTTGCTTTGATTTTCTTAAAGACAAACATCACTGGAGCACGTGGCTCAGCTGGTTAAGCCTTCGGCTCAGGTCATGATCCCAGAGTCCTGGGATCGAGTCCCACATGGGGATCCCTGCTCAGCAGAGAACCTGCATCTCCCTCTCCCTGCCACTTGCCTACTTGTGCTCTCTGCCAAATAAATGAATAAAGTTAAAAATAAAATAAAATCACTGAAGTGTAGCTTCTATACAATAAAATAGGTGAATGACTTTTAACCACTATCCCAACCAAGATATAAAAATTTCTATCTTCCTAGGAGATCCTTCAGGTTTTGCAGTCTATCTCCAACCCCTATCTCACCTCAGGCACCCTTTGATCCAATTCCTATCTCTAGATATTAGATTTGCCTGTTATAAATAGAACCATGGAGTATACTCTTCTGCATCCAGTTTCTTTTGTTCTGTCCATATTAATCATCTATGTCATTGTACTGGTAGCTCATTGCTTTTCATTGCCAATCAGTATGGATTCAGGTTGATAGGCTTTTCAGTCCTTTTCGGTTTGGGGCTATTATGAATAAAGCAGCCATGAAGATTCATTGTCTTGTGTAAACATATACCTTTCCCTTCAGTAAACACCTAGAAGTGGAACTGCTGAGTCAGATGGGGAAAATATGGTCTAGACGAACTTTGTAATTGCTCGATCGTTTTCCATTTTCTATTCCTACCTGCACCGCTGAGTTCCAGATGTTCCACATCCTCACCAACCTGAGGTACAGTCTTTTCTTATTTTAGCCGTCCTAATCATGTGGTATCTCACAGTAGTTTTTAATTTGTATTTCCCTCATGTCTAATAACGTTAAGCATTTTTTCATGGTGCCTACACGTGTGGAGTATCTAGTCAAGTCTTCTGCCTGTTTGCATAGTTAGGTTGTTTATCTTATCTAGTTGTAAGAGTTACTGGGTTGTAAGAGTTCCTTATACATCTTAGATACAAATCCTCTGTCAGATCTGTATTACAAATATTTTCTCCCTATTAATGGTGTGCCATTTTTCAAATTATCTTTTGAAGAGCAGATAGTTATGATTCTTACGAAGTCCAATTTATCAAACTTTTTCTTTCACTATTTGTGTTTGTCTTCTAAGACTAGTATTCCTCATCTATGAAAAGTATCTACCACAAATCTCCAGAAAATTTAAGTTTTTGAAACCAAAGATAAATATTTATTACCTATTCATTCTTCACTTCGAACTCCTTGACATGCTAATTCATTACTTTCCTTTGACAATTTTTTGGACGAGTACACTATACTTGCTACCATCATCTTATTGTCCTTTCCTTTGCTAAGCTCAAAGTGGCTTCTGTTCTTATGCCCTCAGAAATATCGCATGACTTCGAAAACTCCCAGAGTTGGAAGGACCTTTCAGATTTCAAATGGTCAGTCTCTCCTGAACAATGGGAAGAGAGTTCAATTTCTCCAAAGGCTGCCCATTCCACTTTTGAAAATCTGTTAGAAAGTTCTTTCTGATTCAGAGCCTACAACCCAGTAACATCCACCCACTAATGATTTCTAAATCTGCCTTCTGAAATTCCATAATGACAGCCCTTTAATTATTTTAGAACAGAAGAAAAGAAGAAAAAGTGCCAATGAAAGGCACTTTTCTGGTTTCCCAATCACCTCAATCCTTTATTCTTCTTCTTATACTTTATCTTCACTTTTCTAATTATTCCTTGAAGCTATCCTTCATTCTACCTGATTCTCCACATTCTTTTTCTAAGAAAACAAATCCTTTCTATTTTGACACTTCTATTCTGCTAATTCATCTGTTTGAATCTCTCACCTAAACTGCAATCTTGTATTTTCACTCGACTGCTTGGATGTTACATTCTCAATTCTGAATGGAACATGATAAAAATAATCTGACCACGTACACCCCAATTTTTGTTCTCTCTCCCATATGCCTCCAATTTCTGTAATGATACTTCCAATTTCCCAATTTCCTAGATTGAAAACCCTAAGATCTATAGCTCCTTCCTCCATTAGATTGGCTGAGTTCTAGTAATTCTTTCCCTGAGATGAGGTCTTATCTCATGCCTACACTACTGTTGCCATGGCTCCCCAAATACTCTGTAGGGCTCTCCCTTTTACATTTCCACCCTATCATAACCTCAATATACAGTCATAAGAGTCATTCTCCTAAATAACAGATTTCGGAATTATTTCCCTATTTGGTTTTCTTGATGGATGCTCAATGCCTGAAGTGTAGAATCAAAACTTAATACAATTTTTAAGTCTTTTCATTAGCTCCATTCTTAAGAATCCAACCTAATCTCTTTAATACTCTTCACTACAAACACCTCCCTCCTGTGGTCTCTGGGAAGTGCAGTGTTCATTACTGGATTCATAAAAATTTTTTATGCTTTTAAAAAAGTATGAAATAGAACACAATAAAGTATATGAAACATAAATATACAGTATAATGCCTCTACCCACTAGGTGTCAATAGTACCCCCAGCTGTGACAATTAAAAATGTCTACAGATGGTGCTAAGTGTCCCTTGGGAGGCAAAAAATCTCACCTAGTTGAGAACCACTTCTCTAATTTATTTTCATTATTCATTCATGGCGTTCCATTCTCTAATTGTATCACACTTTTTCAGTGCATGACTACAAATAATGCTATTACAAGCATACTTATACAAGTCTCTAGGACCATATGTAATGCATTTATTTCTCTGGAATGGGAAATGCTGGGTCATTCATTCCACATGCATATCTTCATTTGATAAGGCTAAACCTTTTTCCAAGGAGGTTTACCATGAGTGTTCTTGTTACCTATCCTTCCCCAAACGCTATTAAGAGACAGAAACAACTACAGATTTTCTACCTCCCAACCATTACAAGAATCTTTGTTCTTGTTATATTTCCCAAGCCTCCAGCTCTTCCTTTCCTTCTTTTCTACTCTAGTCACACTAGCCTTCAAGTCCCATGTGAGGTCCACCTTCCTTTTGGGAGTACAGCATTATTTCTCTCCCATTTCTCTGAACTTGAACAGCATTTATCAACTGTACTGCTCATTTTTTGCTAATCACATACTCCTCAGGAGGCAATGACAGCTGCCTATTTCTTCTTTGGTATCCTCTACTGGCCTAGCAAAGTAATCTAACTATACACATAAATGTTCAATAAGTATACCTTGAATGAATGAGAGTAAACAAGCTTTGGCAACCTCCTGAGCGTGACAGCAGTCGAGATTTTTCAAAAAGTAATGGCCAGGAGTACCTGGGTGGCTCAATGGGTTAAAGCCTCTGCCTTAGGCACAGGTCAGGATCTCATGGTCCTGGGATCAAGCCCCACATTGGGCTCTCTGCTCAGCAGAGAGCCTGCTTCCCCCCGCCCCCCCGCGCCTCTCTGCCTACTTGTGATCTCTGTCAAATAAATAAAATCTTTAAAAAAATAAATAAATAAAAGTAATGGCCAGGAAACCTGAGTTATGGCCTTGGCTCTCCTGTTACGGGAATGTGAACTTGGGCAAGTGATTTCTGCTCTCTGGGCATTAGTTTCATCTGCAAAACTGGGTTATAACATATGGCCTCAGAGGTCCCTTCCAGCACAAGAATTCAGGAAGAAAAGTGAATTTCACCAAATCAAGCTTGCGAATATGACCCGGGTGTGTGTTGTGTGTGGGAGGGGAGAGCGTGTCCCTTTGTCGTCGGACTGGATTGGTGGTGGTGGGGGTTTAGTTTGCTCTCCCCTGGAGCTCGGGAGAAGACGGGTGACGGCTGATGTCAGCCGCTAGTTTGGGGGACCGGCGGAACGGACGGCCACAGGCCGCCCCCGCCCTCAAGTGCCTAAAAACAGCTACCGGGTCACTGGAATGGGCAGAACGGCTAGATCTGCCCGCGACCGGCCTCTCAGGGAAGGCCAGCCGGGGCTACAACAAGTCCCAGGGGCTGGCCACGGGCCAAGGGAGCGAGAAGTTCTCGGCGCCCATTCGCTCACCCGGTTCGGATACTCCTTCTCCACACAGCCCACACACATCCCGACGCCGTTCTCGGGGACCGTCCTCCAGTGTTTCCGGGAAGACGAAACCTCGCGAGAGCAAAGAGAAGGTTGTCGCATGCGTCCGAAGTACTCAACTCTGGAGTACTTGTTCTCGGGAACCTACGCGAAGTCTCCGCCCCCTAGCCGCCTTTGTGAAGGCAGGGCCAGGTCTCCCAGGCAACAACGCGGGGCCCGAGTGGGACGTCGGAAACTTACCGGGGAAGTGGGCGGGGCCGTGGACCCTGTGGCGGGAACACGAAAGGGAGCTTCCACTGAGCAGAGCTCTTATGGGCGCCCTCCTGAGTCTAGGCTGACAGAAAGGCGGGTCACAACACCCAAGAAAGGGAATTGTTTCTGCCTCGGCTAACCCCGAACATGAAACTGAAATTATAATAATTTATATACCTTTCCATATCAGTGAGATGATAAGTCAGCTCTCGGCCGGTGAATAAGAAATAACCGAAGTGTGGGGGAAGAGGTACTTCCAGCTCTGCAGAGACTCTCCTAAAACTCCTAAAAAGAACTCTCAAGATGTTAATAATAAATGACCATTATCTATCCCATTAATGGTGGGAAAGGTGTTTCTGTGTCAGAAGCACCTCCGTGGCATGCGCGCACTGGGCAAATAGAAAATGGCCAGGTCGATCCTGCGGAGCTGAAAATACTTGTGGTTGGAGCCCTGCCTTTCCCTTTTCCATCTTATTGAAAGCATCTTACTTTTTACAGTGACGTAATTAACCTGAATACAAACACCCAAAATCTGTCTTTGTGTTTTTGAATAACCTGTCTTCATCATACCAGCTACTCCAATGGAGATAGTCAATAGGAACATCAGCATCCTCCGTTAACCCTGCCTAAGTCAGTGAAGAAATCAGGAAGATTTATATGAGAATGTGGGGATCCAGATTCTTTAGAGAAGAGATTAATAACTACTGCAAAGTTCATTTGATTATTGGAATAATTACAATGCCTTGCAATTGTATGACATTTTCAACCTTCCAAAGTGACCTCATTTCAGCTTCTAATTTTATGGCTTTACAACCCTATAAGAATGGTAAGAAAAATATCTTTCCTTTTCAGATGAGGAAACCAAGAAATAAATGGTGAAAGGTCTTACCTGTGGTAACAAAACTGCTAGCAGTCACACAGGTCTAGGACTTGGTTCCTATCCTGGGCTCAACTTCTTTCTAATACAGTAGCCAGTAGCCACATGTGGCTATAAAGCACTTCTACATGTGGCAAATTTGAATCGAGATGTATTGTCAGTACATGTTAGGTTTAGACAGGATGAAAAAATGTAAAAAATTGTAAATTTTTGTAATGTAATGTAAATTACATTAAAAAAATGTAAAAAAATGTAAAAAAAGTAAAATATTTCATCAGTAATTTTTATATTGATTACATGTTAAAATAATTGGGCTAAGTAAAAATATAATTAAAGTTAATTTCACCTATTTTTAAAAAAATCTAGCTACTAGAAAATTTTAAATTACACAAGTAGCTTATATTGTATTTCTGCTGGACAAGGCTGGTCTATACAATTCTCACTCTTGGTCCATTTTTAAATGTGTCCTCTGTTTTTAAAATCTAATGCTAACTTTTAATTTTACTGTCTCTATTTTATTCAATTCTATAGACATTTATTGAGGCCTTTGCTCAAGGAACTGTGTGGACAACAGGAAGATGAAAAAGACATTGTCCCTTCCTGTTCTCCAGAGACTCACAGTAGAGTGAGATTAGAGATAAGATGAACATAAATACCTATAATTACTGGCAGATTATGGTTTAAGAGCACAAAACTACTTCTAGGTGGGGATTGGAAAAGAGGAATTTGGGCCTTGAAGAACGTATTGGATTTCAAAAAGCAGAGAATTTTAGTATAGGAATTTCAGGTGGACCATGACAAGGAGTTTGGATTTTATCCTGCAGGTGATAGTGAGCCACTGAAAGTTTGGGCAGGAAAGTGATATCAGAGTTGTGGTTTAGGAAGATCATTATAGCAGTATTTTATTGGGAATGATTGGAACTGGAAGAAAATTGGACATTGAAAGGCAAACACTAACAGAAACCACAAGGGGGAGATTTATAGCTTTCTGCCTCATCACTAATAGGGAACAATAATGATTTTTAAAATTAAATAAATAAAAAATACACTGCAATCAAAGATCTCAAAGACTAGGTTTTTTGGCATGAAAGACAATCTACATGTTTACCAGTTTGTTTGTTTTTTAACTTCCCAGAGTGATATGGTATCTTGTTATTAAAATGAGCAGGTGAAAAAGGTCATCTATTCTTAGGTCCCAACTTTCAAGAGCTAATGGCTATCCACCCAATGAAGTTCTCCATTCAAATCTAAATATATCCAGGGCAGAGAGGCAGCAAATGAGAAGGGGAGGAGGTGTGTAGTACCAGAAATTGAAGTCTGATTATTCCTTAAAGGAATATGAAGGTTTCTGAGACTGACAGGTAGAAGAAAGGCAAATAGAGGCTACAAAGCAGGAGATTAGCACTGGAAAGGAATGACCAAGTAGTGGTATAAAATAAGCAAAAAAAGTTACCCCAAAAATCTATTTTCTTTTCTCTTATAGGTAATGATTTAAAATAAAGTTTGTAAGAATCCTTTAAGGATTAACTTCTAATAGTATTTTCTCTGGGACAATACTGCACCCATAGGAATCTTTAGTAAACGTATGATGTCAATAATGTATATTAAGTATGCCCATGTGTTGCAGTTTATGCATGAGTTTATTTCTTGGTAAGAAGAATCTGTTTAAGAAACTAGATGTTAGAAAGGTTCAATTACATATGCTAAACTACATTGCTGGGGCAAGATTACAGTTTTCCCTTAAGGGTGCAGTTTGAATCTTTTAACACCCTCTTTCTAGTACCTTTTGTCTTTTGTCTTTTATGATGCCCGAAGCCAAGAGGCTAGAAGGATGCAGTGCCTAGACATACCTATCATTTTCATCCTTTGTTTAAAGGGGTAAGGAAACACCCTGGAGCCTTTCTGGTACTACTGTCAGCCCAATTTCACAGATGGAGGAAAACTCATCTCTGAAGAGAAGTTCATTTGCTTGGTGAAGGTATGTGTTATTCTTTCCATTATCTCAAGGGAAATGTGAAACAAGGGTGGTTGTTTTTATGTGGTTTTACCTGCCTAGGGAGAATGAATTAGCAGTAATTCTGGTGTTTTTCACTGTGAACGCAGGTTGAGCCTGAGAGGGGCAGGTGCAACAAAGCTCTTAAGAGCTCAGGGCCAATTTTTTGTTTTTTTTTTTTTTCTTTTAGTTCAGTGGCCAAATTGGGCTTTTTTTAAATTCAGGGTTCTCATGGCTATTCGGACTATAAACTCCAACTTCCAAATACGTGACATTTTAAAAAAAAAGAAGAGAATTGCTACTGTTCCCCTTTGACTGTTTCCCCCAGCTGAAATATGCAGATGATTATTTCCATATATAATTTTCATAACGTCAAAATTTATTATTTTATTTAGGGGAAATGTTATCCTTCGTATCTTACATGGATTGGAAGAGATTTAATCATCAAAATATAACTGGGTTTTAGATATGCTTTTTCTTTATTTTATTCCATGTCTAACTTGTGCCCTAAGGATATATTAAAACATAGAGCAGACTTTTGTTTTCTACTGCCTGTATCAACTCAGAGAGGTGAAGGAGTTTGGAATTTTCAGAGAAGGCAGCAGAGTGAGGAAATGAAAGTTAAGAAGCACCTGTTTTGTCCTGGAGAATGTCGAGAAGGGGGAGATTTATTTTAAGGAAATTCAGGCTCAAAATCCATAGGAATCAAGAAAATTGGGTAGTTTTGAAAAGACTAGTATGACTTAGAATGGAGAAAGGGTACACAGAAGTTGCAAGGAATATTTGGGAAATAGTATGATGATTTAAAGTTAAAATTTTAAATCCCAGGGCATCTGAATGACTCAGTTGGTTAAGCCTCCAACCCTTGGTTTCAGCTCACGCGATGATCTCATGGATTGTGGGACTGAGCCGGGGGGGGGGGGGGGGGGGGG
>CM053609.1:91034252-91086655 GCA_028646535.1 Procyon lotor | reverse complement strand
ACCTCAGTGGGTTCTATATACTGCTTTGTCTTTTTCTTTCATAGATTAATTGAATCCATAATGGTTTGTTGATTTGGATTGAAGTGGAATAGAGGCTTTTCTACCGGTACGGTTCTTAGTCCTCTCCAACTCAGTTAATACTTGAGATGCCTATATCAGATAGTCTTCCATTACAAAATTTAAAATACTGCCCAAAATGCAAGTGAAGAGGTAATATGAGAATATTAAAGCTCAGGAATTCAGTTTAATTCAATTCATACAATGTTGGGGTGCCCAAGTGGCTCAGTGGGTTAAAGTCTCTGCCTTCAGCTCGGGTCATGATTCCAGGGTCCTGGGATCGAGCCCCACATCGGGCTCTCTGTTCAGCAGGGAGCCTGCTTTCCCCTCTCTCTCTGACTGCCTCTCTGCCTACTTGTGATCTTTCTGTGTGTCAAATAAATAAATAAAATCTTTAAAAAAATTATACAATGTTTAAAGTACCTGCTCCATGCTTGCCTTCGAGTAGCTTATAATCCAGGGTGAAAGAAAAACCAGTAATCACAATAGAATGTAATAATTACACTTAGAGATGTTACTGGGGCCTAAAGAAAGGGCAGGCATGTCAGCCTGGAAAAAGGAGGGACACAATGTCAGCAAAGATTTTCCCAAAAAGTTGATACTTAAGCAGACTCTAAGAAGTGGTAGACATTAAAGAATATTGGAAAAGCTATTCCCTGGACAAGGGTACAGCATGTGCAGAAGTACAGAGGCACAGGGAAATAAGTTTGGAAGGCTGGTACATAGAGTAGGTAGCGTAGATCTAAGAGATATCTAGTATTTTCATGAGAAGGCTAAAGTTTTGACCCTTATGTCAGGGAGGCTGACTTCATAATTATGCCCAGCCCTGGTGGCAGTTATCATGTGATGAACTTAAAAATGGCTCAGTCTCCTTCCTACTATGTATCACCATCACATTTTCCACTACAGTGGTTGTATGGAGACATACAGATATGGAATCACATCCTGGCTCCATCACTTATTAGCTGTGATATATTGAGCAAGGTATTTAACTTCTCTGTGCCTTTTCCCTCATGTGCAAAATGGGAATACACCTACCTCACTGAGTTGCTGTGAGAATTAAAGGAGATAATCCACTTAGCACAGGATCTGATATACGTATTAAATATTCCATAAATGTTAGCTATGTTGATGAAACTGAGTCCAGAGAATCTTACAAAGATATAAGCGTAAGTGGGCGGTAATCAAGGTGTGGCAAAAATAACTACAGCCCCAGAGAATCTC
Organism: Procyon lotor; assembly: GCA_028646535.1. Lineage (NCBI taxonomy): Eukaryota > Metazoa > Chordata > Mammalia > Carnivora > Procyonidae > Procyon > Procyon lotor. Next base: position 91,085,374 of record CM053609.1, on the reverse strand, counting down.
AGAAGTAGAAGAACTCTCAAGAAGTTATCTAAGATACACCTATGCATCTAAGAAGATCAGTGTTTAAATCAATAGCACTTGGCCCTGGCTGCCCCCAAGGGCCTTAAATATATCTGAGGAAAGATAGAGTTGGGAGTGAGAACAAAACAAAATCACAAGCAGAGAGAAGGAATAAGAGATAAAGAGAAAAGGAAGCAGAATGAGCAGACAAAGGGGATAAGAAATACACTTCAGTAGCACATCTACCAGTAGTTGCCTATTTGTGGCTTAAATCTTTCAAAGCAGATGGTGACTTTATTTAAGATATAAAGAACCAAATGAGGTTTGGGGACTCTCAGAGGTCATATATTCAATTGTCCCAGAGAGGGCTAGGTATAAAAAATGTCAAGTGGAAGGGAAAAGGGCATCTCTGGGAATGTTTGGGAGTCATTTTTTTCTAAGGAGTTCTTTATCAAACTCTGGAGACTATTTAGAAAATCTCTAGATAGTTTATTGTGATTATTAAGACTGCCAGTGGGGGCATATGGGTGACTCGGTCAGTTAAGCGTCTGACTCTTGATTTTCGCTCAGGTCAAGATCTCAGGGTCCTGAGATAGAGCCCAGAGCTGTGCTCCGCACTCAGTGGGAAGTGTGCTGGAGATTCTCTCTCCATCCTCCTCTGCCCCTCCCCCTGCTCCTGCACGCTCTCTCTCAGATAAATAAATAAATCTCAAAATAAATAAATAAAAGACTGCTTATGTCACAAGGGGCCCAGAAACTGCTGAGAGACATGGCCTAAGCAAAAACGTCAGGCCAAATGTTTCCAGATGAACTAACTCTCTGAGAACCTAATTAATTAATTAATTAATTAGTTAGTTAATTTATGTAAGATTTTTATTTATTTGACAGAGAGATAGCACAAGTAAGCAGAGCGGCAGGCAGAGGGAAAGAGAGAAACACGCTCTCCACTAAGCAGGGAGCCCGATCCCCGGCTCGATCCCAGGACCCTGGGATTATGACCTGAGCTGAAGGCAGTCGCTTAACCAACTGAGCCGCCCAGGCGCCCCAAGAGAACCAAATTTTAGGGTAGTCAAAGGCAAACTTCCTTGTATTATTCCACATAAAAACAGATGAATGCTATTTAACTCTAGTCAAAGGCTCGGTAGGAGGAATTTTAGGAAGACCTACCCATCAGTAGTTTAAACAGAATGGTTTTCCTTCTGGAGCTTTCCAACAGCCATTCAGACCCCCATTTGATTTTGACTTGATACTCTTTGATAGCATGGCTCTCTGTTAAGTATTTACTCCCAAGAGATGATTCTGCCCTAATTCTTTCCTTCTCACGTGTCTTTCATTTTTCAGTTTGTGTTCTAGTTTATTTTCGGAGCCCGAACTATCATGACTGCCTGCTGTCTTTTTCTGTTTTTAGGCTTTCTTTCTTTTCCTTTAGTTACTGGTAGTTTAGCAGGGATAATGCTAAGCTGGGGCCAGATGTTAATTAAGCAAAATAAGTCAAGTGAATCAAAACTTCCAAATATTTGGTTTCGGGTTAGTTAGTCACAGTAGCATTTTTTAGAAGTGATTTTATTTTGATGTGAGTTACATAAACCCTCTGGTTGGGGCTGTCAGCTTTCTTCTGTGTGGTGTCATAACAGCAATGGAAAGGGTATGCTGTGAAGACAGAGAGCAAGGACATTAATACATAACAAGGCAGCAAGACAGAACCATGTGCCAGAGACTCAGACCCAGCCCCCACCAAAAACTCGAGGAGACTTTTGGACGAAAGGATCTCTTTCTAGGGGACATAGAGAATTTTTTATTCCTACCAGAGTGACAATTGGGTGTAAAAAAAAAAAAAGCCTGAGAGTTTGAAAGTTTACTCCTAGCCTAAGTTTCACTCCTAAACAACAGTAAAAACATCATCATGATGAACAAATAATTTTTAATGTATATTATGTGTAGGACACTGGCCAGGCACCAGGCGAACAAAGAATACATGATTTGTACTCAGAGGATTTACTGTCTCAAGAAGATAAGACATGTACATTTAAATACATACATTTGACAAACAAAAAGTGTGACAGAAAACATACTGAATGTCAAATGAGTAATATATAGGTAGCTGATTTTATGCTCCAGTTTGTCCTGTGAGTCCTGGTTTATGCCTCTTGTTCTAGAATAATTATGCCCCCTGTAACTCTCAAACATCAGAGTTTGGATGATAAATTATATATTTAACTTATATACAGACTTGTGGTCTAGGAATTAAGGGGCGAGAGGTTTTTATTAATGGCCAGGGTAGCTGGTGGGGAGTTCACGGAAGTGATAGAACTTGAGTTGGGCCTTGAAGGAAGAATTGGGGCAGACGAAGAAGAGAGCATTGTATAGGAGTATATAAAGAACAGAAAGACCAAAATGGATGTGGAATAAAGACAACCATGGCACAGCTCCAGGGGACACCGCTCACGTTATGTCCTCTATGAATGGTGCCCCTTGGATTGTGTAACTATTGTCTCTAAGTATGTCATATCAGGGGAGCAATTGGAAGATCACTTTAGCTGGAGAAGAGAATTTGTGTAGAGGATTTGTGTGAGAATAGCAGCAAGCATAGAACAGATATTGGAGGCCATTAAATGCCAGCATAAGACATTTAAATTTTATCCTGTAGTGGATTGGAATGTAACTGAAGAGTTTTGAGCAGAGAATGATACTTACAACAAAACGATTTTAGAAAATTAATATTCCCAATAAAGTGTAGAGTGTATTGAAATGAAAGAGAGGGGAAGAACTAGTTCTAAAAGTGTTAAAAATGCCCAAGAGAGGCGATAAGAGTCTACAGTTGTGCAATAATAAGGGATATGAAGATACAGACTTGAGAGAATTTGCAAAGGCAGGATTGATAGAGTGTAGTAACTGGCAAGGAGAGGGAACAATCAAGAATGATGCGGGATTTAGAAACTGAATAGTAAGAAAATGATGGTATCTTTGATGAATGTGGGGGAGTTGACAGAAGTTAGCTTTTGGGGGGAATAGATGAGCTCTCCCCTAGATATGATGAATTTGAGACATCATTTGGAAATGTCCAAAAGGAAATACTAAGTTGGAGCTGAGACAGGTGGTAATGGCTAGAGATGTGGATTTAGGAATTCTGTAGAGTACTGAATGTTCATAAATATCATAAGATCATAAATAGTAGACAATCCAAGATTATGGCTTAGGTTACAATTACATTTTGTAGAGTAAGAAGGAATACAGGCTTTAAAGATAGCAGAAGAGAGATTCCAGAGGTGGAAGGAAACAGGGCAGACATTGTATAATCAGGAAGACCAGGGAAAAGAAAGTCTCAAGCTTGAGAAGTCAATCGACAGAGCCAAGTGTTGGAAAGCAATCAAGAAAGGCTAAAACGAAGAAAATTCATAGTTTTGGGGTGGTGGCATGAGTTCTTTGTAAGGTATGATTTTTGGGTGGTTATAGAGGTGAGTTCCATGTTACAGGAGCCAAGAAACAAGAGATGGTGATTCAAGAAACATAATGAATGCGGGTTGATCTTGTAAGAAATTTGTCAGTAAAGGGAGGGGAAAAATATGATGAAAATTCAAGGAATAGCCAGGATTAAGGAAGACTTCTTTTTTAAAGGATATGACAAAGAATTTATGTTGTGTTAGACTATAGATAGATAGCACTCTACCTGCTCAGAATAAATCTTGATTTTTCAAATTGCTCATAGTACCTTTTTTCCACTGAATTCCAAGCAAGAAGCTTACTAGAATAAGGAAGGAAGAAAATACAGATAGGAAAAGTACTGATAAAGGATTTAACAGTTAATGATCAATAGGTGATTAAAATGGACCTAATCTCTTCCATGTTTCAGTTCAGGCAGAAACTATATGCATTTATAGCTGGGACAGACATTTAGGTTACAAGAGGACATCTCTAAAAAACTGAGGAGGTGTGTGGGTTTTTGGTTTTGTTTTGTTTTTGTTTTGAGTGTTCCCTAAATCCCCCAATCCACCTCCCAGTTAAAAAATCCTTTGGTGGCTTACAGATTTCCCAGCCTGACATCCATCCTGCTTTCCACTTCCTTGACCACCATTCTAGTTTAGGCCCCAGTTACTTCTTACTTCTCACCCTGGCTACTGTAAAACCCCTCTCTTGTCTCCACTCCAGCTATCCTACCCACTGCTACCAGATTAATTTTCGTAAAGCACAGTTCTGATCCAATCTGTGACTGGTTTAAAAGGCTTCAACAAATTCCTATTGTGGATTGAATTAGGTACAGGCTCCTCACCCTAGCTTTTCAAAGCCAGCCACAGTATACTTTTGGTTTATCTTTTCTGTTTTAACTTCCACATTTCCTTATATTCAAACTGAGTTAAGGGCATGAAAAAGAGAGTCACTCGGTCCTTCTATCTGGAGTGGCCATGTGAAATTTCCCTGTGAAAACAACAGGAGATGCACACAGAAAGGAAGATAGAGGAAGATATGGGAGTCATATTTCACATCCTGTCAAATATGATCTTGCTGTCTGAACCCTGCCCCCAAATATTTTGTCTGTAATTTTTATATGGCATTTACCAAATTCTGCATTCTATTAGAGTCATTTGTGTGCTTCTCCTATCTCTACCCTATTGGAGTGAAAACAACTTGAAAACAAAGACCTATGTTCCTCATCTTTGATCCCCTCCAGCATCTAATACTATACTTTGCACTGAGAGCATTCAATACATTTTTTTTAAAAAATCCCTGACTATACTGAAAAGAAGGTTGTGGACCTTAAATAGCTGTGCTTTTGCCCACCACCTCTCAATATGTCCTTACTCCTTCCTATGAAGATACAAATGTTTTTATTTTTCAATGTAGCAACTTCATGTCCTTTATATAGCTATAATGACATTATACATTGGATTATAAGTAAACTAGAAGACAGGAACTTTTTATTGTTTAACCTAATGTGTATATAATGATAAAAGATTTGTGTACATAAGTTTTTAATAAATGTTTTATAATAATTTTAATGATAAAATCCATTTGTAGAAGATTATTTTATAAATCAAGGGTTCTTTTTTTAAATTGCAGTATAATTGACATATAATCTTATATTAGTTTCAGGTATACGATATGGTTCAAATTTGTATATATTATAAAATGATCACCCCATAAGTCTAGTTAATATCTATCACCACATATAGGTATATAATTTTTTTCTTGTGAGAATTTTTAAGATCTGCTCCCTTAGTAACTTTCAAATATGCAACATAGTATTATTAGCTATAGTCACCAATCTGTACAATACATTCCTGTGACTTAGTTGTTTTATAACTAGAAGGTTTTATCCTTTAATTCTTTTTTTTTTTTTTTTTTGAAGATTTTATTTATTTGACAGAGAGAAACACAGCGAGAGAGGGAACACAAGCAGAGGGAATGGTAGCGGGAGAAGCAGGCTTCCTGCAGAGCAGAGAGCCCGATGCGGGGCTTGATCCCAGGCCCCTGGGATCTGACCTGGGCCGAAGGCAGACGCCCAACGACTGAGCCACCCAGGTGCCCCTTTTAATTCTTTTTACCCATTTCATCTCCACATCTCCTCTCCCCTCCACAACCACCAATCTGTTCTCTGTTTCTATGAGCTTGTTTTTGTTTGTTTTAGGTTCTGCATATAAGTGAGATCATATTGTATTTGTCTCTGACTTATTTCACTTTCCGTAATACCTTCAATACTGTACCATCAGTATTGAAGATACTGAAGATATTGAAGATGGACCAATACTGGTCCATCTATACTGTTGCAAATGGCAAGATTTCGATTTTTTTAGTGACTGAATAATATTCCATTGTGTATATATACCACATTTTCTGTATCTATTGGTTTAAGTTGTTTCCGTATATTGGCTATTAAAAGTAGTGCTGTGATGAACATGGGGATGCATATCTTTTTGAATTATTGTTTTCATTTTCTTTAGATAGATAAACAGCCATGGAATTACTGGTTCACATGGTATTTCTGTTTTTATTTTTTTGAGGAGCCTCCATACTATTTTCCACAGTGGCTGCACCAGTTAATTTTCCCACCAACAATGCCCAAGGGTTCCTTTTTCTCCGCATCCTTGCCAACGCTTGTATTTCTTGTTTTTTTGATACTAGCCATCCTAACAGGTGTGAAGTAATACCTTGTTGTGGTTTTGGTTTGCATTTCCCTGATGATCAGTGATGTTGAGCACCTTCATATACTGTAGGCCATCTGTATGTCTGGTGTTCCTAAACTAGGATGGAACTGTATGTAAAATTACGTATTAAAATGTCCCTTTTTCCATTAGGGAGGACACGTGATGTAATGAGCCCTGGGTATTATATAAGACTGATGAATCACTGACCTCTACAACTGAAACTAATAATACTCTATATGTTAATTAATTGAATTTAAATTTTTTAAATGTCCATTTTCCGCTGGGGAGAGGGCCTGTAACCTTCATCAGATACTCCCAGGGGTCTGTTGTCCAGAAAACAGTAAGAACCATTCTTATGCAACAATATATTTATGGAAACATTTTTACTTTGTCCCCATTCCTTTCTTGCAAGGGAATTTTTAAAAGTATCAGATGTTCTACGGACAATAGAACAAGCACAGATAGAATCATTTAGAATAATTCCCGTGCTGCTTCCAAACACCTACCCTGTCCCCACTTATGCTAAGAGTATTGCCTTTGGCGGGATTGAAGAACTGAATAATGTAATCCCAGATGTGATGTGTAAGGACGTCACCATCTGTCACATGCATCTTCCTGTCCCCTCCTTTTAGTATTAGGAGGCCTCTGCTGTTTTCACAGGGGATTTTTACCCTGATGCTAACTATCAAAATTCCCAAATAAGCCCTTGTTTCTCATGCCAACACTCTGGCTGATCCCACAGTTTTGATTAAGAGTTTAAGAGGAATAAGACCTCTCTTTTTTTTATTTTAAGATTTTATTTATTTATTTGACACAGAGAGAGATCACAAGTAGGCAGAGAGGCAGGCAGAGAGAGAGGGGGAAGCAGGCTCCCTGCTGAGCACAGAGCCCGATGTGGAGCTGGATCCCAGAACCCTGAGATCATGACTTGAGCCGAAGGCAGAGGCTTAACCCTCTGAGCCCCCCAGGAGCCCCTGTATTCCATCTTTTGAGAATGCATTGATCTGTGTAGCCTGTTATATATTAATGGAAGTTTTGGTTGTTTCCGGATATTCAATATTACAGTTTTTTAGTATACATCCTTATCTTTGTGTGTATGCAAGTGTATCTATAGGGTAAAAATTTTTTTTTAAAGATTTTATTTATTTGAAACAGAGAGAGAGATCACAAGTAGGCAGAGAGGCAGGCAGGGAGAGGGGAAGGAAGCAGGCCCCCTGCTGAGCAGAGAGCCTGATGTGGGGCCTCAATCCCAGGACCCTGAGATCATGACCTGAGCCAAAGGCAGAGGCTTTAACCCACTGAGCCACCCAGGAATAAGACCTCTTTTAACAAGGCCAGTCTCAGACACGAGATCCATTAGCTTTTCCTGGTCAACTTTAGAAAAAAACGAGTGGAAATTAAACCTGTCACTCATCATTAAAAGCCTGGAGCTTCCGGGTGGCTCAGTTAACTGTCCAACTCTTTATCTCAGAGTCATGAGAGGGAGTCAGGCTATGCACTCAGTGGGAGTTCTGTTTGAGAGTCTCTCCCTGTCCCTCCACCCCTGTCCCTTCTCTCTCACCCTCTCTCTCAAATAAACAAATAAAACTTTTTTTAAAAGCCTGCTTTTTGGTTAATTTTCTGCAAAAGCTGTCTCTTGCTGATAATGGCTGTTCTGTATTTTTCTCCTTTCTCTGTTATTCCTTTTGGGATTCACTGCCCCCCACCCCCAGTGACTTAATTTAGTTAATGTTCTAATTAGTGCAACTTCTACTCCAGCAGATTTCCTGGGCTTTCACATCATTGCTTTTCCATATGATAAACTCCATTAACAAGTCTCTGAACATTCACAAAAAAGGAAGCAGTCATTTAATGCAATGGGCTCTACCTCATTTGCCCCCATCTTCTGGTCCAACTTTCTTGGCTATCTTAGAGCTTCTTCAGCATGTAATTCCATCAACAGAAAATTAGGGCTGAGCTGTGGCATCAAAGATGATGGCCTAACAGACTCATTTCTGAGTAAGTACTGTCCATGTCATCACTATAATTAAAAATGTATTTTTATACCCAAGGAAGGCACCATCCCTTAGAATGACTTTTTTTTAATGCCATTTTTTTCAATAGTGATGTAGATTTGTCTTGATGCACTCATCATTTTCTTCTAACTTCTAAGGCTTTTCCAGATATGATTAGGAGGCTAGTATAATCTGGGCTATGGAATAAAAAAACTAAGTGAACCATGGCAGGCTATTTGATCTAACATTCTAGGCAATGGTTCTCAACTTTTGCAGTACATTGGTAGCAACTGGGGAGTTTTTAAAAAAATTGACACTTGCGTCTCATCCTCAGAGATTCTGATCTAGTTGATCAGGAGTATACCATAAGCAGTGGGGATTTTTAAAAACTAATTGTAGTGGCTCAAGATTAAGGACTAGCCCTCTAAAGTAATCAAGAGGACCAACACAATCAGCTTCATTGATTGGAACAGTGCTAGCTTCATAATGTCATAATACTGTCATAAGACAGTAGAGGGCAGAGTTGACTTAAACTTATATAGAGATAACCTGTCTTAGGAAAAAGCAAGTAGTTAATGATGTAATCTTAACTTTGTGGTCGTCTTTCGCCACAAAGCTTTCCTTTACTGCTAAAACTGAATTGCTTTTTGTATATTGGAATTTATTAGGAGGCCCGTTAGTGATGCCTGATCAATAGGGTCATCGTATAATTGGCACTTTTTGAGAGCGCAAGGGAATTAATGATTCTGCCAGGATGACAGGTGTAAGCCAGGATTGCCTGTGACAAACTGGGACATATTGTCACCCTATGATCACCTTGTCCTTTGTGGGATCCAGAAGAAGAGCTAGAATCTGTAACATGGCTTTCCTAATTAAACTAACCAGTAGTAACTATGAACTCCTGCTCATTACTCTTCAGTATTCTTTTTATGTATGACCACCTGTCATTGCTCAGCGTTCTCGCAGACACCTTGAGCAATAGAAAAGAGACACGCTTTTAAGTATCAGGCATTATGCAATCTAGTTGGAAAGAGAAGACTAATACATGAAACTGCTTCGGTAAATAAAATACAAGAACCTCCTCAAAATCCTCTCAGGAAGCAGAATGTGATAAGTAAATTCATAAAAAACACTACCCCTAATTAAATATAGGCTGTCCTTGACTTAAAATGATTCCACTTGCAGTTTCCCATCATGGTTCTTAAACACCTCCAGCACTTCCAGCAGGCAAACAGCAGTTGACTTCCCGAGCTGCCGTGGGTCAGAACTTTATAAATTCTCTTCTGTGTGAGCAGAGTTCCTCTCCCAGGTGCCTCGCTCCTAGATAGTTAACCCATATAGCCAATGACCCCCCAAATTGAGAATTAAGAAAATTAATTTTAGTATATAGGCATGATACATTTGGTGACGAGCAAATAATATAGAACTGAATATAGTAATTTCAGTTGTCAACAGAAGGCTCCCTCAAGAAGAGCGCAGCATGGGCTTAGCTTGCTCAGACTCCCAGAGATCTCATTCCTCATTGACATCACCAATGAGATGTTGAGCCACACCCTACACTTTTTGAATAACAACAGCTACGGTGTTGGTCTGTATTTAATTTATTGCCTCCTACAACATTTTGTTTTCTTATCAATCTTGAACTTGAGTGGCGCCTGGATGGCTCAGTGGTTTAAAGCCTCTGCCTTCAGCTCAGGTCATGATCTCAGGGTCCTGGGATCAGCCCCGTGTCGGGCTCTCTGCTTGGCAGGGAGCCTGCTTCCCCCTCTCTGCCTGCCTCTCTGCCTATTTGTGATCTCTCTCTCTCTCTCTGTGAAATAAATAAAATCTTAAAAAAAACTCTTGAACTTGGGTCAAAACTGTCATTCGCCACTCTGGATTTAGAAAGCTCAATTCTTCCTCCTTTGTTGAATTATGTATGATTCTCTGTTTGGTTTGATTTAATCTACAAATGCTTAATTCTGCATGTTTTCAAATTTGAGTGGTAAGTGATAGTTATCAAGATTGAATAGGCAACATTGGGAAACTTAATTAAAGCACAGGAGTAAAGAACACAAAGTTATGGGATTAATCATGTTCTAAGATGGTCAAGTTTGGGCTGGAAACAATGGCCAGTCTGATGGCTTGACTAATCTTCTCACTAGGTATGGGATAAACTGGTGAGGGAGCAAGCAGAGGTCAGGCTAACCAATTCCATTTTGATGGACATTGATTTCCAATTTTTCATTTTTTTTTAAAGATTTTATTTATTTCACAGAGAGAGAGATCACAAGTAGGCAGAGAGACAGACGGAGGGAGAGGAGGAAGCAGGCTCCCCGCTGAGCAGAGAGCCCAAAGTGGGTCTTGATCCCAAGACCCTGAGATCATGACTTGAGCTGAAGGAGAGGCTTAAACCACTGAGCCACCCAGGCACCCCTCCAATTTTTCATTTTAATCAACATTATTATAATGAATATACAGAATGTTCTTACTATAGGTGTAAGATACAGAGAGCTAGAGCTGAAAGAGTCCTTGAGACTAGCTAGTTCAGTGCCATCATTTTACGGAAGAAAAATTGAGGCATAGAGAAGATAAGGAGGCATAGAATCTAGGTCTTTTGATATGTCTACTGATTTTTCCGTTCCACTCAGCTAACTTCTTTTTAAGAAATTGCTGAGCTATTAAAATGCTACTAAGGGACACTGACTTTTTTCTACTCCAGTAGCCAAAAGGCTGTACCTTAAAAGCAAATTCTTCCCAGGGCCATTTACATTTTAACATTTGTTGTTAGATATGAAATAAGTTTGGGGATTCCTATATAATCTTTGGAATGAGGGCATTCCACATAGTTTCAAGTACCTGAAATCATACGGGGCAAGCTCCTACTTATCCATTTCTGGCAGTATGTAGTAGAGGTAAGGAGCAGGAGTTGAGAAAGGTTTAGCAGGGGTTGGGGTCAGATATGGGATCACTGATGTTCAGGCACAGCTTTGAAACCCTTCCAAAAGAGGGCCTATAGTTTTTGCTTCTTTCAGTTTCTGCTATGGAAGATCCTTTAAAAAATATATTAGTCTATGCTATGGATAATCTACATTAAATATCATGGGAATGTGTTAATTCAAAAACCATGACATAGTGCTTCCTGGATAAATAACTCTTTAATAAGCAAAGGATTTGGAGTTCAATGTGATTTTTTTTGGAAAATTACTTGAACTCTGAGTTTCTTGGTTTCTTTATCTAGCAATAAGGATAATGATAGCAATTTACTTCATGAAATTGAATAAAAATGATTATATGGCATTTGGTAAAACGAAAATGATAAGTAATCCTTTAAAAATAGAATTTGCCTTACACAAAGGAAAATGAGGAAAAATGATGTTTTTGATAAGTAGTTATTCTACAAAATAAATCATGTTTGAGTTGAATCATAGTTTCTTGTAGACTTTAAAGCATTGAAGAAATATCCAAACAGAAGTTAAGCAGCTGCAGAAATATCCCACAGAATAGAAAATGAGATGAATTTGCAGAGGTAATGAAGTCTTTTATTGCAATATCTTTCCAAACGCTATTGAAATTTTCCCAAAGGTCTTGGTTAATATTATGAAAAAAATATTTTGAATTTGGAAACTGCTCACTAACAAATAAAAGCAATTAAGACCATTTGTGCTGAACTGTAACTCTTGCTGTCATTGTTTATTAACAAACCTCAATTTTTAACTTATATTTTCTCCCTTTGATTTGCGTTCCTGGCTTGATAAATATCTAAAGGAAGAGAACAAAGTTTCAGGTTTAGGCACTCTTAATTATCCACATACAGATTATATGCTTTGTGGAGTACTCAAGATGAGAATGTTAATGTCAAAACAACATCGATTCACTGTTTGTAATGCTTTTTGATCTACCTTTGGCTGTTCTTAATCCTGTGCACTCAAGGCCTTTGGCGTATTGGAGCATGGCCTTGCTCCAAGGATGAGGTCTGAAAATGACAAACAGACAAAATTTCATGCTGAACAATCACCATTGTATTTACTATGCCTCATTATGAATGAGACTTTGAAAGACAGCAGGCCTTTTTCCCTGCAGGTGAACTTGGTGGTAGGTGTGAACATAAAACCTACTTAATTGGCTCCATTTCTCACCTGTAGACAGTAAGTTAGGTATGAATGTGCCAAGGTAGCGGAGGAGCTGGTGAAATTCAGGCACAAATATTGTCAATTATTTCTCAGGGAATGTGAATTCATGTAAATAACATTACTCAAACATAAATAGGGAAGTGCTTTTCCTGAAAAAAAAAAAATCACAAATACATATTTTTAAGCCAAATAGGACTCTGAATTACCTAGTTCTTCGGTTGATCTCCACAATTGCAGCTCTTTTTTAGTTTCCTTGATTTGATTGCTCATTAGTTCATTTATTTACTCCTCAGGCCTTTATGAAGTACATCTTGTAGCCAGAAACTGTACTAGATGCTGCAAAACTCAAAACTATATCCGGAAAGCGATGGGGAGCCACTGGATGATTTAATGTAGTGGAGTGACACGGTCAGATTTCCTTTTTAGAAAGTGTACTTTGGCTACTATATTGAAGACGAATTGAAGGAGAATGAAACAGAGAATGGGAGAGCAGGTAAGAGGCTTACAGAAGCAGTCATGTGAGAAAAGATATGGGGCCTGTGTTATGGGCTCAATTATGGGCCCCTCTCAATTCATATCTTGATATCCTAACCCCCAGTACCTCAGGAAGAGACCATATTTGGAGATAGGGCCTTTAAAGAGGTAATGAAGGCAAACAAGTGGGCCTACTCCAATATGATAATGCTCCTAAAAGTAGAGGAGGTTAAGGGACACCTGGGTGCCTCAGTCAGGTAAGCATCTGCCTTCGATTCAGGTCATGATCCCGGGGTCCTGGGATCAAGCCTCACAGCTAGCTCCCTGCTCTGTGGGGAGTCTGCTTCTCCTTCTTCCTCTGCCTCTCCCCACTGCTTGTGCTCACTCTTACATAAATAAATAAAGATCCTTAAAAAAAGAAGAGGAAGAGATTAGGACACAGGCACAGAGGAAAGACCATGCGAAGACAGGGAGAAAATGGCCATCTACAAGCCAAAGAGAGATGCCTCAGAAGGAACAACCTGCCAACACCTTAATCCTAGACGTCTAGCCTCCAGAATTGTGAGAACATAAATTTCTGTTGTCCAAGCCACCCAGTCTGTGGGTATGTGTTCCAGAAGCCCTAGCAAACCCATACAGCCCTACAGTGCAACTGTGGAGGAACATTAACACCTCCAGGCACACCCCAAGATAAGCCTGCTATTATACCTGCACAAGCTGGCATCTCTTAGGATGAAGAGGGCGGAAAAGCTCACGAACAGATGTAGAAGGAAAGATGCTCATTTATCCCAAAGCCTGGCTAGTGCTTCCATGGACTAGTGGATGATAGTATGTAAACCTTGTTTTCTGCTCCTCTGCATTTATTGGTGGAGGGAAATCTGAAATTGGTGTCAACTGCTCCTTCAGAGGCTGGTCAGTTTGGTATTTGCACACCCGCTGCAGGCTCTCGGGTTCCTTACAGTGACCATTTTGGTTGAGGCATCTGGAAGGAGAAGTTAGGTCCTTCATCCCCTCTATTGTAAATGGAGGGCTTTTCCAGTTGGTCCTGCTGCTGCTTTATCTTTGGGAGTTGTAGAGGGCACAGTTCCCCTAGATGTTTCCGGAAATGGAATGGAATTTTTAGCTTAGTTTCATGAAATACATCCCTTGGTGGAAGGGCAAAGAGAGGAACTGATGTTTTTTGAGCTCTAGGCACTATTTTGAAGTTTTCTGTACATTACCATGCCCTCTCGATCCCTCCGTTGCTAGCAGGGATTTGAATGAGTGGGAACATCAGGTAGGTTCAGATTTATTTGGTTTGGCTTTTCCTTTGGTAAGTAGCTTTCTGATATATGTTTATTTCTAAGTCAAGTAGCTTTAAATTTCAAATAACTTCAGTTCTGTGATTCAGTAAAAATAGTCTTTTTTTTTTTTTTTTTAAAGATTTTATTTTATTATTTGACAGGGAGAGAGAGCACGCGCACGCGTGCGCCCAAGCAAGGTGAGCAGCAGGTGGAGAGAGAGGGAGATGCAGGCTCCTGGCTGAGCAGGGAGCCTGATGTGGGGCTCGATCCCAGGGTCCTGGGATTATGACCTGAGTGGAAGGTAGCCGCTTAACCCACTGAGCCCCTCAGGTGCCCCTCAATAAAAATAGTCTTAATTCAAGGCACAGCAAGTTAGCTTATTATAGTTTTGGTTTCTTATTTGATTCAGATTCTGTTTGCCACAGTCTCTCTTCAGGGGTTGTGAAGGAAGGACACATGCTATCAGAAGAGAGAGAAGGTTCCCTGTCATTTCCTCCGGTTCCAGGATCTCTGCTCACTTCTTTATCCCACAGCCAAACATCTGATACTGAATGCCAGCAGGGAGAAGAGGCTCCTCAATGAATTATTGTCCTAGGGCCCTCTCCTTCTCTTGTCTCCTTTGACTCATGCTTGGAACTTCCCTAAGCTATTCCATCATCGGAACCTGTTTTGACTTTCTCTCATTTTCTCTCTCTCTAAATCAGATCCTGTCTCTCTTTTCTATATTTCGGGATTTCCTAAAAATGCTTGGGGAGTTGATCAGCCTTTGTCTTATTTCCCTGTGCTGTTAAATTCTTATTCTAAGATGTATCCTTTTATGAGATTTGGGGTGGAAGGAAAGGCAAAAGCACGTCCTGGATCCATCTGGATCAAATCTCTACCTATTATTGTCTCTATTACTTCTACTGATAATCAGATAACACAAGCTCAATGTGAAAAATTCAGAGAATATAGAGATAGCAAGCAAAAGTTCCCTGTGTCAGATTCCTCTGTTGTCCCAATTTACATCCTCTTGGCCTCACCTATTGATATTATCTGGAGCTGGGTAGGCCATTCTGTGAGTGCTTCCTCTCGCTTTCTAATTTACTCCCTAACAGAATCTAGTCTCAAATGCACACCTTCCCTTTGGCCCCAGCACTGCAGATTACCTATTGGGAGCCTGCTGGGTAGCTTGGAAGTGTGAAGTGTCACCATGGATGGGGGTAAGGGAGGTGCAGCCCCTCGACCCAAGAGAATGAAAGCCAATTTCCCACCCTTTAGACAATTCAGGAGGCAGTGCATACTCTTCTCGGAAATCTCCCTGCAGAATTAATCCCTGTTGCCCACAATGACCTTGATTACGAACCCGTATATTCAGCTTTTCCTTCTTACCTCTCCCCAATTTCTCATTCCCACTTCCCTAGAGTTTTCTATTTTTCTCCCCTCCTTCTTTGACAATGCCCTTTCCCTCTGTACTTCTAAACTTCCCCTCTCCCTCAGTTCTGATTTATCATTTCACTGTAATTCTATTAGCTGTAAAGCATTTGGGGATGCTGTCAGGATAACAGGCTCTGTAGCAAATGAGGTTGTATTGAATTATTTAGCTTTCAGCTAAAGTGGAGATAACTAAAGCAGCTGAGCTGGTTTGTAAAATCCTAGGGTGATCTGTCCACTGATTTGGTACTTCCATCATATTAATTTTTCTTGTGGTTGAAAATTATAAATTCTAAGGCTACAAAAAAATATGTGTTCAACTTTTCAGTTCAGTGCCCCAGACCTATAGCTAAGGAATTATCTGTTTCATGTAGTATACAATTATGTAGCTGCCGAGCTGCAATCCTCAGGAATCATGAATTTATTTTGTAAGTTTATTCACACAAGGCTTTTAAAAAACATAATTTCTCACCACTTTTTCCTTTCAAAAACAGATCAAGGATTTCTACTTGAGATATATCATACTCTCTGCTTTTGAAGCTGGCCTGTTTTCCTTGAGTTCCCCTTGCCAGAATTTGGCTCTTAAATAATTTTGTTTAAATGAAAGAGATCTTTCTGTTTCTAACTCAATAATAAACAAATGGATCCTTAAATGTTATCAGAAGGGGGAGCATCACTGCTAATCTAATGGATGACCACGAATTTTCCACTATAATCTTTCCTGAATTACTAGTGTCTCTTGAGAACTCAAGGTTCATAAGGGTCCAGACATCAGGGGGCTGGGGTGGAGAGTTCTGTGGCTTTGTCATATCTGTGGAGTTTGCCCCACTTAGCACATCTCAGTGTCTAACTGCCCATTCTCAAGAAGTGTGGCTGCAGCAGGAAGTGAAATATCTTTGCATCTGTTCAATATATTAATGAAACATGCATATCTGTTAATTAAAACACCCTTTTCCTGGGGAGTCCTGGAAAATAGCATAATTATACTGCGAAGCAAATAACTCAGGGCTAAGACTGTTCCGTTGATAAGAATACCAGGCAGTATTAGTCAAAGTTGCAACCCTTTTCTACCTCTTTGAGATTTTAATCTCCACTGCCATCCATAAGACCTGAGATAACCTGAGCTGGTACCTGTGTGAGACACCGTCCCGGAAACGACCGATGGAGAAAGGAAATGAAAGCTACAGGAAGCGTACCACTAAATGTTACTGAACAATAACCTTGTTTCTTAAAGTCAAGAAAATGCAAGCTGCCCATTTTCTTCTGTTAATCTCTCTCGGGTGACTCGGAGATACCTTGTCTTTCCTCTTTGGTACCATTGGTTCTAGTGTTTTCTCTGGCCTACTGCATCCCACCCCATCCAGTCTTGCAGGGAGGAAGCTCTCCTGAAAAGCAGGCTGGACAGGAGGTGCCAGTGGGCTGGTGTGGCAGTTTGCCTGTTGATTACAGTCCTTGCAATTTGCTAGCGTCGCGGGACGGTGGGCTGCGCCGGGTCAGCAATGCCGGGTCCACCCCGACCGCACCAGATTTGCAGACAGAAAAAGAGACACTGAGCCCGTGGGCTGGGGGCGGGGGCCTCCCAGCGTCTGTTCACACCGCTTGCCAAGTGAAGTCCGCCCCGGAGCGTGCTTTCTAACACACCAGTCTCGGGGAACAATCTCGCCTTCCGAAACCCGCTGCAGCGGGGGCGCGCGGCCGGGGCGCCCTCCTCACCCACCCTACTGTCTAAGCGTGTGTTTTAATATATTTTAAAAACCAGAGAGTACACAGTGGGGACGCGGGGCTCATTTTCGTGGCCAGGCTCGCTGCCCAGGGAGCACGAATTAGGCCTGAGCCGCGGAGTGAAACCCTTTTCCCGCCGCAGGGAGCTCGCGGTAGTGCGCGGTTAGGGACGGTGAACCATGATGGGGGCGCTGCGGGCGGCTCGAGCTTCTGGCGTCCCGGGCCCAGGCGGCCAGCCAGGAGGCGGAGGCCCGCCGCGGGAGCCCGGGCGGAGGCCTGGCAGGTGCCCCCCAGAGCGGAGGCTGATTGGCAGGTGCGGGAGTGGGTGGGGAAGGCGGGGGCTGGGCCTGGCGCTGCGGGAGGCTGCGGCCCCGCCTCCCCGCCCCCGCCGCGGGACTATCTGGTCCCGGCAGCAGCGATGTCCCCCGGCAGGAATGTCCCTCCTCAGATAATGTTATTTATATCTCTGGGCGGGTCCGCGGCTCGGCAGCACCAGGCGCCCGGCGGCCGCTGTGCTAGGAGCCCCGTGCTGCCCTCTTCCCCCTGCGCCGCCGCCGCCGCCCCCGGGCTCGGGGTGGCCGCCGCTACAGCCCCAGCGCAGGTGAGTCCTGGGAGGGCCCAGCGGCCGGCGGGGGCCGGGTGCGGGTGCGGATGCGCGACGCTGGGGCGCGCGGCGCCAGCGCGGAAGAGGAGCTGGGCCCAGGGGGCGCGTGACGCGCGTGGCCCAGGGGGCCGGGTGGGGGCTCAGCCCTGGGTGCGGGGCGTGGGGCCCTGGTGGCTGCGGTAGCGAACACCCTGGGGCGCGGGAATCCGCGTGTGTTTCGGAGGCACCTGGGGAGTCGGGCGCTTTGCTTTGGAGAGCCGGATCCTGGAGCGTTGCCCCGGGGCTCTGGGAGGGCGGGGGTGTGTGTGGGAGGGCAGTGAGCGTTCAAGTCCCGAGCCACCTTCTCCAAGACCCCGGCACGGGGGCAAAGGGGATTCTGCCTCCAGCGTGTCGGACCGTCAGGGTGCCCTCTCTGCCTCCTGCCGCCGGGCTTCTCAGCCCCGGGGCCGCTCAGATTTTCTTCTGGGGAACTTGTCCGCGCGCACCCCGGGCACCCTAGCGCCCAGGCAGGGAGGACAGGACAGGTCAGCGAAGGGGGCCTGATTCCCGGACGCTGGGAACGACGCGGAGAGCGGCCAGGTGCAGACCCAAGGAGGAGAGATCTGAATGCCCGAGGCATACTCCAAGGACCTCCTGCCCTCCTCTCCCAAAGAGTTCTCCAAGCTGCTGCGGTCCATTTTACTCTCACCTGCCTCACCAGTTCCTCTTTCTCCAACAACTTGGCCCTTAGAAATAGCAGAAAGTGGAAGAAACAACAGGAGCTTTAAAAGCATCCCCAACTCCCACCAACTCGCCCAGACTTCCCGAGGGTGTGGAAGTCGCCGTGGGCTTGAGTACTGTTTCCGTGACAACGAGCCCCAGGTGGGGCCTTGATTTATAGCCTATTAATATCCAAACCACTGTTTTCAGGGAGCAATTAGAG
Source organism: Procyon lotor (assembly GCA_028646535.1). Classification (NCBI taxonomy): domain Eukaryota; kingdom Metazoa; phylum Chordata; class Mammalia; order Carnivora; family Procyonidae; genus Procyon; species Procyon lotor. The sequence goes on along the minus strand of CM053609.1, from coordinate 91,066,710 downwards.
GCGCCAGGAGTTGATAATAATGCGCTAAACTGGCTGAAGGGAAATGAAAATACACTTTTTAGAAAAAATTTTGGATGCATCAGATTGAGGGAGGGGGCGAGATAGTGACAGTATTTTTGTACCCATAACTCCTGTGAAGAACCTGGGCTGCAGTGCCAAATTCAGAGCCTTGAGGTCGTCCTGTTCTTTACTTGTTTCTAGGGAAAATGATTCAGGTGGTTCCTGAATGAGAGGAGTCTGCATATCAAAATTTTTAGGCATCTACTGTCCACTAATCTATCCTTAGTTTCACAGATGGCTCTGAATTTTATTCTAGAATTCCCTCTTTGACCGCCCTATGATCCAGGGCAGGTTATTTCTTTTTAAGGTTTTATTTATTTGACAGCGAGAAACACTGCAAGAGAGGGGACACAAGCAGGGGGAATGGTAGCGGGAGAAGCAGGCTTCTTGCCCAGCAGGGAGCCCGATGCGGGGCTCGATCCCAGGACCCTGGGATCATGACCTGAGAGGAAAGCAGATGCTTAACGACTGAGCCACCCAGGCGCCCCAGGGCAGGTTATTTCTTATTCCAGGGTCAGACTTTTACTCTTCTGCTAGGAGCCTTGGGTTCCAGAAAGTCTTTGAAAGCTCCTTTTTTTTTTTTTTTTTTAATTGTAAGTGCCAAATGTTAAGAGTACTGAATGCCCAGCACCCAATACAGCTAGGTTTGTACTTGCCTGGAGGCTTTGGGCTAGTTAGGGAAAGGAATGTTGGGCTCACATTGAAGAAGAGCCTAAGGCCTTGAAACCACCTGACTCCTCACAGGGGAATCATTTATACAGAACTTTATCAAACTCTAGAGTAAAGCACAGCTGAAAACCATAAGCCCTACATTATGAAAACATGGCTTTTAGACCCCTTAGCTATTGCTTTTAGCTTTATCAGCGGCCCAGTCACAAAGATTGGGGATGAGCCAGAGCTGTTAATCCTAAATTCTCGGAAGGCTCAGAGTACGCTCATGGAATCAAAAGCACCCAGAAACTCCCAGGCATCCAGGACGTGTCTTGTAGCAAGGCATATCGAGTTTTCCTGAGTGGCTTGTCCAGCTGAGCTGGGATACCACCTTTTGCTCTGGTTGTTGCTTCTTCCAAGTGTTCTGAAGGTGTCCTCTGGCCAAACACCTGCTAGGCGATTAGCTGTGGGGTGTGTACAGGTAAGGCAGGAGGTGCGCTCCCATGTGGGATCATATCTGACAAACTACGAATGACTACTTTAGTCATGCAAGTTTTGAGCTGAAGTCAAAATCTGACAGTTCTGCCACAATTCTGGAAACAGATTATTTGGATATATAAAAATAATTATAGCTTTCATCCCCCCCCCCCCCCCCCCCCATCTTTTATGTACTGGTGCCTGGCTGGCAGTGGACACTCAGTTAATCTTTGTTGAATGAATGAGAGAATGAACAAATGAATGCTCAGAGGTGCTTTTTTTTTGTCTGGGCGGGTTTTCTTAATCCTATTGTCACAGTAACTGCAAGGTAGTTCATATAACCAGCATTTTACAAGTCCAGAAACAGGGTCAAGGAAATTAAATAATTTGTCTCACATCATACAGCTGATGAGAGGTGGGGTCTGGATTCAAACTCTGCTGTTAGGTTTCTACCCTCTTTTCAAGGTTAGTCATGGGGCAGGGAATAGAAGAGTACAAGTTGGAGAGGTTTGGGTATAGGATAGTCTGTTAGCTTCATGGTCTTCACTCCCAAGACCTTGGGTTATAATTCTGCATCTGTCAGAGAAGCTTTAAAAAATACTGCCTGAAGATGGTATTGAGCACTTCTTTGCTCAGAGGTGTTTAGCCTGGCCCATTATGTTCAGGTCATTGTTTCAAGGACAGAACTATAATTTTGGCAGTAGTCAAAGCATGGATTTTTTTTTTTTTAACAGATTTTCCTTTCAGTCGTGGAAGTGGCCAGGAGGGCTTGATGATGCATGGGGACAGTGTGATAGAACAGAAGATGACTATAAAAAATTCACGAGGCCAGCGCTATTGGAGCGGGAAGGGACCTTGGAGGTCACGGAGTCTGGCCTCTGTTCTGGGGGCTGCTTGCCTAAAGGGGAGACCTAACTAGTTTACCTGGTCATCTCTGTACAAACATGGCATGGGCCTTCTGTGTTTCTTATCATTCTTGCACATGTCATCCCTGTCTCTCTCTCAAGACCAATATTGGATTTATCTCCTGAAGTTGTGCCTAACCAAGCCACAGAAGTTTTCTTTCCCTTGAGGGAGATTTGTGAGAGGATATGTTTTAATCTTAGTACAGTCTTTAAAAAAGCAAAAGAAAACAAAACAGGCTTTGGAGATAGGCAGGTGAGAAGACATCAGTGAGCATTAAACTCTAAACTGTTTCATAACTTTCCCATTGCTTGTTAGGCATACAGATGTATACATTTTTATACAATAGGTATGAACATTACTACCTTGACTTAAGATAATTATGTAGTATTTCTGGGGCAGTGGGGAAAGAAAGGACTTTGGGGAATTATTGGGACCGTCAGGTACCTGTTTTAATCTAAACCCAATCACCAAATTGCTCTTGGAGTGTGTTCTTTCATATTTTAAAAGCAAACGCAAAATTATACCCTCTGTGTAAGACATGACCAGCAGGAAGTTTAAAGTGACATACAGTACATTTCTTCATCATTCATAATGTTTTCTCATAACTTCAGACCTGCTGATTGATGTTTATCAATTGACCTGGGAGGATCAGGAATGAAAATAACTGTCCTGTGGGCTGATGAGACATTTGATTTTATGATGAGGACTGGCAGGGATTGTTCATAGATATTGGGTTTTGAAACCATGTGGGTATCGCTAGTCAGAAATTGCTGGGCAAAGAAGTATTTTATCTTAGAAGTAGTTTGTATTGACTCAGTTGTTTTTATAGATAGCTCTTTGGTTACTCCTCTACTTCAGATAAGAAATCTGGGGAGGAGGAATAAATGCAGAGTGGTCTGCGGGCCCAAATCACCATGCAGCATTTGCTGGGTTTTCACAATGATGCTGCTTTTTTCTGCCAACCCCAAGAGGTGAAGGTCACCTGGTTTTGGAGATAGAGATGGTGATCGAGGGAAGGCGTAGGAGGCAGGCAGAATTCACTGTCAGATCTGGCTCGAGTCACTGAATTGTCAACTCCCCTTGGTAAATATTTAGAAAATGTCATAGCATGTTTCCCTTTGTTGCTGTGCTTATTTCTTAATTCACAGCCAAGCAATCCAAGTTCTGCCATTTTCAGCCAGCCTTAGCTGAGTATCAAACCACCGGGGGATCCCCAGCTTTACAGCTCACACAGTGTTAGAGGCGGTCATAGGCAGAAAATGCTTCCTCGGTGGAGATTGCTGGCTAGCTTATCACATTCCCAGACCACCTCTCATTTTTCTCTTTCCTTCTCCTGGTGGCAGGAAATCTGGCAAAGCCGTTGTCTTCCTACCTCAATGAACCCTTCTCAGGCTTTGCTATAATGTTTAATTTCTATACCATACCTGTGCAGAGCTGGAAAAGGGTATGATTACAAGGGCAATTAAAACCCACATATCATGTTCCCAATGGGGGCAAAAGTGGGGCTTCCTATCTTCCTTTTATGTGAATGCTGTAAATTTAGCAAATGAAAAGGTACAGAGCTAGGAAAAAATAGACTTTTCATTGAACTGGGCTCAGATCATCCAGGATAGTTATGAAAAGAATAACAGGGCACCTTGGCAGCTAAAGAACAATAATTGCTTTGAATTATAGTCAATTCAGGAGTTTCCACCCTCATGAAGAGGAACAGAAACTTGAATGATCCTGAAAATGAATAAGTTGAAAATCATTTCTCATTTGAGAATTCGTAGCACTTCCAATAAAATGAAGCACACTTTAAAGATGTAACTTATGAGGCCTGGAGAGAGGTCCCTGGCTTCATTCTGTCCTACTTAGTTCCTGCCTGTTTCCGGAAGCCCCTAGGAGTGGTCAGTCAGCAGCATCTTCCAGCATATTTCCTCAGGAGTGGAAAAGTTAGAGAAGCCCTTTCTTAATACTGCCTCCAAGCCATAAGTCAGAGAAAGACCTGGAAGGGCCTGAGAGAGCCATTTGAGAAATATTGAGAGAGAGAGAGAGAGAGCAAAAATTGGGCACCTACTGCATGCATTACACCATTCTATGCTGAGAACTCGAAAAGGGATCAGGTGGAGACGTCCTGGTCTGGTGGGGAAAGATTCTTGCAAACAAGCAGTTATTCAATAGGCCTCTGCAAGAAAGCCCACAGGAGGTCAGGGAGTGCCTAGGGTTTCTCTAACAGAAGAAGGGAGGATGGATGGGGGTGAGGGCTGAGGCACATCTCCCACACAGATGTGCAATAAAGGGGGATGAAATTAGGGAATGGGGGGAGCAGTTTTGGCTGGAATGTAGGGCACAGCCCAGGAATGGGCCTAAATATGACTGGAAAGTTGGTTTGGGTTGAGATTGTGAAGAAGCTTGAACCATTGGTGGTTCAAGTTGAAAATCCATAAAGGTTTTTGAGCAGGGGAGGGACCAGATCAGATTGTTGTTTAGACAGCACTCACCAGTGGCAGGCAAGGGAAGGTGAACTGGAGATTAGCTAGCCCAGGGCGATCACACAGATGACATATAGACATTTGGACCACTCAGCCTTCAGGATGCTGGTGTGTATGCATCATCTTCTTTCACAGTGACCATGCGAAGAAGTTTTACAACAGAGAAAATGGGATTAGAAACCAACAGGGCTTTGCCCAAGCTCCCTCTCGAAGTTTATGGCAGAACCTGACTTCGACCCAATTTCCTAGTTCCAAGGCTGGGGCTTTGTCCAGATCTTCTCCTCAGTGGAGTAATTGAATATTCTGGGCCTTCTGGTTGAGACAGTGATTGCTTTCTTTCTTCAGAACTTTCAGTCTCAGTTCATTGGAGAGAGGGAGGAGGGAACTCGTTATGGTGTTTACTATTTAAGCACAAAATCTCAAGAGTAGCCCCCCAGCATGTACACAGATGATGTCCCAAAGTATAAATTAATGTCAAGCGTGCATGTGAATTCCCAGCATGCTGTAGATAAATGATAGGTTTACATACCTGTCAACTGATATGTTGGCTTTTTCACTCCTTTACCCCAAATTTACTGGGCATTTATTATGCTTATGCCTCATTTTGGACTTTGAAAACCTCTTTTTGTCCCGTATTTAGGTGTTTGGATTTGTACTTCAATCTTCAACAAATATTTATTGAGCTTTCATTTATTTACGAGACATATTCTAGGTCCAGGGGATAGAGGAGTGAAAATGGCAAACACACACACAATTTTGCTGTCATGGAGCATACATACTAGTTGGGTATGAGACAGAAATAAACAATAACAACAACAAACAGAAGACTGTGTGTTAGAATTTGTTGAAAAGAAACAGCAGTGTGAAGAAAAAGAGGTGATTCTACTATTTGAGGTAGCAAGGTGGAGAAAAGCCTCTCTGATGAGGTTTTATTTGAGCAGAGAGCCAAACCAAGTGAGGGAGGGGAATGGGTGTGTTTGGGGGAAGAGATTCAGATTGAGGGTGAGAGCCCTGAAGTGGGGTCACTGCTATGTCCAAGGAATGAGCAGGAAGCCAGCCTGACCGGAGAGGAGGGACAATGGGTGAGCGCGGACGTGGCATTGGAGAGGAAATGGGGTCTGGATCATGCAGGCTTTGCAGCCATCCAAGTCTTTGGGTTTTAGCCATGCAATAGGAAGCCACCAGAAGTTGTGGTCAGAGGAGTGATTTGTTCAGATTTGTGTCTTAGGAAGATCTTTCCGGCTGTCCTGTGGAAGACTGGCTGTAGGGAACAAGTGTGGAAACAGGGAGTAGAATGAAAGCTACCGTAGTGGTCCTGGTTAGAGATGATGGAGCCACATGATGGTGATGGGGTGGGAAATGCAGCCGGAAATCAGAGTAGAGTTGAAGATAGAGCTCATGGGATTTGAGGATAGAGGATAAGAGAAAAGGAGTAAGTCAGGATGACTCAGTTGGTTTTGGCCTGAGCAACTTTAAGAATTAAAAAGCCATTTACTGAAACGGGATAGAGCTCGTCAAATGTACTGTGGGCTATTCTTTTTTATTTTTGTTGTTATCAAGGAGTTCATTTGGAATAGATTCAGGCAGACTTTTCATTGAGATACACCTGAAAGAGGGTGTTTTATGGTGGGTGACTCTGGATATCTGTTTGTTTTCAAGTAGAGCCTTAGGTGTGAGGTTAGTTCTGAGTACTTTATACCGTTACTTTTAGGGCATTCTCACAACATCTCTACTATGTGATAGAGATTAAGATATAATACAAACAGGATTGAAATACATTTCACTTTATAAATAGAAATGTTTTGAATGTGTTCTTTACAGCCTAAACATCTTTTAACACTTTCTGGTTGCCATATTTTTAAAGAATTTTAAATTATAAAATGCCTGCACACGATTAAGAAGTGTATCCACATCATAAAAAGGTACATGATGAAAAATAAAATTCTTCCTTCCCCTACCTCCAGTTCTACTCCTAGGAAGTTACCAGTGTCAACCGTTTCCTGTATATCCTTCAAGAAAAATTCATTGCATAGGTGAGCATATGGCCATATTTTAAAGTCCTAGATTTAACCTATTATAGCACACATTTGGTTTCGGTTTTCATGACTTAGTAACCCTCAGGCCTGGAGTTCAGCTTTCTGTCAATTCGGGGTCTCCCTCTTCTAAGTCATCTTGCACCCTGTGCTTGTCCTGTAATACCCCTTCTCAAAAAGCTCCAGGGGTTCCCCCCTGGGTTAAGGTGGAAATCCAAACTTACAAAGTTGACTTTTAAGGGCCATTGTAATATAGCTCCAATCTCTTTTTCTATCTTTATCTCTTACCAATTCCCATCACAAACCTTTTATTTGAGCCAGGTTTGTCTCCCTCGACTCGTTCAGTCCTGAACATTTCTCCCAGATTTCCCTCAGTCTTCCTGGAACATTCCAGCCCCAAGTGATCTCTCCCTTCTTCAGATTTGTTAAAGGGCCAGTTACATAATCATAGACTTCATTTATTATTATGTGTGCTCTGACAGTCATCCCCTAACAGAGTGGTGCTGGTGCACAGGGATTATATTAGTTAAAAATTCTCAGATGATGGCTGCCAACAAAGTTACCTTCTTAGTGGGTTACACAGGTGTCCATTCCCAAGGAATGGTAAATGGACTCTGCTCCTTTGGCTGTGCAAATTTCTAAGGGCCTGGTCTCATGCTCTCGTCCCCTCTTCAGATGGCATTGCATCTCAGTGTCAGAAACAAGGTGTTTTCATTTGCTTCTAAATGACAAAGTATAGTTGTTTAATGGCCATGGCAACTGTGTTTTTTTTTTTTTAATGTATAATGGAATTTACCATTTTAACTATTGTAAGTATTCGGTTCAGTGGGATAAGTACATGTACATTGCTGTGTAGCCACCATCACCATCCATCTGTAGAACTTTTATCACCTTCTAAAACTCAAACTCTGTACCCATTGAACACTAACTCCCCTCAGTGCCCCAGCACCTGGCGACCCCCATGTCACTTTCTTTCTCTATCAATTTGACTATTCTAGGTACCTCACATAAATGGATTCATACAGTATTTGTCCTTTTGTGTCTGGCTTACTTCAGCCAGCATGATGTTTTCAGGATTCATTCATGTTGCAGCATGCATCAGAATTTCCTTTCTAAGGCTGAATAATATTCCATTGTGTGTATTGTTTACATTTTGTCCATCCATCCATCTCTGGAAACTCGAATCACTTCATCCCTTGGCTATTATGAATAATGGTGCTGTGAACATGGATATACAACTATCTCTTTGATACTCTGCTTTCACTTTTTCTGGGTATATACTCAAGACTATAAACTCCAGTTTATTGCTGGATCATATGATAATTCTATTTTTAAGTTTTTGAGGAACCAAACCATGCCATTTTATTTTATTTTTTTTTTAAGATCTTATTTATTTGACAGAGAGAAACACAGCGAGAGAGGGAACACAAGCAGAGGGAATGGCAGCGGGAGAAGCAGGCTTCCTGCTGAGCAGGGAACCTGATGTGGGGCTCGATCCCAGGACCCTGGGATCACGACCTGAGCTGAAGGCAGCCGCTTAACGACTGAGCCACCCAGGTGCCCTCAAACCATGCCATTTTAATATCTCTCCCTGGTCCCCAAAGGGAAGGACAAAATTTATTAGCATCTTCACCTTTGGAACCAAACTGAACTTGAGAATTGTTTATTCTCGAACACTGTCTTTGGGGGATAGTTTGTCATCAAAGTTCTTGCATTTGTCCATATGTTAGTTTGCCCGTTTTAAAACCTTAGACTTTTAGAGGACAGGCAGGAGATGTTTAATTTGCTTTGTAAAATGTGTAACCCAAACTTAGGTGGGGAAGGGTGTAAATATTATGAGATGATGTATTTCAACCAAAATATCTCCTTGAGCTGGATGACAAGAGTCTGGGTTGCTTCCAACTCCTTTTCTCTTGCTGTTTGCCCTTGGGCAAAGAGCTTCCTCTTTCTCTAACATTTTTTTTTCAGGGATCTTTGTGTATGTGTGCGATGGCACCTTAATATTTATTATTATCCTTAAAAATGTCTTTGCAGAGTTCCTTATAATGCCTAAGTGCTGTCTCCTCTTCATATCCTTGCCCGACAGCCCCTCTCCCTCCCAGGAGGGAGGAGTGACTGTGTGGAGTAACACAGGGGGCTTCCTCCTGCATAGTTTTTGCAGCACCTTTCTCGTTCCTTTCCTATAGGATGGATTACCTTGTTTTGCAATTGTCATCTTGCTTTCTACATCATTAGACTATGCTGCTTGTGATGGAGAGCTAGGTCCTTTTTTTTTTTTTTAAATTCCCAGCACCTAGAGTCATGTTTGGTACACAGAGGGGAGTAGCTCAAAAATAGCTATTGATTAAAAAAATTAAAGAGTGAATATTTGAAATTATATATAATTGAGATATGTTGTGGAAAGAAATATTATTACAGTGAGTTATAATAATAAGCCAACATTTATAAGTCTCTCAGAATAGAGAGCTATGCTGAGAGCTTTTATATGTATTTGTCATTTCTGTTGTTATCCTGATTTTAAAGATTTTTACTTATTTATTTGACTGACAGACAGAGAGAGAATGCAAGCAGGGGGAGTAGGAGAGGGAGAAGCAGGCTTCCCACTGAGCAGGGAGCCTGGGAGGCCAAGGCTTGATCCCAGGACACTGGGATCATGACCTGAGCTGAGGCAAACACTTAAAGACTGAACCACCCAGGCACCCCTATTGTTATCCTAATTTGACGAAAATTTGATGAAAAGTATGAGGCTTAAAGAAGTTTATTTACCCAGAATTCTACACTGAGATCAAAACTAGACTTGAATCCTAATATATTTATTCTAGACTGCTTGCTTAGAATCACTGTACCCACCATATTTGGGATGATGTCAATATTCCATGGCTCTTAATTCCAAGAGTTTCTTTTTTTCTTTTATCTTGCATCTTTAATGGTCTAAAATTAAAGAGGTGATTAGTTGTATACCTTTATATTTTGCTTTATATTTGCAATGACTTAACCTAATAGGCTTGAATCCCCTTATTAGCTTTTAATAAATAATTGATGTTCTGAATCCTATTTCCAACATAGTTCTTTGACATCTGAGGATGAAGATGCTAATTAGTACTGTACAACATACCCACTGTCATAAGGCAGCTCTCCACAGCTGTGCTAAAATTGCTCTAAAGAGGTCTGATATTGTCAAATGAGGTAGCCTTCTTCCAGACCCAGTTCCCAAGTTCTCTGCAATATTTGACTTTGTTACCCACTCTTGCTTAGAAAGTAAGCCCTTCCTTGGCTCCTGGGATAGACGTTCTCCTTTTTCTCCTTCCAGCTTACTTACACTTCAAGCTAGCTTGCCCCTCCCTCCTTCCTTCCTACCAGCTTTTCATTGCAGGGGTTGCCTGTGGGACTAAATCCTCATCTCTAGCCCCAGTCTCCCCCTTTAGTTCCAGATCTACTTTGTAGCAGTTGGCTAGCTGTCTTCATTTGGTTGTAACAAGATGTCTCAAACTTCTTAGGGAGCAGTAGGACCTCTCAGCTCCCTCCTTCACCCCCAAACCTGCTCTTCTACCTGTTTTCATAGCTGGGTCCTTTTGTTGCCATTGTCCCAGGTACGAACCCCAGGAAATTTTGGGGTTTTCTTCTTTTTACACTTGTGCATCTAGATGGCTGCATGTTCATTTTTCCTCCAAAATTTTCAGACTAGTTTCTTTCCTTCAATTTTCACTGTCTCCTCTTTGAATAACTGGCCTTTAGTCTCTCTCTTTCTATCCCATCTTACACCCTGATCTCAGAATTACTTTTAAAAACATGAATATGAGTCATTCACCTGCTTTAAAACCCTCAGTGGTTCCCCATGGCCCCAAAATAAAGTTTAAGCAGGCAGGCAGTCTGTTCCAACATCCCTCCTGGCTTCATTCCCTTTGTATTTACTTTACATCGGATTCTTGTGACTGTGGCATCTCAGGGTGCGTTTTCACGTCCATGACTTTGCTTCTCTGTTTTCTAGGCCTGCAGTGTCTTTCTCCCTTTCTGTATCTGTATTCTTACACATGTATCTTTTAAGGCCCCACTCAAATAAAACCCCTCTGATGCTTCCCCTTGTTCCTGTTGCACGAAGACATCCACTCTCTCCTGTGAGCCCTCAAGCTGTCCCTCTTCACATCATACCCTGGTTGGGTTGGTCACGTACAGATATGACTCTCTTCTAGATTACAGGTTCCTTGAAGAAGGAACATTTGTCTGGTGCCTATGTGAACATTGGTGCCTAACAGCCTCTGGCTCATGTGCGGTGCTCAAGAAATGTGGATCGAATTGAGTGACAGGACAAGTTTCAAGAATGTTTGGCACTGAAAATAGTCCCCAAAATAGTGATCTATAGAGTAGGTTATTAAAAAGGGTTAACGGAAGACACTGAGCGTTGATGGGATAGGGGGTAAGGAGTGAAGAGGAATGTTTTAGACCTGGGTGGAGGCTGTCTTCCCACCTCTGTGTTCTCCAATTGCTTTCCATTTATCGGACACAAAAGTAACAGCTGATTTTTAACTTACATCATCAGAATATGTCTATTGCTAGAAAAATTTAGTTATTCATCCAGAATACAGTCACTCCCACCTCATTTTTCAGTGAATGTTTGAGATTGACCCTCAGAATGCAGTTATGAAAGGCTCTTTGAGTGGGTGTTTCAGACTGATATATACAAGATTTGTTTTACAGTGGTGAAGAGTTAAGAACGACATTTCAGAAGAAATACCAAAAGCTCCCATATAGAGGTGTTTTTTTTTTTTCTGGGTGCGCGTAACCTTTTTTGTTTGTTGTCATTAAGGTATGTCAGAATAGAAACTACCTTGTAAAATATCACAGCACTATTAGTTGGTTTGTTCTGCCCTCATTTTTGCCTTCCCCGACAAAAAGTGAGTTTCACCAATGGCCAGACTCACCAGAATACTGCTTGCTCAGGCCTTTGAGAGCATTTTTGTTTCTTTTAACAAAACTCTCTGTTATGGACACACTCCCACTACAATCCACTGCTCTCTTCTTCTACTGTGTTCTGTGCCCAGCGATTGATAGGAGGTGGGTTTTCACTTCCAAAGGCAGTGAGTGGAGCTGCTAGGCTTTTATAAATATTTAGGTGGGTCTGAGATGAACTGATGAGTGGAAGGCCCTCAAAAGGTCTTGGGAAGATTTGTCCAGGATAAAGAAGGGCAAAGGACAAATTAGGCCTTGTGCAGGGGACCTGAAGGTAGAGAGACAAAGGAAGGGACTCAGCCAAGACAACTGAAGGCCCTAGTGAGTTCTAAGGGGCACAGTGAAGCCAGTGGTAAGCAGCTAACAGTCAGTAAACTTGTCTCAGAGGTGATAGTGAGAGTGGGGTCAACCAGTAGCAGCTTCTAGAAGCTATAAGATGGCATAGATGCTGGTGATCATTATCCCATCTCACGGATTACCAGGTATCATAGCAAAAGTTACCAGCAGGGCGACTACTGGTTAGTAGCCCAGCTTTACACTTTTTGAATGAACCATCCTTTTCATTTTGAGGGATGGTTTACTTTGTAGTATTTTAGCCACGCTCTTGATTTTGCACATTTGAAATCTAGGCTACTACTGGTAGGGTTGGTCAGGCTCTGCCTGTCTCTGCAAGGTACTATGTGCATTCTGTATATGCTTTCTGCAGCTGTTGAGAAATCTTACTGCCCAGACATCGGGCAAGAGGGTCCCTCCCAGTGTGAAGTCATCAGAAGAATGGAAGGTGTTTACAGGCATAAAGAGTGAGATTCTATGGCAGAACCAAAATGAACTGCCCGGGAGGAGGAAGTCAGTGCCCTCTGCAAGACGGAGACTCATACTTGTGAGGACAAATGAGGTTGTTTGCATTCAAAGCTGTGTGAAGTCGCTTTGCCCAGGAGACTGGAAAAATACTCGCTAGGCGGGTTGCTAGATGAGCTGGGTGGGTGCGTGGTAGAGCAGGTAACTCAGTACCTTGCCCTCAATGTAGCAACTCCATCAGCAGCCTCGGTTTAGCTTCTCTCCCTGCTTCTGACCCAGAAAACGCTCAGAAAATGACTGCAGTGAAATGCATCTTCAAGGTGAAGCTGCCAGTCCAGGTGGGGGAGGGGTGTGGAGTTGATCCCAGGGGTTCAATACTTACTTCCTAAGTGTGCTGGGAGTGAGCTTTGTTTACGCTCTGACCCAGAGGAAGTCACTTTACATCTCACCCTGTTTCCACCAGCAGAGTGCCTTCTGCTTGTTTTGCACAAGCCTTGTGCGCACTCGGCTCTGCAGAAGAGGCACGAATGAACTGGGAACTATAAAACTCCTGGCATCATAATTCTTTGCAAACAGCAGAGTCTAGTGAGCAGTGGATTTGGTTGGCAAATGCTCATTATAGTCTATACTTGGTTTCTCTGCCTGTAAAATGATGGGAATTTTTTCTCATTGAAATGTGAAGGAGGTCAAAGCGAAATAGTGTATGTATTTTCCTTTGTTAAAACCTGATGCTTAAAGCATCAAAACATCTCAGAGAGAGATGTTCTATGGGTAAAATCTACTCAGAGGACCTTGCAGACATTGTCTAATAACCTAGAAATCTTCTCTGAAGAGTGCCTGGTTAAACGCTCCTATTTTACCAACAAGGGAGATCTGCAAAGGGGAAATGATTGCCTGAGGTTGGGAAGATACTGAGATTTAAGTGGACGCCGGACTCTAACCGGAGCCCAGGTCCCTCGGTCCTTGGCCCCGTCGTTCCTCCCTCCCTGCCTCTCCCCTCCTCCTCCCTCTCCAGCAGATTTTAAAAACTGGTTTTAAATAATTTTAACATGAACACCTACCCATGGTAAAAATTATTCAAACAGTGCTGAAGAGTGTAAATGGCATTCCCAGACCCATTACTGGAGGTAACCACTGTTAACGATTTCTCATACATCCTTCTAGAGAGTCTCTAGGCACATACAAAGGTACACACATAAATATAGGTACGTAATTGTGTAGGTGTGTGTATATGCATGTGGATCTGCATGTGTGTATGGAACATATCCATACACACATACGTATGTGTGTGTGTGTGTGTGTTATGGTAGTTTATAGTTCATATTGTACCGCAACTTGCCCTTTTCACTTAATAATGAAACACTTTGGGTGTCTTTCTACATCAGGGCATAGAGATCGATCTTTTTCATTTTTAACAGCTGTATCGTATCTTATGCTGTTATTTTTCCGTGATGACTTTAAGATGTATAAGCAGCACCATGAAGTTTGAGTCCCGAGTTCATGATGTTGACGTGAGAATCTCTGTTTTATGGGAATATCCAAGAAGGGGATACTTCTGACAAGGTCACGTGGTCTGTGCAGTCTGAGACCCCACTTCTGGTTCCTGCTGCTACTTACAGGCCCCGCCTGCCAGATACCAGTTGCCATGTCGGGGACTTCAAAGGCCTTAATTTATTTCATTCTCCCAATAGTCCACTGAGTTAGATGTGTTTGTCATTTTACCAGTGAGGAGGTTGAGGCTAGTTAAACTGCCTTTGCTTAAGGTCACATGGTCAATGAACTGTCAGACTTCAGATTTGAAGCCACTTGACCCCAAAGTCTTTTTCTCACTGTCTGAAATCTAGGATACGAGGAAGAATGGTTGTGGTGGGTTTGAAGCTCAGGGTTTCTCACAGCTTCCAAATGTTGGTTTAGACCTGGCTAGGTGTCCGCCTCATACACAGCAGTGACATGAGGGCCAAGTAGTGGTGGAACAGAAACAGTGATGTGGGGAGGAAGGACAAGAGATGGCCGCTCTCTGGGAGGCATTGTTGTCTGTCATGTGCTAGGCTGTGTAGCAAGTACAGAGGAGACTGACTACGACACAGCTCTCTGCTCTTGAGAGGCTGATGGTTTCGCTGTGGGGACAGACACATGAGATGGAGTTAGTGTGAGGCAGAGCGAGCAGGTGCCCCATGGGGCTGCAAACTGCTTCAGGGTCTCTGGGGAGCTCAGATTGGTTTGGGCCAGGGATCCTGGGAAGGCAACCTTCACGGAGGAGCAGCCATCTGAACTGATCCTTAAAACAAGGATGTTTTTCACTGGCCAAGTGGGGGAGAGGGCGTTCCGTGGAGCAAATAGGGGCACGTGGGATAGGAGTCTGGTGTAGCTGCAACAGAGTGTGAATGAGAGTATATAGTGGTGGAGGGGACCAAGAGGTATGTTGGAGGTAGGTTGTAGCAGGCCTTGAATGCCACAGAAAGAGCTTAGAGTTTACATGTCAGGTCCTGGGAGCGCTAGCAAAAGTTTGGAATAGCAGAATCATGTGCTGTCAGGTGTATTTTAGGCTATCCTGCCAAAATACAATGAAAGGCTCAAGAAAATCTACCCCAGGGCGATGGGAATGGAAGGGAGGAGGTTAATCCAAGCGATTCAGAGAAGTCAAAAGTATCTGGACTTTGTTTGAAGTAGGACTGACCCATTGTCATTTTTCACGCGCCCTAACCCATCCGTACAGTACCAAACTTATTAAAATGATCAGTATCTCATATGAAATATAATGTTTTTACGATCAAAAGTATTTGAAGGGATTTGGAATTATTCTTAATTTTTATTTTATAGTCTTAATTGGCACCATTTTTTTTTTCAAGTCTTAAAGCATTTTAAAGGTTCTTAAAATTCACTTTTGGTGCATTTTGCCCAGTGGCACTGAAGTGAGGGAAAGAGGGCTGCAGAACATGACTTACAGTCTTCTAGCTCTGGTATCTGGGAGGTTGGCGTTGCTAATTTACTGAGATTTAAGTCTTAGAAGGAGCAACTCTGAAGGTGGAGAGGGGGTACAAAGAAGGAGCTCAGTGTTGACCAGGTCAAGTGGGAGCGGTCAGTGGCGTGTTTTGGTGGAGCTACTGTAGCAGATGTGGAGCCTAGGAGGGGCTGGGCCTGGGGGTGTCTATCTGACAGCCTCCGTCCACACAGAAAGGAGAGAGGATGGCGTGAGGGAAGAGAACAAACTTTAACTTTGGGAAACTCCTACATTTAGGGTATGGTTGGAGGTAGAGGATCTACAGAATGATTGTGATGTAACAACATACCATGGGTGAGGAACCAAGAGATTCCAAAGCCATGGGAATCCAGCTTCAAGAAAAGGATGGTTAATAGCATCTAATGTGGGAGAAGGATCAGAGGAGGCTTTAGGCATGTGAGACACTCAAGTGACCCTCAAGAAAGCAATTTTAGTGGAAGCTCGAATTGAGTTATCAGGAATTAGAGTGAGGCCATGGTGAGGAGGAGAAAGCAGTGGGTGCAGTGCTTGTCTGAGAATTTGATGGGAAAGGATGGTTTGAGACAGGTCGAGAGAAGTTTTATGAGATGGAGAGCCGGGTTTTTGGGCTGAGCGAGTGAGGGGCCCTTGGAAAGGAAGTTGGCATGCACAGGCAACGAGGGATAGGAGAGGACTGGTGGTTGATGGAAGTCTCTGGGAGGCTGGAAAGTATCAGGCGGCAGGAGGGTCAGTCAGCGCAGTCATGCCTGTGTACTGGATGAACAGTTGTCACAACCTACTGCGTTCAGACACCGCGATAGGTGGCATGGTGGCGTCCGCACTTCTGTGGGTCTCAGGGTGACTTTGCGCTCCTCAAGGACAGGGATTTTACATTAACTGTTCTCTGCGCCTTGAATCATGCCTGACACAGAGGGTGATGCGTCAATATGTATTTGTGAAGATGCTGGCAGACTTATCACACCTGTCATGCAGCCTCCTGAGGCAGGATCCATCCTTTCTTTTCCTCTGTAATGGGACAGGGGAGGTGGGTGACACGCAGGTAAGTTTGGAAGCAGTTATAAAGCAAACATTCTTGCCTTCATGCTTGTGCGGCCACTGGCACGTTCCTCCCCTTTTCTCCATGCCCTGCCATATTAGGCCCTGTTTCTCTTGAAAATCTGGACAAGTAAGTTTGTCTGAGGGCTCCTCCTTGGCCTCTCAGTGCCCAGTTCTGGGGCACTTGGGCTTTCTGTAGAAGCAGGGAAAGAATATATGATGATCCTTTAGGGGAAACAAAGGGACTCATTCAATGAGTTGGTGAAAGATGAGTCTCCTTGTTGACGGTGATAAGAGAGGATCTTGTTTCCTGAAAGCTCTCTGGGTGTGAATGCAGTGTCTTTGCTAGGTTTGTATCACTGGGAGACTTCCTTCATGCCCAAGGAAGGAGAGGGCTCTTTGCTAGGAAGTCCAGCTCCTGTCATCCCAAACTCTGTTTTTGGGAAGGGTAGAAGCCCAAGGATCAGGCCATAGTTGTAATTATCTTAGATTCTAGCAGTATGAAATATTTTAAGAAGCAGGAAATATCTGACTTGTGTTTTTGGCAATTGTACCTTTTGTCATTGAGATGAAGTGGGAGACTCACTAATAGTCTTTTCAGGGGCACTTACACTTTTCTTTTTCCTTACTATTTACAAATGTAATACAAAACTTTACTAATTAAAATTTTGCAGAAATACCATAGAAAATGAAAGTTCTTCATCACCTCCCTTCATTATTCCCTAGATAATCATTCATTACAATTCAATGCATATTCTTTCAACTTTAAAAAAATACCTATGGGGTGCCTGGGTGGTTCAGTCATTAGGCATCTATGCCTTTGGCTCAGGTCATGATCCCAGGGTCCTGAGATCGAGTCCCACATAGGGCTCCTTGTTCTGCAGGGAACCTGGTTCTCCCTCCTCCAATCCCCCTGCTTGTGTTCCCTCTCTTGCTATGTCTTTCTCAAGTAAATAATTAAAATCTTTAAAAAAATACATAGATTAATAAAATATGATTGCTCTTTATTTTTCAGAAAAAAGATTTATGCTATGAATACTATTTAATAGCTTACATTGTTTTACTCATCAATACACAAAGTTATTTTTCCACATATACACACTTATAGATTTTTCTCATTCAAAATTGTTCCACTGTATGGAAGAATCATACTTTAACCAATTTTTAAGTGATGCTAAATTAGATTGGGGTGTGTGTGTGTGTGTGTGTGTGTGTGTGTGTGTGTGTGTCTTTGCTCTACCCAATAATATGCAGCCAGTTTTAAACTGCTAGGGTAGATGGTGGGTTCAAGCTAAGGGAGCTAGTAAAATGAGGCCAAGTTTGTTGGGGAAATGGAAAGCTGATCTCCCTGACTCCCTCCACTCTCTCCTGACAGGATGGGGAAAGACCTGTCCTGTAGCCCAGGGACGTCCCCTGTGCCTTCTCCCAAGCAGCACCTAGGCACCAACTTTTTGTTATGAAGTGTACCTAGACCAAATTACACCGCCATTTTGTTTTGCTTTCTGCCTTTTCCTTTCTCTCCTTCCTTCCTTCCTTCCTCCCACTAACTTGGTGTCTGGTTGCAGCTTCCCCTCTAGTTCTTAGGCATCTGTGATTATTCCGACTCTGAAAGCCTTCCCCTCCCCCAGCAGGGCCTCCCACCGCTCCTGACTTTGATCTCATTTTATCCCCTGCTCAAGTTTCCAGTTTCTCTAGATGGTGCCCTTGTTAACATCTGCTGGCTTCCCCTGTAGTCTCATCTGCAAAATATATTAAATCTGCTTCCCCAAATCACTTACCCTACACTTTAAAGGATTTAAATACAAACCAAGTGGAACACAGCTGCCCCTTTGCCTTATGTTACCTAATACTTACCCTCACCCTCTGTTCACTGCCTTGTGAATGGTTAATTTTCATTCCTTGCCTGGACTTCAGTTCTAGTGGAAACTCCTTTCCTGTGGTGTCGCAGAGAGACACCTGCTTTGGCTATGACCAGACCTGGCTTCGAACTCAGGTTCTGACACTTACTAGCTGTGTGGCCTCAGCAGATAATTTCATCTTTCAGATCTTCATTTCCTTCGTCAGGAAAATGCGGACTCGTGATACCCACCTGGCAGATAGGATTGTGCCGTGGAGTGGACAAAAGTATGTGTCACAGGTCTGGCACATGGTAGATGAGCAAAAATGAGAGCTACTATCGTTGTAGTAGCTTGGTTTCTCTTTAGCTAACTTGTTCGTCTTTAGCTACTCTCACATGTTATGAGGGGCCATAGAATCAATGCATCGAATGTCCTGTTAGAAATCCTATAATGATGTAAAATTTTGGACATGATATTTTTGCTAAGTAATGTTTCTTATTCCTGGCAATAGTAAATAAAATAATAAAACAAAAATTTAGGACAAAACTTTAGATGTCTCCTTGAAGTCCCTTGTGCTAGAAATTGTATTTTCCAGAGAAAAGCCATTTTCATTCATGCCAAATGGCTCTCAGAATCTGGATTCTTGTTTTCTCCGAGGTTTACCAACTAAGTTGAGGGAAACTCTTTGTAGTTTGACCATTGCCACAAATGTGCAGCAAAGGGTTTCTAGGCAAAAACTTTTCTCCGTTCATTTGAGAGTTTGTCATAGGTTGTAATGGTGGTGGTTTCTGGTTTCCTCACTATGAAATCTGTGTACCCCGGTTGCTTGCGGAAGACATGCTGCATTTTTGGGTTTCATACTCAGCATCCTGGAGTTACTTATTTGGAGTCTAGCCTTTGTTTACTGGTTTCTGGTGCTAATCCCTCAAGTGATACACTGGACCATATGGACAAATGATAGGGAAATTAGAACACAGACTCAAATTTTCTTTGAGTCCCAAAGGAAAACTAAGAACTTTGTTCCCTGCACACAGAAGTGGTGACCTTGCCCATGATCCCACAGCGTATCAACAACTACTACCACTTGCTTTTCACCTCCTCTGCCTTGTGGCCTCTCAGCAGTGGCTCTCCCATACTTGGGGCCAAGTTTCCCTTCTCTGTGCCCACAAGGGAACACATTCTGGAGGACTCCTGCCCTTTAGGCAGAGCCCTCTCTTTGAAGGTGTTTTGAACGGGAATAAACCCTGGGAACCTCCTATCACCCTGGATCGGGGGATTAGAAAACCAAAAGCAGAGTTTGCTCCTTCTAACCCTTTTGGGGAAGGTTGGGTAGTATGAGCTCTGTCTTTCCAAATGAAAGAAGGCTTTGTGAGTAAGAGAAATGATTTGCCCAGGGTTCAGTTATGAGCAGGACTAAATTTCCCCTCCCAAACCCAGCCCCTCTTGCTCCCTTGCTGAGCGTGGCTCAGCCTCCTGAGGGGCGTCCCACTGAGCTTACTTGGCAGATGGCTCAGAGGCCGGTCAGCGGGGTCGAGAAAGTTGGATGGTCTGGTGCTGAAGGAAAGAACTTGGCGGAGACTCTGCCCCCCTCTCACCGGATCTTCCCTCTCTGGTGGCAGACCGTGGAGAGCCCAGGTGAGGAGGTTCAGGAAGGGCTCTGGGCCCGACCTTGTAACATGAGCGTCAGGAAACCCGTCTCTCATCGGAAGCTGCCGTGTCAAACCACAGCAGGCCTGTCTCCTCCCGAAGCAGGATGGCTGGAGAGACAGCCTCCCAGGCTTTACCGCATTTTGCCTGCTTGCTCTGGTGGCAGCTACAGACCCCAGCACATAGCTTCCTTTTCTTCCCTCCCCTGAACCGGGCAAGGCGGCTCCAGAGCCAGCTGGGCTGAGCGTGTCTTGCCATCTGCCAGGCCGCGCTCCTTGGGCCGGAGCCTGGGCTTCAGCCAGTGCTTCTGCGGCTCTGCCCGGCGCCCCAGCCCTTCGAGTCTCGGTGGCCCTGCGTGGGTGTCCTCCCGCAGGGCAGTATTGCTGGGAGGAGACAGGTAGGGGTAGGGCTCAAGCAGTTCCCTCTGAGGCGGTGGATCTCGGGGTACGGAATGAGCTCCTGAATCCCCCTGCTGCTGGGGTGCACTCACTGCAGTCCCCGGGTTTCTTGCCCTATTGTGTGTGTGTGTGTGTGGGGGGGGTGTTGTGGTCCCAGTGGCTGCAAGAGGAATTGTGTGGAATATCCAAGTCGAAGGGCACTTACTAAGAAGAGCTCACATTTCTCTTCAGCCAATTATGTCATTTGTGTCAGAATACAAGGGGCGACGATGTCTTGTGATGGAAATATGTTGGCCAATATAATCTCTTTTTTCATCTCCTCCAGCCATGAAGAACAACTTTTTAGAATGTTATTTTCATATTTCATAAAGAATCGTGTTTCGAGTAAGTTCCTCTTTGGTGTTAGGTCAGGGTCTCTAGGTTAGGGCACCCCTACTGAACTGCCCAGACTTTACTTCCTTTTTTTTTTTTTTTTTAAAGATTTTATTTATTTGACAGAAACACAGCAAGAGAGGGAACACAAGCGGAGGGAATGGTAGCGGGAGAAGCAGGCTTCCTGCCGAGCAGAGAGCCTGATGTGAGGCTCGATCCCAGGACACCGGGATTATGACCTGAGCCGAAGACAGACGCTTAACGACTGAGCCACCCAGGCACCCCCCAGACTTTACTCCTTCTCATAGGCGCCTCGCTGGCTGGCCGTCCATCTGTGTGTCTGTCTCTTTCTCTCTCTCTCTCTCTCTCTCTCTCTCTCTCACACACACACACACACACACACACACACACACACACACACACACATGTTTTTTCCCTCTTTTCTAGCTTTTTCCAAGCTGCCGATGATTTGAGGATTTATTCATTGCTGCTCAAAGTGTTCTTCTGTTGGGAAGCCCTTTGCTTGCCTCGTGCAGCATCAGGGCTGCCCTGTCTTTTGCAGAGCCTCCTGGTTCCAGGCGTCCCTGCTGTCATTTGACCACAGAGTGGTTGCGAGAGTCACCTGCTTTCTGGCGAGTTGCCACAAATTAAGGGCAAGGGCCCCAAGGATGGTCGCAGTCAGGCGCCACTTCCTGAAAGGGGTGATCACGGAGCCAGGCCCCCTGAGGGGCACCAGCAGCCCTTCCCTGCCAGCCTCTCTCTGTTCACAGAGAACTCACTTGTAGGCAGGTAGCACTTGCCTACAACTGTAGCACACTGTAGCCCTGTTTTGTTCACCAGAAAATAATACTGAGTTTCTTGGTTTTCCCCTGAATGAAGGGCAAGGCCTTGGCCTGGAGGAAGGAGTGAGTCTCCCAGCATCCTAGAGAATGGGATGGGAATTTGAGGTTTCCTCCCACCCGTGTGGCTTTCTGGACCTGGTCAAGCTAGTGGAAATTCTATAGGACCAGCCAAGGCATAACTGGTCTAGGGAGCCCTGTGTCACACCCTCTGCGAAAGGGAGACAGAACCATATTCAATCAAGGCTCTGGAAAGCTATCGAATGTTTTGGCCCAATGGTACATCTTAAATTCTGTTAAATTCCCACTGTGTGAGAGATTCCCAAACTCTTCTGAGCCTTCAGTCCTTCTCTTTCTCTTGCTGTTTTCCGGGAGCCTAGAGACAAACTCAGGTTCCTCCCATTAGGCAAAACTGTCCTTTGGCCCTGCATCTCTGTCTACCTACTGTCAACGTCCCAGCACATATTTCAAAGGAATGTGCTTCACGTTACTTTGCCCTCATTTACTAAACTCCCCACTTTGGGCTTGTGCCGCCATGACTTGATAGGAACTGTTCTCACTGCTGTCACCACCTGTGAATAACTAAAGCTCTGTGGGATTTTAGAGGCTGTTGTTCACTCCCTGCTTCTGGAAATTTTCTCCCCTGAGGCTTCCCGACGTGGTTGTCTCCTGATTGCCTTCTTTGTTGGCTCCTTTTTCTTAGCATGCCCCAGGGAAGGGGTTACTGAGGGCCGTCTTCAGCCTCATCCACCCTCTTTTGGAACAGTCTTACCCACTTTTGGCATTTTTGCTGCCACCTATTTCTTGCTGATTACTTAAATATCCCTAGACTGTTTCCCTAGGAGATACCCACCCCTCAGCCAAGCGTTTCCGCCTGGATGTTGCACGGGATTTCTGCGACTCCCACTGCTGTCCTTCGCGTGCTCTTCCTCATTTGTTGCCTGTCTAAGTCATATTTGTCCCATAGGTAACAATTTAAAAGCCACTTTCTCTGGAAGACTTCCCATATCCCACAGGCTAGGTGAAACCTCCCTGTTAACCTTTGTTTAATACACATACTTCTCCTCTGCAGCACTTTGCAATTTGTAAATTATATATATATGTTTGTAATAATTCATGGACTGTTGGTGTTCCCCACTAGCTGAAAGCACCATGAGAGCGGAGAGTCTCTCCGTTTTGCTTTGTGATTGCGTACCCAACTTATAACACCATGGCTATCACAGAGTATTTCTGACCCACTGAAGTCCTCATTCCTTCCCCTAAACATCTTTCTCTTGTAACTGCCATGCTGGTTTATAGAACCACCATCCACCATCACCCAACATGGAGAAGTCATTTTGGATTCTTTCCTTCCTCTCACTTGCCTTTCCCACTGGCCCACCAAATTTGTAACCTGATCTCTCTTCTCCGTCTCGCCTACCAAAACCCTGGTTCATGCCCATATCCTCTCTTGTCTCAACTACTATAGTTCCATCTTAATCATTTTCCCTGCTTGTAATTGTGTTCCTTCCCCCTTTAAATTGATTCCTTCATACACCTGCCAAAGGGAGCTTCCTGGGAGGCAAATCTAGCCACTCTGTCCGTTTAGAACCCTTCACTGACTCCCCACTGCTCAGCTTCCTCAGCACAGCACATGAAGACTGACCAGGGTGTGGCCTTTGTCTGTCCCCCAGCTCTCGTCTGCTCCTGGCAGGTTCCCGTGAACAGGCCGTTCCTTCCTTCCTTCCTTTCATGCCTTGTGTATACTTTCTTCTTATTTTAAGTGCCCCTGCTTGCCAAGCCTACCTCTTCTCTACCTCCCTCAGATATACCTGGAAAACTCCTGTTCTTCCTATAAGATTCAACTCTATTTAATCTTATAGACCAGTTATGCCTTGGCTGGTCCTATAGAATGTTGAATCTTAAGATTCTACCTGTTCACCTTGGCAGAAGGCCACCTCTGTTGTGCCCCTGGAAGGCCCTAGGTATTTTTCTCCCTCCACATTAGGACCTAGCCTGTTTTTATGACTGTCAGCTCCTGAGGGCAAGGACAAGGTTTAATCATCTTTGTAACCCCCATGCCTAGCAAAGCCCCTGGCATATATCATGCTTTTTTTTTTTTTTTTTTTAAAGTAGGATCCATGCCCTCATGGTGCCCAGCCTGGGGCTTGAACTCACAATCCTGAGATCAAGACCTGAGCTGAGATCAAGAGTCAGGCACTAAACTGCCTGAGCCACTCAGCTGCCCCCACACATATACTTTTTTTTTTTTTAAGATTTTATTTATTTGACAGAGAGAAACAGCGAGAGAGGGAACACAAGCAGAGGGAATGGTATTGGGAGAAGAAGCAGGCTTCCTGCGGAGCAGAGAGCCTGATGTGGGGCTCGATCCCAGGACTCTGGGATCATGACCTAG
The DNA here is from genome assembly GCA_028646535.1 of Procyon lotor. Classification (NCBI taxonomy): domain Eukaryota; kingdom Metazoa; phylum Chordata; class Mammalia; order Carnivora; family Procyonidae; genus Procyon; species Procyon lotor. The sequence continues at coordinate 91,042,860 of CM053609.1, read as the reverse complement.
GCCGAAGGCAGACACTTAACGACTGAGCCACCCAGGCGCTCCCCCCCACATATACTTTTTGAGGAAAAGAATGAACAAGCTCAAAACAATGGAATTGAGGGACAGACTTGTACTACTACTACTACTGATATTAATAGGTATTTCCTGTGCTCCCTCTAAAGGCTAAGCATTGTTCTAGATATTCTACATATATGTAGCTTCATATATATATATATATGTGTGTGTGTGTGTGTGTGTGTGTGTATGAATCTATATCTATATCTTCACAACCACCCTGTAAATTTGGTAATGTTAATGTCCTCGTTTTATAGATGAAGAAACTAAGGCCCAATGTTACACAGCTAATTAGTGGCAGAGCTGGGACTTGAACCTCAGCAGTCTGCTCCAGAGCCCTGGCTCTTAATCCCGCCACTAGTCGCCTTTACACTAATGAGATGACATACAAGGACTTAAAAACTTAATATCTGACTCTCTGTGTTGCTTGCTAGTCTGGTAGGCTTCTCTGACCTAGGAGGGAAAAAAAATCCAAAAGTGGTCAGCAGGGCAAGCAGAGTGTCTCTCTGGACATTTTAATGGGAAGTAGGTTATTACCAGGGCAGTGTGTCAGGTCATGAAGAGTATGACCGAAAGGTGACCAGATCAGGGCCAGCTGAGTCCCGTATTTAATATTTCTTTTATCTCCTGTGTCTCAAGGACCACATTTAATCATCTGCCATGTTGTTGAGTGAGGGTGGGAGCACATTAAACTCTGTCATTAGTCCCTCGGAACAGAGTCGGACTGGAGGACAGGAGAAGGGGCTCGGGTCTGGGCTCTGAATGCAGCCTGGTGTGTGGGTGGGCCCCGGGTGAGGGACCAGAAGCCTGGAGATGTTTGCCTGTATCGTGTCTGTATTGGTGTGATGGGGAGTAGGTACTATAAGAAGAAGCAGGCTGTTTTGAAAATAGATCTGAGGTTTGGGGCGCCTGGGTGGCTCAACCAGTTAAGCATCTGCCTTCAGCTCAGGCCATGATCTCAGGGTCCTGGGATGGAGCCCTACCTCTGGCTCCCTGCTCAGCGGGAAGCTTGCTTCTCTCTCTCTCCCTCTGCCTGCCACTCCCCCTGCTTGTGCTCTCTCTCTCTCTCAAATAAGTAAAATCATAAATGAATGAATGAATGAATGAATGAATGAATGAATGAATGAATGAAAGAAAGAAAGAAAGAAAGAAAGAAAGAAAGAAAGAAAGAAAAGAAAGAAAAAAAAATCTGAGGTTGAATCAATTTGTTCTGAAATCCTGCTGGAGAGCTCCAAGGTGGGATTCTAAAAAAAAGTCATTCACAGGTGTGTGTGGACAGGGTCTGGGGAGGCCCTTTTCTGCTGCCATATGCAGTGATGTGTGGAGTCCGACACTTAGGGGTCGGACATTAAATCCCTCTCCCAGGCCTTTTCGAGGGAGAGAAAGCGGGGGGTCAGGACATTTTTTCTGTAAATATTTTTGATTTTGTGGGTCTCATACATTCTGTCACATTCTTGTTTGTTTTACAATCCTTTAAAAATGTAGAGTCTACTCTTAGCTCACGGACTGACTGTACAAAAACAGGCTAGCGGCTATCATTCGATGTCTCCTGGTCTAGTGTCATAACCTAGCTTTGGGCTCTGCTGTGTGCAGACAGATGCTCCAAGAGAGCCCAGCTTATGTTAAACTTTGTCTTTGAGTAGTAGAGCCCTCATGACATGAGCTCGGTTAGTACTCTAGACCAGGGGTTTGCAAATCACCACACCACAAATCCAAACTGAAACTCAGGTTTCCATTTAGTGCTGAAGGCGAGTGGGAGGTTATTGATCATAAAACCCCTCTTCCAGGCCTCCTGATTATAGTGGCAACAAAGGGGAGTTTTGGCTAATGAAAACAGCAAAGGTCCCACTGTACTTGAGGTTGACTTCATGCTTGGGATGGCTTTAATCTTAATGACTGAGCTGGGAATCCCTGACGCTAGAGGGTGAATGACGAAATGAGCAAGAGTCCATTCAGTAGGTGAAAAGCAAAGTTCTGCTCTTCAAGAGGAGACGCACAAATATTACTGTGCCTGGATTGAGTTAGGTCCAAGTGCTCAAGTTTTAATAAAATGGGACCCAAATTTCCAATTATATTGATTGTCCCTATCTTTTTCCAGGGGACTAAGTTAATTTATATATTGCTGTGACACTTTATTTGTCACTTAAAGAGTAGATTTGTAGAGATACTGAGAGCTAAGAGAGTAACAGGCTAACCTGCCTTTTCCCTAATCCCTCACTCAATGAAGTGACTGGCTTGTGTTGTTTCCTTTGTCATGTGAGTTTTCAGGTCCACAGTCAACTTATTTGAAACCATTAGAAAATATGTTTTGAATTCAGAATCTTTTAGATCTAACATTACACAGTGTAGGGTAGCATCCTCTGATCAAACATGTTATTATTTTTGCAGCAAAACAGATATTTACATGAAGGGGGGATAAGTGAAGGCTATAAATTAGCCTAACCTCAGGGTAGTGCCATCAGATGTATTACAAATCTCTTTATGTGTTCAGAGCTTTTTGAATTTCAGAATTGTTGCATAAGGGTTTGTGATCCATACTACATTTCTTAAATTAGACTAGAAGCTCTGTGAGAGTAGAGACTGTATCTTCCACAATGCCTGCCTAGCCGGCGCAGGTACATAGCAGGCACTCATTAAAAATCAGTTGTTTGGTTTTTTTCTTGATTAACAGGAAGGTGATGATATAAATCAAGAGTGCTGTGTGGCTATTAAACAACTAGCCCTTATTTTTCCATTTTTCTAATTTCAAAATGTTTTTTCAGAAATGTTGGAATTCTCCTACAAGCTATGGTTAAGCCAAAAGCTGTCTTGATAGATCATAGGTTAGAAAGTAGTAAACAAAGTCAAAGCCATTGGACTCTGCATCTTGGTGGGTGAGTGGGTGATGGACTGGGTAATCTGTGGAGGTGTCTTGCAGCTTTGTAATTCAGTAACTGTAATATGCACAGTAATTAGCTTATTAAACAATAGTGATGAAATTAAATATCAGAGAAGGTTTATTGTGCCAGTCTTAATTACTTATTTAAACCACGAACTAAACATAACTAAGTGCTATAGTAACAATATTGAAAACATTGCCAACAATGAGGTCATTCTCTGTGAACATCTGGCCAGCTCTTTACGCAGGGCTGAGTCTCATTTGAGAGCTCCTAGTTCTGGAGAAAGGAGGGGAATTGGGAGTAGGTGTTAACAAGAGCAAAGAAAATGAATATGATTTTAAAGGGTATGTGCTATGATAAGTGCTGTGAATGTGTAAGCCTGATGATTCACAGACATGTACCCTTGCGCAAATAATACATTATATGTTAATTAAAAAAATTGTTTTAAAAATGGAATCCACAGGGGCGCCTGGGTGGCTCAGTGAGTTAAAGCCTCAGCCTTCAGCTCAGGTCATGATCCCAGGGTCCTGGGATCGAGCCCCACATCGGCTCTCTGCTCAGCAGGGAGCCTGCTTCCCCCTCTCTCTCTGCCTGCCTCTCTGCCTACTTGTGATCTCTCTCTCTCTCTCTTTCTGTCGAATAAATAAAATCTTAAAAAAAAAGAAATCCACAATAAAAGGCTGTGAAGGTATTTGTATTATGGTATTGAAAAACAAGAGGATGCATGTGCGAAGGCAGAGAGCATAAGAGAAATCTCTGCCATCCTCTTAATTTTATTATAAACCTAAAATTGCTCTTAAAAAATGCCTTAGGCGAAAAAAGACAAGAGGAGTGAAAGTGGCTTCTCTAAGTATTTGCCTATAATTCTATCTTTGTATTGAAGGTAAAATTGGAGGAACCATCATGTACTCGTTACTTTTTTAAAAAGGATATTTGAGGGGCACCTGGGTGGCTCAGTCAGTTAAGTGTCTGCCTTCAGCTCCGGTCCTGATCTCAGGGTTGTGGGATCAAACCCCACATTGGGTTCCCTGCTCAGCAGGGAGTCTGCTTCTCCCTCTCTCTCTCCTGCTCCCCTTGCTTGTGTGTATGCATTCTCTCTCTCTCTAATGAAGTCTTTTAAAGATAAAAATAAAAAGGAGATTTGAATGGCAAGTAAAAGAATGAAAGCAAAACCTAAAACATACAATCGAGATGCTATGAGTCACCAGAAGACATCATCAAAAGGTGTCACGGAAGCCTCCATGGCTTAAGAGTGGCCTTAAATATCTCGACCTGTATAAATGTGAGGACACAGATGAGAGGAATGAAAGCTCTTTGAAGGAAAAGGATGTGTCTGATGATCACTGGTCAGGCACTGAGGGCCCGGTGGAGGGGTGAGGGCACTGTGGAGTGCCTCCTTTTGTCTCAGCATGGAGAGGGTAGCAGTAAGGAAAATGAGGTATACTTCTTTTCAAGAACTGGTCTGTGCTGGTCGATACAACAGCAGAGGGTGGGACGGCCCCTTGGGCATGAACTTCGTAGTGAGTTTCAAGTGGTTTATTTAGAATCTGGCCTAAAAAGGAAGGGAATATAATATGTCAGTATTTCCCACCAGCTGGCCAGTTACCTCATGGAAGTAAATACTTTCATCATAGACTCTTGTCTTGCTGTTTGGGCTGAAGAGTTTGGTGGTTCCTCCCAAGCCCTGATTTCCACTGCTGAGTTGGTGGTGTAGCTCGAAGGAGCTGTAGCTGAGCTGGCGAGGTTCCTGCAGGAGAGGTGAATAGGCTTTTCCCTACTCATCCACCCACTCCCCGGTGCCCACTGGACACAGGTTGGAAAAGTCTGTCCTAGCTGCCCGCGTTAGGGTTCTCTTAGCAAGACCCTATGCTGGGAAGAGGGCCATCTGCAGATATGTTTGCTCATCTCCTTCCACGTGGACAGAACCCACCTCATGTGGCCAGGATGCTCTTTAGGACTGACGACCAGCAGCCAGCATAGGTTCTCTTCACAGGCCTAGTGGACCACTGTCTAACCCTAACCCTAACCCTCATGAATTTCTGTTTTAACTTTCTGAGGCTTTGGGGACTGGATTCCTGTCTCAAAATTGGTTAGGCTCCAGGCTGCAAAGCCTGTGAAAAACTAAGGAGATCACACTCTGAAGTGATTCTACACATAGACAAGTGGCTTTTATGGCTATTCAGTAATGTCAGGATGTAGGCACTACTCACGAGTGATCGGTTCCTGGTAGCTTAGTAGGTTGGCTGCAGACCAGCCTGGACTTGGACATCCATGCTTCTGGCAAGTGCTTCTCTCTGCTCTGAGGCTGTGGCTGGACTGCCTGATGTCCCTTTCACTTTTATCAGCAAAATGCTAGAGGAGATTGGAATCTAATTATTGAGTTGACCTCTTGCTGCCAGCATTCAAGAATGTGAAGGATCATCGGGGCACCTGGGTGGCTTAGTGGGTTAAAGCCTCTGCCTTCTGTTCACGTCATGATCTCAGGGTCCTGGGATCCAGCCCTGTGTCAGGCTCTCTGCTTAACTGGGAGCCTGCTTCTCCCACTCTCTCTGCTGCTCCCCCTGTTTGTGCTCTCCCCCTCTCTCTGTCAAATAAATAAATAAATAAAAATCTTATTTAAAAAAAGAAAGAATGTGAAGGATCAGTGAGACAAAGTATATTTCTGACATGTTTAGACCCAACTGAAACAAGCCGTGCATGTATATGGTTCATACAGTGTCTGAGCATACTCAGTCACATCATCTCCCTGTCCTTGTCTTATTGTAACAAGATCATGAGTTTTTTTCCAGACAGAGAATGCTTCCTTTCCCCATGGTATGTTGCCATGAGCCCCGCAGGTGCTCAATAAATATTAATTGAATTAATCAGCTGCTACAACACAGGTGGGTACATTTATCTGCCTTGTGTTTTCATCCAGCTACAAATATAACCTGTGCATTCGGCTGCCCTTGCAGGAGCATAGACTCTACACCTCCCCCACCCCATACCTGCACAGGCTCTCTGCAGCTGTGCGTCCTCTAGACCCCTTTAGCCAAACATGCTCTGCAGAGTGCGAGGCCTGCTAACCCTCACGCATGGGACCTTTGTCGTACATGCACCCAGCTTTGAGAGTCCTTACAATTCCTCTTTCTCTCCCACCCTCAGCGTTTTCTAATGTTTCCAAAGGCTTACGGAGAATGAGGTCCATTCCTCACTCCACTTCTGGGGCAGGGTTTTTAATTACCATGTAGGCTTTGTTCTGTTGTTGAGATCAGGCTTCTCTGTGTAGGGAGAAGGGAATTCCAGTCATCCTGATGCATTATAATCAAGTTACTTACCACAAGTCTGAGTAACAGTTCTCTGCTTTCATTCTGATCACAGCAGGTGATAGAGAAGCATAGCATCTCGTATTTCACTAGGTGCTTTGGGCTGTTTAGGTTGCAACATTGCTTTATAGTGGTGGTTTTCAATATTTTAAGAACCACAGAGCCATTAAAAACTTTATCTCACCTCCATGGTCTACCTATTTTATACGTAAAATGCAGAGTGTATTTTTTTTTTAAGAAATCAATATTGGCCCGAAATACCCAACCGCCAAATAGATTTAACAACACGTACACGGTAAAAACCAAAATGAGAGGCACCTGGCTGGCTCAGTCAGTGGAACGTGTGACTCTTAATCTTGGGGCTGTATAAGCCCCACGTTGGGTGTAAATACTACTTAAAAAAAATCTTAAAAATACATGTCAAAATGATAAACTTTAAAAAGAGTAAAAAATGATTTGACTCCAAAATGAAGGCAGCAGATAAACCTATTGCTGATGATCCAGGTGATCATTTCACAATGTTAGATACATGGATGGTAAGCCCTGGTCCCACCAGAATGATAAATTCGTGCCGTCAAAGGCTGTTACATATTGGAAAGGCTGGAAGATGGGTAATTCGGTCGCCTCCTAAGACTAGTGTCATGATCTTTTCATCTCCAGAATCCTGTAGTTTGGTAAAACTTTAAGAGAGCAGCACAGTGCTCAGAAAATATTTGTGGAATGAATGAAGGCGAATTATTCACAGAGCAGCAACTTTTGTTCTCTTCAGTTTCTAGTTGACAGAGAGGAGGGGAGTGGCAGGTACTTTAGTCGAAGGGCTCACACTGACAGCTTGTGGGTAGGTGGGCAGTTCCCAAAGACACCTGCCGCTTGGCCCTGCGGTCCGTGCCTGTGCCGTGTTCGTGAGCTTCATGTGTGCACTTGTAATACATATACCAAGAAGCCTGCACTGAGCCACCGACATTTGGCGGGCTCAACATCTACTTCTGTTCAAAGGCAAACACTTGTTAAGTGGCTATTTTCTGATAAGGCTGTCTACATGCAGTGGGTGTAGCAAACTGTGTAGGGCCTCGAAAGAGATAAGTAAGGGGAGCGGGCCAGTTCTGCCATGCCCAGATAATGGGTGGGGGCTCACAGGTTTCTTTCACACAGGCAGCCCTGGGCTGGCTTGCCTACGAATTGCTTTGGACCTTTCATTTTTCCAGTGTGTTCCTTGTTTTTCCATGTACGTCTAGCCATCTGTCTCTTTAACAAGGCCGTATTATTTATTATACGTAGTGAGAGCAACAGTTCAAGGACTTGGGACTTGTAGCTCTTATTTCTGGGTGGGTTAGTGCCCAGAAATGCTCAGGCCTGTTGGGAACAGCAGCTTCTTCTCCATTCCAAAGTAGCATGCTGCGGGCACAAAGGGAACGCAGGAGCCGGATGGCTTTCTAACCACCAATGTCTTAGATTAGGTGAGATCCCTGGAACACAGTTTGGATATATTTTGGACGTGGTTGGCTGTTTTGGAAGAAATAGGAAGGGGAATGGGAGAAGAGTAAATCTGACTTTTAGAAGCAGGAGGTGCTTCTGGGGAGCCCTAGCATCTTCATGTTTCTTTTCAGTTCAAGCCCTGCTAAATGTCAATGTGAACTAGTGGACTGTTAACAAAGTTGACATTTATCATTAGCAGCTGTTCATCCAAGAGTTATGCGGTGGGACTCGTGGCAGGCAGGTGGAGGCCACACTTCACCCCTTGTGTCTCATGGTTCTGTGGCCTGGGGCAAGTTCCTGGACCTCTGCAAGCTTTAGTTCCTCCAGTTATAAAATGAAGAAAGTGAAACTCACTCATAGGAGTCTATTGATATTGAAATGAGCCATGTGTACTAGGCCTATAGCAGAGAGCCTGCCATATACTAAATCCTCACAAATATGGTTGTTGTTGTTGTTGTTGCTGTTTTCTGTGATAACATTCTACACCTGTCTGTCGTTGAAGATACAGCAATGTCTGTAGTGTGTTGGGACCTGATCCCTTCACGTGTGAGTAGCCAGTGGTTTGGCTGCCTGGCATGCAGGGAAAGGGTGTGGATAGGAATAGCTGTGGACAGTTCACGACTGTCCATTCATTCTCTGGTGATCACGGGACTCTGCAGAAATCAGGGAAGGTTGGGTTTGCCAGCCTGTGATGTTCACAACAGGACTCTTGCTGAGCCGCTCTTGGTGAGCGCAACCATTGGCTGTTGACATGAGGATTCTCGGCTCAGTTTGGATGCACCATTTAGAGGATGGGCATACTCTACTATTGTTGGATCTCCACAGCAGCCTTTTTTGTTGCTAAAGGCCGAGCAGACATCACTTTTCTAATTCAAAATAATTTGAATCATAATT
>CM053609.1:90986330-91024368 GCA_028646535.1 Procyon lotor | reverse complement strand
CTTAGCATGTACAAAGAGCATGACCAGAGAGAGCCAGGGATCTGATTAGAGTTCATTATGGTGGGGATATGACACTGGGGAAGTTAGGAGGAAGGTTTGGATGGAAATGGTGTTCAAGAAGGTGGAGCTCTTTGAGCTCCAGTAATGGAGCGCTCCAATAATCATGGAGCTCTTTGACTACAAATTTATTATGGGCTTTAAAGTTTCTTCTGAGACAGAGAATAGCTATTAAAGCATGGAAGTAACATCTTCATATTTGTATTCTAAAATGATCTTTCTGGCTACAGTATCAAGGATGAGTTGGTAGGCAAAATGGCAAATATAGATCCAAAGAAATCAGCAGGAAACTATTAGACTCAAGATGATGGTGACCAGAAGTGAGGAAAGGTAGAGACAGAGAACAGAGATTTGAGGGGATTGAGTAGGTGAGATACTGGAAAAGAAAGAGAGGGGTAGAACATGACCCCAGCTTTTGGTCTGGACCACTGGGATGTTGGTGGACAAGGAATGTGACAGGAGAGACTGCAACAGGGATGGTCATAGAGTCAATTAAGGATCATGTTGAGTGTGAGAGGCATGTGGATCTTCCAGGTGGATGTTCTAAAGGCAATTGGATGTGATGGATGGGAGCTGAGGAGATAGATTCAGAAGCCACTAGCCTGAGATGATAATTCAGATCATGAGTGTGAAGGGGATAGCCTAGAAGAGTGTGCAGACAGAGGAAGAAGGGGAAGGAGGCCCAAGGTAGAATCCTAGGGAACATTACCATTCAAGGTACAGGTAGAGGAAGAAAGCCCCACAAAGCAGGCCAAGGAGGAAGGACCAGAAAGTTGAGAAAGAACAAGGAACATTTCCTGGAAGACAAAGGATACAACTTCAGGAAATTTTTTAATGGCCCACAGAGCTTAATGCTGCTGAGAAGTCAAAATAAGACCTGAAAAGCATCTTTGATTTTAATCAACAAGGAAGGGAGGTTTCAATGACCTTTGGAGAGAATAATTTCATGAAGTGATTGGGGAAACCAGATTTCAATGAATTGAAGAGTGAGTTTGGTATGGGATGAGGAAGCTCTCTTGAATGTAAATATACTATATTTTACACTAGGAACAGAGGTCATCCTACATCTCAATTTCTATGCAAGGCCCCTCTCCTGGTTGGTTGGTGGTTGATTTCCTTTTCTTTTCTTTTTTAACAAGTCTTCTTTGAGTATAGTTGACATACAATGTTATATTAGCTTTGGGAACACAACAGTGACTTGACAAGTTTATACATTATGCGATGTTCACCACAAGTATAGCCACCATCTGGCTCATTACACTGCTGTCACAAGATCACTGACTGCATTCCCCATGCTCTGTTCTTCATTTCTGTGACCTATTCATTCCATAACTGGAGGCCTACCTCCCCTTGTACTTCACCCATCTTGCCCAAGCCTCCACCTCTCTCCCCTTTGACAACCATTAGTTTGTCCTCTGTATTTATAATTCTGATTCTGCTTTTTATTTTTTTAGATTCCATTTATGAATTGAATCATATGTTATTTATATTTTTCAGTCTGACTTATCTCAGTGTAATATTATCTGACTTATCTCAGTGTAATATTATTATCTCAGTGTAATACCCTCTGGGTCCATCCGTGTTGTTACAAATGGCATGATTTCATTCTTTTTATGGCTGTGTAATATTCCTGTGTGTGTGTGTGTGTGTGTGTGTGAGAGAGAGAGAGAGAGAGAGAGAGAATGTGAGAGAGAGACATCCATTTGTCTGTTGATGGACACTTAGGTTGCTTCCATGTCTTGGGACAATAAACATAGGTATGCATGTATCTTTTCAAGTTAGTGTTTTTGTTTTCCCTGGGTGAATACCCAATAGTGGAATTGTTAGATCATATGATATTTCTGTTTTTAATTTTTTGAGGATCCTCCATACTGTTTTCTACAGTGGCTGTACCAATTTACATTCCTACCAACAGTACACAAGGTTCCTTTTTCTCTACATCCTCTCTAACACTTGTTTCTTCGCTTCTTGATTTCAACATTCTAACAGGTGTGAGGTGGTATCTCATTATGGATTTCATTTGCATTTCCCTAATCATGAGTGATGTTGAGCACCTTTTCATGTGTCTCTTGGCCGTCTGTCTGTCTTCTATGGGAAAATGTCTACTCAGGTCCTCTGCCCATTTTTTAACCAGATTGTTGGTTGTTGTTTTGTTTTGTTTTGTTTTGTTTTTTTGGTGTTTTATTTTAATTTGCTTCTCCATTCTCCTCATTCCAACCTAAAAGTGGCCATTTTCATGTGTTTAAGGGTTTTTCTCTTGTTTATAATGTGCTCTTATATATATTGTTTTATATGCATGTGTTTTAAAATTATGTCAATGGTGTGTTACAGATCTCATTCCATTTATTTATTTTTTCCAGCCCTGTGTTTTGAATATCCTCTAGTGCTGCCATGTGTCCTCCATGTGTACATTCACCACATTTTACCATTCACTCCCCCGCCCCCAGTGACAGACTCACAGGTTATCTCCATCTGCCCCCCCCATGATCAATATTCCAGTGAGCATCATGCAATATGTCCCTTTTCAGACCTGCATGAGAGTTTCTTTGGTCTCTAGGCCCAGAAACAGAGTTACAGATCTGTAACCTGCCTGAGAACAGGCAGATTGCCCTCTGGAATGGCTAGGCCAGTTCACTCTGCCACTAGCAGTGCCCAAACTTCCTGCTCTGCACATCCCCACTTACACCTCACATTAGCCAGCTTGATAATGTTTGCCTATAGGATCTCCTTTTTGCCTTAACCTGAATTTCTTGGGTAACTAATAACTTTGAGTATCTCTTCATAGGCTTTTATTCTTTTGTATTTCCTCTTGTGAGTCACCTGTTCATATTCTTGGCAATTTGTCGAGAAGTTTGGTTCTGAGAAAGAGGAGAGAAAATATGGCAAGGAGGAGTTTTATTCAAGATGGGAAAGATTTGAGCATGTTAAAATGAGAATGAAGGGGAGAAAATCTAAAGATTCATCTTCCTTTCAAGGTTGGCAGGATGGACAGAAGGCAAGACAGCAAGGATCTGGCCTCACCTGAAAATAGCCATGAGACTTGGGAGGATGTGGGACTGACCGGGGCGGGGAATCTGTGCACAGATCACCACCAGCTTTCCCTGAGCCCAGCCCCATTGTCCTCTCCACTTAGATGTAGAGGCGGTGGAGGATCCATGGGGTGGGATGGGAGGGGAAAGGTGACCTCCCTCAGATTCTAGGATAATGTTGTATGTTGTGATTCTAAATGTTTGGGAATTGTTTTAAATTATTAGGAGAGAGGAAACATGGCTAAATTTTAGCATATGGAATGTGACACAAATAAAGTTACAGAGGCACCTGACACAGTGGTGGGGGTTGGGGAACATTTAGAGTTGGCAGAAGAGAAAGCATGAGCTCAGCACTGGACAGTGTAGGGCTTTGGTAGACTGTGCGTGATAGATTTGGTACAGAGCAGAGGCATGTCGTCATGGGAAGGGCCAGGCAGGATGCACTGAAGGGGCCAAGTCTGGAGAGGGATGGACCGTTACACAAGTCCAGGTGGGAAGTCATAAGGGGTTGAAGCGAAATGGAAGCTTTAGAACATAAAGGAATGATGAAAGGAAGACAGTTTAAAGGGCATAATGACTGGCTTTGATGATGAACAAATATTGAATAAGTGCCCAATCACCTAAGTGGGATAACTAAATGTGTAGATCAAGGAGTATGGTAGGACAGAAGGGTTTATTTTATTTTTTTAAAGATTTTATTTATTTGACAGAGATACACAGCGAACAGTGAAAGAGGGAACACAAGCAGGGAGAGTGGGAGAGGAACAGGCCTCCCTCTGAGCAAGGAGCCAGATGTGGGGCTCGATCTCAGGACCCCAGGATCACGACCTGAGCCAAAGGCAGCTGCTTAACAGCTGAGCCACCCAGGCACCCCAGGACAGAAGGGCTTAAAGAGGCTCCAGAGTTTGAGCTTAGGTCCCTAGAAGGAAGAGAACATTGAGTGCCTGTATGTCCCAAGCACAATGCTAGGCACTGGAATATAATAATGAATAAGACTGCTGCCTGAGAGGAACTTATAATCTAGGCAGGGAGAAGCAAAAACAAAAACTGACAGATGTGTGAGTAATTACTATTATGATGAGTGCTAGGAAGGGGTCAGGCAGGACGCCCGGGCTGAAGCTTGGGAGGATGCTTGGGAGGACTTCTACAAGGGGATGATATCTAAGAGGAGACCTAGGGGCACCTGGGTGGCTCAGTTGGTTAAGCATCTGCCTTCAGCTTGGATCATGATTCCAGGGTCCTGGGATCAAGCCCCACGTTGGGCTCTCAGCTCAGTGGGAAGTCTGCTTCTCCCTCTCCCTCTGCCACTCTGCCTGTTTGTGGTGTGTGTGTGTGTGTGTGTGTGTGTGTGTGTGTGTGTGTGTGTGTGAGAAAGAAATAAATAAAGTAAGTAAGTAAATAAGTAAATAAATAAAAAAAATTAAAAAAAAAAATAAGAGGAGACCTAAAGGACCAGACATGCAGAGATACTCCAGAAAGTGACCCTGGCCAAGGGCACAGCATGCACAAGAGCCTGAACTGAGGAAGAAATGGCAAGTTGGAAGGACTGAAAGGCTTGCGGGTTGCAAGTAGTGAGTATGGAGAGATGTGCTTGGAAAGGAAGGCAGAAGCCAAACCATGCTAGGCTTTATGGCCATGATAAGGGGTTGATTTATATTGTAAGTTCTGTTTGTATCTAGGGTATATGACTTTTTATAATTGATAAAATTTAAGTTTAATGATAAGTGAATATTTTATTGTACAGATTTTTGAACATATACCCAAAGTAGAGAGAATGAACCCCCATGTGTAGATCATCCCAAGTCAACAGTTATTAGAGGTTTTCTACTTCATCTGCTTCCCACTTTGTTGTAGCATATTTAAGCAAATCCCAGATGACCTGTCCTGTCTGCCCCCCCTCAACTATATTCTTCAGCATCTCTAAAAAAGGTTCATTTTCTAGGGCACGTGGGTGGCTCAGTTGGTTAAGTGACTGCCTTTAGCTCAGGTCCTGATCCCAGGGCCCTGGGATGGAGCCCACATCGGGCTCCCTGCTCAGCGTGGAGTCTGCTTCTCCCTCTGCCTCCACTGCTCCCCCTGCATGTGCTCTCCTGCTCTATCAATAAATAAATAAATAAAAATCTTCTTTTGGAAAGGTTTATTTTCTTAGAAAACCATAATGCCATTATCACAGCTAGCATAATTGACTGTAATTTCTGGTTATCCAATATTAAGGCTATAATTCAGATATCCCTGGTTGCCTCAAAAATGTGTTTTGATAGTCATTTGATTCAAGATCCAAACAAGGTACACATTACATTAGTTATTACATCTCCTAAGTCTCTCTTGATCTATAACAGTCCCTACTCTTTGCCTCCTTTTTTGTTTGTTTTAAAGCCAGCGACTTGTTGAAGAAATAGAATCAATTATCTGCAGAATGTCCCAACTTGTGGGTCTCTCTTACTTCCTCATATTGTCATTTAACTTGTCTTTTGGTCTATAAGGGGAACTTTTTCTTTTTCCTATAAGGGGAACTGAACTCTAAAGATTGCTCAGATTGAGGTTCAACCTTTCTGGCAAGAATGTCATTGATTGTGTTACCCTTCATATTGCATCATATCAGGAGACATCCAGTATCTTAGTGATACTAAGATTCGTCAGTGAATTTAAGTGTTGGGAACTTAATTCCATTGTGTAGTTCTCCATTAACCTAATTATTTTATTTTTTTATATTTTTCTGAATCAATTATTTCATTAGAAATATCTCAATAATTATTTCAAATCAATTATTTCAACTTATTCCTAACGACCTCCAACACGGAGACCTTACTACCTCCCTGACAGTTTTCATCGAAGAAGAGAGGTCACTGTGGGTATTCTAGAAAAGTCTTCATAGAAGGAGAGAAATTGGGCACTCAAAGTTTAATTCAGCTACCATAGAATATTACTTATTCTGCAGGGGGCATGGGAGACCAGTCGCTACCCTGAAAGGAAGTGAATTGGGAAAGATAAGAGGTAAGACTGGGTTGTAAAAGCTTTCCATAAATGTAGATCTTGAGCCCAAGAATCCCAATAGAAGCTAGTCTTTGAAAACGATGTATATTAAGAGTATCATCTCTCCTGTCTCCTTTAATCATTCCCAGTGGACATTTTCCTCTGTGTAGGACGTGAGGTGCTGATAGATGCTATTAAGATTGAGGGCCGAGGTGGCAATCCCTCCCTATATCATCGTTGAGCTGCACCTGTTCCCCAGCCAAATCCCTGGAAGAACTGCTGGGGTCATGAGCCCACCAGGCCCCCACTCCCTTTCCAGCAGCTGCGGCTTAACTGGAGCCAGTTCTTAGTAGGAGATTTTTCCATGATGGAAGTGGACAAGTTGTGACATGTGGACCTCAAGTCCCTGCCTGGTGACAGAAACCGGAGCAGATGAGTCTGGGGAAGCAGTGGGCTAGAATGGCCAGGGTATGGCGTGTGCACCGGGATCCTTGATGGTGGCAACCATGGCTAGGAATCTTGACATTGGGGAACACCTAACTGTACCCTGCCACTCACGGACTGGCAGCCAGTGCCCCTCCGGATGGGAACTGCAGAGTGGGGCAAAGCAGAGCCTGCTCCGGGGAAGGGAAGCAGCTTGGTGCAGGTGCCGCGACAGAGGTCCGTCTCCTGGAAGGGTCACCCACAGGTGGCGTGCTTACCTCCCTGGGCCTCCCTGTCACCTCATGGTCCTGAAACTGCCCCGTTCTGTCCTGGGAGCCATGTGCTCAGGCTCAGCCAGAGGGAGCTGTGATTTCTAGGTGGTGCTATAGCAGACAGATGGAGGCGCCAGACTAGAGCTTGGGGGTGGGCAGGGGGTTAGGGTTCGAGATGCAGTCAGTGTTCTCTGTGCTGGGCGCCTCGCTGGTTCGCGTGCTATTTTAGTGTGTATTTGTTCTTTAAGGCGTCTGTAAATATGCAGTGAGACTACTACCAGAGGGAGTAGGAGGGTGTTCTGCTTCAGTAAATGCACTGGCAGAAAAGTTACCAGGGAAACTTCAGGATTTAATCTCCTGACCTGGGTTGCCATAGTACCAAAATATGTTAAAAGCAGGTCTGGGGGTAGCTGAGAGGGGCAGGACAAAATAGCAGAGGAAGAGTCCAACCTTACAGCTAGAGAGAAAATTAAAGGTAGGATGGGTCTCAAGTCTCTGTTGAAGGAAGACTGTAGCGAAGCCTTTGCAGCAGCCTGTGACCTGTGACCCTGCGAAGGAAGGGCAGCCTCAACCTGTATTTCCCCCCAGCTCCCTGTCCTGAAGTAGCACTTCCGGCTCTGTTGCTTCTCACCCTTGCCACTCAGGGAAGAGGAGGCGGGGTGGGGAAGAGAAGAGCAGCACACACCTGGTCTTCTGCCTGGGGCCAGTGCCACGGGAGGGCTGCAGAGGGTGCGAGCTGGGCTCCGGCCTCTGCCACCACTTCCTGGGTGCCCGGCTGCCCCAGCGATCCACTGGGCATAGCACATGGGTTGAGATTCCGAGGCCTCACACCTGATCTCAGAAGCGGATGAGGACCTGGGCGCACTGTGAAGGGTGGAGCTAAGGGTTTCGGCAGTGAAACTGAAATCCATTTACCAAGCAGGCGCTCCTTCTGTAAGTGAGTGCCCTGTCCGATCAGACAAGCTTTTCTGTCCTGAGCAGTGGGCCAGTCTTCTAGGAACCCATCCTGATCAAAATATAACCTGGCATTGGGTGGGGGGAGCAGAAGCTCAGCAGGTGAGGGTAAACCTCTGGCCTGTCCCATTGCAATAGGTAGATAGATGGACAGGGAAGGGGGGCTTTGCTGGGCAGAGTCACATAGGCTGGCGGGGAGCTACGCTCTGACAAGGGTCTCGTGGGTTGGGAGAAGGACTTCTTAGGAGCTTGAGGGTGCATTTATGGGGGTGAAAGGACAAGGAACTACTTTTTATGGCCTTTCTCCTGGGTTTCCTGGCAGGGGAGTGAGGTGAGGGCTAAGGTCAAATGTTAGCCACGTACTTGCTATCGTCCATACTTATGGAAGGCCATTCTAGATGCATAGATGACTTATAGCCTTAAAAATGTGACCAGATTACCTGAGTTCCAGGTTCCCCTCAGATACCAACTTAAGTATCACTTCCATGACTCCCCATTTGGTTAGGTGTCCCCACCATGAGCCCCCACCACACGCTGCTCTTTTGAGTCATATTGGTCTCTTTATTGTCGGGCCTTCAAAGGGATATCGTGACGGTAATGAAAATTGACATGGGTGACGCTGGAAAAGCTCTGGGTCAAGTCTGGTTGTAGGTATTGTTTTTGCTTTTGTTTTCCTGGAATAACCATCTATAGTTCTCCTGTTTTCAGATATTCTTTTCTTCTGTCTTTCACACTTGATTCTCTCAGATTCTCTACTTGCTGACCCACTGAGCACATACCCCCCCCCTCACTTGCAGCTGAGACGGAATGTGGGCTGGGGCAGGTCACTGGGGGGGCGCAGCTATGAGGCAGGAGAAAGAGGACTTCCTTTAGTTTCTGAATCTTCTTGCTTTGCTGGTTGTCTTCAGGGACCTGACGTTCTAAAAACAAAACCAAGCCCCTCAAAACCCTAGACTTCCGTATTTAGACTTAAACTTGTGTTTTATCACGTTCCTGGCCAAGCCGCGGCCTGGCCGCTGCCTTCTCTGAGCCACGGCAGCAGGAGGCATGGCGTTTTTAAGCAGGATGAATTGCTGTCTAGTGGCTGCTCTTCTGCACCCGCCGCCATCAATCTTGTCTCCAGTGCTGGGTCTGCTGATGTGCCTGCTCAGGCTCATCTTTCTGGGGCAGACTTATTTACAGAGCCGTGGCAAAGGTAATCTCACCCCTACTCTCCCACCGGCCCGTGGCCTGGGCCTCTCTCAGCCGCTCTTAAAAATAGCCCAAGACAAGAAGGAGAGCCAGGGTCCGATTACCTCCCGCAAGTAGGATCTGATCTTACCTCACCTCCTGCGTCTGGCAGCTCGGCCCTTCTCCGGGCTAGGCGACAGGCTTGTGGCCCAGCGGGAGGTGGTCAGGCTGTCAGTCTCTCTCCTGCCCAGAGCTGGGAGCCGGCAGTAGCTCCCCGTCCCCTTCAGGGAAGCTGGGGAAAGCATAGGGAGGAGGGAGTCCTTCCCAGCTCTTGGCCCAACCAGTTGAGTGAGAAATCTCGACCCTGGACATCCTGTGTCCATTTGTGGAAGATGACAGTCTGTCTAAGTGATGAAGGTGTCCTTGGGCACAGGCCTGGCATCGTGGGGCATTGTGGGGTAAGGACTGGCTTCCCCACCTCATGCCTTCCCTCTGCTGAGAAGCAAGCAGCTTTGCCAGGTCTTGAAAGCGGAGGAATGCCCTCTGTCCCCATGTGCCACGTTCTCCCGCCTAAACCTAATCTGCTTCCCTAAAATCTGGCAAGTAGAGGGGGATAAACGGGCTACGGCTTGGCCTTTAGCCCTAGCTGTAGCAATAATTCCCGAGACGACCTTGGGGAGGCCTCAGCCAGTGTGAGGCCTTGGTTTTCTTCCTTGCGCAATTAAGATGGATAATTCTGGCTCCTGTCTTACCTCAAAGGGATGTGGTGGGATTGATTAATCAGCCTGGGGAAAAATGAGTCTGCAGTGATCCTGTGTCTGAAAAACATAAGGGCGACGGCATTGCATTTACACTTGGATTGGTGAGCTTACATCATTTTTTCAAACTTACTCCTGTTTGGGTGTGTGAGTGTGTGTTAGATCTGTGTCCGTGTGTGGGATGTCAGTGCACGTGTGCGTGGATGAATGTGGAAGTGTGTGTGCGTGCACACACATTCATGGAGGGAGTGGTTTACCTCACAGCTCACTGGTTGTCCACACTTTTTCTGCCTCAGGGCCTCCCCACCTCGACCTTCTTTTGTTCTCTCAGATCGGGAGGCTCTGGGCTCCCTGTTGGGTCTTCTAGACTTGATCTCCCAAGTCCCTTTAGCTCCCCGGAGAGATGCCTGGAAAGGCAGGTATTGGTGAGGAAATTAAGGCTGAAGGAAAGCCAGTCATTTTACGTAGGCCCAAGACATTCGGGACCCAGCCCTGTACCTCTAGCTCCTGTCCTCCTTTTCTTCCTGACCTTGCCCTCACCCTCTAGTAACATTGTCAGGTTCCGAAATTTTGCCATGTTTTCTCACCTTCAGAACTCTGCACCTGCTCTTTATCTCCTCTGTTTAGACTAGTCCCTTTCCATTTGTCCCCTCACAGAAGGCCACAAGCTCCCTCAGGAACCAGCTGAGACTTCCCCCCGCCCCCGACATCCAGCCCTGGCCATGAGGCCCCCACCATTCCTCGTTCTTTCCCAGCGGTGCACACATCATACCTTACTGGAATTGCTTCTTAAATTGGGCGTCTTGGGCGCCTGGGTGGCTCAGTGGGTTAAATAAAGCCTCTGCCTTCAGCTCAGGTCATGATCTCAGGGTCCTGGGATCGAGCCCCACATTGGGCTCTCTGCTCAGCGGAGAGCCTGCCACTCCCCCTCTCTCTCTGCCTGCCTCTCTATCTACTTGTGATCTTTCTCTCTCTGTCAAATAAATAAATAAAATCTTTAAAAAAAAAAAGTTAAAAAAAAAATTGGGCGTCTTGCTGCCGGAGTGTAAACTCCATGAGGACAGGGCACTTCCTGTCTTCCCCCTAACTGCCTAGCACAGTGCCCGCCCTCTGGTTGGGCCTCCGCACATACGTGAACTGGTCACGGATACATGAGCAAACATGATACACGACGGGCGAGTGAGAACACAGTTCTCCTGCTGCCCACGTGCATTGCGTAGATGAACGCACATGGCTCCACCATCGGTGAGATCCCCTCCCCACCACCCCCTCGTCACGCTGATGAGCCTGATGGGATAGCAGGTCGTCTGGGCTCCTTGGTCTGATTTGGGATTCAACAGAAGACCTCGTCCATGTACCTGGTTGCATTTCAGAGAAGGCAAAACCAAGAGCTCAGCTTTCTAACTATTTGCTGCTGGGAAAGCACTGGGAGGGATCTTGGGCAGCCTCTGAGAGGAGTCCACTTTCCCCAACGCAGCTACCAGGGCTGGTGGCATCTCACATTCGTCTCTCTCCCCACTGATGCACGTTTGAGCGGGACTCGGCCAACTTCCAGCTTCTCACCTCTCCTTCCTGTCCCCACCTCCCCTCCAGGCTTGGTCCTGGCCCCAGTCCAAAGCATGGAGCTTCTCTTCCACCCATCCCAGCCCCCACGCCATCCCCCACCCCGCCCAGCCCCCTGGCTCCCAGAAGAGCCCTCCCTCCCCGCTCCGCTCCCGCTCCCGAGCTCCCACTCCTGCAGCTGTGGTGGCCTCAGGTTTGGAGGAAGCGGGCTTGCCGCGACTGACGTCTCCACCTGCTGGCCGTCCTGACCCTTTCTGCATGCAGCTCTCCATCCCTGCCGCCACTGTCGCCGCCGTTCCTGTGGCTGCAGCCGCTGCTGCCGCTGCGATATTTTATAACCCAGAGACCCAGGGAGGAAGCATGGCCCAGCCGCTGGCATGGTGTGCCGCTCCTGCCAGGACCTCCCCCTGTCGGATGCTCCGAAGAAGTTTCCCCTGAGAAAAAGTCCAAGGGAGGGGAGTTAACCCTCTGACTGTGTTGCTGTCCCCCCTAGGGACCCTTCCATGAAGACTGAGGCAGGCGAAACTGCTGAGAGCCTGCTGACATGACATCGGCCACGGAGTTTGAAAACGTGGGCAGCCAGCCACCGTACAGCCGGATCAATGCCCGCTGGGCTGCCCCGGACGATGAGCTGGATAATGACAACAGCTCAGCCAGGCTCTTTGAGAGGTCCCGGATCAAGGCCTTGGCAGGTACCATTTGGGGCCGTGGGGGTTAGTGGAGCCGGTCTCACAAATCCCGAGGTTCGTCCCCCTCCCGCCTGTGGTCAGTCCTCTATGTGCACTGGCTTGAGCCCTAGCAGGAACATGACGGAGACACGGTTGTGTGGCTCAGAGACCTGGCCCTGTCGGGAGGGAGCACAGGCTCAGGCAGCCTCAGCTCCCAGGCATCCGGCACTTGGTCCCAGGTGGGCAGAGGTGCCAGGTAGGCCCTGCCCTGTTCCTCTGTCCTGAATGATCTGGGGCCAGAGTGCCAACGAAGGGGGAAGTCTGGGTGAAGGGATGTCTGAGGGGCTAAATGGCCAGGTGGCGGTACACGGGCTTCCTGATGCCCTCCGTCTCCTGCCTGGTCCTGGAGAGAGAAATGATTATCATCCTTGCTGTGGTCCCGAAAGAAAAGAGTGATCTGATAGGAAATTGAGAACAGATAACATCCTCCCCACAGTGGCTCAGGAATCCGGATTTTCTGGACTAAACCTCTTATCCTTAAACTGGAATTAGATTTTTACTTAGCAGGTTCATAATAGATTTCTGTGTGTGTGTGTCTGTGAGAGAGAGAGAGAGAGAGAGAGAGAGAGAGAGAGAGAGAGAGAGAGAGAGAAGGCGCTCATACTTAAATCTCCAGCAGAAATGGTTTCTCCTCCACCCTGCTGGCTGAGATCTGATTCTTGGGAATTTTTTCCTGCCAACCCTTGGGACCGTTGCCTCTCTGGAGCCTGCCCAAGGTAGTTATGCTCTGGTGCTAAGTCCTTGGCCAGTAAAGAAAGTTTGAGTTCTGGGGGGGTAGTGTGTGGGAGGAAGGGGTAGAGGTAGATCCCATCACCTGCTCCACCAGTCATTAACCCAAATCAGGTTCGTTTCCCCATCATCAGTTGTCCCCATCTTCACTTTGTAAGAAGGACCCAGCCTCTCCCATAAGCACTTTCTAGAGCGATCCTTCCAGAGCCCCATCACTCAGTAGCCCTTTCCGAAGTTCCTGGTAGTGCTCTTCTACCTTCTCTCCCTCCACTGTGCCCCTAGAAGCTTCAATCTCCAGCTGACCCTGACTTATGTGCAGGGCCCTAGGCCCCTTTGGGACCATAATGGCCTTTCACCTTAGGAGTGTTTGGGTTTCCCATTCTGTAGAAGAAATGGGTTGTCTCATTTCCTTGTCATGATGGAGAATCCATTCAGGTCTCGGCCATCAGCTTTTGTGCCCTGTTCTTTGTAGGAAACTCCCTTTCTTCTTCCTTCATCCCCTCCTCCCCATTCCCTACCCTTAAAGATCCTTCCTTGGTTTCCCTTGAGGACAGATAACAGCACCAATCCCTTGCTTTGCTTATGTAATCTTAACCTCTTTAAATAAGCAAAGTAGGAACCCTTGTCTCTGCCAGTCTGGTTTTACCTTCTTTATATCTCTGAGCCTGCTGAACCCGATAGCAGTGACCCTGTTGATAGAAGGGGAGGGGGATTCCATAAGTGCTGTCAAAGGACAGTACAAAGAGTGTAACTGTCTTTTGTGTAGCCATCCTTTGATATGTTTCACAGATACCCTGTTTTTTTAAGAGCCAAGATAAATTCCATTTTAACACTGATTTATTGTACTCCCACTATGTGTAAAGCTAAAACCCCGACCAGACATGAAAATGGAGAAGAAACCACAGAGATGAATTCAACATAGTATCTGTCTCTGAGGAATTTATAATCTATTAGGGAAAATGAACAGTGTTCATAATTAATTAGCATAAGTAGAATTAGAGAAGAACCATAGGAAAGTCACATAATTAAATGGCAAAGAGAAAGCAAAGGAGGAGGCTCAGGGAGAATCAGGGACTCATGTGTGGAGAAGGTCCTCGGAAGTGAAGGGTGACACACAGGCGGGACACAGCTTCGTCCGACTGTGTGAGTGGCAGCCAGGTCCAATGAGCAGGTGGGGGAAACTGGTGGAAGTGAGTTGATCAGGTTGATGGGGAAAGAGCCTCCATCTGCCTTTCCTGGGTCTCACGAAGAGGTTGCAGCTCATCTACTGAGAATCTGTATGCTCCCCTCTGGCCCCCACTGCCTCCCGGGGCGGGGGACCGTGGAGTGCAGAATTGCATGCCTGGACTTAATGAATTAGAATATCTGGCCAACAGGTAACCACAGCACTTTGGGAGTTTGGGGTCCATTCAGGATTTTAAAAAACAAACAAACCTAAGTAGTCTACTGACTTTCTTGCGAGTCCACTCTGAGTGACCCATGGGAGAAGCCAAAGCTTTGGGAGGGTCCAAAGGAGACAGGTCAGATGGACCCGTTCTGGAGGGTTGGCAGAGCAGAGCAAGGGGCTGTCATGCTCCACCAGTTTTCTTGACCTTTTTCTCTTCAGTATTACCTTTGGGGCTGCCTGGGCAGCCTAGGCAGGGATCAGTGTTTCCACAGAGGCTGAGGGATCGGAAGTGCCTCCAGTCCCTCTCATTCCAGCCACTTCCCCATGCCTAAGAGCATTCCAGCAAGGAACGTGTTCGGTCCTGTGTTTCTTACAAGATGGCGGTCATCTGCTTTGTAGGTGTATGTGGCAAGGTTGGAGAGATTGGTCTGGCCTTTCCTTTCCGAAACTGAAGGTCTTGAGGTGAGGAGGAAAATGTCACAAGACCCAGGTTCCACTGTTAATGCTATTGCCATGAAGGTTGAATCAATTTCTCGTTTTCTAAAATGCGGATGGTAGTACTTTCTCATGGATGGTGTGAAGGTCGAGTAAGATAAAGTTTATGAAAGTTTTTTATTAGTAATAAAATACTAGATAAATGTTAGTCTTTATAGGAAATCTTAGGAGTATCTTTCTATCCTTTCTCTTCAGACATTCAGGATCATTAGCTCAGTCATTATCCCAGTTATCTTGGCCTATTCCTAGGCCATTTTCTTCCTTCTTCACTCCCTTGTCTTAGAAGGCCTGGGTTGGAAAAAGGAGCCAGGGACCAGGGAAATTTGGCTAATGTTTGCACCTGGAGCTCTTGGCTCAGTCCCCAGAGACCCAGTGCCCACAGGAATGAGACCCCACCCTTTGTGGAGCTTTTCTGTAAGGCTGCTCAGCCAGGATCCCAGCCATGTCTCTGCCATCAACTAAGTGACCCAGAAGGCCCAAGAAACCAAAGGACAATAAGGCTTGTTAGATGCTCTTCCTTGTGTGGCAGGTTCTCTGGGTCCTTCTCCACTTAGTGATCTGTGGTTAGAAAACTTGCAGTTGGTTAGCTGGACTCCATTTTTTTTCTACCTCTTAAGTCATCTTCCTCTCAGTTCCAAAGGGAATACTCTTTACTCTGCCTTTCAGGCCATTCCCAACTCTCCCTCCCCGGACTGAAATAAACAAGCCATGTGGAAACTGCCACATTGATATATAAACACCTGACCTCTGTCCAAATGAATCACTGGATTCGACACTGTGGATCATCCTGGTGGTGCGTCCAGCAGGAATATTTGCCCAGTAGGTCCGTGGGCAGATGTTAGGTCTCTGCATCAGCGTCTGGAAACTGACAGCATCTCATGAGGTTCAGTGCTGGGTAGCCCCGAGGCTTCTTCCTGAGCACGGGTGGTTCTCTGCTTTGATGACTGCCTCTTCCACCTTCCTAATTTCTGACAGCTTAGGGGAGGGGGAGCAGTTGAAAAGCTCAAGTTCGGCCTCTTCCAAGAGGGTCCAGCCTTCACATCTCAGTAGAAAGGCTTCCGGTGTCTCCTAGAGCCACCCTCATTATCGCTCATACCCCATTTCTGGTCCTTCCCCCTTTTCATCCTGGGAGCCATTCGGTAAACATTTGTGGCTGTCTGGATGAGGGATGAGGCACTGCAGGCTGCAGGGAATTCACCAGCCGGAAAAGCCCATCCTCTGCTCTCTCCTCATCCCAGAGACAGCCTCTGCCTGCCTGCCTGCCTGCCCGCCCCCCCCCCGGCACCTGTCTGGGTACCCCACTGATTCGGGGGAGGACACTGCCTCGGGCAGATGTGGCCTGGGTGGGAGAGGAGGAATGCAACAGAAAGATGCCCCCCAAAAGAGAAACCCCATGCATTAGCCTCCCCTGCCTTGCCCGCACACTCAGATTGGCATCTGGGCATCCCACGTGCCACCCACTGCAGGATTTCCAGCTCCTCAGACACAGAGGCATCTGGAATGCTGCAGTGCCGAGGGCAGTCCAGGGCCTCTGGTGAAGATCTGTGAGAAGGAGAGGGCCCAACGTGCCCTCCGTTCCCCCCTGTGGCCCGGTGAACACGGAGCCCTCCTTCTCCAACAAAGGGCACAAATTGGTGTAGCCCACTCTGGTTTTGCCTTTAAATCAGAATCCAAATGGTGTGTCACACTCGAGATGCCTTTCCTTCCTGCATCCTGTCTTTGTAGGCTCCTTACTAGACAGGAGGTGAGGCCGCGCACGGTGAGGTTGGTTGAGGACAATTCAGAGAACACAACAGGCAGCAGGTGCACAGCGGGCTGTGTCCCTGTGCTCTGAAGCACAGAGTTGCTGCCACTTTGAACCTTGAATGTCTTCCAGACCCACTTTGCCCAGGCCCCAAGTTTAAGTTCTGTGACTGGCAGATATTCCACCAGAGCCTTAGGACAGTGGCTGTGAGACCCTGCTTCTCCCTGCCCACTCATGTTGGCTCCCTGGAAACGCCAGAGAGAGAGGGTGGTATGGGCTCCTTCCTGACTTTGGTAGCAAAAGGCTATGCTTGGCCTTCCCCTGGGCCTCTTTTCCCACCTGCACCAGGATGACACGGATCCCAGGTGCCCCAGAGGTGCCCCAGTTGCCTGAGAAGGGCTTTGTGTCCAGAGGGTGAATGATGTCTTTCAGAGAGCAGGATTTCACCACAGCGTGTGTGTGTGGGGGTGGGGGACGGGGGGGACGGGGCACGGGCACAAGGTTCAGCTGCTCCTTGGCAGCCTATTAAGTTGACAGGTTCACATGCAGCTGCTGGAGACCAAGGCATCAGGTGTTAATGGTCTGAATGTCTCTCTTAAGCTACCTGTGAGAACAAAAATGGTGTCGTTAATGAGGGGTTTTTAAAAATGTTTCCCTCTCAGCTTTCAAAACATGAGTTGGAGTTCTGTGGAGAAACTATATTTTGGGAAAATATACTATTCATAGAAATATGTATAATCATCAGCAATCATTTTAGTATACTGTCAGAAGAAAAAATAATTGGCTCAGCAGCTTTTTCGGGGAGGTCGGCCATTGTGAGCTTCCCCTCCTTTCCGGAGACGCCACCACTCAGATAAACCTGCAGGTGACCGCGCTGGCAGATCAGTGAGAGGCCAGCGCGCCCCCCCCCCCCCCCCCCCCGGGCTGTGCGGTCGGGGCAGCCGCCCCTGCCCCGGACAGGGCACCTTCTCCCACTGGCCGCCTCCCCTCTCCAGCAAAGCTGTTCTTCCTCTGAGAATGCTTTGCAGAGCCACGGCTGTCCCCATTTCTGGGTGACTGCTATCTATCATTGTGAAGATGCTTTTCAAATATTAATACGCCAAGGTTGTTAATAAGACTCTTCCCCCGCCGTGCGGTGCAGTCTGAGCCGCGGGCATAGCCGCCTCCGTCTGCAGGACACTCCTGTGGGCTGTCGGCGTCGTCCCCAAGGGCAGGCCGTGACACCAGACCTTGACTGTGCTTATGACTCCCGGAGCAGCTGGTGTCCATTTCCCCCTTCTCCAGCTGGGCGCCCCCTGCGTGCTGCTTGGCTGAAGAGGCACCAGGAGTGTTATTTCCAAGCATCTGTAGCAATTGTTCCTTTTCCTTTTTTATCGTGTCAGTGAGAGAGAATGACAAGGAAGCAGGAAGCCGCTGAGTCTCTGGGAGCGTTTTGCCTCCAAACCCTTTGGCCTTCAGACTCTGGAAACTGGATCTCATTTTACAGTCCAGTGGGAAGGAAGTGGATCAAATAATCACACGTGTGTCTCTGTACGTGTAGACATATGTACATGATGACAAAGTGTGATGAATTCCATAAAGATTTACTGAGAACCACAAGTTTCTAACATAACCTACAGCCAGTAACTCATCCAAGGAGGAATGGGGCTTGTTGGAGTGAGCGCATGGGGGAAGGAGGGGTGGAGACGGGAGGGGCAGGCAGGAGGCACATCACAGGGCCCTTCTAGGCTGTGGGTATCTTCAGGGTCCTGGCAGGAAGCATCAGGAAGCTCAGGAAGGGCAGCTGAGGAGTTTAGTGGGGAGACTATCTGCAAAGGAGCAGCAGGGTCAAAGGGTGGGAGCCTGTAGCCGGGAGTGCTGTGGGCGCTCAGGACAGGAATGCGGCCTTCAGTAGAGGGCCAGAAGGATGGAGCCACTCCCACACCCATCAGAGGGCTCTCACAGGGAAGCGTGGCCACCTTTGGGTTTTTAGATATCACTCTGACTTTAGTGAGGGGAACAGGTTATGGGGAGGCTGTGCAAAAGTCTGGGAAGGAGAAGATGGCAGCATGAGCCAGCTTGGGGGCCATGGGCAGGAAGTGAGCCATCCTCACATTATCATTCTTCTGGCCTTTTGCCACTATCATGGGCTTTCCCGAATTAGGTGACCTTGGCCAAGTCACTTTTCTGCTCCTCACCTGTAAAACAAGGGGCTAGGGCCAGACGAGGCACAAGGCCTTTCCAGCTCTGGCAGGAAAGCTTCTTCTTCTGGGAAGAAGCCACCTGTTAGAGTCGCGCTGACCATATGCCTCTACCCTGAACCATGGAGCGTTGGTTACTGGCTTAGGGAAAGGGAACACTTGATCCTTTTTAGCAAATCAGCAGATTTTCTAGAAATTCTCTCAGTTTAATAAAGGCTAGGCTGAAACCGAGTGCTGGACCACCTCGACCTCTGTGGCCTCGTGTTCTCAGTGAGTGTCGTCTGTCCTCGCAGCCACCACCTGCATGCAGGACAGTGCTTGGTGCTTGCCCCGCTGCTGAGCGGTCTCGGGGCCCTTTGGATGATCTCACTGGCCCCCTCCCACTCTGAAGTAAGCAAGGCAGAGCTATCACCACACCCCTTCGTAGATGTAGGGGGCTGCCCAGCAGGGAGCTCCAGGACGGAATCCCAAGGAGTTAAAATCATCCCAGTGCCCTTCGGGCTACTGCACCTTGACTTTCTCGAACATCCTTCGGCCTGCATTACCCCTCCTTTGCATCCCACCCAGGACACCCCTTCCCATTTTCCTTCCCCCAGCAGCTTCTTGAGCCCCTTTGATCAAAACCCTGAATTCTTTTTTACTTCTGTCCTCCAGCCTCTGAATACCATCACCTGCTGTGGGCCAACTGACCCTTGTTCTGCGGTTGTTCCGCTGGACTCTGGCCATTTCGTTTGCACAGGTCGTGTGTCAGCTGGGGCCACGGCGCTGCAGGCAGAGACTTCGGCAGCTGCCTCCCAGCCACGGGCACTTACAAGCGTTGTCCTTCAAGACACTTTAAGTGAGGTGTTGCTTTACTTGACCTCCAGGCTTTGCTGCTCCCCCTGCTTGTGCTCACTCTCTCTTTCTCTCTCTGACAAATAAATAAAATCCTAAAAAAAAAAAAAAAAAAAGAAGAAGAACCTCTAGGCTTTTCTTTACCTGGAGTATAAAGTTCAAATTCCCTACTGTCCTTCAGCTTCTTTGCTCTGGGTCAGTTCACTGCTTCTCACCCTCACCCCCCAGACGGGCACACCTGTACCCGCGCACACACGTGCACACACACACATTTGCGAGTGTGCACCTTGAGGCCTTTGAACAAGATCTTCCCCTCCTTCCCTGCCATTCTAAAACCATGATCATCTTCGAACTTCACATCCAAACGAACCTTCTTCAAAAACATTTTTTTTAAATCTAAACTGGTCTATAATAACTTGCTTTCTTTCCCTACTATATGCAAAGACCCTATTTTAAAAACAATTGGATGCCTACTTTTATATCTTTAAACATGTTTATTACCCAAAAATATATAATAAAGATAGAAAAATAGTTAAGGGGAAACTAGGGACATTGCTAATGACCCATAGAGATATCTTAATGCCTAGAGATAAATGACTATGTATAAATGTGTGAATATTAAAATATTAACCATAATATCATGATCTTAGACTTTTTCTCATTGAGCAGTTACAATGTGAATATCTTTTCATGTCAGTAGACATGCAGATCATCGTCATCATGACCATATAGTCTCCCTTTGTATTATGTAGTCTAGTTCGCCAGCATCTTAGTGCTTAGCTCTGCTCACTTTTAAAGTCAGTCTTATGTGCTTCATTCTTGCCTTTGCAGGTATGTAGTAAGCATCCTAGAGTTCTCTCTTAGAATCAACCCTAGCTAGATTTTAGATCTTGCAGGTAGGGGAATCCCACTTTAGCCGTTCACAGTATCGGTGTGCTGAAAGCAAAGTTTCTCTCCAAACTAAACTACAGGGTAGAATTTGTGCCACCAACATCATTTACGATGTGTCCCTAAGGGTCTGCCCTTATGCTAGGCTTTATAGGATTGCTGTCTATATCTTCAAGGTTTGTTACAAGTTCATGGGCGTTCAAGTATGGCTCACTCAGGGTCCCGAAGCTCTCAGCTTCCTAGTGGAAGAAGGAGAGAAATCTGAAGCCGTAAACTTGCAAAGGGCTCATACTTGATTGGCTTCAGGCCCAGGCTGGTGGTGCAGGGGCCGCCTGTGGTGCCTCTTCTCCCTCTTGTCTTTCTGACCACCAAGCTTCACCCATAACCTTAGGGCTGGGTGCGGGTAAAAAGGCGGGCTTCCTCAAAAAAACAAAAACAAAACCTTTGTAACTTCTCATCAGTCATTTGTTTCTCAGGGCTTATGAGCTTTATATCCTATTTTTCTTCATGACATCTGTTGTTTCTTATTATAAAAGGGATACATGTTCGTTGCAGCAATTTTAGAAACTATAGATAAGCGAAAAGAAAAGTCACCCGCAGTCTTACCACTCAGCTATAACAACATCCCACTGAAGCTTTCATTTTTAAATGGATATTAAAACTTATAAGACCAGAGTCATATTATTTATATAATTTTATAATCTGAACTTTCCCTTAAAATATATTCTGATATCCTTTCTTGCCACTGAAAGGTCTTCTACAACCTTATTAATATCTTTTTAAGTACCAAAATGGTCATATAATCCCGTTTTGAATATTTAGGTTGCTATTCTCTATTCTTGAGAGCAGATTTTTTTTAAGAGATTTTTTAAAATTTATTTGACACAGAGAAATCACAAGTAGGCAGAGGCAAGCAGAGAGAGGGGGAAGCAGGCTCCCCGCTGAACAGAGAGCCCGATGCAGGGCTCCATCCCAGGACCCTGAGATCATGACCTGAGCCGAACAGAAGGCAGAGGCTTTAACCCACTCAGCCACCCAGGTGCCCTTTGAGAGCAGATTTTTAACAGACAAAACGGGGAGAGAGGTGAAGCACTCAAGGAATTATACAGGAAACTGTGGCACGAAGGACTAGATGGACATAGGGCATAGACCTGGAGATAAAATAGTTCAACCCTACCACTTGGCTTAAGAACAGTGTGTAACAAACTTTTATTTTATTTTTTCTTTCCTTTTTCTTTTTTCCTTTTAATTAAAGTATAGTTGGAATACAATATTGTATTAGTTTCAGGTGTACAAAAATGTATATTATGAAATTCTCACCATGATAAGTACAATTACCATCTGTTGCCATACAAATTTATTATAATATTATTGACTATATTCTCTCTACTGTACTTTTTATTCTTGAAATCTCTTTATTTTTTTTAGCTATGTCACACTTTTTTTTTCCCCAAAAATGTTTATTTTATTTTTTCAGTGTTACAAGATTTATTGTTCATGCACTACACCCAGTGCTCCATGCAATACGTGCCCTCCTCAATACCCACCACCAGGCTCACCCAGCAAACTTTTATTTTTAAAACAGCCCCACCTGGGACTTCTGATAACGAACTTGCCAGATGCCCATGATGTCAGGAAGCAAAGCAGGTGGGGCCAGTGCCAGGTGTGCTGTGGCCGAGGGAGGAGGGGAGTTGGAGGAGGAGCCAAGAGGAAGCCTGGAGAAGGTATAACACAGGAGAGGGAAAGAGCCTTGACCCCAAGGGGAGAGGGCTGTGCTTTGAACCGGCCATAGGGGATATTCAGAGGGCCAAACCTCTGAGAGTAGCTCTGTGGGGGGCAGGGAGGCAGAGGAAAACTCTCCCTCCTGAGCTTTGTTCTCGGGGGCCATAGCGAGTGTTCCTCACCTCATAGATCTTCTGTCTCTCTCCCTTCCTCTTCTCTTGCAGCTCAGGGGGTTAACATGCTTGTGATTTTTGTCTCGTGAAGAGTCCTAGGGCAGGACACACAAGGGAACTGGTCTATCTTGGAGAGAGGAGGAGAAAAAAAGAGCAGGTTGATATTTTCTTTAGGAAAGGAAAAATGTATTTCTATATTGAATAAATAATATGTACATCCAGTGGGAAACACTCAAAAAGATGCATAAAATGAGTTTTATTCCCACCTCGGTCCCCTCAGATACCCAGTTCTTTTCCCATAACCAGTGTTATCAGTTTCTCATGCAACTTTCCAGGAATATTTTATGCATATATTACCAGATGGTCTATATTACTTTTTTTTAAAGCAGCTTTTATTTTTACTATACATTGTCCTATAATGCGCTTTCTCCCCACCCAAGATATATTGAAGATTGTTTTATTTTTATTAATACATAAACAACCTCATTTTTATAGCAATTAAGTATTCTACTGTATGGACATACAATTTTAATTTAACCAGTCCCCTGTTGGTGAATATTTTCATTGCTTCCAGTCTTTGTCTCTTTTTAAAAATGCAATGAATAACCTTATACATAGATTATTTCCCAATATATGAGTTTATCTGTAGGACATATTCCTAGAAGTGGAATCACTAGGTCCAAAAGTATGTGCATATATAATTCTGACCAGTCTTGCCAAAATTGCCTCTTACACCTTCTCTAGCGACATATGAATATTTTCTTTTCCCACACTCTTAACCAAACACTGTATTTTATCACACTTTTCGATCTGTGCCCACCCGATAAGTGAAACAGTGTCTTGATGTACTGTCAGTGTACTTTTTGGCTTTTAGTATGAAAAATTTCAAACACAAAAAAGCAGAGATAAAAGTATAATGAATCATCACCTCAACTTAACAACTGTTCGTTTTTTGCCATATTTGCTTGTCCATTTAGGGGGTTGAAGTATTTTTTTTTTAAGATTTTATTCATTTGTTTGACAGAGAGAGATCACAAGTAGACAGAGAAGCAGGCAGAGAGAGAGAGGGGGAAGCAGGCTCCCTGCCAAGCAGAGAGCCTGATGTGGGGCTCTATCTCAGGACCTTGAGATGACAACCTGAGCCAAAGGCAGAGGCTTTAACCCACTGAGCCACCCAGGTGCCCCAGGGGTTGAAGCATTTTTAAAGTAAGTTGAAGATCGTCACAACATTTTACCCCTAATACTTTAATATGTACCTCTGAAAAACAAGAACATTTCCTACCTAACCATAATACCACTGTTACACTTAGCTTTACCCCCAGTTTAAAGCTATGTGCTGGCAAAAACGCAGACTGAATAAAATTAACATCAACTCTAATATAATCTAATACTCACTTAAGATTAAAATTTCCCCAGTGGTCTCAAAAATGTCTTTTATGATTAATGTGCTCACACTAATTAAAGACCGTTTATTAAATTTCGTGTATATGTTTATGCTTTTAATTCATACCTCTGTGAATAGCTTGGACAATTTTCTACACATTTAAGAGATTTTACAGGTTTTTTTGTTAACTTTTTGTTCACAAACATATGTCCATCTTGCTATTGGATTGTTGGTCCTTGTCCTCATTAATTTGTGTACGTTCCTTATATCCTAAGTGAATTGGCCCTTTGTGATGTGAGTTACAAATATCTTTAGTCATTTGTTTGACTTTGCCTATGATATTCTAACCCACTCAAGTGTTTTTTTTTTAATTTTGATTAGGAGGAGCAGAAATTTTGCCTAAAGTTTTTTTTTTTTTAATGTAGTTGAACTTTCAGTCTTTTATTTTATGCTTTTTGAATTTTGTGTGCTATACCAGCATTATAAAAAACAGAATTCAACCATGATTTGTTTTGGTATTTTTATGGTTTCATTTTTACATTTCAGTTTTTATCCAAATAAAATTATCCTGGAGTATGAGGTATATATTTAAGGCAATTTTTCCCGGATGGCATCTGGTTTTATCCACACCCTTTATCCAATAATCCTTCTTTCCCCTTTATATTTGAAATACCACATTTACCAGGTATCAAATGCCTGTCAGTGCTTGGGACTATTTCTCTTCCATCAACGTGTCTATTCATACTCTAGTAGCACACAGTTTTATCATTGTACCTTTATGCTGTGCTTTACTATCTGATAGAAAAAAAACACCTGGGAAGGTGTTTTACTCTTCTTTTGGGACTTTTCCTAGCTATTTTTGTTTTCCCAATGAATTTTCTCATAGCTTCTCTGGTTTCCCTCAAAGTATATAACTTAAATATATTTAAAATAGTATTCAATATATAGATTAATTAAGGTAAATCGACAACATTATGGTATTGAGTTTTCCTATTCAAAAATTGGATGTGCCTTTCTACACATGGATCAAATCTTTTGTGTGCCTCAGTAGCACAGAAAGGAAAACTCAAGTTTTCTTTTAAGTGGTTTTTTTTTTTTAAGATTTTATTTATTTATTTATTTATTTATTTATTTATTTGAGAGAGAGAGAGTATAAGCAAGGGAAGCAGCAGAGGGAGAGGGGGAAGCAGACTCTCCACTGAGCAGGGAGCCCGACGTGGGGCTGGATCGAACCCTGAGATCATGACCTGAGCTGAAAGCAGAGGTTTAATCGACTGAGCCACCCAGCTGCACCCCCCAGGTTTCTTCTATGTAGATTTTACACACTACTTTTTAAGCCGAAACACTGTTTTGTTTTGTTTTTAAATTACCCTTGAGGGCCTTACAAACTAGTATTTCAGAAAATGATCCTGCCATCCCTTCAGTGGTATCTTTGGCCTCTAGGATTAAACCTAAACTTGGCCTTTCATTCAGGGTTTCCATATTCAGCTAAAAACCTATTTTCCACATCTTTCCTGCTTACCTGTGGCTACCCAGCAGCTCCCGAACAAGCTCCATCCTTTCATGCCTCTCTGTCTAGGAACATCCGGCCTCCCTGACTCCTCTGCCTCTCCAAGAGGGTTTTCTTCATGAGACCCCCGCCCTCCGCTTGACTAGTCCAATTAGAAATGACCTCTTTCCTCTTTGGCCCATGACCATTTACTGGATGTGCCATTTATCTGGTAATTAATCCAATATCACCTTGTCATAGCTTTTTGTATTGTTAAAATGAACTGCCTTTTAGCTTTTGTGTGGTTGCGGAATTAACTGCTTGTGGGTTTTTGTCTTGTTTCCTCGGCTAGATCATGAGGCCCTCGGGGAGAGTGAGCCCATCTGTGTCCCCACAGCATCCAGGACAGGACCCTCCATGTTGTAATAGCAGCAGTAGCGATGCCAACAGTGATGAGGACGTTTATGGCTAGCTTTCTGCGTGCCAGGCACTGTTCTCAACACTTTCCCTGTATAAACTCACTTGTTAGCAGTTAAATGTTTGAGTTTTGGTATTGTGGGTTTGTTTGACTTCAAACCAAACCTTTGAAAAGGAGTATAAAAGATCACCCGGACACAATATCCAGATGTTTGTTCTAGCTGGCTGGTCAGAGAAGAAGGTGAGTTTTCTAGGAGAAGCCCTGACATGAAGGGGAGCACTGAGGGTGGCCACAGGGTAGCCTGGGAAGGAAAGAAAGAGGAAGAGGAACAGGCGAGAATGGAGACACCCTAAGCTTGAGGGCAGCAGAAGCATCGGGGTTTTCTGAGGCTCTGGCTTTGTGTCAGGCCATGCTGTGAATTTGCTTCCTTTCTCGCACTGGCAGGGTTAAGGGTCTAGAAATAAGGTCTGGCCCGAGCTGGACCTTGCTGAGGCCTCCATTCCACAGAGGGTCCCTGCATGATGGCCCAGGTCCCCTGGGGAGAGCAGGCCCCATGCATGGCCACTGCCCCAACCTGTCCACACAGGCTGGGTTCCCAGCCCAGTTGGCCCTGGGCCGCCGGCCTCTCCTGCACTTGGAAGGCTCCTGATGAACGCCTGGGCCATGCTAGGAGTGAATGTGCTGAGCGTGCCGTTGTGGAACAGCCAGAGCAAACAGCTAATGGAAATTAATTCCCATCCCTGGGCCTTTTCTCTCCTCAGGATCATCATTAGCTTCTCGGAATCTTTGCCTTGTCTCAACACTGTAAAATGTTTCAGGGTGCAGGGGATTCTGGGCAATTTCACCCTCGTCTTCAAGTAAAAGACAGCCAAGAAGCTGCCTCCCTGAGCAATAAACCTGTGGCTCCAACATTTTAGGGTACAGGAAGCTTCATTTGTATGTTGAAAACTGGGGAGCCCTAAGGGTAAATGAGGCCACATCTGTACCAATGTACGCGCCAGCCCAGCAGCCCAGAATTAAATCCCATGTCCCCAGCTAAAAGCACTTCCTTA
The DNA here is from genome assembly GCA_028646535.1 of Procyon lotor. Lineage (NCBI taxonomy): Eukaryota > Metazoa > Chordata > Mammalia > Carnivora > Procyonidae > Procyon > Procyon lotor. The sequence continues at coordinate 90,997,946 of CM053609.1, read as the reverse complement.
CCCTTTGTCAAGCACAAATAAATGGGTTTCAGCACCCATGTAATGAAATTTTTGGATTCTTGAAAACAGGAAAAGGAAAAAGAAAGCACCTTAGGTTTTTGATATATTGATTGCTAAAGGGGCTAAGCATTTCAGCCCCTTGGTCAAAGCTCCACGATCAGTTGGAAAGGCTAGTCCCTTCTTTAAATAGATCTCATTTCCAGGGAAGGCACCATGGGCTTGTGGCTGGTTCAGTTGAATCCAGACACGCCCCAGAATAAATGCCGTTGCTTCCTGTCCAATACATCACCGAAACTTCACTTACGTTTTACTGAACAGTCCTTGAAATCAGGCAAGTGGTTTAATTTGCTGCCAACAAAAGAGTAAGGAGAGTTTTTTCCCCTGAAACTTTGCCCAGAGGCCCAGTGTGAATGGATTGCCATTTTAATTTTATATGTGAGACTTACAGAGGCAGCAGTAGTAATTTTCCTCTCTGTGGAAGTCTTCTTTAGAGGGCTGCCACTGAATTCTTCATATGGGACACCAGCACTCATCTTCTTTATGGTAGAATGTGTCTGCCTCAAGGAAAGCTGTCTTTCCCGTCCTAGAGTCCCACCTGCCCCCAGAGCCTGGCACCTCGCGGTTACACTGTGTAACCATGTTACACAGTAAACACTGGCTGAGTGAATGAGTAAGTGAATAAAGTGTCTGAGTTCCTAACACTAAAATAGCAGTGCAATAGGAAGGGATCTGACGCTGTGAGCCTCAGGAGCCGCCAAAATTATACCCTTGAGGCCACGCTGGCTGGGCTCCTCTTTTTGTTGTTGTTAAATCAGATATTTAATAATGTAAAAAGCCAACCCTGCCACGGTTTGGGCTCAGCTGAGCAGACACTTAGTCTGCTCCCAGGGTACCAACCTCGCTCCTGGCCGGGGCTGCTCTGAGTCTGCCCTCGCTGTGCCCCCGCACACCCTCTCTGGGGGTCCTCCGTGGGCCCGGCCCCACTGCATCTTGTTCAAGCCTCTCGGCCCTAACTGGACAGATTACCAGCATCTGATTTACAGAGATGCTAAGAGGTGCCTCCCCTCAGCTGGCCCAGCATGAGTGAGCAGCCTGCTTTGGGCTGATGGCTGATTTAGAGTGGGGTGTCACGCGACTTCTCAGGTCTGAAGACGGAGAGCCCCTGCCTGCCATTCTGGGGCCGAGAGATCCAGCATAACGCAATGGATAGCCGCCAATCCGAGCCTCCCTAATCCCTGACCTCGTGTGGATCACGCGTTCCCCTTGCCCTGCTCCTCATTCTTCTCTGCCTGCCAGGAGCTCTCTGACGGCAGGCAGTCGGTTTTACTGTTATGAATTATCGGGCCAGGCCCAAGCCTGCCACCAGCAGGAGCTGAATAAATGTGCAGTCGACTACAATACGGCTCTGGAGCACCTACTGTATACCAGGCTCTGGGCCTTGGGGATAGAGAAGTGAACCAGACAAGACTTTGCTGGGCTCGAGATACCTACACTCTTGCAGGAGAGAGGGGCTTTCAAGTCCCATGAATGCGAAGCGAGTCGTAAATAAGAAATGCATATCCCAGAGTGAAGGCACACACGGGGAGGCCTAACGGAGCCAAAGGGTCAGGAAAAGCTTTTCAGAGAAGCTCTGACTCCTACAGGACACATAGGAGTTGGGGGGGGGGGGGCAGAAGGACCATTCTAGGCAGAGGGAATGTCGGTTGGATGGGTAGATGGGTGAACCTGACATTGAATTCCGAGCTTGCCGGTACAATGGGACGGCATTCTGCCAGGCACAGGAAATAGGTGGCTGAATTAGGGGTGCATAGCCCCCATGCCTAGAATGTGGTGGTGGAAGTTATCTCTTCATTGCCCCGGTCATGGCACATGGACCCATGTCGCCCAAGACTACCCTCTGATCACAAACCCTCCTAGAAAGGGGGTGGAATAGACACCTCAGCCTCCCCTGCCAAGGATTGGGGGACCCTGGAATTAAGAGACAACCCTTCAGCCCCGCGTCACTTTGCACATTGACACTGCCAACCTCGGGCAGCTCACCCAAGTCTCTTCTCCCCACTCAGATGAGCGGGAAGTTGTTCAGAAGAAGACCTTCACAAAATGGGTGAACTCGAACCTGGCTCGCGTGCCCTGCCGCATCACCGACCTCTACAAGGACCTTCGGGATGGGCGCATGCTCATCAAGCTGCTGGAGGTGCTCTCTGGAGAGATGCTGGTAAGGCCCCTCTGCCCGAACCCCGTGGGGGGGACTGTGCCCCCTCTTTAGAAAAGACATGGTCTGGGGGTGTTTCCAGCTCTCACAGCCTTACTTACTAATGTGAGATGTCCGTGTGGCTTCCTGAGTTCTCTGACCTCTTCTCAGAATGTATTGCCTCTGGGCCCTTGCCACCTCTTCATGCCTCTCCCAGAAGCCGCACAGAGCTCTCCATTCCTCCGCTGGGGGCCTAGGCGTCTTTGGCTGGCCTGCAGGGGACCCACCCTCTCCTCCTCGCGCAGGCTGAGAGAGAATGTTACCCAGCTGGAGAAATTGGCATCCTTCTTGGAACCAGGAGAAGAGCATGGAAGACAATTTCCTGTGTGCTCTGTCACTCTTACGAGGGGAAATGTAGTGTAGGCCCTCTCTGCTGTGACCCACCTGGCAGTAATGTTGCCTCGGACGGAGAACCAGATTAAAGTTCAAGTTTTGCTCAGTCACTTCCGTCATAACCTCGGGTCGATCAGTTAGGACTTTCTTTTCCTTGTTTCCCCCTAAGTATAAAATGATACCTGGACCTGATGAGGGGCTAAGATCCTCGGGGTTTGAATGAAAAGGTACCGCATACTCCCATTGGTTTTTCAACTCCAGGCTCCTCTTGCCCTGTATTGAAAGGCCACTCGAAAGAAGAAAGGCCACTCGAAAGAGTTACCACTGGGAACCTTTCACATGATGTGGTTATTCCCCGGTGGTTTTTTCTCCCCTTAAGTTTTGGCTGGAGCCATTCGGGGGTGGGGAGGGAAGAGATTGGAGGGTGGGATGGTCCCCATTACCAGTCACCACACAAAAAGCCACTCTTAACCACCAGCAGTTAATAGTTCTTAGAACTGTGCCTGGCATATAGTAAGTGCTCAATTAACTGTTTGTTGTGTCAGTGATTTTGAATGGCATGTATTACCCCCTCAGAACTCTTTGTTCAGACCTAGGAATAGTACTGATGCAGCCCAATTACAGAGCCCTGGGTGCTCAAGGAAGGGGGAGTGTCTGAACTTTGCAGAAAGGGTGGGATTGAAAAGTGTCGAGGACTGAACGTGAGAGTTGCCGATTGGCCGGGAGGGTGGAGGGGGGATGCTGATGACGGGAGTTGGTCCAGGCTGGTCACCTCTGGGGCAATGACAAGGTCCCTCCATGCCCATGGGGCCAATGCCACCCCTCAGCCAAAGCCCACGAAGGGGAAGATGCGCATCCACTGCTTGGAGAATGTGGACAAGGCCCTACAGTTCCTCAAGGAGCAGCGTGTACACCTGGAAAACATGGGCTCCCACGACATCGTGGATGGCAACCACCGCCTGGTCCTGGGCCTCATCTGGACCATAATCCTGCGCTTCCAGGTGGGCTCCTGGGGGAGCAGAGGGAGTGGGGGAGCCTCTCTGGGCCAGGGCTTAGGAACGCTATGAAATGGGGAATGAAGTGTGAGAGTTTGTGCACCTTCTGGGAGGCTAGAAACCTGTCCTGTGGGGCAGTGTTTATGGGAAGAAGTGACCGTCGTCTGCACTGACTAATCGCTGAAGCTCAGGGTGAGCTGTTCAGTCAACAGTGTAGTCTTTTGAGGGAGAAGATTGACACTAGCAGCTGGGATGAGGTCTGGCTGGGAGACCTGCCTTTGTCCCTTTCCCTCAACATGTGTAACTTTTCAGGTTTTTAAAATCGTTTGATTCAGCAGTTGCCAAAACAGTACAGGAGACCTAGATTGCTTCTCAGTCAGAAACTTTTCTCTTCCCACCCCTGAAATTCAAGGTCCATTATTTGTAAGGAAGTTTAGAAAGTGCAAGGGAAGGAAAGCAAGGCCTTTCCACCTGCTGGCTTGGGGACAGGCAGAAACTAGTCCTGAGGGCCAGGAGGGGGTGAAGATAGCACACAACTCACAGCCTGAAGATCTCATCCGAGGGGCCTTGGGTTTCCAGTTGTGGGTGTCTACAGCTGAACAACAGTGACCACAGAATCGGGGAGAATGAAAAGGCAAGAGGTACTAGTCAAAACACAATCCCTCTCAGTATTCACATTGTCCCTTACAGGGCGTTGTGCCTCAGAGGAGGATTGGGGGCATCTCGTTTATTCTCAGCATCCCGTTAGTTATCCAGTTAGAGCTGTCTCCTCCTCCTCCACCCCTGGCCCGTTACAGCCGACTAAGGTGGGGAAACAGGCCCTGGGGACGCAGGGCCAGTGAGGCTGATGGATGCTAAGAAGGAAGAAAGGGAGCGAGCTCCTCAGGGGGAGCAGGCAGGCACGGAGCCAGATGCACATCTCACTTCTCCCTCTCTTGTTTCTGCACCCCTAGATTCAGGACATCGTCGTGCAAACTCAGGAAGGTCGTGAGACACGCTCGGCCAAGGACGCGCTGCTGTTGTGGTGTCAGATGAAGACGGCAGGGTGAGCCCTGGGAACTGGTTCGCTGCCCGGTTCCGCCCGCCCTCCTGCTTCCCCCGAGCACCACCCGAAGGGACACACACGCCAGTGTCCCGAACTGCAGCGGCTTCAGCGCAACTGTAACCGATGCAAAATGCGTCCCGGCCTGGTTCTTGGGGGCCTGGAACTCAGGATTCCTTTCCAGGGTCACCTGGGTCAGCCCGTGGTGTGTGTTGGGGGCGTGAGTGTGTCGGGCCCACCTTACGGAGGAACCTCTTCCTGTGGCTTCACTTCTGTCTGGTGAAGGGGCTCCAGAAGGGACGAATCCGCTTCTCTCCTGTGTGTTGGTCCCTCAGTTCCTACACTTTTGGGGACCCCAAAAGAATCTGTATCTTAAGTCTCAATGTTTCTCTTGGATGCAGCTACCCCCAGGTCAATGTCACCAACTTCACCTCCAGCTGGAAGGATGGCCTGGCCTTTAACGCGCTGATACACAAGCACCGGTGAGAGGGAGGGGAGGGCCGAGGGCGGAACCCCTGGGCTGCTCGGGGACAGCGCGCGCCACCGGTAGGCTCCTGGCTTCCCTGCCTCCCTGAGAGCCCAGGTGTGCCCTCTGCCCCTCCCCACGTTCTGGTGCTCACAGCTGCCCCTCCCCTGCTTCTGTCTCCTCCTTTCACTTCTGCCCAGCTGTCTGTCCAGTGTCTTTGCTTTGCACCGGGGCTGCCCCGTGGGTGGGAGATGCTGCGGCCACCGCCTTTCAGCCGTCTGGCCTTGTCCCCAGGCCTGACCTGATCGACTTTGATAAGCTGAAGGACTCGAACGCGCGGCATAACCTGGAGCACGCCTTCAGGGTGGCTGAGCACCAGCTGGGCATCATCCCGCTCCTGGACCCCGAAGGTGAGCGGCGCCTGCTCCAGCCCTTGGCTGCTGTGAGGGGGCAGCGTTCCTGCCGGACGGAGCCCCAGACTGCTGGGGCACTGGGAGGAGTCGAGGCCCGGCGCCCGGCCAGCCGTGGACACAGCGAGGGGCCAGGGGCCGGGCCAGTGCCCTGCTCCGGGCCAGCTCTTCAGATCCAAGGTGGTTCCTGACCTTCACCTGACCCAACCAGGGGCCCATTTGTCATCTCTGGATCCTTCTTTTTCACCCCTTGCACTCCATTTGAGGTCCTAATATGGAGTTCATCCTCTGGTGAAAATCACTTTTTCATTCTCACTCCTCTGGTTGTCGCTTGGTGCCTGGAACTGAATTTCCTGCTGGAGGAACAAGGAGATGAACCCTCCAAGCCCAACATTTCCAGCTTCCAGCTGGGTCCTGAGCACGCACCCTTTCCCCTTGCAGATGTCTTCACGGAAAACCCTGATGAGAAATCCATCATAACCTATGTGGTGGCGTTTTACCACTACTTCTCCAAGATGAAGGTGCTCGCGGTGGAAGGCAAGCGTGTCGGCAAGGTACAGAGCTGTTGCGCAGGGTGTCCCCTCGGTTCCCCGCTTGCCACACTGCGACGCCCCCTCCCGTCCCGAGAGCTCTGTGCCTGGGCCCCAGCTGCAGGGGGCAGACAGATCACTTCACCTTCCTCTGAAGCCAGGCACTGCCACATTCAGGGCTCCCAAGCTAAATTCCAAGGCAAGCTGGTGGCCCGTCCTGTAATATGGCCTGGCCTACAGCTCTGAGCCCCTCTTCCCCATCTCCTGGACATTTCCGCGGGACACAGTGGGCTTTTACATATTGGTCTGTTGAGGTTCTGGGCCTCTTGGCTCCGTGGTGTATCAGGAACCCAGCCCACTGTGCAGAGGCTCCTGCCGGATTCCTTTCCCCTGCTGCTCCCCAGCTCCCCAAGGGTAGAGACCATTTCTCATTCATCCTCACGTGCCTGGTGTTTAGCAGAGGCAGTGCCTAGAAGCCCTGGATTCCTAATAATGCATTTTAAAATGAACAAGACCTTGGCCCTCCTCATGGCTGATGTCCTGGCCCAGCAAGCTTACCAGTCTTTTATAGGGTTGGGGGAAGGGTGGAGCTGCCCGTGAACCCCAGCGGAGCTAGCTCCCTGCTGATCTTGCCAGTCCACGTCTCGTCCACTTCCAGTCCACGCCTCCTGCCTCAGCAGTGTTTTTGAGCTCAGGGAATAAACCCAACGTGGAATACTCCAGGGCTGGAGAGGGGGACCACCTTCATAGTGGTCCCCACTGGGGGCCTCATTGGTGGTGTTGATCTTCTGATAAGGATAAGTCATAAAGTGATTCCCTAGGTCATTGACCATGCCATTGAGACGGAGAAGATGATTGAAAAGTACAGTGGGCTGGCCACAGAGCTGCTCACGTGGATTGAGGAGACCATCGCCGTCCTGAACAGCCGCAAGTTTGCCAACTCCCTGGCGGGCGTCCAGCAACAGCTGCAGGCCTTCAGCACCTACCGCACCGTGGAGAAGCCCCCTAAGTAAGGGCCTGGGCTCTGGGAGGCTGGGCATCCATGGCTAGGAGACTGACCGCCAAAGGTAGTCAAAAGGCTCTGGGCGTTGAGAAGTATATCTGGAGATAGAACCTAGAGACGAGAGACCTTCACATCTGTCACCTCCTTCGTCCCCACCTCGCTCTCCTGCTCCCAAGCCATCAGCCTGCAGGAAAGGGGCATTGATGAGTAACCCGGGAAAGTACTGGAAAGTTTCTCTCTCCTCTGTGCACTGAGCTGTGCGTTTGTTATCTGTAACGACCCCCGTATCCTCAGCCCCAGGACTCTCTGTGTGGGGTCTTGTTGATGATCAGGCACGTCCTATTTCTCTCCGATCTGTCACTGCTCATCAACAGAGTGTGTGGGGACCTCTCGGGACCTCTGCTTCACTCCAGTGAGTGCAGAGTCTGTGCACACGTGCACACTCGTCTGCCCAGACACACCCATAGACACGTGGACACACAAACGGGGGGGCATTCCGGCTCACCTGCCCTTACCTTGTCCAGCTCTTCCGAAGCAGGTCTCTAGCTCATTGGTGGTACCCTCGGCGTTGTTCCCCTCCCCCACCTCCCACACTCTTCATTCATGACTGTCCAACAGGGAAAGGTGAGACACGGAGTCTAGCATGTACTATAAACAAGTAACTGGTTTCTGGCCTGACACTAAGCCACTTTGAAAGCCCTAAATTCAGTACAGGTAACCTCCCCCGGGCTTCTCTCGGGCAGCACACACACTACCTCTTGGCCGTGTAGATGGTGCTCCAGGCCCCAGCCCTCTTGAAATGACTGAGCGGTCAGCTCTGTCAGGCTGGCCTCGGGGGGCAGACCTGATCGACAGCCCACCTTCAACTGCTACGTGGAAGGTACAGAAGTAGCAGATACTGGTGTCCGTGCAGAAATGTAAAAGCACGCGGTTCCCTTGAGCTGAGCCCTGGGCTCCAGACCTTCACCCTCTTGTCAGTTCTCGTCTATACCTGCTGTGCTCCTGCAGTGCAGCCTCTCCTCTCCCCTTAGAACGATCGGCCCTTTAGGACTTGTCCGGAGGGCCGGCTCACTGGTACTCGGGTGAAAGCTGCTTTCAAGACTGTATGTTCTTACGTGGCTAATGCTCCTTCTAAAGTTTTATTGGCTCGATCAATAAAAAACCAACTAAAGAGCTAGTCAGGAGTCTTTGTCATCCACAGAACAGGGAAGAGCTTTCCTCGTGTCGCTTGGTAAAACTCTGGGTGTCTGCAGGGATTAGTAGAATATTCCACTTAGCCATTCCCCTGGGGAAGCAGAGGATAAGCAAACACTGTGGAAGCTCTTGTGTTTTTTCTGGTTTGCATTTTAAAGACTCAGCCCCCAGCAGATCACGGTTGGTGAGAATGATAGGTGTTTTAACAGATAAGTTAACCTATATATCCTCTTAATTTTTTGTTTTTAAAGAAAATATGTTTCACTATCCAAGCTCCAAGATGCCAGGATTCCATGTTGAGTTTAGCAAAAAATTTGGCAGTGGGGGCCTCAACACTAATCTCCCTACCACTATTTTCTCAACAGGTTCCAGGAGAAGGGGAATCTGGAAGTCCTACTTTTTACCATCCAGTCCCGGATGAGAGCCAACAATCAGAAAGTGTATACCCCTCACGACGGGAAACTAGTGTCAGACATCAACCGGGTACAGCAGTGTTTCCATTATACACTGCTAGGGGGGTGGCTGAGTTTCTACTAAGAGCACAGGGAATGGTTACTAGACAGGGTTAAACCAAGCCACCTTCTGTCGGTGTTATTAACTATGCATGCTGGCTATTTGGGGGTACTCTGTGAACCTAGTTCTGAGAGGTCCAACACCACCGTCTATTAGCTCAGCCCTCTGCTCAGATGCCCAGTCCATTTTTGGAGCTAGTTTTGTAGCTTGGTCTCTATAGACTCTTGAGTTTCTCCGACTATAGAATGAATATTACCTGCTTAAGACAGAAGGGAAATGCCTTCGGATATTTCAAGAGATTTGGAGGCTTAACACCACTTGGACGTTCTAACAGAATGAAAGTAGCCAGGAGTCAGTGAGAATATACTGGACACCCCCAGAGACAAGTAACATTATATTAGGCCAAGAGTCTAAGGCAGGTTTCGGGGAGGAGGGAACTGGGGGAAGTCAGGACCAGTGCTCCCCAAATCTTTGGCAGCCAAAAGATTTACTCAACTTTAGGCTCCGCCTAGATTCCTGAAATCACTCAGTGTTGGGTTAAAGAGACGGAACCCCCAAACCTAGGTTTTCCCCTGTGCCCCAAGAATTCTCATCTGCCCCCCCCCCCCACAGGCCTGGGAAAGCCTGGAGGAGGCTGAGTATAAGCGGGAGCTGGCCCTGAGGAATGAGCTCATTCGGCAAGAGAAGCTGGAGCAGGTGGCCCGGCGCTTTGACCGAAAGGCCGCCATGAGGGAGACGTGGCTCAATGAAAACCAGCGCCTCGTGGCTCAGGTATTGGGAGATGAGCGGAGCGGGGCAGGTGGCGGAAGCTTTCCAGAGCCCCCAGCGGTCAGCGGGGCTGGAGACCCAGCTGGCCTCTCGGTGGCAGCAGGATAAGCCCCCCCACAGGCCTTGCAGCCCTGGTCCCCGGGACGGGGTGGGTCCGGATTCACATTCGAGGAGGAGCTCTCCACGGACTCTGGCCTCAAGGGCCAGGTCGGACCCCACTAGCTGAAAATTGACCCCAGGGATGTGCTCCATACGAGCGTCTGCTGCTTCCCACTTTGAGTGTGGACTCAAACGTCCGGGCAGGGCAAAGCCAGGGCTGTGCGGGAACCAGAGAGCGGCGTGCCCCCTGGACAGCGTGTGGGTGAGCCGTGTGCCTGCAGCTGTGGGGTTCCTGGGCGAGCAGCGATCCCCCCCGCCCCAAGAATCAGGCAGGTCCCTTCCAGGCAGGGCAGCGAGCGCCAGCAGGCCGCCACAGGGCTCTGTGAGTGACTCACACACAGCATTCCCGCACGTATGGCACAGGGAATAAAATTACGAGCTGCCTTTCAAGGTTCCTGTAAGACGTGTAATCTTTGGAACTTGGCTCTGACAAGATGGGCTGGAAAAGACAGCAGAGTGAGCTCCTCGGGAGTGGGCTTTCCCATCCAGCCGCTGTTCGGAAGGGGCGGCCGTTTCTCTGTGTCTGAGGGGAAGTTGCCTGCTTTTCTCCCCTTGGGCCAGGATAACTTTGGGTATGACCTGGCCGCCGTGGAGGCCGCCAAGAAGAAGCACGAGGCCATCGAGACGGACACGGCTGCTTACGAGGAGCGGGTGAGGGCCCTGGAGGACCTGGCCCAGGAGCTGGAGAAGGAGAATTACCACGACCAGAAGCGCATCACAGCCCGCAAGGACAACATCCTGCGCCTGTGGAGCTACCTGCAGGAGCTGCTGCGGTCCCGGCGCCAGAGGCTCGAGAGCACCCTGGCCCTGCAGAAGCTCTTCCAGGACATGCTGCACAGCATCGACTGGATGGACGAGATCAAGGTGCGCCCCAGAGGCTGCCCGTCCCCCACATCCCCAGGCCCACCTCCGCGGGGTCGGGGGGGGCCTGCGGTTAGCGTGGCTTCTTTAGAGGCCTCCCAGCCAAGCATGACCCCGAGCCGGCATGGAGAAACCAAGGCACTCGGTGCCTGGCTGCCTCTACCTAGTGACTGCTTGGCTCCCTCTGACAAGTCACCAGCCCGGGTCCGCTGTATCTTGGGTGATGGAGGCGTCTTAGGTTCACGGTAGCACGAGCGCCAACCTACGGGACCTAGAAATGATAGACAGGGATCAGGAGCCTGGAGAATCAGGCTCTGAGTGATCATAGTTTGAGTCTGGTTGGAATCCAGACCTCCCAGCCTAGGGGCAACCAAGAAGTGTGAATCTCCCCTCCCCCCCACCACAGTGGGTCTCACCGAAGATGCCCAGCAGACTGACTGTGGAGCTTTCTAAAAATACACGTGCTTAGGGCCCAAACCTTGAGACAGATGCAGGAGATGGAGTGTGAGGCTTGAGCTTCTGAGAAACGTTCCATGCTTGCTTCTGAAAGGCGCTCCCAGTAGGGAGTCCTGTTCTATAGCTTCTGGGCTGAGCGGCAACCGTTTTCCAGCTGCATCTGACTCCCGGGCCCAGATACCGTGCACACTCCCCTTGGAGGGGTCTCTTCTCCTAGCAGGTATGTGTCTTCACCTCTCCTCATCCCCTCTACCTGGTCTGTCCTCTTTGCCAGGCTCATCTCCTGTCTGCTGAGTTTGGAAAGCACTTGCTGGAGGTCGAGGACTTGCTCCAGAAGCACAAGCTGATGGAGGCCGACATCGCCATCCAAGGGGACAAAGTGAGGGCCATCACCGAATCCACACTGCAGTTCACCGAGGAGAAAGGTGAGGCCGCAGGTGTCTCTCCATCCTCTGGCTCAGCATTCTAGCACCCCAGCTTGGATAAGTCTCCTAGCTGAGAATTCTGCTTCTTCTGTCAACTAATGGTGCAAGAAAGAAGCTTGCAGGATAGCAGAATTCTCCAGAGAGCAGGCAGCTGCTTGGGTAATCTACAATCAGAAGGGGTTTGTAAGCACCAACAAGGCATCATCTGCC
>CM053609.1:90969346-90986230 GCA_028646535.1 Procyon lotor | reverse complement strand
ATGACCTGAGCCGAAGGCAGAGGCTTTAACCCACTGAGCCACCCAGGCGCCCCTATTATATTTCATTTTTAAGATTATTTATTTGGGGGGGCAGAGAGAAAGGGGAGAGTTTTAAGCAGACTTTGTGTAGAACTCATAGCCCGACATGGGGCTCAATCTCACAACCCTGAACTAAAACCAAGATTCGGATGCTTACCGACAGTGCCCCCAAGGTGACTGTGTGTGGACCTTTTTAAAAAATAATTTCTTGCTGTGCATTTCTCCTGAGAGCTGACCCAACTTATTCATGAAGTGTTAGTGGTAACTAATTATAAAGAACCTGGCCTGCCCTCTGAAAAACTGCCCACGCCCCCAAACGCAATCCCAAAGCCCCCATGAGATGGCAGCTTCTAAATCATGCGGTTCTAGTCTGGCAACTGACCTGAAGCTTCCCCACAAGCAAAGCCCTTACCTCTCCATCTTCCCTCCTCTTATTCCTCCCAGGATATCAGCCCTGTGACCCCCAGATTATTCAGAACCGTGTCAGCCACCTGGAGCAGTGCTTTGAGGAGCTGAGCAACATGGCAGCCGGGCGGAAGGCCCAGCTGAAGCAGTCTAAGCGGTTCTGGAAGTTCTTCTGGGAGATGGATGAGGCCGAGAGCTGGATCAAGGAGAAGGAGCAGATCTACTCTTCCCTGGACTACGGCAAGGACCTGACAAGTGTGCTCATCCTACAGCGAAAGCACAAGGCCTTCGAGGATGAGCTCCGCGGGCTGGACGCCCACCTGGAGCAGATCTTCCAGCAGGCAGAGGACATGGTCGCTCGGAAGCAGTTTGGGTACCCACAGATTGAGACCCGAGTCAAGGAGGTGTCCGCCCAGTGGGACCAGCTGAAGGAGCTGGCTGCCTTTCGCAAGAAGAACCTCCAGGACGCTGAGAACTTCTTCCAGTTCCAGGGGGACGCCGATGACCTGAAGGCCTGGCTGCAGGACGCCCACCGGCTGCTCTCAGGCGAAGACGTGGGGCAGGACGAGGGGGCCACGCGGGCCCTGGGGAAGAAGCACAAGGACTTCCTGGAGGAGCTGGAGGAGAGCCGAGGGGTGATGGAGCATCTGGGACAGCAGGCCCAAGGCTTCCCCCAAGAGTTTCGGGATTCCCCAGATGTGACCAACCGGCTGCAGGCCCTCCAGGAGCTCTACCAGCAGGTGGTGGCCCAGGCAGACCTGCGTGGGCAGAGGCTACAAGACGCCCTGGACCTGTACACGGTGTTTGGGGAGACGGACGCCTGTGAGCTATGGATGGGGGAGAAGGAGAAGTGGCTCGCCCAGATGGAGATCCCAGACACGCTGGAGGACCTGGAGGTCGCGCAGCACAGGTCAGAGCCTGCCTTTCTCTTCCTCACCTCCCTCCACCGTGGCCCACACTCCGTCGCCCACCTGCGGTGGGGACCACCTCCAGATCAGCAGGGTTCTCCTCGAGAGGTGATGGGATGCCCTTTATGGCTGAGGCCGCGTGCCAGAGTCAGGTTTTAATCAGCCTGTGTGGCTTTGGGTCCTTCACCCTGTGGGGCCTTCCTTAAAATACAACAAAGGGGGTCTTTCTAGTCTAGGTGTTGGAATTCCTTTGCAGCCGCAGTGGTCTTTGTTCAAATGAATTGTGTAGGCAGAAGCCCCGACTGGAACCGTTTAGCGAAGGGGAGGTGAGAAGTCAGCACCCCGCTGCTCTAGCTTCCCACGGCAATCCCTCAGCCACAAAACCCCAAAGGACCCCAGGGACCGGTTTGCAAAGCACCAGGCTGCAAGGCCACTCTCCTTTCCAGTACTTTGATCGCATCCGTGCTCAGGCATGGGGGAGCATGCCCCCCATCCACGTGGCCCCCCTAAGTGCAGAATTAGAGAGTTGAGGAGCACGAGAGGCCACTCCTGAGGGCATGCTGAGCTGGGCCCAGGCTGCTGGAGGGATGGGTCCACTTTCAGAACTATCCCCCTGCCCCTGGGAGTGTCCCCTAGGACAGAGCGCCTGGCTGGGGAGGGGACCCTTCAGGGCAAGGTGTTGGGGCATGGAATTAGGGCCCACGGGCAGCAGTTGTGGCCGTGGGGGTGTGAGGTGTTCTCTGAGGTGATCGGCAACCCCCTACACACCTCTTCATTCCCTTCTGCCTTTCCATTGAGCCAGTGGCCTATGGAGTAAGCAACCAGCTCTTTACTGGCCTGGTCCAAGAAATCCTAGACCATGAAAATGAACCCATGAACCCATAAAATAGGGTATGTCAGCATATCTTTTTCCTTTCTGCCCCCTCACCCCGTCGAATGTATTCTGGAGATGGAGGGAGAAGGCAAGACCTCCACGTTCCAGGGGCTGTGCCTGTGCTTCCTCCCCGGTCGTCTTCTCTGTCCATACCAGGTTTGACATCTTGGACCAGGAGATGAAGACCTTGATGACGCAGATCGACGGCGTGAACGTTGCTGCCAGCAGCCTGGTAGACAGCGGCCACCCTCGCAGCGGGGAAGTGAAGCAGTACCAGGACCAGCTGAACAATAGGTGGGGCGTGGGTAGGGCTGGGGGCTGATGGCACCTTCTCGCGGGGACTGACACCCCGGGGGCGGGGCCCGACATCAGGAAGCCTGCCGTGCACTGCCCGTCGTCCCCTGGGAGCGCGTGTCTTTCTCAGCCCCAGCCTCCTGACCCTGGAGCGGTAGCAGCGAGCGGGAGGGCCCTGCATGGTGAGCCAGCGGTGACGGCCGCTGGGCCTGGGGCGCATATCCTGGGGGACGGAGGAGCCATTCTGAGTGCACGCGTAGTTAGAAGCAGGCCATATGCTACTCATGCCACATTTCCCCAGACATCCGTAGGCCGGGAAAATTGCTTTCTGAGAGCTCTTAAGTACTGTCCATAAAAGAAAGCTCCAGCCTGTGCCAAAATGCAACATCGATAATGAGGCTGGCTTGAATGAAGAGGAGAATTAGCAGGAAGCCTTGAGCATGCTTCGTGGCTGGAACAAAAAACAGGTCCTGAAGAGCCTTTGGAGATGGGGTGCTCTCAGTCCGAGGCGTGGTTGCCATGAGTTCCTCAAGGATCCTGAGGACAGCACGTGGCAGCCTGTGTTCCTCTTTGTTACCCAGGGCCCCGAGCACACAATGCCACATGTTCATCAGCTTCCCGCTGCCCTAGCCCCTTTCCCCACGCTCGTATCTGAGCCTTGCTCTGCCCGAAGTGATCTGGCAGGTGGTTAGGGAAGACCCACTTGTGTGGGGAAAAAAATAAAAGGATGTCAGCACAGTAGAGACTCTGGCGGGCACCCAGGGGGAGGCAGGAGGGTGATAAGGATACCTCAGAGCCCCAGAACGGGGCTGATGATCTCAGCATCCACAGATGGAGACTGCAGTTCAGGAGGTACCTCTGTAATTGGAGGTTTATGCAGAAGGGGAAGATGCCCCTTTTTCTCCTTTAGGCTTGGAGGTAGTGGAGGGGGTATGTTGTGTGTGTGAGTGTGTATGAGTGTGCAAGACAGGAAGAACTCGTCAGCTGTATATCTGTTGCCTTAATGAGCTATAGTCGGAGAGCGATCTTTACAGATCCCGAAGCCTTGGGCCATCCTAAGTGGACTAAGTCAAGGCACTTGCCATCCTTAGGTGAAAGAGAACCAGGGACATGGAACGGTAAGATGGTTTTCTTGAGAGTTGAAATGTACTTTCGAAGTCATCGAGTCCGGCCGGGCACCCCCAGACCGCTGTGTCTTGTACAAACACTTCCAGAGGTGGGGAGCTCACCCCTTCACCGTGCAGCCCTTCCCATTTGGAGGCAGCTCCTTTGGGTTGAAAGGTTTGACCCCTATTGAATGGAGATCTCCCTCCTTGTACTTTACATACCTCAGTTCCGGCCCTGCCCTTTGGAGAGACCGAAACTGATTCTGATTCTTCTTCCGTGTGACAGCTCTTCAGATAGTTTTTGGAACCGCTGTCATTCCTCACCTTCTTCTTCCCGCCTCCCAGCTCCACTGTCCTCTGCACCGGAGTGCGTTCCCCCCAACGCTCCATTCCAGATCCGGCCCCTGCTTAGGGCTGATCCAGGTTTCTCTCTTTCCCTGTGTCCAAGATGAAAAACCGCCTTCCCCTCCTCTGTACTGGTCTAGAGCTTTACATTCTACCTTGTACTGTAATTACTTTTATCCTGAAGAACTTTCCTACTGGACTGTAAGCAAGGAAAAGCAATATCTTTCCTGCCCACGGTGCTTTGAGCACCAAGCACATAATTGAGCTTTCCTCTGTTTGGAATATTCTTTTCCCAGATCGCCACAGGACTTACGCCCTTACATTATTCCCGTGTCAGCTCATCGAAGCGGCCTCACTGACCCAGTTGGAAACATCGCTGCCTCCTTCCCACCCACCTCCCCTGCCTCTATCCCGTTACTTTGCTTTAGTTTTCCATTGCGCTTGTCACCACTTGGATGAATTCTGGCCTTATTTCTCTGCCCCTGCACACTCAAACGAGAGCAGGCACTCTGCTTTGTTCGTTGCTCCCTCCCTAGAGCCTAGAACAGTGCCTGGCACAAGACACATGAGATTTGCCTGATAAATGCCTCGTGAATGAGTGAACAGGGACAAACTGAAATATCTTCTGCCAAGCCTGGCACATAGGAGTCCCTCAAACACTTACTGAATAAGTGGTTACCTTCCACCGTATGCATTCCAGTTGCCCAACTTTTTTTTTTTTTTTTTAATAGTCCTGGGCTCTGGACCAAACCTGAGGTTCAGACTTGGCCTGGCCAGCGCTGGTTGGAGTGGTTCTGTCAGGTCGTTTTATCTGGGAGACAGTGCAGCAGGGAGAGCCGTACTTACTTCCCAGCCCATCCTCTTGGCCTCTCCTGGTGGCCGCAGTGAGACCGCATGAGGAAAAACCTAGAAAATCACCATGGGGGTTCTTGCACAGAGCCACAGAATTCTCCAGAACTCAAGGATTTCTCTCAGAACTCAAGGAGGGAAGCTGCGAAATCTTTGGGCTCTTGCTCTTCCCTCTCCTGGTATGCCCAGGTCCTCCCGTGCCCTCTCCCACTTCTCTCTGCAGACCCGTCTAGCAGCTGTGGTCATACCTTGGGAGGACCCACAGTGCCCTCTCCCCAGGCCATTTGCCTAGCTTCCTTCCCCCAGGTGCCAGGGGGTACAGAGAAGAGTGAGATACTCAGGGCCCCATCCTTAAATAGATCACTACGGTGGCAGTGCTAGAGAGATACTGAGATCCTGCTCAGATGACCGCCCCAAAACCTGTCCCCGTCACCCTTGTCATTCTCACAGCTCCCTTAATCCTCTCTGCCTGGTGTGTATTTTATACATAGCGCTTTATACTACAGTTATTTTGTGAGCTTGTTTTAATTTCTCTCTAAATCACACACTCCACAAGGCAAAGTCTGGCTATGACTATAGCCTCCCAACAGGTAACCTAATGCTTCTACCTTGTGGGTGTTCAGGAAAGACGGGCTCGGCAAATGAGCAGTCAGCATGTGCTTACACGTTACTTGCATATTACCTGTCACTCAGAATGAGTCCAGGGAAAGGGTGCCCAGTGGTCTGGGCCCAGGCTGAGGCACTACTCTTTAGAAGAGGTTGATCAGGGGCTCCGACCAGCCCCGGACCCCGGACATGCGCCAGACCTTTGCGTAGTTCCCATTTCCTTGCCAGCACTGCGTCTGAAGGTTAAGGTTATGCTCTCCATTTCGGTTATAACCCCAGCTTCACCCTTCCCCTTCCCCTTCCTCCTCCCTCCTTCGTAAGGCCTCTTTTAGAGCCAAGGTGACTTTTTTAGTCCTTGGGTACTTTGAACACGGTCTCAGGCATTTGTATGGTCCCTCTAGGGGGAACCTATGGGTTCCTATGGGACCCTATGTCCTGAAATTGTCTTTAAGTTGATAAATGTAAGCTTGCTAATTATTTTCAGCATTTCAAAAAGTGTGGGGAAGTTCTATGTTTGCCCAAAATTCAACTACCTACAGAGCCAGGCTAAGAGTCCTTTTGTTCCTTTACTTGTGGTTGGAATCACATCACTGCTCATCCCCTGCTGATGGAAAGATCTCATTGGCAGTTTATACTGTCTCAGGGAAAATTGGATACACGAGTTTTACTCATCACAGTGTGTTGGGTAGATGATTTTTTCAGGGTGCGAGATCTGTGGGGAGAGACTCCGGTGGGAATATGGGTAAGGAGGCCCTGTGGGAAGTGTTAAGAAAGAGGGTGTCTCATTATCATATGATCTTACTAATATGAGGAATTTGAGAAACAAGACAGAGGATCTTAGGGGAAGGGAGGGAAAAATGAAACAAGATGAAACCAGAGAGGGAGACAAACCATAACAGACTCAATCTCCGGAAACAAACTGAGGGTTGCTGGAGGGGAGGGGGATGGGAGGGATGGGGTGACTGGGTGATGGACATTGGGGAGGGGATGTGCTACGGTGAGTGCTGTGAATTGCATAAGACTGATGAATCACAAACCTGTACCCCTGAAACAAATAATATATGTTAATTTAAAAAAGAAAGAAAGAGGGTGTCTCTGTGTCCCCCTTGGCAGGTGGCAGGCATTCCAGACCGTAGTGTCAAACCGGCGGGAGGCAGTGAACTCAGCCCTCCGGGTGCGAAATTACTGCGTGGACTGTGAGGAGACCAGCAAGTGGATGGAGGACAAGATGCAGGTGGTGCAGTCCTTGAAGGACCTGGGCCAAGGCCTGGCGGGCATCATTGCCATCCAGCGGAAGCTGTCGGGGCTGGAGCGCGACGTGGATGCCCTCCGGGACCGTGTGGGTTCCCTGGAGCGCGAGTCGCAGCAGCTGATGGCCTCACACCCTGAGCAGGGGGAGGACATTGGCCAGCGGTACGCAGGTGTAGAGAAGCTGTGGCAGGAACTACAGAAAGCCCTGGAAGAGCAGGCAGCCTCGCTGGGGGAAGCCAGCCAGCTCCAGGCCTTCCTGCAGAATCTGGATGACTTCCAGGCCTGGCTGTCCATGGCCCAGAAGGCCGTGGCCTCTGAGGATATGCCTGAGTCTTTCCCGGAGGCCGAGCAGCTCCTACAGCAGCACGTGGCCATCAAAGATGACATTAACAGGCACCAAGAGAGCTTCCAGGAGGTCAAGGAGTCCGGGAAGAATGTGATCCGTGATCAGACGGACCCGGAGTACCAGCTCCTGGGCCAGAGGCTAGAGGGCCTGGATGCCGGCTGGGATGCCCTTTGCCGGATGTGGGAGAGCCGCAACCACTCCCTCACCCAGTGCCTCGGCTTCCAGGAGTTCCAGAGAGATGCCAAGCAAGCCGAAGCCATTCTCAGCAATCAGGTAGGGAGAGGCATTCAGAGCTGGTGGGGGCAGGGAGTGGTATCTCTTAGGGCCATAGCCCTGACGAGCCTGTGAATGTCCTCAGAGACCAAATCTTCCTTTTTTTTACATTTAAATTTTAGTTAGTTCACATACAGTGCAGGAGAATTTTCAGGAGAATTCAGTGGTTCATCACTTACACACAACACCCAGTGCTCAACACAGGTGCTCTCTTTAATCCCCATCCCCCATCGAACCCATCCCCCATCCCCCTCCCTCCGTCAACCCTCAGTTTGTTTTTATCAGTTAGAGTCTCTTATGGCTTGTGTCCCTCCTTTTTTTCTTTTCCCTCTTTTCCCCCTTCGTCCATCTCTTTTCTCTCTTAAATTCCACATGTGAGTGAGATCATATGGTATTTGTCTTTGTCTGACTAATTTTGCTTAGCATAATACCCTCTAGATCCATCCACATTGTTATAAAGGGCTAGATTTCATTGTTTTTGATGGCTGAGTAATATTCCGGTGTGTGTGTGTGTGTGTGTGTGTGTGTGTACACACGTACACACCACATCTTCTTAATCCATTCCTCAGTCGATGGACATCTGGGCTCTTTCCATAGTTTGGCTATTATAGACATCCTGCTACAAACATTGGGGTGCATGGACCCCTTCAGATCTGTATATTTGTATCCTTTGTGTAAATACCAAGTAATGTAATTGCTGGATCCTAGGGTATCTCTATTTTTAACTTTTTGAAGAACCTCCATACTGTTTCCCAGAGTGACTGCACCCGTTTGCATTCCCACCAATGGTGCAAGAACGTCCCCCTTTCTCCTCAAATTCTAGATTCTGTGGACCCTTTAGCCACAAATTGGGGGGAAATCCTCTTTATTCCTTATCACATGCCTTTTCCGGCCCTGTTTCCTAAACCATACCTGTTTTTGGGTCAGTTACAGGCTGGGGAGGTGAATTTTCCCCTGAGCCATTCATTACCTTCCGTGTGGCTTTAGGCACAGTGTTCACTGGATGCCCCGGGGGTAGGGGAGGGAGCAAGGCCTAGGGCCCCTCTTCCTTGCACAACTCCAGGGAGCACCATTCATGCTGAAGCCTAGACGGCTGCACGGGGTGCGTCTGCCGGGGACGTGCCCTCGCTGCCTTCCCAGCGTTTCTTCATGCCTTGTCTGGAAACTTGCTTCAACAGGAATATACTCTGGCTCACTTGGAACCCCCAGACTCCCTAGAAGCTGCAAAGGTTGGGATCCGGAAGTTTGAGGACTTCTTGCTGTCTATGGAGAACAACCAGGATAAGGTCTTGAGTCCTATGGACTCTGGAAACAAGCTGGTAGCTGAAGAAAACCTCTATGCAGACAAGATCCTGGAGAAGGTGCAGCTGATCGAGGACAGGTACTCTGGGCCCCCGAGGTCACGGGGCAGAGCCAGGTAGGGCAGGTGGAGTCGTGCAAGGTCCCCGGGCTCAGCACCGTGGTGACAACAGCTTCCGGCTTCCCTTCCAGGCACAGGAAAAACAAGGAGAAGGCTGAGGAGGTTTCCGTGATCCTGAAAGACAACTTGGAGCTCCAGAACTTCCTCCAGAACTGCCAGGAGGTGAGGCCCCAGCAAGGCAGGCCCCCGCAGGAGAGTCCCCGCTAGAAGCAAAGTGCCTTAGGGGTAGAAGGGTCACAGGGCAGGGCCGGGGACACTCTGCTGGCTCAGTCGGAGGAGCGGGGTCTGTTGATCTTGGGGTCGTGGGTTTGAGCCCCATGTTGGGGTGTAGAGGTTACTAAAAAAAATAAACTTAAAGTCCACAAGGATCTTTCCAAAGTTGGGAGTCTGAAATTTCATGAGGGGAACTCTACGGTCATCATCTAGAATCCTGGATTCTATAATATTCCCCCCAAATCTACAAATTTTAATTTGCCTGGTTCGGGGCAGGGTTTCTCAAAGAGTGGCCTGAGGGCTATTTCTATGGAAGTCCCGTGGCGCCCTGGTCAAGGCCGGCTTCAAGGATGTGCCAACTGTGCATTCATCTAGGGCCTGTGCTCAGAAGGGCCCCAAGCTTGCTTTAACGCTCTGTGGTTGCCATCTTGAAATTCTTTTTTTTTTTTTTTTTTTTTTTTTTAGATTTTATCTATTTATTTGATAGATAGCAAGAGCAGGGGAGCAGCAGGCAGAGGGCAGACTCCCCTCTGAGCAGGAAGCCTGATGCGGGTCTGGATTCCGGGGACCCTGGAATCATAAACTGAGCCAAAGGCAGATGTTTAATGACTGAGCCACCCAGACACCCCCTATTGAAATTTTTTTTTTTTAAGATTTTATTTATTTATTTGACAGAGAGAGATCACAAGTAGGTAGAGAGGCAGGCAGAGAGTGGGGGGGAAGCAGCCTTCCCACTGAGCAGAGAGCCCAGTGCGGGGCTCGATCCCAGGACCCTGAGATCATGACCTGAGCAGAAGGCAGGGGCTTTAACCCACTGAGCCACCCAGGTGCCCCCTGTTGAAATTCTGAGTAATTG
Organism: Procyon lotor; assembly: GCA_028646535.1. Lineage (NCBI taxonomy): Eukaryota > Metazoa > Chordata > Mammalia > Carnivora > Procyonidae > Procyon > Procyon lotor. The sequence continues at coordinate 90,976,445 of CM053609.1, read as the reverse complement.
TGAGCATTTCCATTTTGCACTGGGCCCTCCAAATTATGGAGCCAGTCCTGGCCCTTGTTAAATGCAAAGTCCTGGGCCCCGCTCAGGCCCAGATGAATCAGAACCTCAAGGGGTGAGAGAATAGCATTTTCAACGAGCCTCCCAGTTGGGGAGCTGACTCAGAAGGTCCTCACTCAGCCTGCAGTGAGCTGTGCAAGGAAGGCTTTTAACCTGCACTCCCGAGTCCCTCCATGAGTGGTACTTCGGTGTGGAACATTGCTTTCTCTGACACTCTCTCCCATCCTCAGACCCCTTTCCTCTCAGCCCAAGCAGCTTTGTTTCCGTCTGCCTCTGCCCTTGGCACTAACCAGGCTTGGTGAGCTGCCAGGACATCTTGGAAACATTGGATGCTCATCAGAGTTCTTCTTTCATTGTTAATTACAGGATCTGCCCTTTGCTTCTTCCTCAGATAACCTTTTCTCTGTGTTTATTAATGATTTCTCACCCTACTGCTAAGAGGTGGATTTATCTATCCGTCCAGTAAACATGCACTGAGTCCCTACCGTAGGCCAGGCCCTGTCCTAGGTCCTGGTAAAATGGCGAGAAGTATGACCATCTCTGGTATCACCTGCGTACACTCAACGGGGGAAGACGCTCAGGTGCTGATATTTTAGCCCTGAGACAACACAGGCCAAGTTGTTGGTGCTGAGAGGCAGGGACCCAGAGTTTTAGGGAGTAGTACTCTGCTGTATTCATACTTCCTCTCCTGGGCCGGCTTCTGCAGTCAGAGGTGGGCAGCAGGTCCTGCCCTGAGCCCCTGGCCAAAGAGGTCCACTCGGAGACTGTGGGACTCCCTCCTTCTGTCCACAGCTCACGCTCTGGATCAATGACAAGCTGCTAACGTCTCAGGATGTCTCCTACGACGACGCCAGAAACCTGCAGAACAAGTGGGCAAAGCACCAGGCCTTTATGGCAGACCTGGCTTCCCAACAGGGGTGGCTGGAGACCATCGATGCGGTAAGTGAAGCAAGTGGGGAGCGCCGGGGGCTCTCTGCACAGACATGTGTACCTGAGTGGTGCTTCCCATGGGGCGTAGACACCGTCTGGAGCTTACTGGGCAGTATAGACCCTGGAAGTGAAAAACTTCTCTGAAGAGTAGTCCAACCTTCAGAGCTCCCAACACATCCGGTCCTGTTAGGCCTGTCAGAATCGGTGTGTCCTCTGGGGGCACCTGAGTCTGGGGACAGTCCAGACACTGAGGAGACCTGAGTGAGTGCCTCGGCCTCTGGTGCCAGGACGCCGGCTGTCTCCGTGTGCTCCCGTCATCCCCACCGGGCCCCAGCGTGTCCTGCCCGAGGGCGGGGCATAGGGAGGATTAGCAGAGTGGTCCAGGGGACCGTGGTCCAAGTCACATTATGCTGTGCCCACTCGAAAGGGTGCATTTCTGCAGGTGAAAACCCCAGAAGACAAACCCAGTAACTAAAAGATATCACCAAAGGCTAGTGCACAGCCTCTGGGAAGACAGTTGAGAGCGTGGAGTCCTTTCCATACTAGCTGGAACTGGATGGATCTTGAATCTTTTTTTTTTTTTTTTTTAATAATAATTTAGAGTCAGCTGATCCTGGTCGGCAACAACTCCCCATACCAGTCTCCCGGAGTCCTTTGCCCCAGACACACCCCTCCCTGTCACACCTTCTACAAATAACTCTGGGGGATGCGGAGTCTCTCAGTGGAGCCTCACCTGAGTTCTAGGCAGACCGTCTGCCTCCCTGACCTCCCCTCAGTTAGCCTCTGGCAGCCACAACGCTTGGAGGGTTGCTCCAAGGCTAGCGGGCCTCAGAGGGTGAACCCTCCTGCTTCCCCACGCAGGAAGGAAAGCAGCTGATGGAGGAGAAGACCCAGTATACGGACCTGGTGTCCCAGAGGCTGGAAGACTTGCACCGGCTCTGGGATGAGCTTCAGGCCACCACACAGGACAGGGCCCAGCACCTCTCAGCTGCCAGGAGCTCCTACCTGCGCTCACAGACCCACGCTGACCTCAACAAGTGGATCAGCGCTATGGAGGACCAGCTGCGGTCTGACGACCCAGGCAAGGACCTGACGAGCGTCAACCGGATGCTGGCTAAGCTGAAGGCACGTGAGTGGGTTGTAGACTGGGAATGTTGGAATAGAAAATCTTGGGGAGCAAATCTGAAACCTGTAAATAAAGACTCCTTCTGTTCCTCTTAGCTGGGCTTGAGCAAAAATGTCTCCTGGTTCATAGCCCATCTCCTACCCCCTCGCAGTGGGTAATACAGGGATCCTGGGTTACAAAAAAAAAAAAACACAAGAAGTATAGGACAGGCACTTGTGGGAAGCCTGAGTGGGGGCATCCAGAGAGACTTCCTGGGGGAGGCTGGCCTTTAAGGGTGGATAGGATATGGATAATGAAGCAGACGTGGGGCTGCCCAGGGGCCAAGGCTGTTACCGACACTGTCCCCTCATGTCCCAGCGTGTGGAGGACCAAGTGAACGTGCGGAAGGAGGAGCTCGGGGAGCTGCTTGCCCAGGTGCCCTCGCTGGAAGAGGAGGCAGGAGACGCAGACATGAGCATCGAGAGGCGGTTCCTTGACCTCCTAGAGCCCCTGGAGAGGAGGAAGAAGCAGCTGGAGTCCTCCCGAGCCAAGCTGCAGATCAGCAGGGACCTAGAGGATGAGATGGTGAGTTAGCCGCAGACTCACCCCCAGGGGCTGCTGTCAGGATAGCTGGCTGCCGCCCAGGGCGGCTCTTTTTTTTTTTTTTTTTTTTTTTACAGAGAGAGATTACAAGTAGGCAGTCAGGCAGAGAGAGAGAGAGAGAGAGAAGCAGTCTCCCTGATGAGCAGAGAGCCCGATGTGGGGCTCAATCCCAGGACCCCGAGATCATGACCTGAGCCGAAGGCAGCGGCTTTAACCCACTGAGCCACCCAGGCCCCCCTGGGCGGTTCTTAACACATGTCTGGTCCTTTCATTGTGTGCTCCTGATCCCAGAGCCGTTGTGGTGATTACAGTAAATATGAAAGTGAAGCCAGCGCTTTTAGAATGGTGACTCGGTCACAGACTCGGGACAGACTTGGGTTCAAGATCCAGCTGTGTCACCTTCCCCCCAATGACCAGAGCGAATTATTTGGAACCTCAATTCAAAATATCTAAGTGTCCCCATCTGTAAAATGGGGATAAAACCCTGACGGGGCTTGGGAAGAGCTCTGCCTGACCCCGGGTGAGTGCTTGGGAGAAGGTGGCCACAGTCATCAGCCGACCCCCGCCTTTGATCTCTACAGCTCTGGGTGGAAGAGAGGCTTCCTCTGGCCCAGTCAGCCAACTACGGCACGAATCTGCAAACCGTGCAGCTGTTAATGAAGAAGAATCAGGTGAGTACTGCTTCATCTTGTTGGTGGCCCCACCTGCCCTCCCTGCCCCTGCCCCTGCCCAGGGTGGAATGCCCAGCCTTCGGAAGGCCGGCAGCAGCAAACTATTGTTCTCGTTGGTAGCTGTGGGGCACCCAGATCCCTTAAAAAGAGAGCTTTGGTGATGGCAGGGAGAATTCTGGGAAGTCCGTGGCAGGGCTAGTAGGAGGGTGTCCAGATGCTTTGGGAGCCGGGAGCCATTAGTGAGTGGAGGACACTGGCCTGGGGCGTCATGTGCTTTGTAGCTTCTGTACCCCATGGCCTCCCTGAATGGAAGCCCAGAGCTCCTGGTTTCTTTCCCAAGACTGATTTGCCCCTCTTCCAAGACTGAGCCTGGCCTGTTGGGCACCCTCAGGGCAAGCAGGCCCCATTTCTTCTGCCACATGAGGATCCTCATGGGAAGCCACTAAACTTGGCCCCTGAGCCTGTTGGAGCAACACCCGTTTGCTGTTCTGCTCTTTCTTAAACCTCATGGGTCATTTCTGAGGCCCTGGTTGGACTCCTGGAAGTGAGCGGACGCAGTACCACCTCCTGTATCCGGGCCACAGGTGTCCTGCTGCGTCTTCCAGGAAGGCGAGGGCTCCTGGTGCCTCTGCACCGGTCCTGGTCTTGGGCGGAGGGTCCCTCCTCCTGCCTGCTCCACTCTCTGGGTCAGGAAGTGGGGGCAGCCACAGCCAAGAGCAGCGCGAGCCTGGGAACTGGACCCAGAGAAGAGCAGCGTGTCCCAGAGTGCCAGTCGGCATGGCACGTCCTTGGGGACAAAGGCCGCGGCAGCCAGTACTTCCTCACAGTAATGGCGGCTGACTTCTGCTCACAGAGCCCAGCAGCCGGGCAAGGGTCTGAGTTACATTCAAAGACGTGTCTGAAAAGTTCCTCAGATCCTTTGCTTCCAGTTGACATGACCTGTTCACAAAGGCTCCAGTGCGCACAGGCAGGGGCTTGGGCTAGAAGGCAGTCAGTAGGGGTTCAGTCAGTGCCACAACCTGCAGTTACGGGAAGGAGACTGGTAGAAGGCAGTGTCCTGGGGCCTCCGTTTCCTCGACTGTAGAGTGAGCCAACATCAGTCCTTTCGACACTAAAGTCTTCGACTCTGTCCGGCCTCGGACAGAGTCCGAGCTCTAAAGACTAAAGACTCTCAGCTCCCCTGGATGAAGGTTGCTATTTCAGGGAAAGGGCAAGACTAATATGGGTGGGTTCCCCTAACCAAGAAGGGAAAGAGAGCCTCTTGGGAGAGCATGGCTACCCTTGTCAAAACTACTCCAGGCTAGACCAGCCACAGCTTAAATCTCATGTTCTTCCCTCTGTCGCGGGTTCTCAGACTTCAGCATGCACCAGACTCACCCAGGGGGCTTGCTGAAACACAGCTGACCAGGCTCCATCCCAGGTCTGTGGAATCAAACTCTGGGAGGAGAGCCTGACAACTTGCATGTCTATCGAGATCCTAGGGGATGCTGCTGCTGTTGGTGTAGGATCCCACTTTGAGAACCGCTGCTCTAATGGTTGTCCGTTACAACCAGAACCAGTCCCGCAAGGTACCACGTGAATGGTTCTCGACTCGGGCTGCGCAGTAGAATCTCCTGGGGGAACTTCTAAACCTGTGGATGCTCAATTCCTACCTCACATCAATTAATTCAGACCCCTGGGGACAGGGCCCTGACTGTGTATGCTTTCCTAGATTACTCGGTGTGCACCCAGGGTTAAGAACCACTGTCCCACCTGATCCGGCTCCAGCCTTCCTCTAAAGCTCACTTCTCACCACTCGGACCCTCCTTCAGAGTATTCTAGATTTTCTGGCCTTCAGACGGTCCTGGCTGGCTTCCAGCCCGGGGACTTTATGCTTTCTCGGCTGTCTTGCCGGCAACACTCATTCCCAAGACCTTTGTATGGTCGCCTCCGTCTCACTGCTCACGCCTCACCCGGATGCCACCTCCCCGGGAGCCCCTCCCTGACTCCCTCGGCTCAAGTAGCCACCCCATGCCTTGGCAGACATTCTCGATCGCAGTGGGGTGTCTTCCTCGTAGCACCCATTATCCACATTTATTTACTCATTTCCATGCTCACCATCAGCTCTGTCTGCGATAGCGTAAGCTTTATGAGGGCAGGGGTTTTGTTGATCTTATTTCCACATTGTCCCTAGAGCCTAGAACGAGGCCCAGGACCTAGGAAATAACTTCATAGCTCTGTGTTGGACATATGAGGTAGAGAGAAAACATAAGGAAGCACACTGCATGGAAGCCTAGAAAGGAATTGCTTAAAGAGAGGGCGAGAGATACCTTTTAGGATCCTTGCAGGAGTCACAGGACTCAGGGAAAGAAAGTGGCACGCAGAGCCGATACCACGGGTTGTTGGAATTCAATTGCACAGACCGCGAAAAACTGTCAGGATTGAGATTCCGAGTATAAAGGGTAGGAAGGCGTTTCAGCAAGTTAGGTGACTTGTGGCTCTTGCTGCTGCTTGTTCTTTGAGTGCCGACAGTCACCGTCAGCTTGTGTGTACGCCCCCGCCCTCGGATGGCTCTCACGGCCGCAGGGAGATTGTAGAAAGGAAGGAGAGGAGGTGTGAGCAGCCGAGAGCCCACGTGCCAGCAGCAGCGAGGCCGGGCCGCTGGGACCCTGAAAGTGAGCCGCACCTGGGTAATGGCCCGCTGAAGAAAAAGGCCACCCCGTCACCAGAGAGAGAGGAAAATGCCCTTTCAGTGACCAAAGGCTTAAACAGCAAATAATACAGAGTCTGCAAAACATCTGAGAAATAGAAATGGGGGGCGGACTCTGAGCAAGGAGCCACCATCAGCTGCTGCCTCCCACGGAGCCAAAGGTGCTAAAATAAGATCTCAAAGGCCATTCAAGAATCAGCTAAGAAGCAAACTCTGCTGAGACACAGGAGGCCTAGGGAGCAGGGAGGGCCAAGTCCCAAGACCCTGCAGCTCACCATGCCCGGGTTACACGGCCCGGGGCCACCACCTGCCCCTCACTACCTTCCCCAGGCTGGAGCCTGCCGGAGGGGCCAGAGGGGGCCCTGGCCAAGCCGCTTCCTGCGGGCCCAGCCCCCCACCTCACCTCCCCACCCTTCCCCTCTGGCCTCAGACACTGCAGAACGAGATCCTGGGCCACGCGCCGCGGGTGGAGGACGTGCTGCAGAGAGGGCGGCTCCTGCTGGAGGTGGCTGAGATCGACTGTCAGGACATCCAGGAGCGCCTGGGGCACCTGCAGGGAGCATGGGACACGCTGCGGGAGGCGGCAGCCGGGCGGCTGCAGCGCCTGCGGGACGCCAGTGAGGCCCAGCAGTACTACCTGGACGCGGGCGAGGCCGAGGCCTGGATCAGCGAGCAAGAGTTCTACATCATCTCTGACGAGATCCCCAAGGTTGGCCCGGGCCGGGGGGAGAGGCGGTGCCAGGCTCCAGCCAAGGCCAGATGGAAGAGTGGGGCTGGGGCTGGCAGTGGGCAGTTACACGTCGGAAGTCCGGGCGTCGGAGGGGACACCTGCTACAGCGGACGTCCCGCAGCCGGGTGCCCCATTTGCCAGCTTAGATGTGCTCGAACCCAAGATTTCCCCACCTTTTTCGTGCCATCACTTCTGTACTGAGGGCCTCCCAGGAGGGAAGGAGAGATGAGATGAGGCATCTCTAAGGAAGTTTTCACGGGGTCAGAAGATCGGAGCTGGGCCTGGGAGGGTAGGCATCAGAGAAGAATCAAGAG
>CM053609.1:90940288-90968846 GCA_028646535.1 Procyon lotor | reverse complement strand
GGGGTGTCAGCCTCTGTAATGGGCCCCAGGAAATTTCACCTCTTCAGAAAGGCAACAGCTCGGGAGTTGTGGCTTTGAGTCATTCTTTAGCTTCAGAAGTAGTTCTTCAAACTGAAACCTCACAAAAACCCAATGCATCAAATACCTAAAAATGCTGTCTCTGGCTGTGCCAGTGTTCCTAGCGAACACGCACGCGGTGCATTTCTAGCACCCGGCACCGGTATCAGCGTCACACTCAGTCCCCGCCTACGTACTAACATCAGCTGCTCTTTATAGATGAGGAAAGCAAGGCACAGAGCGCAAACAAGCCCCCCGGAACATGGGGACAAACAGGGCCGCGAGGATTCAGATCTGGGCATCCTGGCTCTAGACTCCATGCCCTCAGCCACTGGGCTGTTCAGTCTTTCCACGGGAGGACCTGGAGGGGACCCCAGGATCTGCGTAGGCCCCCTCTTCCCATCACTGGGGTGGTCACCGAGGCACGACTGCTGGCCCATAGGGCTCCACAGAACTTGGTGTGATGGAAAGGGTGAGGGCAGGGGGCCCCTGCTGCCGGGGCCTCAGGAGAGACAGGCTGGCTGTGGAGTCCTGCCTGCGTCCACCCAGCGGGGCTCAGGAATAGGACACCAAGGTGGATCGGGCCCACTCAGAAGAGAAGCTCCTAGGAATTTGTCGTCCAGCTGGTGGTGGGGCCTGCCCTGCGGCCCTTGTGCTTTGGGGGTGCTGGAGCCCCTGAGGGGGGCACAGCCCGCTGAAGTCTCAGGAACGAGGCCTCATTGCGCTGGGACTGGCCTCAGACGGGATCTGGTAGAGCCCCTCCCTCGGACAGGCAGCATACAGGGCAGTTAAGAACAGGGACTTCCATTGGAATGACCTCAGGCCGCTCCCTTAGGCCCCTGTGCCTCAGTTTCTTCATCTTAAAAATGGGGATCACCACAGTCCCTCTTTCATAGGGCGTCTATGAAACCTGCATGGCACGTACTTACTCTTAGCACTTCGGGGGGTGATCAAAGGGTAGAGTCCCTTTCACACCCGTGTCCTCATCAAAGCCCAAAGGATGACTTGGGTCCGTAGAGGCCCAAATGAGGAGACCCCCCCCCCGGCGTTGGTGGGAGGCTGAAGATCTTGCCTTCCAGAAGAGCCCTGGGGAGGGAGACCCAGAGGGGACAGACCCCTTGCCCATCACGGGCCCGGGACGCGTCCTTCTGGGGGACAACGTCCAGTTTTGCCCCACCACAGGTCCAGCAGTTCCAGGATGTGGCGGGCCGCCTGCAGAAGGCCTACGCTGGAGAGAAAGCAGAGACCATCCAGGCCAAGGAGCGGGAGGTGTCCACCGCGTGGCAAGTGCTGCTCGAGGCCTGCGCTGGCCGCCGCACCCAGCTGGTAGACACGGCGGACAAGTTCCGCTTCTTCAGCATGGCCCGGGACCTCCTCTCCTGGCTGGAGGGCATCATCCGGCAGATCGAGACCCAGGAGAAGCCTAGGTAGGGGGCCATCCTCAGGGCAGCCCCCCGCGGCCCCTCCGTCCCCAAGGCTGGCAGAGCAGGCCGCTGCCCTGGGGCTCCTCCTCGGCACCGTCGTGGACTGCGGGCACATGAGGCTGGGTCCGGGCCGAAACGGACTGGCTCGGCCTCTCCTGGGGGACCGACCATTTCCAAGTAAAGGGAGCCCTGAGAGTGGCGAGAAAGACCTCTGCCATTCGGACCCGACGGCTGGGCAGACCACAGCTGTCGGGGGAAGGAAGCACTCCGCATACCCAAAGCTGGGCAGGTCCGAGTCTGTGTGTCTTCCCCCAGTCCTGGGCCATGGAGGCCGCTCCCGCCAAGCTCCAGAAGCAGCTCACGGTCCATGCGAGGTGGGGAGACCCTTGGCAGGGAGCAGCTCGCCACGGACTGTCTTGTTGGCAGTGGCCGCTGGCCTGTCTCTGTCCCTCTGCCCTGGGCTGCCCATCCCGATGACCGAGACTTTATAGTTTACATCTTCATTCAGAATGCGATTCCCATAATATGCCACTTGGCCACTTAACGTGTCCTGTTCAGGGGTTTTCACACAATCTCCAAGTACGGCCCTCACCACAATCTAAGTTTAGAAGACTTTCATCACCCCAGAAAGAATCCCTGTACCCGTTGGCCATCATCACCCCACAGCTGCCTCCTCCCCCAGCCGCTGGCAACCACAAGTCTGCTTTCTGTTTCTCAAGATGTGCCTGTCCCAGACCCGTCCTAGAAGGGGACTCCTACAGAGCGTGGTCCTTTGGGACCAGCTCCTTTCACTTGGTGCAAACCTTTTAAGATTCATCCGTGTTGTAGCAAGTATCAAAACTTCATTCCTTTTTATTGTCAAGTAATATTCCCAGGCTTCTTTTGGGGTCCCCGAACCCCCAACTCATCCCCTGCCAACTGACCGATGGAAGACACTAGGGCATCAGTGTACCCACTGGGGCTGGGCTGGCTCAGGACTCCCTGGCTGGTCAGAGAGAGAGCAGGAGATGGGGTCAGACTCCCAGGCAGGTGGGGGGTGGCCCTCTCTGGTCTGGACTTGGCATCAGGCAGGCCAGAGTCACTCAGAGTTTCCTTCTTCCCCAAACTCCCTCCCCGACCCTTGACCCCCCGCCCCCCAGGGACGTGTCCTCAGTAGAACTGCTCATGAAGTATCACCAGGGCATCAAAGCAGAGATCGACACCCGGGGCAAGAACTTCAGTGCCTGCCTGGAGCTGGGGGAGTCCCTGCTGGAGAGGAAGCACCAGGCCTCGGAGGAGGTAGGAGCTCTGTGGGGCGAAGAGGAGCCCCTCCCTCTCCCTCCCTGCACTTCCTGGGAGGGAGCTGTGGGCCACGGGTTCTCTGAGGAGACTCCTTTCACTCGAGGAGCGTCAGGGCTGTGTGCAGGCCCAGGGACCAGGGCCCCGGCGGCCCTACCCGAGGCCTGCAGCTTAGTAGGGGAGAGCAGGCTGGGAACCCACCTAACCACCCATGTGTGTGCAAGCTGTGGCGTTGGTGACACCCATGTCCCAGGAGAGGCACAGGTGCCTCAGAGAGGTCAAGTCACTCGCCCAAGGCGGCACAGCTGGCAAGTGGCAGGGCCAAGACTTGAAGTGAGGTCCTTGTAACCAAACCCAGCATGCTTTGCGGGACATAGCTGCACGCCACCTCGGACGAGGGGAAGGTTTACCAAAAGCCTGAGCTGTTCTCCCCTCCTTCCCGCAGATTAGCGAGAAACTGAAGCAGGTGCTATCCAGGAGGAAGGAGATGGATGCGAAGTGGGAGGACCGCGAGGAACAGCTCCGCATGTGTGAGTACACCCAGAAATGGGGGGGGCCATGGGGGGTGGTTTTCACTGCCTAGAGAAGAGCCCCCAGAATGCCACCCATCAGCAAGGTTCTGGACCAAGGGCCCCAGGGGTCCACACAGAAGAGCCGCATGGACACACTGCCGGCAGCCCATGTCTAACCAGACCGCAGGCCCGCTCCCTGCCTGCCCGCGGCCCTGCCAGGGTCCAGGAGGAACCTGAGCGGCTGGGCTTCTGCCGGGAGGACCCGGCTGGCGCCCCTGTAGCGGGGGAGGGGTCGGGTTTCGGCTCTAGCACCTCCCCCAGGTTGGATCTGAGGCGTGTCAGGCCCGGCTCTGTCCTCTGCAGCCGGAGGCCCACCCGGCTGGGAGCTGCGCGCGAGCCAGGAAGGCCTGGCGGCCCGGCAGCTGCTCAAGCACGGTTATGGGAGGCAGCCGAGGGCTGGGAAGAGAGTGTGCAGGGCAGAAGGCTGCTCCTCAGAAGGAGACATCTAAACTACATTTTTTTTTCAAACTAGCATTTGTTCTGATTCATGTGTTTTTCCAGTATAACTGTGGATAGAAATGAGGAAATCCTCCCCCTACGTGGTGTGGGATCAAGCGGCCTCAGGCAGCAGTCATCGCCGAGCGGGGTGTCCCTGTGGTTCAGGGACCCCTGGGAGGGCCTCCTGCCTGACCGCCAGCCCCTGGTCTGTGGGGCAGGCCGCTGCTGGTGCTAACGGGCCCTCGGGCCCTGCGGGTGGGTCTGCGGCTTATTTCCCGTGGCAGTGCTGGAGGTGTGCCAGTTCTCGAGGGACGCCTCTGTGGCCGAAGCGTGGTTGATCGCCCAGGAGCCCTACCTGGCCAGCCGGGACTTTGGACACACGGTGGACGGCGTGGAGAAGCTTATCAGGAGGCATGAGGCTTTTGAGAAATCCACGGCCAGCTGGGCCGAGCGCTTTGCCGCCCTGGAGAAGCCCACCACGGTGAGCCGGGGACAGGCCCCGGGGCACTCCGCAGCCTCAGAGGAGGGAGGACCTCAAGTCCGGAGCTCCAAGCCGGTTATTAGGCACCCACGGACACTGGGAAAGGCTTGGCAGGGGACAGAGCGGGACGGAAATGGGAGACGTAGAAAGCACTTCCGAACGCAAAAGATGAAAGGGGGAATTTCTAAAAGAGCAAACACCAGGTGTGCGAGGAGCTCTTTAGGGAAAGCTGGTCTGCCAGTGAGCAGGGTCTGCTCTGACACCCTGGGCCTTTTCTTCCCCTTAGCTTGAGCTAAAAGAACTCCAGACGCCAGAGAGACCCGAGGAGGAGAGTGGGTAAGTGTGGGGAGGGTCAGGCGGTGGATTTAGCAGGAGCTTTCTGCCCAGGAGGATGGGTGGGAAGGGAGGGGGAGGGTACCTTTCATCAGAAACAGGCCCCCTGACGTCTTAATAATACCTCTCACAGCTAGATCCCTAGCCAGAGAAATCTAGGGTGTCTGCAGCCTAAAGGCAGAGAGGAGCTTTGGTTTCCCCCGAATCGCGGGTGGCCCCAAGGCCTGGTGCAGGCAGAAACGCGCCCCTGCTCAGAGCCGCCTGAACACAAGGCCGTCGTGCCTACAGCCGTGTCCATTTCCGAAGAACCTGCCCTGACCTTTCTGATTAAGCAGCTCCTTGCTGAGCGCCTGTTGCCGGGAGGCCCGGACCAGGAGGGGGCGACCTGCTCCTGTGGGAAGAGTGGAAAGCCAGGTCCCGGCAGTCAGCACGGGCTTCGGGGAGGCGGTTTCTGAAGTGGGGCTGGGTCTTCCACAGGCCTCAAGAGGAAGAAGGCGAGACAGCAGGGGAGGCTCCCCGAGGTCCGCATCGCACGGCCACTGAGAGAACGTCCCCGGTCAGTGTCCTGTCCTTTTTGTCCGGTTCCTGGGAGTCCTTGGTGCCAGAACCCTCTCATCCCTACTAGGCTCAGCTGGGGCATAACGTGAGGACAGGCGTGCGGCACCCACACTTCCAGACTTCTCCAGATCAGTCTTCTTTTCCACTTAGGTTTCCTTAATTTCTAGAATAATTCCCCTCTCTCCTTCAACCCAAAAGAAACTGACATGCCAGCCCACTGACATGACTCTTAGTTTGATTTTATCTAGTCTAGTAAATTTTATTGTACAAACACATCACTATCTACGTTAGGAGAAAAAGTTGATCCAGGGAAGATTTATTTTTATATACCACCATTCTCCAATGTTCCCTCTCACTCCGTCTTTCACCCAGCACGCCCTACACGCACTCAGACACGCGCGCGCGCACTCTCACGCGTGCAGACAGACCATCTGATCTCACCTGCCCCAGCCACAGGCATTCAGGGCAGTGGAGGGGGGTGACCCAACCCTCCAGCAGAGCCTTCCCTCTGACCCCGAGCCCCCTCCCCTTCGCTCACCCCCGCCCCCCGGCCTGATGCCTGTGGGTGGGTTTGGATGTGGAGCTGACTCTGAAGCAGGAACAGACTTCAGGGAGCCCTGCTGGAGAGAGAGCGAGCCCCAGGGCTTCTGGGTCACAGGGCCAGTCCCCCCACCTTGCAGAAAAGGAGGGTGCCGCAGAGTCCTGGCTGACGGAAGTGTTGGGAGGGTCCAAGACAGACCAGCTGCCGAAGGCATGGGGCACATGGCTTCAGGAAGGAATAGGTCCGTTTGCTAAAAAGACCCAGGGTGTCCGTGCAGGGAGCCTGAGGCTGTAACCCCGATTTTGGAGAAATGCCCTGGGGAGCAGCTGAGAAGAAGACAAGACTTCAGCTTGTGCCTTGCATGGCTCACCAATGCATGTACCCCACCGGTCCAGCTGCCCGATAGAGCTTGCCTAAACCTTTAGGGAGATTGGTATTCTAGATGGAAATTTCTGATGCACCAGCCACCCCAGAAAAATGCACCTGCAATGAGTATTTCCCATGCAGAATCCCCGTCAGGTCTGCATGTCAGCCCTTCTCACACTTCACACACACCCCCTCCCACGCCGAGCACCCTCTGCCGCCTCCAGCCTGGCCGGAGGCCTCCCTTTCTGAGCCGCACCGGCCCTTCACGCCCAGCAGAGGGCGTTCCTGGGCTCCCACTGGAGGGCCTCTCCCAGAAGTGCCCTCTGAAGCGCCATCACCGCATGTGGGGTCTCTGGTGGACTTCGTCCCGGCCCCTATTTCCCAGAGACAGCCCCTCCTGGAAGGAGAGAGAACTCGGGGGACTGGCAGGAACTGTGGACGCTGGGGCTGGGGCTGTCGCACGCTGCCCGCGCTTCGGCTGCCCATCCCTGTGTGTCTCTGTGCGGTGGTGGCCTGGGTCTGCGGGCTCCTTTGTGACCACCTGTGCGACTCTGTGGTTTGTGTCATGTACGTCTGTGCAAATGTAATGGTGTGTGCGTCAGAGCTGCCTCCTTCCGGCACCTGAGTGTCACTGGGTTTGGGGAAATAAAATCTGCTTGGACCCAAGTGTCTCTGGAAGGAGGGAGTGAGCCTACATTTGAGACCCTTCCCAGAGAGCCGGCCACTGCGCCAGGGGGAGAAGACCTGTGTTTGGTCCAGGAAGAAACCAGATGGCAAATCCAGTGAACACCAGGCCTGAGGCCTCACGGGAACAAATTTCCTGCTGCTACTCCTTCCTGAGCCCTTTGCCGGGCTTTATGAGGATCTCCAATTGGTCTTTGATCTGAGAAGAGAGGAAACTTGGGTCCCATGCAGCCTGGGACGCCTTTACAGAAACCGCAGGCCTCTCCCGGGAAGGGCTGGCAGCGCACTGCCACTCCTCCCCGGCCCGGCCCCAGGGCACGGTGGCTCTCCTGCTGTCCCCTGTGTGTGGTCTGGTGCGGGTGCCCTGTAGGATAGAACCATGCGGTGTTGCTTTCTGTGAAACCCGTCACTAGTGCACGCTGGCTTCCTGCTTGGGGGAGCGGCTGGGGGCGGGCCAGGCACCCGCAGCCCTGCCTAGCCGGCTACGCACCACGGGGATGGGGGGCTCAGGCCACTGGCCCCAGCTCGGTCCTCCCCTGCCCGGGTGTGTGCATGCCGTCCGCGTCAGGCTGTTCCTCAAGTACATCACTGTACGATGAACTGCCTCCCTCACCACCTTTGCGCATTAGCACACGTTCTGGTTAAAAAAAAAAAAAAAAAAATCCCTACAGGTAAGTGTGTGAGAGGCCAAGCAGAAAAAAAACAAGGTATCACAAAAGCCAAACTCCTGGAGTGGAAGTCAGGACTTTTGGTTCTAGTCTCTAATTCTGGAGGAGCCTTCCTGCGTGATTTTAGACAAATCCCCTAATGCTCCTAGGTCTGCTCCCCTTTATAAAGCCCTGTACAGAAAGTCTGGAACACTCCTGTGTGTCAGAAATGCGCCTATGTAAAAGGAGAGGTGAGAGGCGGCTTTCCCTCTCTTCTGGTCTCAGCCTTAGTTCAGAGGAGCCTGTTGGCATGTCAGGTGCTAGCTGGTGTGAGGCTGGAGAGGGGAGGGGTGTCGGGCTGGAGTGTTGGCCTTTGCCCTTGTTTGGCGGTGAGAGGCAGGGTTGGGCCTCAGCTCTGGCGGAGGTCTGCACCCTGAACGGGGCCCCAGGGTGCTGGATGGGGGCCTGGCGGCAGGCCGAGCCATGCCCCTTCCTCTTAGTGCCTGAGGCACAATCACCCTAATACCCCCTGACTTGTGCCCCCATCCTGGGTGTGGCTCTGGAAAGGGCTCGGGGGTCTTGTTAAGCATCCTCATCGTCTGGAGCCTCGGTGCCTCAGAATCCCTGGTGTAGCATCTGTGGTGACATGTGGTTGATTTCACGGAGGACAAGCGGTATCGCAGTGGGTCCAAGTCGCTCCAGGCTTAAGGGTCCCCAGCCGACGGTGCTGGGATGTCTTCTGCACACTGCATGTTTCTTGGCTTTGGGATGGGAATTGGGGCCTACATGAGGATCTCTCCCAGCGGGGCAGCTGCGACCATGTGAGGGACATCTCTGAAAGGGACTGGTGCTCCTGGGGCTGTGACAAGAGCGAGTCAGTGTTCGGGGCCAAGGTGTGGGTGGTCCTGCCCCACCTGCCTCAGGGACATGAGGCTACCCCAGCAGGCGACCGCTGGGCGCTGTTGCTATCAGGCCCTTCGCCGGCTGGCCGTGGCGAGCTCTTAGCCACGCATAGCACACAGACGTCCCTCTGAGCGTGCCCTTCCGAGGCTGCCTGCTGCTGGCTGCCCTGGGGAGGGCTGGGCAGCTCATCCGGGAGAAGAACGGGCGGTCGAGCGGCCTAGGCCCCACGCCTCTCCCTTCTGGGGTCTCAGAGGTTGCTATGGCTTCAGGGAAGTGACCGGCACTTGCAGATGTGAGGGACATGTCCCCGGCCCGAGCGGGCCTCTGGGTCGCAGCCAGGATACCTTTCAGACCGGGCCTGGCTGGCTCCGGCCACCGTCACCCCCTTGGCAGGCTGGGCAGCTGCCCTCCAAGCGGCCTCCCCGGTGGGCAGCCTGAAGCTTTACTCCGCAGCCAGAGGCCCAGCTCCCTGTCCTTGGATGGAAGGGACATGAGTGTGTGTGGAGCCGCTGTGTTTCTTCTTGCCTGAGCAGGCTTTCTCGATCCTTCCTCCTCGGGAGGCCCGGCAGAGCTGCTGCTTCAGGCGTTTCCCAGCCCAGGGGAATCACATTTGCTCATAATGAGCAGAAGGGGCCTGTGCTGCCCTAAACCTGGGCGTGGCCCTGTGTCCCCCGGGGGCCTGCGTGAGCGGTGGCGGAGCGGGGTCTGCCTGCAGTCGGGAACTGCACGCTGACACCCCAGGCTCCTTCCGGACCAGTGTCCGCCGCCGGCTGTGTCCAGCTCCCTGGGCTGTGGCCACACGTGATCCTCTTGGCCCGGCTGCTCCAAAGGCTACCCCTAAATTCTTTCTTCCAAGTTGTGTTTCAGAGCATCCCAGATACTGACAGACTCAGGACGGAACGCAGTTAACCTTGGAGGCATCTCAGAAATGGGGTTTGAAGCTGCCAACTTAACCACTGGGTGTCAGATCTGGATGGGGGAGTGGGCATCTTGTCTCGTTAATCTGAGTCGCTGGCTGAGTCACCATGGGCTGGAGCAGCCACCAGCTCCTCCGGGGCAGAGGGACCAGAAGAGCCCACACTGCTGGCAGGAGTAGTGAAGACCGCCTCCACGGAAGCCTCGTTGTTCTTCCACCCGTGATGGCAGTGGGCCAGGTCCCCACCCCTGTCTGAGGGGACCCGCACTTTCCCCCTCCTTTCCCCTCACTTCACCTGGTGCCCTCCTCCACCCCCATCATCTTCCCTGGTGTCCCAGTTGTCATCTCAGATGGACGGCTGGCCCCCAGGATCCGGTGTGGGGCCACCCTGCCCCCTCATCCCACCTCCCGTGGGAGCCCCCCACCCGGGTCGCTCCTGCCTGCCTTCTCTCCCTGTAGGCATTTGTCTCTGCTGACCCTGAGTTGCCATCTCTTCATTTCTTCTTTCAACTCAACAAAGCATCTCTTTTTCCTCTCTTGTAAACAACTGTCTTATGAACTGTCTCCTCAGCCTGCCTGCCCACAGTCCTTCCCACCTCTTTCCCAGAGGACCAGCGCCCAGACATCAGACACGAGGAGGAGCGTGCAATTCTCGGCCGCAGAAGTGGACGGCTTCCCCCACCTCCATTTGATAGCCTTGCTTTGATTTCCCCAGGCACCCAGCCATAGGTCTCCCGTGGCCCCAGACCCCCGCTCCAGACCCTCCAGGTGTTCTCTGACTCATCCCACATCAGCAGGCTTGGCCCTCTGTGACGGAGAACCGCTCTGGGCAGGGGCCCCCTCTGGAGCGGTAGTCCTGCCCCTCGTGCAGCAGGAGTCTATAGGAAGAACTTGGGAGTTTGGGACCAAACGATCTGCTTCCTTGACGTGCCACTCACTAGATGTGTGGCTGAGCAAGTTACTCATTCTCCTTGACCCCTACTTTCCTCAATCTATAAAATGGGGGTGGCGATGATACCTGCCTCACAGGTGTGAGCAGGCGGAGCGAGAATATAGGTAGAACTTCAGGCATCTAGGAGAGGATTTCAGCCTTCATATCCCCCTTCATTTTCTTGTCCCTCACTGCAGTCCTGTGTCTCTTAAAAGAAGCCTTCTCCATATGAAGTCTAACATCCATTGCCAAGGCCCTCCCAAACCAACCTCCCCGGAGCACTTCCCCCTTGATCCGCCTCGGTGTGCCTCCCAGGCTCGGTCCTCGCTGTGAGATCAGATGGCGAGACCAGCGCATCACAAGGTAGAATGGTGTCTTCCTGGGGTGCACCCTCGTGGCCTGGTTCTCGCTTGTCAGCATCTCCTTTAGAGAAGCCCCCTCACTTGTGTTACCTTGCTTGTTAATACATCTGGGTTTACCGAACATCTTCTAGAACCTCCAAAGCATCCTGTGGTCCCAGGCCAGGTGATTTTTCTCCCGGGAGCTGGGGAGTTGGTCCTCTGTGCCTCTACGCCCCCAGCTGGCTGGGCCTGGAAGTACACCTTCAGCTCCTTTAGTCCAGAGCAGAATACCCATCTTGTCCCTCTTCTTCTGCCCCTTCTTGAACCTTCTTTGTGGTCCTCTGCCTACCTCACCTGCCCAAGCCAGCTTCCTAGCAAGGCAGGACCCTAAAAAGTCAAGCTTATTAGACTCCGAAAAGAGGTGGCCATCCCCTGCCCATCAGGAACTGAGAGGCCTTTCCCTGCTTGACTACAGTCCTGTGAGATCCTAAAAGCTTCTCCTGTCTGTGCCTTTCCCACAGGGGTCTCCAGTGCTGCCTGTCCCCTGCCCTCCTCTGACCGCGCGATCCCAGCAGCCAACACACAAACCCTCCTCTCAGATGCCCCCACTTCAGCCCCCTGTTCCCCAAACCGGAGAACCTGGCTCCACGCTGCTCACAGCACAGCCTGACTCCAGCCCCCACCCTGGGCCCTTCTCCCTCGGGCTGTCACTGCCATTTATCGGCTAGACTGCCCAGCTGCTCCAGCCTGCCACAAGATTTTCCTCCAGCCCCCCTCTCTCAGCCCCTCCGAGCGGCAACCCCAGCAAGGCACCCTCAGCAGGGCGGGCGGAATCTGTGCTCCGTCCTCATGAGCCGGGGGCTAAAGCAGCAGGCCTCCTGCCTTTCGGCACAGAGGACGGAAGGGAGTCTTAGACCATCTCCCCTCTCCAGGGCCCTTTGGCAGAACCTGCCTGTCTTTACAGCCACTCAAGTAGCCAGCTCTGGGCCCCCCTCCTCACCTAGCATCCCCTCCTCCCGTTCTGCTCTTCACACGTCCCTCCCTCGTAGGGGGAGGCAGACTCTTCATACCCCAGCATGGCACGGTTCCAGGGGGCAGCAAGAACACGCTTCCCACCGCCCGTCCCTCCCCCAGCTGCTTGTAGAAAGAGGGCCTGGGAAAGGAAGACCCTCCTGCCCCGCGTTTCTCATCTGTGGTTCCTCCCTTAGCCCCGAAGAGCAGCTTGGCCAGCCCTGGTCCTGGGAGGGGGGAGGGGGCACCGGGGGCTGCTGCCAAACACTCCTCTTACCCTCAGGCTGGGCTCTTGCTCAGGCCTTGGCCTTCAGGGCAGAAGGGACAGGCTGGCTTTTAAATTGTCTCCACACAGTCAAGAGCACAGAAGAAACCTTTGCAGACATTGGAAAACCCTGTTTTCTAGAACAAACCCATGACCCGGTCATTTAACTTTTGACCTTGCAGGCTGTGGCCTCTGAATGCCCCTGCTGGGGAGTGGGGGTCAGACACTCAGGAGGAGGAAGCAGGAGAAAGGCTAAGATGAAGTTGGGGGGCAGTCCTGGAAAAATCCGCCTTTATTTTCAGAGGACGGTTCCAGAAAGGAAGGAAATGGCAGCACGGGGAGAATATACGGACACAGTCCCCAGTAAAAACCCCTGCAGAGGGCAGGGGCTGAGGGAGAGAGACACACAGGGCTGTGAGGGTCTTTTCTGACGCCCCCGCAGGTGCAGGGAAAGCTCTGGCCCACCAGGAGGAGCAGTACAGCCAGATGGAAAGGCAGGGGATGAAGAGGCTTCGATTTCTGCATTAATAACCCACCCCCCACCAAGCTTTATATCCAAGCCAGAAGGGGGGCCTGATTGAGACCACAGAAGCAGCCCAAACCCAGGGTCCCAGTCTCATCCCTGCCATCCCTGCCCTTCCCCACTGCTAGAGGATGGTCCAGACAGGGCTTTGGGGCCTCTAGATCCTTGTGGCCATGGAGCGCTAGCTCACTGCAGACATTTGAAGATACGAGTACTACAGATGAATAAAGAGTGCGAGCTAGCCACAGCTCTCGTGGGGCTCTAAGACAGGAAAAGGTGAAAGACCAAAAAACAAAGCACAAAAAAACCTTTGCCTTCTAATTCTGGAGGGCAGGCTCTCAATCACTTCTGATACTTATTAGCTGTGTGGTCTTGGGTAAGTCACTTAACCTCTCTGAGCATAGATTTCCTTGTAGAGTGAAGGTATTAGACTAGGTTAGTGGTTTTCAAACTTTTCAGTCTTATTATCCTTTCTTTTAAGGAGATCTTACTGGAACCGCAACTTAAAACTGTGTATTGGACGGTCCTAATTTGATGGGATCCAAACCTTTCTTGCAGACACCGGCACTGAGCCTCTCCCTCCATTGCTTTACTACCACCTCGGGCAGTCCTAGGTCACTTTCAGCTGTTGAAGAGTCTACCCAGTGTATCTCAGCTGAAAGCTTCCACCCGCTGTCCGATGTTGTGTCCACCTTCTCCCATCCTCCATTTCTCTATTTCAGGTTTGAGCTGTGGTCTGAAGGACCCACAACGAGGAGCACAGGGTCTCTGCTCTTCTCTGGCTTCTCCAGGCCTCCACTTTCAGTTGGGGGGCAAGCGGCAGGGAGTAGCAAAGGGGCCGTGGCTCCTGCCCGGGGCGGCCGTGGTCCTCCTGGGCTGATGCCCTTGGTCCTTCAGGCGTCCAGACGTGGCCAGCTCAAGGACCTGCAGGACCCTTCCCACCTGGTGCTGAGGTCTCCAGCAGCCAGGCCTTGAGACAGGGCCCTAACAAGCTGGCTCAACCCAGGCTGTCTTCGTTGGTGCCCCTTTGGCACACACAAGACCTGCCCGTTCGTGCCCCGCCCAGCAGTGGGGAGGCTGGCTGCCCCCTGCTGCTCCCATCTGTCCTGCCCTCTTCTGCCAGGGGCACAAAGGCAGATCCCGAAGGTCCCTGCAGATGGGGACCAGGTCTGCTCCCCTTCTCGTGGACATCTGCCTCCACTGGAGGCCCTCACTGGGCTGAGCAGGGGCCGGAGAGCACCCCGCTCCCCAGGGAAGTGCAGGGAGGTAAAAGCCACAGTACCCACCAACCTCCAGCAGTGACTCCTCCTCAGTGGGGATTCTCAACAAGAGCTGCTCATTAGAGAGTGTGAAAAGCTTATTCAGAACTACCACTGTGCTGACCCCCCTCCAGGGCGTGTTCTGTGAAAGCTCCTGAGGTGATGGTAGAAGGCAGCTGGGGTTAGGAGCCACTGCCCGGTGGCTCCAACAAGTCCCAGTCCAATGATGGGGGCAGGACCAGTTAGCCTGCACCGTGACTCAGGAGGACCTAGGTTCTCCCTTCGTGAGGTGGTAAGGGAGACTTAGGGCCTGTCTCCTTGGCTTTGGGAACTTAGACACAAGCAGGTACCAGCAGAGTCCCCATTCAACATCCTACTGGACATTTTTCACACCTGTGTTAGCACAACTCTTCATAGGAAATCTTGCTGGATCCTTAACTCGGTTGGAGGGGCTGGAGTGAGAGGCAGTGAGCCAGGGCTTGGCCAGCTGCATTGGGAAGGTCTAGCATTGAAACCATCACCCAGGCCCTTCAGCTGACTCTAAGCAGCTCCATCGTGTTGGGGGTGGGGGGAGGGGGAGTGGGGATGGAGTCGGAGGCACGGACAGAGTCTAATAGTGGCCCTGCAGGTCAAGGGAGAGCCAGAAAGGAATGAGGCTGGGGGGTGGGGGGCTCAGCCTTCCCAGTCCTGCCCAGTAGTCACCCCTGGGTCTGAACCCCTAGCAAGGTGTGCTCCTCCCATATGCCCCTGAGCAGGGGGAAGAAGAGAGGCAGTGGCCTCAGGACCTGCAGCCGCCACTCCTTCCGGGGTCGCAGGAGAAATCCAGTGGGGATGAGAGGCCGGCCACGGAGCCTCTCTTTAAGGTCCTGGACACGCCTCTGAGCGAGGGTGATGAGCCTACAACACTGCCGGCCCCGCGGGACCATGGGCACAGCGTGCAGATGGAGGGCTACCTGGGACGCAAGCATGACCTGGAGGGACCCAACAAGAAGGCATCCAACAGGTGTGTGTGGGAGGGGCCCCTGCGGGGAGGCGTGGCTCCCGGGGACTTCTCCCGTCTACAGAGCCTCGGCAACATGGGCATATGGCAGGGGAGGGAGAGGGGGCCCTCTGCCTCTGGTCTGAGAGCTCCTGGGCCCCCCCTTTGGGCCAGCCCAGGGGCTACTTGGCATGATGAGGAGAGTCCTGTGCCCTTGTACAAGTTTCTCAGCCCTTGCCTCCCCATTTGTAAAATTGGGATGAGAACATGCCTCTTTGGTGCAGATCCCAAGCCTGGCACAGAGGAGGTTCTCGGGGAATACCAGCTGTTATTATCTCAGGGCTGGGTAACAGCACATCCTTGACCAAGGCCCACTTAACCAGTCTGGGCCCGTTTCCCCAGCTGTAAGGCAGGGGAGGATGGAGTTGGCTTACATGCCTTCCGG
This sequence comes from Procyon lotor, assembly GCA_028646535.1. Taxonomy (NCBI): domain Eukaryota; kingdom Metazoa; phylum Chordata; class Mammalia; order Carnivora; family Procyonidae; genus Procyon; species Procyon lotor. Next base: position 90,953,894 of record CM053609.1, on the reverse strand, counting down.
AGGTCCCTCCCAGGGCTGTCCTGCAGGAGCTCGGTGACCCTGAGGAACTCATTCAAAGGCCATGTCCTTCAGGGCTGCTGCTATCCAAGGTCCCTGGGTGGGTGCCTGTCTTCAGGAAGCTCTCGAGGGTTGTGGGATCACAGGGCAGCATCAGGAGGTTGAAGCCAGCCATGTTCGGGCCAAGTGCAGTGCACTTGCCTGGGCTGGGAGGGGACTGGGAGACATGCTAAAGCTCATTCAGATCCCAGAATGGGGGCCCCAGCACCCCAAAGAAGCTCATTATTTATACAGAGTCCACCAGAACAGGGGAAACTAGCATTTACTGAGCACCTACAATGTGCAAGGCATCGTTCGGACTGATAACATCTTCACAACCACCCTGGGATGTCAAGGTTTCTATTTCCCAGACAGAGAAACAATTTCAGAGAAATCATTTATTTGAGGCAGCATTTTACTCCAAGACCCAGCTCCTTCTTAGCAACTGCTCTCTTGGGCTCCAGGCTCAAAGCAGGTGGTGAGGCTGCAGGAAAGATCGGAGCTTTCCTGGAGGATCTTTCTCTGGGTGTCAGAAATCTGGGTCCCCATGAAACGGCTCTATAGCCAGCCCGTCCAGTACAGGTCAAATTTGTTCTTTGAACTTGTGGTCTTTCCTCCCCATGAGCCCAACAAGCTCTCCACCTCCCTGACCTCCAAGGCCGGGGGGAAGGGGGGGCCGAGGGGGGCAGAGCTTACCGTTGCCTTGTTCCCCAGCCCTCATTCCTGTGAAGGGTGAATAGGCACCATGTTTCTCATTAGTCGGTCAAGGAGCTCAGGTTAGCCTACCTGTGAGCTCATAAGCTTGTGACCAAACATCAGCTGAGTTCTGATTTGCACAAATGTGTTTCTTTAAAAAGCACTTATACAGTATAATGGGCAGATCTCAACAAAACGAAAAATAACCAGAACAAAATCCTGCTCTGCTCCCTTCAGTTCTGTGGTGAGAATCACGTACGTTCCTGAGTACAGAAGGGCTTTGAAAGTTAAGTTTACACTTGGTCCTAGACTCACTAATCCTACCTTTAGACATGTACCTCAAGGTAAGATCCAAGTTATAGTGAAGATTTATGCATGAGTGTTTATCACATTGCTGTTTAAATTGCAGTTTAAATTTCCACTAATTACAAGACCCGCCAATAAAGGGATTATATATAGAATGGGATAGCATATAGCAATTCAAAACCATTTTTAGGAAAGATCTGAAGGATATGTGAAAATACTCATGATATAGTGTTAGTCTTTTTTTTTTTTTTTTTTTTAGATTTATTTTAGAGAACAAGAGGGCACGAGCAGGAGGGGCAGAAGGGGAGGGAGAGAGAGAATTTCCAGCAAACTCCCCCTAAGCATGGAGCCCAATGCGGGGCTCAATCTCAGGACCCTGAGATCATGATGTGAGCCGAAAGCAAGATATGAAAAAAAGGCTATGAAACTGAATATACACTATAACCCAATTTTCATTATATATGTGAATAGAAGAAAATGTGACTATGTGAGCAGAAAGACTAGAAGAAAATAACTAAAATGTTGACAATAGCTAACTTTCAGTAGTGGAACTACATAGAGGTGCTCTCCATTTCCTTTAACTGTAAAATTGTATAATAAAAAAGGTGAAGCCCTAAGAACCCATCGTAGGGGTGCGTGACCGGCCGGCCGGCTTCTCCGCAGGTCGTGGAACCACCTGTACTGTGTGCTCCGGGACAGCGAGCTGGCCTTCTACAAGGACGCCAAGAACCTCGCGCTGGGGGTGCCCTACCACGGGGAGGAGCCCCTGGCCCTGAGACATGCCATCTGTGAAATTGCAGCCAACTACAAGAAGAAGAAGCACGTCTTCAAGCTGCGGTGAGACCCCCCCCACCCCGTCCAGCGCCCCTTCCCGGGCGGCTCAGTTTGGTGGTAGTGGCTGGACCTGAGCCTGGGGTGGGGGTGGGGGGGACCCAGCTCCCTCGGGGATTTTTCGAATCAGCGTAGAGTCCAGCTGTTCACCTCTGTCAGCGGTGCTCTGCTGCCTGTGAGGGTTCCGGCTGCTCTCCAGGCAGAGGTGGCCGCCTAGCAGGAAATCCTCTTTTGTCCCAGGCTGAGCAACGGCAGCGAGTGGCTCTTCCACGGCAAGGACGAGGTAAGTGCACAGCCGCCTCGCCCAGACCCCTGCTGCCCAAGGAGCAGCTGTCCCCCTCCCGCTGGCAGTCCTGGGGGCCCGCCCCTCCCTGGTGGCCCATGGCCCTCCCGCTCCCGCAGGAGGAGATGCTGTCCTGGCTGCAGGGTATGAGCACCGCCATCAACGAGTCCCAGAGCATCCGCGTCAAGGCACAGAGCTTGCCCCTGCCCTCAGTCACCGGCCCCGACGCCAGCCTTGGCAAGAAAGACAAGGAGAAGAGATTCAGCTTCTTCCCCAAAAAGAAGTAGCCTCTCTGGCGCCCTGCCGGCAGGACCGGGCCTGCATAAGGACTGGCAGGGCGCCCGTGGCCTCGGCTCGGCCCAGCCCGGCCCGGTCCTCCCCCCGCTGCCTGCGCCTGCCTGCTCCGACCTCGACGGTCGTGCCGATGGCGGCGGCCTGGGACCGCTGCGATCCCTGCGATCCCCGCCGGCTCCTGCCTGCCTCAGCTCCCGTGCAGCCCAGGCTCTCCCGAAGGCCAGGGGCCCCTGGGGCAGGAAACGGTTTCCCAGGCACCCGCCCTCCTCTCCTACCCGCCCCCTCCTCCCGACTGAGGGCCCTCAGGCCCTCAAGCCCCACAAAAGCTGGAGAAGACAGAGGAGGTTCCTCAGATGCTGCCCACTCCCAAAGCAGGCCTTGCTTGGGGCCACCTCCCATGACACCGCCAGGGAAAGGGAAGAGGACACCGGAAATGCCTGCCCCGCCCCTTAGGGGCAGGAGGAAGGAGCTTCAGGTAGGCACCCAGGGTTCTAGCTCTAGCCAAGGAGCTGCTGGGGACCCTGGGGACACAAGGGACCTCTTCCCCACGGGGCTCCCTTGAAACTGGGACACTCACCTCAGGGGCCACCACATCCCTTCCCCCTTCTTGCTCTCACCAAAAAAGGGGGGGGCACCTCCCAAGGTTGATGGGTCCTAAATGCAAGGGCCTCCCGCTTCCCCAGGTGCCCTCTGCTACCGCCACAGGTGGTAAAAGGGAGGGAGAAGCTCTCAAGCTGGTCCTCTTGAAACAAGAGAGCAGCGCAGGGCTCAGAGGGGAAGGAAGCAGACCTTGACATTGCCCAAGGCTCTGCCTCTCCACTCTGGGATCCTCCCCCACGCCCAGCCAAACCAGCACTGTCCAACTCAGACCCAGAGTCCCTTAGGGACAGTACGGGTCCCCAGGCCGAAGATGGACAGCCAACACTTGCAGTAAAGCAGCCCAAAGCCAAAGGCCCCGTGTGTCGTGCCTGAGGACACAGCAAGGCTCACCCCTCTCACTCGGGGGTGGCAGCCGGAACCACCCACGTCACACCACCGCTGGAAAACTGGGACAGATGCAGGGGGGCTGGGCCAGGAAGGTACAGCACCCCTCGCTCAGCTTCTCCTGAAGGTCCTGGTCAAGTCACACGGGTACAAAGGCCACCAAACGTCTAACACACCCTTCCCCAAGCCCAGCCAAGAGGGGCCCTGTGCCCCAGGGGGAGCCTTCCCCCGCCTTCCCTGTGCTGTGAAGGTCAGACTTCTGGGGGAAAGGGGGCACTCGTTCCCACGGAGACCCCACCACCACTCTGAGAGCAGGATAGCTCCAGCCCAGCATCTTAACTGGGTCTAGGTCCGAGAAGGGTCCAACTGGGGGCAGCGGTGTTTCCCCCTGAAGAGACCCTAAAGCCCTGGAGCCTACAGCTGCTGCTTTATCATCTTTCCTGTGAGGAGCCTTAGAGACATGGAGAGGATTCCTCTGGAAAGGGGCTGAGGTTCAGGTAGCAACCAGAGGGGGAGGCATCCAGAGTTATCTGGCCTTCCCAGGAGCCCCTTGTGCAGGCACAGCTTAGATCAGAAGCACTAGGTCCGAGGGTAGCTAGCTACCTTCAGACAAGAACAGCAGGAGGGAAGCTCTCACGGGAGCCTGACATCCCCAGGTCAAGGGGTCCCACCTTTGGAGCCAGGGTCTCCCCTTGGCCTCTCTGCATCTAATCTTACACCCCTCTTGGCGTCCACAGCGAAGCTAGTATACACCACTCACCAGCCTCCTCCTCCCTCTGGGGAAGCCGAGGCAGGAAGCCGTGCGCTGACTCCAGGCACCAGGCAGCGAAGGCCTCTGGGGCATCCACCGCCACGCCCTGCTCCAGGGCAAACAGCCCGCTCCTCACTGCAGGGCAGGTACTGGCCACAGTCTCCCTCACCACTTTCCCCGGGCCAGTCTAGGGAGACAAGGGGCCCCCCCCTCCCCTCCAAGATGTGTGCCAAAGTAGCAACTGAGGTGAGAAACTCCCAGCAAGTAATTCCACAGTCCAAAGACGGAAAGGGCCCCAAAGGAAGAGGCAGGATCCCAGCACCCCAAGGCCCCCAGACTGGACAAGGGCTGCATGTGAGCCACCGGCTCTGGCCAGCGCCCCAGGCTTCCCTCCCCATCACAGGCCCCGAGACACTCACCCAACGGCATTGAAGCCCCGGGAGCCCAGCTCTGGGAGACCGTGCCACAGGGGGCAAAGGTCCTGGCACCCTGGCGAGGGTTTTCCCCTGTGTACACTTTCTACTCTGCAATTGTCCAACGGTGTTCCCAGACGAGGCTGACCCACTGCAGTCCGCACCAGCACAACAGGCTTCCTCCCCAGCGGCTTAGAGGAAGGGCCTTCTGGGCATGCTCAGGTGGTCCTCCTTCCCTCTCCTTCCCTTTCAACCCCTGGCCTCAACTGATCAGCTGGGGGCGGGCGTGCGTGCGTGCGTGCGTGTGTGTGTGTGTGTGTGTGTGTGTGTGTGGATGGTCGTCAGGCTCTCCCCCAGCCCCCACAACCGGAAGCTTGTGGAAGGCCCCGCGTCCCCACCACACCCCTTCTCTTTCCTGCCTATCGGAGGGCAGCTACCCAGGGTCCCCAAGGTTGCTCCCGGATCTCTCTCTCCTTCCTTTAGCGGGAGGGGGCAAGGATCCAGAGGACCATATGGCCCGGTCCCTTGGACAAGCAAGCTCAGGGAGGACACAAGGGAGGAGGCAGCTCCACAAGACTGCAACCCTGGGGGGCACAGACCACACAATCTGGCGCTGGCCCTGGGGCCAGCTGGGCCTCGTCCTCCACCTGCTCAAACGTGCTTCCACCAACCGGAGAAAACCCATTTACTAGTTTTTCTAATAAATCAATAATGCTCCATCTTTCTCTCACTTTGACTAGTTTTGTTTCCCTCTGCATTGGACCAAGAAGGGTGGCTGAATGAGCCAGGGCAGGGAGGGACCCCCACAGCGACTGAGGGAGAGCCCGGCCGGAGACCCTGACCACTCACTCACGCGGTCGAGCGTCGGGAGGGCCCGCGGGCAGCCCTTCCCCACAGAGCTCCGCACCGAGCTCTTGGCCTTCACTGGCCAGCAGCATCACCAGAAGTGCCCTGCCCGAGATTCATCTCCGGGGGTGGGGGTGGGGGTGGATTGGACTAGGTGGATGAAACCAGCATCACCATTTTTCAAAAGTCTCCACCAATGAGTCCTGGTGGTAGTGAGGGAGCCAGCGGGCGGCTCCTGGGCTCCACTCCCACGTAGATGGTTGGGGGTCACCTGGCGAAAGTACTCACTGCAGCCCTCCCCTCTCCCCTGGAGAAGCTGGAGTCGGGGAGTCCGAGAAGCAGTGCATCATCCACTTTCTGCAAGTTGTAGATGAGGGAAAAAAGCAAGAGTTCAGGTGACCCGGCTAATCAATGGCAGGGCTGGGACCAGAACCTGGGTGTCCTCTCACCTCAGTACCTTTGTGGCTCCTGAACATCAAACCCCAAGGCTGACAGGAGCCAACTACCCCCAACCCCAGGAGCAGTGGCCACAGAACATTCAGGACAGTGAGTAGCTCTGCCGTCTGCTGCTGCCTAGGAAGGGCCTCCCCTGGCCTCCACTCTCCCCCTGACCTCTTCAGACTCTGCACGACCGCCTTCAGGTCGAGTCTGCCCCGCAAGACCAGAAGCTCACAGAGCCCTGGCCCGGCGGACCCGAGGGAACACTTGCCCGCAGGAACAGGCCAAACGAGGCCGGTCCACCAGAGAGAGGGCAGAAAGCCCAATCGGAGATCGGCAGGCACTCCTAGCGCTTTTGAGAAAAGACGTTTTGAGAATGGGATGAAAACTGAGGCTCCCTCCCAGAAAAAATGCACTCGCTCTCCTCACGTGACGTTGCAAGTCACCCCAAGATAACATCTAGGCTCCAAGTTTAGAATCCTTGTCTCCTACGATGTCTCCAGGGAACTACAGAGGGAGAGAAAAGGCACCAGACATTGGAAATTTCTGCCCATTCAAAAAATGTTCATTTCCTCACCTTCTTTAGTCCAACATCGGTCCCTGAGGAAAAGAGCCCAAGGCTGGCACGATGTCCTTCCCCCCACCCCGCCCCCTACAGGACACCAGGCCGGGGCGGGCAGAGGACAGCTTCCCTCCCGCACGCCCCGCTGCCCGGCCTCCCCTGTAAGCATCCTGCTGCAGGAAGGAATGTGGCAGGAGCCACCACACGGCCTGCCTCCCTCCCCCGCCCCCCAGCGAGACCCAGTGAGGAGCCACACACAGGTCGGTTGGTGAGCAGCGGTTATTGCACCAGTGGCAAATAATGAAATGTATATACGTGAGCAACCACCACGGGGTCAGCAAGACAACCCACAAAAGTACCTGAACGGAGTCCATTACATTCTTCACAGGAGAGGACTCAACCACCGAAGAACACACACTCACACATGCGCAAATACACCACAGAATGGGAAGCAATAAATTATGGGCCTTATTCCTGCCTGGATCCGAAGAAAAGGCACAATTAAAGAGCCAAGCCTCCCAGGCCACCTCCCATGGCTCCCCTGGGTGGGCTCTTCAGCCTGGCAGGGGTCAGCCCGACACCGGAGGCCTGAGCACGGCCGGCTCCCCCTGGGAAGAGAAGAGCTTAAATACTCGGCTTCTTACTAGAGAACTATATACAAGGGAAGTGGCCACACTGGCCTCGGTGGGTAGGAGGGCTCGGCTGGCCCTATGAGAGTCACCACGAGCCCTGGGGAGCGCCGGGCCATTCCCAGCAGGTGACGACACTTGCTGAGCACGCCAGAGTGTTCTTTTAGGGGCTCATGCGAGCTGGGGGGGCCCAGGCTTGTGGGCAAGCCCACCAGGGTTCCTGTGCGTCCCCATGCCACGCAGCTCCTCCCTCTCCCGGGACTCCGAGTCAACCTACGGAGTTCAAGGCCTGGAATTTCTCCCGCAGGTTTCTCACTCTGCCCTGCTGGCCTGGGTCCGCTGGGTCCCTGGGACCCTCTTCCTTTGGCCAACACTCCGGACTCCTGGAAATTCCAGACTCCTGGAAATCCAGGCCCCATCCCACCACGGCTGCTGGTGAGCTTGGTCCTTGCCCGCTGCCCTCCTCCGACCCCCCAGCGGGGCAGGGCAGGGGCCCCTTCTCCATGACAATCACCCGCCGGTTGTTCTCCAGGGTGAGGTCTGCCGTGACGTACAGAGCCTCCTCACCGACCAGCCTGCTCTGGGGCAGCCTCCCGGGAGGCTCGGGCAGGGCGGCCTCGGGGCCCCCCCGGCCTCTCCTGGCGCCCACACTGGAGCAGCGGCCCACCCTGCCCGCCGGAGGGGGCTCCACCATGTTCTCGGGCGCCGAGCGGCTGCGGTTGACGGGCGGGCCGCGGGGCCGGCTGCCCTCGGCCTGGAACGCCTCGTCGTGGGAGGCGTACTTGGAGCAGAGCTCTCGGACATCAGGCCAGGTGAAGGTCTCGGTGTCGAAGGGGCTGAGGGGGCTTCGAGAGGAGGGCCGCGCCCCAGGAGAGGTGGTCCCGGCAGCAGTGGGGCTGAAGGAGAAGTGTCGAGGAGAGCCGGGCTTGGGCGGGCTATGCTCCTGGGCCACCGTCTGCTCATCGCTGGGGAGGGACAGCACCGGCTTTCTCTTGCCTGTAAAGAGAGAGTAAGTGGACTGAATCACCGGGCGGGAGGAGCGGGGGCAAGAGGGGTCTCTGCACTGCCTTTTGCTCACGCTCCTGGCAAGGCTGCTTACTGGGGTTTTGGTTGTGAGGGGAGAGAAACCACATTCACCATCCATGGCCCCTTTATTGATGGGCAATGGGTGGGGGGGATGCCTGGGTGGCTCAGTTGGTTAAGCATCTGCCTTCGCCTCAGGTCATGATCCCAGGGTCCTGGGATCGAGTCCTGCATCAGGCTTGTACTCTGTCAAATAATCTTAAAAAAAAAAAAAAAAAAAAGGAGGGGGCAATGGGAAAAATGAAGAAAAGGCAGTGAACAGTCAGGAGTCAAAGGAAAAGACGAGAGCCTCTACTGTCCTGGAAGAGAGGGCCGGGGCCATGTTTCCTCCCAAGGTCCCCGTTCCACAGGAAGGGCTCAGGGAGGGCCTCGAGGAGACCCAACCAGGGCCACACACCGGGCCTTGGGCGCTAGACTAACCGCCAGGGCTCACACCACTCTTGTGTGTGGGGTCCAGTCCTCTCCTTGGTCATGGTTCTACAGGATGACCTTCCCCCAGGAGCCAACCTGCTCCAAAGAGGCACTTCCTCCCCAGACTTGCAGGAAGGACCCACTTCCCGCCCGTGTGGTGGTACCTCTGCCGCCTAAGGGTGCTCTGGCCTCCTCCTGCAGGCAGGGGATGGTGGGAGCCGCCTTTCCCCACTGCAGAGCAGGCCTGGCCGTCACAGACTTGCTCTTGATGCGGAGGCTGTACTGGCGGGCCAGCTGGTAGACCTTGTTCTTGACTCGCTCGCTCATGGGGCCGTCCATCACGTGAGAGAGCTGTACGATGCGGGGGTGCAGCGGAGTCACCAGCTCTCCCTGGACGCCGCTGCTCAGCTCCTTCACCAGCTCCTTCAGCTCCCGGGCCAGGTGGGCCGGGCTGGGCCGCTCCGTGGGGGAGGCACTCTCAGGGGAGGCGGCGGCTGACTCCTCAGTGATGGCCCCCAGCTCGTGCTCCTCCAGGATGAAGAGTGGCTCGTGCAGGTCAAAACCATTGGCCTGGCCTTGGCCGGGCCCCTGCAGAGAGCTCTCCCCGGGAGACTCCATTCCCTCCCAGATCTTCACAATTTCCGAAGATGGCCGGAACTCAGCATCCGTGATAGGAGCTGAAGCCCCAGCACCAGCCTGGCCGGGTCCTGGGAGGTCGAACAGAGCCCACGAAGGCGGCCGGGAGCCCACCTGCCTCTTGTGCCCCAGGGGAGCCATGGGCTCTGGGTCCGGCCTGGGAAGGCTGTTGAATCTGGAAACAGAGTTTCTCACCAGCCCCTTCGGGATGTAGGAGAGGCTCTCCCGGCGCCGCACGCTAAAGCCCGCGTCGTGGTGCTCTGCGTTTTCATAGTAGCTCTTGATTTTGTCCAGCAACAGCCGGTCTCGCGTGGAGAGGGCCGATTCCTTCTTCTTGCAGGAAGACTTGTCAGGCTCTGCTGGGCAGCCTGGGCTCGGGGGCTCCGTCCCATTGACCGAAGGGCCACTGTCCGCAGCCACTCCCACAAGGCCATCCACCTCGGGGGGTGGCTGCCAGCTGAGGGCATCCGTGGTGCTGCCGGGCCAGGCCGGGCCCTTCTCGCTGCCCTCGAGGCTGAGCACGCTGCTGCTGCGGCTCATCAGCCTCGGGCTCCCGAAGCCGCTGGCCTTGCCGTCCTCCAGCGCCAGGCTGCTCCGCCGAGAGAAGCTGCTGACGAAGCGCTCAGCAATGATGCTGGCCTGGTCCAGCACAGAGGGCGGCAGGAGGCTCTCAGTGTCTGGTGTGGTCCCCATGTCCTCCTCCTCCTCCTCCTCACTGCTCAGAGCCTTAAGGTCCTCGGTGCTCTCGGCCACCACGAAGCCCACCATGTCACCCGGGGGGTCCAGCCCCAGTAGCTCCTGGTGGGCCCCAAGCTGTGTTTCCAGGACTTCTGGACACTCTGTGTCTGAGGGCACCTCCTCAATGCTGGGAACCTCCACAGCGGCAAATACTTCTTGCTCCAGCTCGGGCTCAGGGTCTGGTTCAACCTGGGACAACAGAGCTCCTATGAGCCAAAACCCTCCCTCACGAGACCCAGAGAAGGGGACAGCGTGACCTGGTCAATGCCCAGTGAGAGGGCATGCAGTTTAGGACCAAAGGCAATGAGAATGAGCACAACTCAAGTGGGAGAGACAGGGCCTTAGGGAGAGGAACATGGTGAGGTCCCTCAGTCATCATGCACTAGTGGCCTTGGGTTGTAAAAAAAAAAAAAAAAAATGCAAGGAAAATTCTAGGAACACCGATGGGGTAGAGTGGTGGCACCTCTCAGTGCCTTCCTGGGAGCTACAGGGACGAGGTGCGAGCACATGGCACAGGGTATGCCTGGTGGAGAGGCAGCTTCCTAAAGGCCCAGAGGCCACGTGGAGGTGCTTCTGAGTTCACACCCTACACCCCAAGGGGCCAGGACCTCCTGTGTGGATGAGGGTCCAGAGGGCAACAAAGTCCCGTCAGAGTGGGCGAAGACAGGGCCTTGGCACCCACCAGCCAGCCTCCGGCCCCAGGCACAGCGCTGCACATTCCCGGCAGGCAGGTAAGGAAGGAAGAAGCAAAGCAAGAACCCTCCTGACCCACCGGGAAGGGTCTGACCCACAAAACCCGCCAGGAGAGGCGGCTTCCCAGAGGGGCCTTTAGGAAGAAGAGCAGACCCTCCACATTCTGAGGAGCCAGAGCCGATTCCAACTGTTCTAGTCCGGAGCCTGCAAAGCAGGACCTGTGCTCGAGGCCTGCACTGCCCAACACGGCAGCTGCCGGCCACACGCGGCCCCTCAGCACCTGACATGTGGCCAGCCCAGACTGAGAACAGCTGTGAGGGTGAAATACACACCAGATGGCAGAAACCTCATCCACAATATAAAATGTCCTTAATAGCTTTCTCTGTTGCTTACATGTTGAGATTATAGTTAACATTCAATAATTATTTGTCAACATGACTACTAGAAAACTTAAAGTTACACGTGTGGCTTGCTTCCTATCATCATGGGACACCACCACCCCAGACTCCCATCCAATGTCAGGTTCCTCCGACCTGCCCGCGTTGTGAGACCTGCCCTGCGGGTCAAGGCCTCATACACATTTTTTGGTAACTTTGGGAAAACAAAGGTATCGGTTCCACTCACACCACAGTGGGGTGGCAGGAGGTGGAATGTGGGCTTCTACGTCACAGACTCTGGTGGGAGCTCTCAGCTCTGCCCCTCAGAAGCTGCCCAACACCAGGCACGTCCCTCAACTCCTCTGAGTCTCTTTCTACCTGAGCTGTTGCAGGGAACTGAAGGAAGAAATAAACATCGGACATGGAGGAAGTGCCCAACAGATGTCAGTACCCAGAGGCGGGCACAGGCGTGAGTCCCATGTCTGGCCCTGGCGGGGGCAGGACCTTTTGCCCTATACAAGGAGGCCTGGCTAAAGGGACCTAAAATCTGGTCACTTCTGCTAATAGGGCCCTTGACAAGAGACTGCATCTTGTCAAAAAAGGGCTTCTAATTCATAGAAAGAGGCTACCCGCTCACCCCACCGTAGGCCCAGAGGCCAGACCGGCTTCCTAAGGGGCTGAGAGTCCCAGGGGAATCCCTGTCCTCGTGGGCCCAACAAGCGAGCCTGAGCCAGCAAGGCCCACCCGCAGACCTGCGCTCTGGGCTCTCCCGCACGGGCCCTCCTGCTCGCCAGCCGCTCACCTCTGGCTGGGGAGAGGCGGACTCGAAGCTCGTGCGCTTCTCCACACTGGTCGGAGACTGGCCGCTGGACCTTCTGCGGCTCATGGGGCCTTCGGACTCCCTGCGCCCTTTCTCCTGAAGCAAGCAGAGGGCCATCGTCAGCTCCTGGGACAACTGGGAGCTCATCCCTTCTGCAGCCCCACGGGAGCAAACCTTCTGAGCCCCAGGGGGTTTGGGCCACATTGAGAGCCAGCCCAAGACCTGAGCCTGAACCACCAGGTCTGGGGAATCCAGAAATCCCCGCCAGGTGTGCAGCCTCCAAACCCGCCGGCTTCTCCCCTTCCCCACCACCCCCGCCCCGTTAGTCATGCTCACTGGGTAGGACACTAGCTCACGCCCAGAACTGAACAGCACATGCCAAGGGCTCACCAGGGCGTGACAGCGGGCAAGGGGTTAGGTGCCGATGGCAGGAGTGAGGGAACAGGACAGAGGGGTGGGAGGGCAGGGGAGAGGACTCCTGCATGGGCGTGCACTGGCCAGGGAACATGCAAGGAGGAGGGGAGATCGAAGAGACACCTCACCATAGCGCCCCGGGAGAAAAGTAAAGCGTTGGCCCGATAGTGCCAGCAGTGGAGGGCGGCCAGCAGCGAACTGGCAAAGTCGGCTACCTGCTCCGCCACTGCCAGGCTCTCTTCCTCCTCCTCCTCCGAGCCTGGGGGCTCCAGTCTGGCCCCCTTCTCGCTGCCTTCATGCCCTGCCAGGTCCTCCAGAGACACCTGAAAGGCCCGCTCCTCCTGCTCCTCCTCCTCCTCCTCCTCCTCCACCACCACCTCCTCCTCCTCCTCCTCCTCCTCCTCCTCTTCCTCCTCCTCCTCCTGCTCCTGCCGGGCAGCCCCTTCGGCCTCCGACTGCAGGCCCTGAGCATGAGGAGGCCGCCCAAAGTCCAGGAGAGCGCCGGCACTGCCTGCGTGCTGTTCCGAGCAGAAGACCCCCTCGTGACCGGCTTCCACGCAAGCCCCCTCCTCCCGCCAGCGGCTGGGGGTGCGGAGGCTTTGCATGGGGAAAGCCACGCCTAAACACTCAACCCCTGGTTTCCACCAGGGCCCGGGGAGGACAGGGTGGGAGGACAGGGTGGGAGTCCTCGAGGCGGGAAGCTGGGACCTGGGAAAGCCGGGTCACTCAAGACCCAGAGAGGCCTGCCTGCCCCGGAGAGAGAAACGGAGACGATCCAGGCTGGGCCAGCACCAGGGTCCCACTCCAGGAAAAGGGTACAGAAGGATCCCCAGGGCAAGGACCACGGCTTATTCATCTCTGGGCCTCTTGTGACAGAGCCGAGCCTACAGTAGTGGCCTGATGGCTATTTGTCCAGGGCACGCAGACGATGAGAGCTGAAGGGGCCAGGACGCTGACCCCGCACCTCCACCCCCTCTGCAGGCCAGTCCTCTCCACCCGAGGGCCTTACCTTCATTCCCGCTGCTCTGGCTGCACCCGCCATGGCCGGGTCCCAGCACACAGGTGAGGGGGCGGGGAGAAGAGATTGGTAAGCAGGAGAAAGAGCCTCCTTACAGAGACCAGGAGCCTCCCGCGGAAGGGGAACCCGCACCCGGTCTCCTGGGCTTTCAAAGGAATGGCTGCCAGAGCGGAGGCCCTGGGGGAAGAGCAGCACAGGTGTGTGTCCTGTCACCCGAGGACAGGGTACTGGGAGTGTGCCGGAGGGAGAGCTCAGCCCCCTCACCAGACAGCAAGGGGTGAGGCCCAGCGCCATGGAGGAGCGGCAGCAACCCCTCTAAACCGTCCTCAACACCCAGAAGGTTGCCG
>CM053609.1:90918185-90940188 GCA_028646535.1 Procyon lotor | reverse complement strand
GGCCCCAGGTTCTGGAGTCGGGAGTCCCAAGCTGCCTCCTTCAGACCGACTCCCCATCCCTGGAGATCCTGAGCTCTACCCTAAGCCCCACCCTCCCTGCAACGAGCACGTGAGCGCATCAGCTACACCCGTGGCCAAGCCCCCTTGCAGCAGCCCGGCTGGAAAGCAGAGGTCGCACCCGACTTCCTACGGCCGTTAAGGCCTGGCTCCATGAAGCCTCGCTGCCTGTTGGGGAGTGTGGCCCGGAGGAACGAGGGCCGACCCGGCTCTGGGAACAAGATACAAAACACACCTATTAGGCTGACGGTGTCACCACCTTGTACCCCAGCCTTTCCGAGAACAGACCTGAGACAGGCAGGGGGGGATAAGAGGACTCGTGTCCGGGGGACCTCACCACAGAGTCGTGACCCTAGGCCACAAGGTTCTTGCCCAGCTGGTGTTAACTGAGAAGCCCACTGTAAGCTCGGAGGCAGAAGGAAAATCTAGCAGGGGAGTGCACTGCACAAGTTTCTTCAATACTGTGAATCACACTGCTTTTAAAGTGAGAAATACAAAATGCCCTACTCGTTCATCATTCATGGGCCCCTGTCTCCCTCTCAGCAACTTGCTGGCCCTTTTTATTTTTTCTTTTTTAACTTTTTAAAAAATAATCCCTACACCCGGGACGCCTGGGTGGCTCAGTCATTAAGAATCTGCCTTCGGCTCAGGTCATGATCCCAGGGTCCTGGGACTGGGCCCCACATCGGGCTCCCTGCTCGGAGGGAAGCCTGCTTCTCCCTCTGCCTCTACCCCTGCTTGTGTTCCCTCTCTAGCTCTGTGTGTGTGTGTGTCAAATAAATAAATAAAAATGTTTAAAAACAAATAAATGAATAAATAATCTCTACACCCAACGTGGGGCTCAAACTCACGACCCTGATATCAAGAGTCACATGCTCCTCTCACTGAGCCAGCCAGGCACCCCTTGCTGGCCAGGTCCGTACCCACACTTCTCATAAGTTCAATCAACTGCTTTCTTTTTTTATTTTATTTTAAAAGATTTTATTTATTTGAGAGAGAGAACATGAAAGAGACAAGGATCGGAGGTAGAAGCAGACTCCCCTCTGAGCAGGGAGCCCCATGCAGGACTCAATCCCAGGACTCCAGGATCATGACCTGAGTCAAAAGCAGTTGCTTAACCAACTGAGCCACCCAGGCGCCCTAACTGATTGCTTTCAAACAACAGAAGCAGGGAGAAGAGACTCTCCTGGCAAGGACGCTGTGACAGACGAGAACCAACGCGGCCAGGTAAGGGGGAACAGCACACCCTAGATGTGCGGCTGCCTGTGGCGACCCCCAGCCCCAAGCAGCGCACACGCCCAACACGTGCCGTCCCTCCGGCGCCAGAAAGGGAAAAGTTCCACAGGGGTCAGCATCCTCTACCTTAAGAGGCTCCAGAGGATGGAGCATGTTTTAAGGAGACATTTGTTTCACGACGGTTAAAACTAAAGTACGAAAACGAGCAAACAGAACCCGGCGCCATCAGGGTTCAAAAGCTGAAATCTCGGTTCTGCGCAAACCGAGCTTTGAAACGACTCCCTGCCGGAGAGCCACGGCAGCCAAGGCAGCCACGGCGTGGGTGCTGACGTCACGGCAGGTGGCACCGCAGGTTCCTGCCGCCACCACCAGCTCTTCCGTGCGCCGGTAGCGGCCAGGGCGAAGCCACGGCGGGGCCGAGGGGAAAGCCCAAAGGACAGGAAGGGCATCACAGAAGAAAGGAAAACAGAGAGGGCCGGAAACCTATAAAGTAACACCCCTAATCGGGGGCCCTTCTCATGGTGTCATAAAACGTTTGCAACCATCACAAATTCACCTAGGGTTCAAGGTCCGCTGGGGGTAACACCAAACAAAACAAAATTACAAACGCTTTCCAGAGACCCCTTGGCTCCATCTGCCACAATATGACATGTGTCGACCCCCAGCGTCGTTCTGGGGAGCCATGGGTCACTGCCAAAGCCCAGTGCCTCCTGGAGATTCACGCCAGGCCAGTGCCAGTCACTCGGGATCTGCTCTCCAGGGCTCTGAGACACTTCTCCCTCCAACTCTCTCCTCATCTAGGTTTGGCGGGTGCCCAGCAAGAGCTAAATCTGCCCCTGGGCCTCGGACTGAAGAGCAGAGCACAGACAGACGGACAGACATAGAAAACACACACCCTTATCACCCCCTGAGCTAAGAATAAAAGCAAGATTTCTCTTTTCAACGGATAATTCATCCCAATAAATCCAAGGACATAGTAGCAAGCCCAGTCATGGAAGAAAACCCAGCAGAGGAAAATGGAACACCTTCTGAGACCCAAAGTAAATATTTCCTGTCTGGATTTGGTGCCACTTGACATCTAACTCATTTTTCCCCACGTCCTGCTTCTGCGCTGCTCCAGAACTGGGCTGGGGATCCCCCAAGACGTCTGAGCGTCGCTCCTGGCTGAGTCCCGGGATTCTGAGTAGCAAAGGAGCGAGGTTTTGGTGACAGGAAAGCTAAGAAGGAGCACGGAGGCCTGAGAGAACAAGCACTCTCAGGGCCCTGGAAAAGGGGGGCTGCCCAGCCCTACTGGGCAAGAAGGGCCCAAACGAAGGTGCCTGGTAGAGGGTAGCACAAGCACGGGGACATGCGCCACGTGTGCCCAGGACCCTCCCTCCTGCCCTTCCCCAGCATGTCCAGGGAGGGGAGAGCCAGCCCCAAATGCTGCTGCAGACAGTCCCCCTCCTCATGAAGATTCCTGTGAGGAAGCCCCTCTGCCCATGGCGCCCTTCCCTTACCAGACTGCCGGCGCCCCTGGCGTGCGTGGGTGGACACCTCGTCCTGGGAGGACCAGGCCTTCTTCAGGCGCTCCGGGCTGCAGCGGTACCGACTGGGATCTGCACACGAGACCGACTATTAGCCCGGGCCTGGACTCTGACCACACCTGACCACACCTTTGCTGCCTGCTCCAGCTCCAGGGTCCAGAAGCCTCCAGAGCTCCTGCCTCTTCCATCTTCCATCCAGAAATGGTACACGGTGGGAGTCCCACCTGCCAGCAGGACCGTGCCCCTGGTCTTGCAGTAGACTCCTAGCTAGCCCCTGACAGAAAGAGCTTCCTCATTCTCCCTGCTCCCTGGAACACAAGTCTCAGGCAGAGCTTCCCAAGGATCTAGAGATGTGCCCAAGTAGGGAGAAAGCAGGCAGAAAGGGTACACTTACAGTAAGAGTCCATTTCCAAGATGGCTTCCTTAGCCTGGAAGGAAAGGAAACACACCCAGTTACCATGTTCCACGTGCGTGCCTCTCTTGGCCCACGGACTTGCTCTTGCTGCACTGGGACACCCCTTGGGACTGTGCTGAAGCCCACGGCGCCTCTAGCACCGACCCCCGCTGTCCAGTGAGGCAGACGTCCTCCAGGGGTGAGGCACTGGTGGCCCCTCAAGCTGGCTAAGGAACACCCTCTCCCTGCACCCCCCTCCCTGGGCCCATGAAGGGGTCAAGGTGGTAGGTGGGGTCAAGGGGTAGGTGGAGCACCCCGGGAACTCACCTTCTGCGGGATGGTGGTGTGGTGGTTCTCCAGGATGAGCCTCTTGATGTGGTGGGTCCAGCTCCGTTTCTCCTCCGCAGTTTTGGCCTGAAAAGACCCATAGGAGAGGGAGCCAAGTTACGACCACAAGCCTGAAGCCGTCCGCCGTGGGCCAGGCTTCCGTTGGGGGTGCCGAGGCAACAAGACGGCCTGTGCCGGGACCAGTGAGGTTACCTGGACTCCCCCACACAAATCCGAGAGATGCCCACAGAGATCCCCACCTTGCAGAGGGAGACCAGGAGGCTCCGGGCTCGGGCAGGTGTGCCCCCAGCGTGAGCCCCCGGACCCCGGCCCACCCCTCACCTGGATGTTGTACTGCTGCTTGCTGTGCTTGTAGTGGGTGACAGTGAAGCACAGGGAGTCTCTGGTGCTTTCAATCAGCATCAGGGAGGAGCACTGGGGCAGAGGGAGAGCGCAGTAAAGCACGGGAAGGGACAGGGGCTGACTTGGGGTCCCATGCCCTTGAGACCATCCAGGCAGGCAAGGAGAGTAATCTCAGAAGGACGGGGCGGCACCCACTCCAACCCGGGGCCCATGAAGGGGTCAAGAAATGGAGCCTGCAGGCGCCCGACAGGCTTCGGACATTAGAGCCCAAGACTCTTCATCTCAGGGTTGTAAGTTTGAACCTCACACTGGGTGGAGAGATTACTTAAAAATAAAATCTTAAAAAAAAAAAAAAGAGAAAAGAAAAAAAGAATGGAGCCTAGCTCACTGCAAGGGGGTAAAGGGATAAGGGGACAAGGAGCAGAGGCCGCGAGAGCAGCCCGGTTACCGGGATGTGACCCTTGTAGACAAAGTGATCGCCTCGCTTCTTGGTGATGAGCAGCGCTTTGTCAAAGAGAAAAAAGGTCCTCTCGTTGCGCACGCGGTGCACACGGAACGTGCCCTCCAGGACGAGCTCCCCGTAGATGGTCAGGTCTGGCCCCTTCCAGTTGATGAGCAGCGACTGAATCTCCTACAGCAGAGAAGCCCGACCCCCAGAGTCAGGCTGCCCTTGACCCTCGGGGGGTGACATGGAGCCCCAGAAACTCCTACAGATGCAGCTACCACCCTCGGCCACCGGGCACACGCAGCCACAAGCCCCCCCAGCCTGCCCACCCCTCCGGCGACCAGCCCCAGAGCACCTGGAGCCGGACCGCGTGCTCGTGCCTCCTCTTCATGTCATTGATGTACCAGGCCACGCAGGTCATGGTGTCAATGGCATCCTCCACCACCTCGAAGCCGTCCTCTTCTTCATCAAAATGTTTGGCGATTTCCTGCAAGGGAGACAGACGCGTAGGCGGCCCAGGCTCAGCGCCGCCCCTCCCCCTGCATCCCCCTCCCTAAGAGCCTCGGGCTCGGCTACCTGGAGCAGCAGGTGGTACTTGAGGATGCGCTGCACGGGCTTCAGCAAGTAGGAGCCCAAGGGCAGAGAGTGCTGTAAGAGCTCCTGCCGCTCCCGGAAGAACTTGGCCTGGTGCTTGTCCCGCATGCACTCGGTCAGGGCGGCCACTGAGCTGAGAGGGCGGGGGAAGAGGCTGTCACCACCTGGGAAGGCCCGCATGGGGATGTGGGGTGCTCCAGGGCCACAGAGTAATTAAGTCTGTCTCCCCTCTCCACCCCAATTACTCACTTGGGGTAGTTGTTGCAATACTGGGTGTAGATATCAAACTCTTGACTCTAAGAGGAGACCAAACAAAGATGGTGATTTCTGGAAGCCTCCCATTTGACTCTAAACCTGGGTATAGCTAAAACATGGCCCTGACCCCCTGAGCACACTCTGCCCCCCTTTCCCTGGACACTTGCAGATTCACCCCAGGACCCACCTGTCTGAGACATCCCATCCACCTAGCAGCTGCCGGCTCTAGCCCAGAATGCCCTTCCCATTTGAGGCAGGGTACCTGGCCCTTCCCCCGGACAGAGGTCTCCAGGACTCACACATCCTCTTGAGCTGGGCACACTACTGGGCCTCGGAGCCCCCGGCAAGGTGGGACGGGAGGCAAGGACTCAGCAGCCCCTCTTACCCTTTCCACGAAGCAGCTGGCCACGGCCACAGGGTCACTGTTGCAGCTGTCTAGGTCTCGGAGTAGCTGGCTGGGGGGAGGGGAGAGCGCTCATCAGACCCCGGACAGCACGGTCTCCACTGCTTCCAACTCACCCCCTCCCCTGCCTCCTGGTGCCCAGAGACACAGCCAGCCCCAAACGTCATGCCAAAGAGTCGGGGCATCTGACTAAAGATGTGAAAGAGTGAGCCCCGCCCAGGCCGGCAACCACACAAAGTACCCGGCACTGCCGCAAAGACGGGGAGCAAAGGACACCCACATGCTCAGCAAGCAAGAGAGAGACGGGGGACACCAGTACCCACCTCGGGAGGGAAGACAGCTCCTCTGCAGGCAGAAGGAGTCAAACACACAAAGGCAGAGATTAAAGGAGGAAGAAGAGACAGAGGGGAGTCCCAAAGGAACCAAAGGCCCCCAGTTCAAAAGGATGCAGGAAAAGGAGAGAAACAGGGTAAGTCCCAGTACCCCTGGAACTTAGATGGGGCGCTATGGGAAACCCTAAACACACTGTTCCCCTGACACCTCCTCCTGTCAACCCACCACCGGCCAGCCCAGGTCACCCTGCACCTGCCCACCTGGACTTCTGCAGCCGGGCCAGCAGGAAGCCCTTCTGGCCCCTGTTAATGGGCCCAGGGTAAGGTTCCTCCTGTCTGCTGATGCTGTCCCCTCAGGCACTGTCCCTTCCCTGGGGACTCCGTGGGCCCAGGCAGCGCACACCAGAGCCTCGAGGAGCTGCTATACCCTGAAGCAGCCTCTTGCCGGCCTTGCTCAGCCTCCCCTGTCACACTCCCCAAGGGGGGAGGACAGCTTCCCTCCTCCCCCTGTCCTCCTAGTGGGTCAGATCACCCCCGGGGACACCTGACTTCGCATGGGCGCAGCGGCGGAAGAAATGAAGAGATGTGCAAGTGGGGCGTGGAGATGGGAGAGACAGAGGGACCACAAAGGTACAGAGGGAAGAGCATCGCGTGCCAGAGGCCAGCAGTTGCCTGAGAGGGCACACGCGCCACGCCCCCTCTCCAACAGGGAGCTAACTACCCCGCTGTCCAGGGACGGAGCAGCATTACCCATCCTCAGCGATCAGGCCCCAGGCCCCCGTGTCACAGCCCAGGAGACTAGGGACACCCAGGGCTCCTCTCCCCAGGCCCCAGATGGGCCTCACAGGCAGAATGTCCATACCTGTTCAGTGCATAGATGCTTTCTATGTTCCCGAAGAGGGCGCTGACTTGTTCCGGCTGCAGCAGCCCGGGCGTGTCGATGATCTTCAAGAGGTAGTCCTGTGAGAATGGAGGCGTCAGAACGCAGCCCCTCCCGGCACAGTCCTGCCCCCCGCCTCCCCCAGGCATACCTCAGTTCTGTCCTCCATTTACTACTACAATGGGACTTCACGGACACGGTCTACGGTACTGGGCTGCACACCTCTCCCCCCAAAATCAGTATCCGTTCAGAACCTCAGAGGGTGACCGGATTTGGAAATAGGGTCTCTGCAGACGTGATCAGTCAAGGATCTCAGGACAAGAGAATACTGGACTCAGGGTGGGCCCTAAATCCCATGCCAGGTGTCCTTATAAGAGGAAAGGACACAGAGTGACACAGAGAAGGCAGCAATGGGAAGATGGAGACAGAGGTCGGGACAGAACATCTACAGGCCAAGGAAATCCAAGTATTGGCAGCAACCACCTGGCAGAAGCTGGGAGAGAGCCACGGGATGCATTCTCCCCTCAGACCTTCCAGAAGGACTCAATCCTGCCAACATCTTGATTTCCGACTTCTGGCTTCCTAATCCAACACAGAAGAAATCTCTGCATTTCAGCCCCTGAGCTTGTGCTAATTTGTTTTAGTGGCGCCAGGAAACAAACACGCCTCTCTGCCCCGAGCAGAGGGCTTCCTCAGCGGCAGCCACCCAGCCACCTGCCTCCATGCCCCACAGGGTGAAGCACGGGCGTCTTCATCCCATGGAGGAGGAACCCGAGGCTCGGGGCCTGACGCAGGTGCCCGAGAGCCTGCAGCCAGGAAACAGCAGAGCAGCGATCTGGGCACAGATGGCCAACATCCGGGCCGGTTTCCTCCCTGCGTCCTGTGTCTGTGAGCACAGCGGTCCCTGCCCCTCCCCGCCGACTGAGGCTCTGCAGGAGGTCCTGGCCCCGGCTCCTGATCGGACCCAAAGTTGCAAGGCAGCACAAGTAGTCTAAGGCCCCCGGGAGCAGGGATACGAGGCCTCCCCACTGCTCCATGGGAAGCAGGCTTCTTCTGACACAAGCTGTCAGGGAGAACTCTCCCTTCCAGGGCAGGAAGCTGACTCCCAGGCGAGCTGGGCCACCTGGAGCAGGAGGCCAGCCCCACTGTGGAATGGGCACCGCAGGCGCGGGCGTGGGAGGCCTCACCTCCACGATGCTGCGCAGGTCCTGCACGTACATGCGCTCCGTCTCCACGATCTCCCGCACCACACGGCCCAGGTAGCTGAGCTTGTGCACCGCGGCTGCCGGGGCCCGGCCGCCGAACGGGGACAGCGGCCCCCTCGCGCTCAGCCGGCTGCTGGAGCCGGTGTTGCCGTTGGGGGGATGCCGGCCGCGCGGGGAGCTCGCCCCGTTCTCAGCCGACGCCTCGGAGCCACTGGGCTCCTCCATGGCACCGCGGCTGTCACGGGAGGAGCCCGACGAGGATGTGCTGGAGGTCAGGCTCAGCGGCCGCTCCTGGCAGCCATTCTGGCGGAGGGAGGCAGAGACGGGCATCCTGGCATCGCTGCCTGGCGAGGGCACTCCGGGGAGGTTCTGGGCGGGACGGACAAAGAATTGGATCTCAGCATCATCACAGAAACAGAAAGTAGAAGGGTGGCTGCTGGGGGAGGAGGGAATGGGGAGTTCGTATTGGATGAGCACAGAGTTTCCATTCTGTGAGGTAACAGAAGTCTTGTGACAGGTGACAGGAGTGACAACGTGAATGTGCGTAACGCCACTGAACCACCACACACTCGAAAATGGTTAAAACGGAAATTTTACGTTTGCGTTATTTCACCAGTTTTACACACAACGGCTCTGAATGTCGAGAGGGTCCCTTCAGTCAGACTGCACAAGAATGCCCCAGGGTGCCCAAGGTACACCCCTTCTGGCCCCAACAGCTCCAGCGCTCCCAGGAAGGAAGGGTGCCCACACCGACGGCCAAGCAAGGGCTCAGAAACCTGAGCCCCGGGAGAGCAGAGCGGACGTCTCCACCGGAGCAGCTGTCGGGGTGCCTTCCGACGGAAGCCCAGCCTTCGGACAGAACACAGCCAGCCTCTCAGAACCTACACGGGGCCGTGTCCCCGGGGAGGCAGGGACCTGCCACAGGGAACGGGTCTCAGTGTGATGCCTGGCACGGGGGCACCGAGACAGTGAGGATGACGGCAACTGTCAACAAGCACTTCCCACGTGCCCACTTGTTGGGGCCTGTGCCGAGGTCACCAGCAAGGACAGCAGAAGACCTTGCTCTCAGGCTCGAGGACGACACACGTGCCAAAGAGTAAGATTCTCCTCAGGACTATGCCGTCTCTGGGGGAACGAGCTGCTGTACCATGAACGGGAAACCTTCTAGATACCGACAGGGGAGGCAGAGGAGAGAGTCCAAAGGCTCCCCAAACCCTACACCTGGTCCAGGCCCTGACTCACCCCAGCGCCCAGCGCACAGGAAGTGCCCCAGGGCTGAGCCACCGATGAGGCCCCACGGGGCTCCCTCCCAACTCCCGTCAGCACAGCCAGGTCAGGCAGCCCAGCGGGCAGGAAACTGCTCCCAGGTAGGCAAACACAGCTTCAGGCGGACTTTAGTCCCAAGCAGGTGCAGGCGGTGCCGTTCTCGGCCCACCTGGAAAACCCTGGACCTGTAAGTCCTGGGAGGGGCTGAGGCCTCAGGGAAGGACAGGAATGCTCTACCCGACCCCAGAAGACCAAGGCTCACCAACACCACTTTCCAGAATGGGTGTTTCATTGCAGTCTGCACAAGGAACAAAGGCCCAGAGTATCACCCTCACTTTCACGGCCCCCGAGCCTTCCCCCCTAATTCTCGGACCCAGAAACTACCAGACCAAAGGCTAGAGCTACAGGAAGGGTCTAGGAGCCATCGCTCTAGGGACCTTGAACTTCCCCCTGCTTTTCTGTGCCTCTGCCCGCAACTGGAACCAGTCCCCTGGCTGTGCCAGCACCCCTGGGCCACGGGCTCTGGCTTTTGCAAATGTTCTCTCTGCCTGGACATTACTCCCAAGTCCCCGTGCACCCCCCCCCCATCCCATCTATCCCAAGTCATATCGGCCCCCCCCCAACCCCTGCCAATTATACCCAATCCTCAGGTTTCAGATTAGAAGCCAGCCTCCTTCTAGAAACCTCCCCAGAAAACAAACCTGGATGCCCTCTTCTACACACTCTTACTGCACCCCAGGACTACCCCTGTGTGGCTGTGGCTAGTTTGAGATCCCCTGCCCTAGACTATAAGGGACCCAAGCTCAGGGGCCTTAACGGTGACCTGGCAAATGGATGATGGGGCACAAACTGCCACCTCTACTGAGCTCACGTCAAGAGCCCAGCAAGGACCCTCTCCAGCTCAGCACTCTGCCTCTGCAGCTCTCAGCCTGGGCACAGGGAGGGGGGTCACCTCCCTGGTGACCTACAGGAGCCTCTCGAGTTGCAGATAAGGACACAGGGACAGTGCTAAAGCCAATCCTGCCTTCTCCCTCCCTTCCAGGTGCAACAAAGGACAATTAACAGGCTCATCTTGGTGAAACCCTGAGCATCTCAGAGGAGCGCCCCTTGGGAAATGCTATGCTGCTGCTCCCTCCCTCCTTCAAGAGAGCCTTTAAAATAACCAGCTGGGCCTCTCTACAGAACCAACCCACAGGGTAACACCATGTCATTCCAGCACAAAGAAAGACAAAGATCCAAACCCCGCCCCAGTCCTTAACCCCCATTGCCATGGGACTCGCCATGGGACTCCAGTGTCCTTCAAAGCCCGCTGCAGTCAGCCCCCCAACCCCCACCCACTGTCAGTCACAACTGGAACAATGGGCCAGAAACTTATGACCTAAGACCTTTCCCAGATCAAACCTGGGGTCAGTCAGCCCCTATAGGGATGCTAAGTGGCAAAGGCCCAAGTCCCAGATGGATTTCACAGCTGGCCAGGTCAGTTTTAAAGTAAAAGATTAGCCACGGCCTCCCTCCACCCTCCCCCACTCTCAGAAGGGCCTTCTGAGGGTCACTCTTTGGGGACCCCATTGCCCTATGAATCCAGAAACAAAACGAGACCATCTTTTCTCTTTGGAGAAATCTGGTGGAACGCAGCCATCTCCTGCAAAAGCGAGCTCATGTCAAAGGAGCGCCCATGCCCAGCAGCCCCCATACCCAGCAGCCCCCCGCAGCTGAGACGAAGCATACCAGCCGAATGCTGAAGCGTTCTAAGTGCCATGACACAGCAAGTCGCTTTCATCTCCCAGCAGCTCTATGAACTCAGGACCATCGCTAGCCCACTTTACAGATACAGATACCTGAGGCCACAGAAATAGCACGCGGTAGAGCCTGGACATGTACTCAGGTGCACAGGCCCCAGTGTTCCCGCTCCCCTGCCCCTGCCTGCTGTCTCCCAAATGGGTTTCACACAAGCCAGCGCCACAGGCAAACGATTAGTCACAGGCCCGGATGCTATGGCTTTGCCTCAGCCTAAGCCGTGGGGGACTTATTAAGTCTTGAAAGATCACAGCTTTTAACATGATACTTCCTTTACCCTACAAAGGCTGTGGAGACGGTAAAGGAATGAAAGTAAAGATTCCTTATAGCCATTTCTAGACCTGCTGCTCTGTGACGTCTGGCCATTTACCCTCCTGTTGGAACAACATGGTAAAATAGATCCCAGGTCAAAGGATCGCAGGTCACGGAAAAGGGAAAAAAGCATGAGGTCACCAGGATAGGACTAGAATTCCCTGCATGAGACAAGCTCTGCAGGGACCAGGAGACCCGGACCACAAGGCTGTCTAGGACAGGGGAATTGCTGGAAAAGAATGCAAAGTCGCAAAGGAAAAGAATGCAAAGACCCACAAAGGGAGGGTGACAAGCATGTGGGGCAGGGAGAGCAAACAAGGCCGAGTCGGGAGGGCCGTTAGCAGACCCACCGCACTCATCCTAAAAGCCTGAGCCCAGCCGTTCCTGTGCGTGTAGTGCAGACCCCCGGAGAGACCGCACCAGCACCTCCCACATGCCGGGGCCAGAGGCAACCTTTCCTTCCTCTCCACTGAGTATCACCCCAAATTGCAAGGCACGCCTCAAAGCCAAGATTGGAACTCAGGTCCTCAGACTCATACGGAAGACGCAGCCTGGCTGGGGAGGTGGGAGCCTGAAGGAGACAGGCAGAGAGCGGCCAAACCCTCAAGCCAGAAGCCCACACCTTCCTCCTCCTACCGCACCCAGTCTCCAGTTTCCCAAAATCTCCCCCAGCCATGACCTCTTCCATCTCTCAACATGAGTCAGTCCAATCATCAATCAGTGAATCAGTCTTCTAGAAAACTCGGTATCTCCACTCCCACACCTGCGACGGTCCCCCAAGCCTTTCTTTTTGATGGACCCAAGAAGTAGCTCAGACACATATCTTTGTGGGGGAGAGGGCGGAAGGAGAGGAAGGATTCTTTTTTCTAACTCTCTCTACATTTAAACACAATCTGCACCCTTCCTCTGCCCACACCTCCCCCCCTTCTAAGGACCTTCCCCGAATGTCCCCAGGCAGAGAGGCAGGCTGCAGCAGGCCCCTTGGATTCCCAGCACAGATGACTGGGGTCAAGTCCCACACCTTCTCCTCCCCACTAGGCCTCAGGACCATGCCCCCAACCTAACCCATACCCGTGCTTCCAACAGAAAAAAAAAAAATGACAAAACCCATAATTAGCCCCCATGTTCTGTCCTCGGGCCTCTGGTCACTGCAGCCAAAGGACCCTGCTCCCCGACCCCCAACTTCAGAAAAGATGGTCCCGGGGTGCCTGGGTGGCTCAGCTGGTTAAGTGGCCAACTCCTGATCTCAGCGTAGGTCTTCATCTCAGGTCATGAGTTCAAAGCCGCAAGTGGGCTCCACACGCATTGTGGAGCCTACAAAAAAAAAAAAAAAAAAAGGAAGGGAAAGAAGCAAAGGAAGAAAGAAAGAAAAAAAAGATGGTCCCACTCGGGCACTCACCTGGAACCCTCTGGGGAATCTCTCCTTTTCCGGCCCTGGGGAATCCCCAAGACTCAGCAACATGTCCTTCTGGCCCTCCCTCCCTGGCCAGCGGGCTGCTGAGGAGAAGGCCGGAGAGGGAGGGGGGCACTCGCTGGACAACTCTCTGTGTGGGCCAACTCTGGAGCCGCCCCAGAAAACAGTTTGCTTCGGAGAGGCTGGCCCGGGTGCGGCGGAGGCTGACGTCATCCCTTCACCTTCCGCCCCCACCCCACACCCGCAGCGGAAGCCCGGCACACCTGTCCCCGAGGCGGGCAGGGAAGGAGCAGGGGGCTCTCCCGAAGGCAATGGCTCCAACATCCGTCAGCCCTGCACAGCTCCGCAGGGGCTTCTGTCATCGCTCAACTGCACCTCCTACCCGCTCCAAAGGCTCTCCAAACCTGGGCAGCCAGCCGCCTTGGACTTTCCCGGGAATGGCCCCCGAGACCCCTGTCAGGATGTCCTCAGAGAGGGGACCAGAAGGAAGCAACAGAGAAGAGCCACAGCCTCTCCTGACAAGCACCGCAGGAGCCAGGGGGCTGACCACAGAGATCTCGGACTGGGGCGCAGAGCTCACTCAGCTGTGCCTTCACCCACGGCTCAGTGCTCCCCCCTCCCACTCCTGCCCGTCTCCTCCTGCCTCTCCCCCTCTGCCACACCTTTCACCACAGCCCCAGGGGCTTTGTGGGGGGACAGGAGGATCCCTGCGAGGGTCGGGCGCAGTGCCCCTTTCTGGAGCAGCTTCCTCCCTCGGCCCCTCCCAGCCCTCCCCGGAGACTCGGGGGCTCGAAGCACCCGAAGGCAGGACAAGGGAAGGCTCCCTGGGGAGTGACTGTGTTCCATGTGTTCCATGTGAGCAACGTGACTGTCACAGAGGCTGTGCAGTGTCATCAGGGTTTCTGGGCCACAAACCCAGGCCAGCTGGCTCAGAGTCATTTCCCCTCATGAATTTATATTCCCTCGTGAATTCCCTTTCCCACCACCCCAGAAGAGCAGGGGCCACCAAGTGTGGCTGGGTCTTTGAAGCAGGACGTCAGCTGCTGGGAAGAAAGGCTGCCAATGGAGCCCCCCCACCTGAAATCTGGGGGGAAGTCTGGGCCTACAGACTGAAGTCCAGAAAACTTCCTCAGGCTGGCCTTGGAAGGGAAGGAAAGCCCCTGGCATCTCATCTCAGTGGGAGGACCACCCGCCCGCACCTCACGGTCCCCACCACCTCACAGCCCCAACATTTGCGCGTGTGGTTTCTCAGACCTGGGATGTGTCCCAGACCCTCTCTCCCTACACAAATTCAGTCAGATCACCTCCTTCAGAAAGGCCTGCCCAACCACTTCCGGAGTATCCGACACACACACTACCGTAGATTTCGCCCCCCACTCCCCCAAAGAATAAGCACACCCTAATCATCCCTGGATATAAAGAACCTATGGCTGTTGTTTCGTACGGCACAAGAGACTGTGCAGATGTGATCGAGTTGAGGATCTTGGGATGGAGAGATTACCCTGGGTGCCCTGGTGGCTCTGATGCAATCCCAAGGGTCCTTACAAGAGGGATGCAGGAGTCAGAAGCTGACCTGACAACAAAAGCAGAGGGACAGACAGAAAGAGGCTGCCGGCTTTGCAGAGAGAGGAAAGGGACCACCAGCGAAAGGATCTGGGCGGCCTCGGGAGGCTGGGAAGGGGGAGGAAACAAGTCCTGGAACCTCCAGAAGGAACACAGCCCTGCGGACCCAGATTCAGTTCTGACCTCCAGAACTGTGAGCAAATATGTGGCGTTTCAAGCACGAAGCTTGTGGGGTTTGTTACAGCAGCCACAGGACACTAATACACACTTCTTCTAACTCTAGTGACCCTGAGTATCACTTAAAGTGCTGGTCCTTGGGCGTGCGTACGCGCATGCTTTTCTTCTGGACTAGACAGTGAAAGTCAGTGGGGCCGGGCCTGTGCTCCTGTGCCCTTCCTTCACCTCCCCCCCCAGGAGCAACGTATACAGAGGTGCTCAATAAGCACTCGAGGAAGGTCTGCAGGACTGTGCGACGGCGCCTCTCTCCAGTCCCACAGTCTGGTGAAAGGGAAACAGTGGTCAAAACTGAGGGCTGGGCCAGCTCCTCCCAGACTAACACGGCTCCACCTGAGTCACTACCAGCAGGTTTCCAGTCTGCCAAGAGATACCCAGGAGCCGGGACTGCTCGTTCACCCTAGCAGTCCTGTCCTACTTGGCCCCAGACAAGGGACTGGAGCAGGGGCATAGCTGCCTTGCCGTCTTGCCACATACCACGTGACCAGCCACAAAACACTGAGAGGAAGGGAAAAGTGGCCGAGGAACCACTCTGGAATTTGGAAAAGAGACTATAATGAGGTCCCCCTACAAATAGCCCAGGAAAGCTGTCTCCCAGGACGTTTCACATGCATACGTACTAATGGCAAATGAGAGCAATTACTATGGCTCACGGCCAGGGCGGGTCAACAGAAATGACAGTGTCCCCAGAAGATGGAGCACCTAAAGCAGGGCTAGAAATCACAGACAGATTCGGTGTTCCTAGAGGCCCCACCTCTCTCATCACTAGACCAAAAGGGCCCACAGGACCTCCACTCCTTACCAGCAAACTTCAGGAACCTTACCCTGCAAATCAGCCATCTTGTCCTCACAGCGGGGGCAGGGCAGGGGCCGCTGGTTTTGTGGCCTTTCAGCTGGGGTGGGGGCGGGGAGGAAATGCGAGCCAACGCCTTCAACAGTTGCAGCATTTACTGTTGCATCACATTCAAAGGCCCTGGAGAATCTCGGCAGGAAGTAAGTGGGAACAGAGGGGTCCCACCAGGTCCCTCTGAGTCCCCAGCAGAGGACAGAGTCAGCACGCACACATGTGCCCGGGAGTCCGCAGGGCAGAGGTTACACACACTCAACGGTTCCAAGGGCTCCAGAGCCAGACAGATCTGGTCTAAAACCCAGCAACTCCACCTGACTGGCCCTGTGTGGCCCTGGGCGGGCCGCTTGACCTCAGGTAGCCTCAAGTTCCTCATCTGCGAAATGAGAACAAAAGCACCCACCTGACTGGTCCCCACAACGGAGAAGACACAGAGTGAAGCTCTGCCACACAGTAAAGCCACCCTACATGGCAGGATGACAAGGACGGGTAAGTTATTATTTGTTCTACAAGCACTGGGACAAGTGTTTTTCCCCCTGATTTGTGCTTATAATTTTTACCCCCCTCTCACATGAAGAATAAAGATCAAAGTTCAACCTGGTGAACTAGCATTGACCTAATCCTTCCCCACCAGCCATTCATCACACGCAATCCCGACGTTGATTCGAACCATGATCTTACATGGGAAAATATAAAGCAATTCAGCTGGAAAGGCAAACGGTCTGGTATCCGTGCCCAAGAGAAGGGCAAAGCAGAAGATCAGTCTAAGTGAGTCAGAGCCCTTTGCTGCACCAGGCAGGGCACATTCCTCAGGGAAAGACAACATGTCCTGCTAGGAGCTAAAGCGGAACAGAGACAGAGGACAACAGGGGCAAGCAGGAACAGACCTGCAGGAAGTAGAAGGTGGCAGAAGCACAAACGAGTGATCAGTAACAACCATCCTCGACACTGGCCCTTGGGACTTAAAGAAAAAACGAAATCCAGCTGCAAGGAGGACATGTGAAGAACCAGGATATAAGACAAAAACTCAAGGCACTAGCAAAAGCCTTGCTGTTCACCCACTTCCTAAATCACAAGGAGTATCAAAGAAGAGGGGGGGGGGACCAGCAACAAGGACAAAGTGCGTGAGTGAGCCGGGGGACCCCAGGCTGCCCCAAAGCCGCCCCCGCTCTGCCCTCCAGCCGCGGGCGAGAAAGGAGCATGGCACTGAGCCGTGCGCGCACAGCGTCCACCCTCTTGCCTAGGGAGAACGGGCCTTGTGCTGCCTAAGTCGTGAGCCGCACAATTCACTGGACAAGTATTTTCAAGCACTCGCTTTGCACAAAGACACTGTGGCAGCCTTGTGGGAGACAGAGATGAATCACACACAGAGCTCGCGCTCTCGAGGGTTGATCCTCTCTCTGGAGAAGCAAGACAAGTGCCCCAGTAACAAAAGGAGGCGGAGAGTGGGGTCTCGGGCAGTCTGGGAGCTCAAGGCTGCCTCCAGTTCGCCAATCCGCCCCACGCTGCTGAGCATGATGCTAGGCCCTGGGGATACTAAAATGAGGAAAACGTTATCCCTGTCTTTGAGGAACCGAGTTCTAGAAGGAAAAAGAGCCCGATGAACCAATTCGCCATCAGGCAACGCCTTGAGTGCCGTACAGAGGTACGAACACAGAAACTGTGCTCGCGGAGGAGAGGGTGGCTGGTACTAGCGGGGGCATCTGGGCAGCTTTAAAGGGGATGAGCCTTCAGCTGACCTTGAATGATGAGTAAGCTCGTACTTGCCAAGTGAAGAAGAGACAAAAAGTGAAGAAGGGGCAAAGGCAGCAGCATGGGAGAGTTCAGTCCCAAAAGGCCCTGGACGTTCCAAGGACCCGGGGCGGCTGGCAGCAAGAGGCCAGGCCGGAAGGCATGAGACAGACACAGAACGAACACAGGCAGCGGCTCTGTGGGAAGGACACGCCCGAGCCACGCCCGGAAGAACAACTACCAAGACTCGAGGACCCTGAGAGTTGAGGTGGGAGAATGGGCCCTAAGACAGCACAAACGCCACGTGGCTTTGGCAGCCGGTGTCCATCGAGCCAAAGAAGTGTTCGGGAAGAATCCGGGAGCCCAAGAAGGTGCTGGCTGTTCGCAGAGAGCGTCAGGGAGGAGGAAGAATGACCCAGGGAAGCATCTGCTAGAAAGAAGAACGAGACCTATGCCAGCCCTCGTGCAGCCGGGGGGCAACCAGGATCCAAGTAAAGGTGAAGAAACAAAGCTCCGTGTACATCGCATGCCTCTGAAAGCAGGAGGAGAACGCCAACTCTCGAGAACTGAGATCCGGGGGCTTCACTGGAAGAAAACGTCCCACTGGGATACCCACGCCTCTCTACTGGGCTAGGGGCCGGTCAGAACACATCTCACCACCCGAGGGTTTCCTCCCTTCCCCAAATTCTCACTTTCCCTCCCCAGGCAAATTAGAATTAGGGGACGAGGCTGCCAACAGGGTGGGTCCCCCAAACACAACTTCCTCTCTAATTCCAAGCAGGACCACCCAGACCCAGAGACGTGCGTTCCTTCACGTGAGCAGCCCCCTTTTGTGAACTGCTGCCCTCCGTCAAACCACCCTGGTCTCCCCCACTTCTTGGGCATTATAGCAAAAGTATGCCAATGAACCCCCCGCCCCACATTCTCCCCGGATGCTGATCTCGGGCCTGGCGCCTGACCCAGAGGAGTCAGGCAGCCTTCACAGACTCCCACAAGGGTCGACTTTCAGAGGTACCAGCCCTTCCCACAGCAAGGCCTCGTATGCTTCCCCTCACAAATCCCTCTCCCAGAGCCCAGACTGGCCCCTCTCCACTCTCCGCCCCACAGCACCGGCCCCCACCCCCCAGGGCCCTCACCTTCCCTTCTAAGGGGCCTCAACCAGGGCGGCCCAACAAACTCATCCAACCAGTTCCCAGGTGGGAGGAAAGGAGCTTTGTCCCTCAGCTGAGAGGTTAAGAGACCAGAGCGCAGTCGGGAGGGGTGGCTGTCACCAAACCCCAGGTTCTCGGGTGAGGGGATGCACGTGGTGTGGAGCAGCACAGCCCAGGCAGCACGCTCCCACTCCTGGAAAAGTGAGGCCTCACTTCAAGGTAAAAAAAAAAAAAAACCCCAGCCAAGTCAGGGTGGCAACCTGGTCCCCCGCCCTCCCTGCTCCTGCGGCCCGGAGCTCCGGAAGTGGTGGGCACAGCCCCTGCCCAGCAGTGTCCATCTGGGGTGAAAGAGGGTGGGGGAGAACTTCCTTTCACCTGCTGCCCTGCCACCACTTGATTTTATCCAAAATAACCACCCTCTGGGGATTCTGGGAAAAAGAAACTTCAGGAAGAAGTAGGAGATTAACTCTGCTTTTCCCAGCGCGTGTGCAGTTATTGGTGCTGGGTCCCTCCAATAGCGGCCCCTTCTCTAAACTACCCAACCCTGCATGTTCAGAAATCCGAAGGGCCTCTGAAACCCCCAGCAGAATTGTCTGCAGTCTCCTCTAAAAAGGAACACAGGATTGTCACGCTCTCACCCAGCCACCACTGACCAAACCACCAGAAGAAACCACGGCAGGAGAGGAGGAAAAACAGCAGCAGCTCTCCTATACCTGCATCCCGGGGTTCCTCAGTTTCTGAACACCCAAGGGCGAAACCTACCTTTTGCCCCCAAACCTGTGGCTGGCCAGGTTTCGTGGGGAGAGTTTATAAAGGCCTGGAGACCCAGAGATGAGAGTCCTCACCAGACCCCCTTGTGCCCCGGGCCTGGCCTCAGAGGGGTACCTACCGCTTTCCTCAAAAGGGCTCCCATCAGAGCGCCGGGAGGGCCGCCGGGGGCCCGGGAGCCGCATCCTCCCAGCCCTGGGCAGCCGGCAGCCGAGCAGTTAACAGGCCTGAGGCAGCAGCGAGCTGCCACCAACAGCCTCGGGAATTAAAGCGCCCGCCGCCTCCTGCAAAACCTCTTCAATAAATGTCCTATTCAGAACCAGTTCCGCGTGTGGGTCCCACTTTCTGCATTTCTTTCATTCCTGACTCCTGGGGGCCCCTGACTGAGGAAATGAGGCTGCTCACCCTC
This sequence comes from Procyon lotor, assembly GCA_028646535.1. Lineage (NCBI taxonomy): Eukaryota > Metazoa > Chordata > Mammalia > Carnivora > Procyonidae > Procyon > Procyon lotor. The sequence goes on along the minus strand of CM053609.1, from coordinate 90,920,679 downwards.
ATTCGCAAGGTCCCCCCAGTGAGGACCTCTGTCACATATGGCAGGTAAGCACTGCCCCACTGAGGACGTTCAAATCTCTGAGCCATTAAACACAACGGGACACTGACTGAAGGAAGTCAAACCCCGAAGACACTTGAACAAAGCCAGATCATTCACCAGCACAACAATACTCCATTTATGTGGCTCCTCCCCCACCCCAGGCCCTCAAAGCCAGAGGATGTTAACCCTTGTCCTTACAAGAGCCAGGAGCCAGGGGAAGGGGCAGGTGGGCGGCAGGCATTATTACCACTCTTTTACAGATCAGGAAACGGAGGTACAAGTGGCTCCCGAAACGCCAGACTGGAACCCCAACCAGCATGTCATCAGGGTGCACCAGGCACTGTGCTGAACACAGTCTCTATGGAATCTCCTCCCAATAAACCCAAGGTCCAGAGCCCTGTGCTTACTTCCCCAAGGGCCCAACAGGAAGGTAGGAGGGACAGCCAGGGTTTCCTGGAATCCCTGCGTCCTGAGTTCACCATTCCCCAATACCTCCTTCCAGGCGGGATCTTAAGAGAAGCAGATGGCACTCCCTCAGCCCACTTTATACCAATGCCCTCGGGCACGTTAAGTTTTACGCTTTGCTCAGAACTTCTCTCACATGGGGCAACCTCAGAAAGAGGGCAAAATGGAGTCACCTGGGAATTTATAACTCCCTTCTAGAAGGTGGGAGAATGGGCCCACTGAGGATGGCCCAAGGACCGTTGCACAGGCTGCCTTTCTCCACCTTGTCACAGCGAGGGGTACTCATCTGCACAGCAGCTCCATGACCAGCAAGTCCCTAAAGTGTCTTCGGTGAATGGTCTCTCTTCCCAGCTCAGTTACAGCCTCCTACAGGTAAGAACCAAATCTTGTTGTACCCTTTTGCCTCCAGGTCTTCTGACACTCAAATGCCTACTGCTGATTCTGGGAGCTGTGCAAACATATGCCAGAAAAAGGCTGAAATAAAGCACACGGGGTGGATGGTATTTTCTGAGCTCTTATGGGAGAAAAGGACATCCTGAGTGGAGGCCCAGAAAAAGGTCTGAGAATGGAATGCCAAGCTGTTCACCTCTTCTCGAATGCCTGGTCAGACCCAGCCCAGCTGAGAGCTGCAGAATCAAGGCTGAGATGACTTCTGACTGCAAACAGGATCACTCAAACCCACTGACATTTATCGGCAGTATAAGCCACGTGCCCAGTCATGAGAACACAGCAATACATATGGCAAACGCCTGCTATCAGGAGCTTACCTTCCAGCAGGGAGGGACACAAAAGGTAGACAAATGAATAATATATTTTTGGATAGTGATAAGTGTCATAAAGACTAACGGTAAAGCAGGGAAAAAAGTAGGGCACTCTCTCCCCCAAATAAATAAAAATAAAATCTTCAAAAAAAAAAAAAAAAAAAAAGTGGAGGGGCACCTGGGTGGCTGAGTCAGTAACCATCTGCCTTCAGCTCAGGTCAGGATCTCGGGGTCCTGGGATGGAGTCCCGCTCCCTGCTCAGCGAGGATTGTTTATTCTCTCTCCCTCTAACCCTCCCTCCGTTCGGGTGCGCTCCCGCGCTCTCTCTCAAGAAAATAAAAATAAATCTTAAAAAAAAAAAGTTAAGTGGGGGGATGGGATGTTATTTGGTCAAGAGGTCCAGGAAGGCTCCAAGGAAGTAACTATCGAGCTGAGTCCTGTTTAAGAAGCAGGCAGACATGCAAAGTTCTAGGGAAAGAGCCTTCCAACAATCCTTTGCTCTACTCCACCTCAGCCCCCCACCACCCATTTCATGCCCTAGACCTCATCATCACCAGTTAAATGCAGACTTCCCAAATATCTTACTTTTAAGCATCCCACTCTTTGCAACCACTGAAGAGGAGCTGAGTATAAACGTTACTAACCATACAACAAAATAAGCCATCACAAGGGAGTAAAAAGATGGAACAAATTGCTACTCCAAGAGCTAAAAGAAAAGAAAAATCTGGGCACCTGGGTGGCTCAGACGGTGGAGCATCTGACTCTTGGTTTCAGCTCAGGTCACGATCTCAAACCTCTGCAGAGCTTTGTGTTCAGCAGGGAGTCTGCCTGGAGATTCTCTCCTTCTGCTCCTCCTCCCCCAGATAAATAAATCAATCTTTAAATAAATAGACAGATAGGTACATAGATTTCCCAATAAAGCTAGATGGCCCCACTGGTGAAGTCTACCAAATACTTAAAGGAATTAATACCAATTCTTTACAAACTCTTCCAAAAATAGAAGAGGAAGGAATACTTCCCAACTTATTCTATGAGGCCATATTATCCTGAGATCAAGACCAGACAAGGTATCATGAGAAAAAAATCTACAGTTTAAAAACCCCTAATAAAGATGCAAAAAATCCCCAGCAAAAAGATGCAATTACCCCAGAAACCAGTAATACATAAAAAGGAGTATACACTATGACCATATGGATTTATCCCAGAAATACAAGATTGGGTTAACATTC
>CM053609.1:90874402-90918085 GCA_028646535.1 Procyon lotor | reverse complement strand
AGTTCTAGCCAGGGAAAGTAAGCAAGAAAAAAACATAGAAGACATTCAGATTGAAAAGGAAGAAGTAAAACTATCTCTGTTCAGAGATGACATAATCTTGTATATAGAAAACCCTATATAGATTCCTTTGAATCCACTATAAAACCACTCGTTCTAATGAGAGTTCAGCAACATTGCAGGATACAAGATCAACACACAAAAATCAATTTTATTCCTATACACTGTCAGTGAACAATCCAAAAATGAAATTAAGAAACAAAACAATACTATGTATAATAGCAGCAAAAAGCATAAAATAGTTTGGAATATATTTAACAAGAGAAGTGTAAGACTTCTATACTGGAAACCACAAAACTTGTTGAAAGAATTAAAGGAGATTTTAATCAATGGAAAGACATCTCATGTTCTCATGCATCAGAACACTTAACATTGTTAAACTAGCAATATTCGCCAAATAGATCTACCAGCTCAACACCATCTCTGTGAAAATCTCAGCTGGGTTTTTTGCAGAAACTGACAAGCTGATCCTAAAATTCCCGTGGAAAAGCAAGAGACCCAGAATAAACAAAACAATCTTGCAAAAGAACAAAGCTGGAAGACTCACAGTTCCTGATTTCAAAACTAAGAAGCTACACTTCCTAAGACCATGCTGCGCTGCATAAAGGCAGACATCTAGATTAATAGAAAAGAACTGAGAGCACGGAAAGAAAACCTCACACGTACAGCCAACTGATTTTCATCGAGGGTACCAAGATGACTCAACAGGGAAAGAACAGACTTTCAAGAAGTGGTACTAGGACAACTGGATATTCACAAGATGCAAAAGAATGAATGTGGACATCTAGTTCACACCATGTGCAAAAACCAAGGCAAAATGTATCATGGACATAAAGGTGAGATCTAAAACCATAAAACTCTCACAAGAAAACCTAGGACAAAAATCTTGGTGAATTTGAGTGAGCGGTAATTTCTTAAATATTAAAATCCCAGGCACCAAAACAAGTAGATAAATCAGACTATATCAAAATTAAAAACTAGCATTCCAAAGAGCACTATCAAGAAAGTAAAAAAAAAAAAAAAGTGAAAAGACAAATCAAAAATGGGAGAAAAGAGCTGTAAATCATATATCTGACAACAGACTTATAATCAGAATATCTAAGGAACCTTTAAAACAACAGCAGTAACAAAACTCACTTTAAAAAATGGGCAAAGATTTGAATAGATATTTCTCTAAAGATATACAAATGGCCAATAAGCACATGATATTCTCAATATTGTTAAGTCTTTAAGGAAATGCAATCAAAACCACACTTATTACAACTGCATACCCACTAGGATGGCTACAATTAAAACAACGTTAAATAACAAATGTTAGTGAGCACTTGGAAAAACTGGAACCTTTGCGCACTGCTGGTAAGGACGTAAAATAGTTCAGCTAATTTGGAAAAACAATTTAGCAGTTCCTCAAAAAGTGAGAGTTACCATGTGGCTGGGCAATTGTACTCCTAGGTATATACCGAAGAGAACTAAAAAATGTCCATACATGGGGTACCTGGGTGGCTTAGTCAGTTAAGCCTCTGCCTTCGGCTCAGGTCATAATCCCAGGGTCCTGGGATGGAGCCCCGCATCAGGCTCCTTGCTCAGCAGGGAGTCTGCTTCTCCCTCTCCCTCTGCTGCTCCACCTGCTTGTGCTCAGTCTCTCAAATAAATAAAATCTTAAAAAAAAAAAAAAAAGTCCATACAAAAAGCTGTACATAACTGTTCACAGCAGCATTATTCATAATCGCCAAAATGTGGAAAACAGCTCAAATGCCCATCAGCTGATGAAAAGATAAACAAAATGCAGTTTATCCATATGATGGATTATTTGGCAATGAAAAGAAAAAGGAAGGTCTGATTACCTTCCACAACATGCATGACTCCTGAAAACACCGTAAGTGAAAGTCATAATAAACTACATATTTACGAACTTGTTTATGTGAAATATCCAGAAGAGACAAATGCATAGAGAGAGAGAGAGATTTGTGGTTGCATGGGGATGGGGCATGGGAAGAACGGGAATGACTGCTAATGGGTATAGGGTTTCTTTGGGGAAGGATAAAAACATTTTAGGATTAGTTAGTGGTAATGGCTGCAGAACTCTGTGAATATACTAAAAAGCATTAAACACTTTACATGGATGAATTTTAAGATATACGAAATATAACTCAGAATTATAAATCAGTCAATCAAATCTGAGAAGTATTAAGTCAGTGGGAAAAGTATAGACTATTCAATAACTGGTCCTAGACAGAAAATTTGGCTATTCCTCTGTAAAAAATAAACCAGTCTGACCTTACAACGTTGAGTGGTTCTCCACTTTGGCTGGACATAAAAGTCACCTGAAGCATTTCATAACCATGCCTGAGCCCCACCCCGAGATTTTTATTTTATTGGTCTGATTAGAGGTGAGACTCAGACATCAGTACTTTCTTTTTTAAAGCTCCTCATGAGGGGCGCCTGGGTGGCTCAGTCGTTAAGCCTCTGCCTTCGGCTCAGGTCATGATCCCAGGGTCCTGGGATGGAGCCCCGCATCGGGCTCCCGGCTCGACGGGAAGCCTGCTTCTCCCGCTACCATTCCCTCTGCTTGTATTCCCTCTCTCACTGTGTTTCTCTCTGTCAAATAAATAAAATCTTTAAAAAAAAAAAAAAAAAAAAAGCTCCTCATGAGGCTTTAGTGTGGAGCCAGAGTTGAGATCCAGTTTCATATAAAGAAAATACATTCCAGGTGAATTTAAAATGTAAGCGTGGGAAGCAAAACTTAAATTTAAAAGAAAATATTTTATTTATAAAATCAGAGCAGGAAAGGATTCCTTGAAGAAGGGACAGAAAGTACAAACAAAAGATCTATAAATCTGACATTAAAATGAAAACTTATGAAAAAAATGACATTTATTAATAGTTATGATAAACCACATGCTATGTAATGAATATAACTTACCAAAGATCAGTTACTTAACATACATATTTTAACTCCTATAAATCAAAAAGAAAAAGGCAATAGCAATTCCATTTTTTTTTTTAATTTGAGAAAGAGTGCGCGCCAGCGGGGGCACTCACAGACACAAGAGCCCAAGAGCAGGGAGGGGGAGAGGGAGAGAATCTCAAGCAGACTCCCTGCTGACCGTGTGGCCAGATGCAGGCCAGTCTCACAAACCATGAATGAGATCACGACCTGACCCAAAATCAAGTGAGACATTTAACAGACTGAGCCACCCAGGCACCCCAAGGCAATGGCAATTAAAACTCTGGAAAAGGAGTGCCTGTGTGGCTCAGTCGTGAAACGTCTGCCTTGGGCTCAGGTCATGATCCCAGGGTTCTAGGATCAAGTCCCGAATGGGGCTCTGTGCTCAGCAGGAAGCCTGCTTCTCCCTCTGCCACTCCCCCTGCTTGTGTTCCCTCTCTGGCTATCTCTCTGTCAAATAAATAAATATCTTTAGAAAAATAAAATAAAATAAAATGATAAAACTCTGGAAAAGTACACCAGAACCTATAGCATGTGTGGGCAGCGGAGCTGGGGGGCTGCAGAGCACGCAGTCTGAATCATGTACATGTATTACCCAATGAAAAACAAAAAAAAAATTTTTAACGTAAAGGCCAAAGACAGAATAACATGATTGGACAAAAAAAAACAAGAGAAGTGCTCATCCCTATCTGTAATCAAAGTGTTAATTTTAAAAACCTTTGTTTAAAATAATTTTTAAAGACCATTTCATGCCTACCAGAGTTAAAGACATAGTCCAAAAGTTAGTGAAATAGGAGTTCTCATATTTCTGGTAAGAATGTAACTTAGTTACAAACCATTCCGGGACACTGTTTCACAGTGTCTTGAAAGCACAACTTATTGCTGTCACACAGAGCAGAGAAAACTGGTGCTCAAACGTTCAATATGGTATTACTGAAAATGAAAAATGGTAATGACCTAAATGTCCATCAGTAAGGGAACTGTGGTGAAATTACACAATACACACCACACCACAGTTAAATGAATAAATGAGATTTAAATACATCAACATGGATAAATCTAGATAACAATGTTGGATAAAAAATCCAAGTTCGAGAAAAACCACACTGAATGTGATGCTCTTTATGCCACAATTAAAACAACCCAATACCATACATAACTTATGGACAACAGTAAAAAGTATAAAAACATGCAAAGGTATAATAAACAACATATTTAGGAGAATGTTGCTTGTGGGGAGGGAGGCAAGGGAAAGGTGTCCCCACGAAAAAGGAAGCTTCCATCACACGTGTGCCGCTCTATCTCTACGATAAAGGAGAGAGGCAAATATGGCGCCATGACCATTTGCTAGGTCTGGACAGTGGGAGCAGGGAGCCGGGTCGGGGTTCCGAGGCCGTGGGAGACTGGCCGGGACAACCAGCACTGAGACTGCACACTCAAGCACCTTTCGGCAGCATCCAGAACCAAAACAAAGGAACAAAGCTCCTGATGGGAAGAGGCCTGGGATGTCTGAAAATGCAGCTCCTCCTGGTCTTTTTCTGGCCTCCGAAGGTGCTGAAGTGCCACGTGGGCACCAGGGGAGATGCTTAAAATGTCAATGGACCGAGAGCATCCCAGCTTCTACTGGGCCAAGTGCCCCGTGGGAGAGCCGGCAGTCTACCTGGGTGGAGCCCAATTGGCGGACAGGTCTGGGCGGTGCCCTAACACGATAAGCTGCAGCGCGGGGACTCCCCGTGGACACGGCTGTCCTAAATGCCACATTTTTAAGAGAGTTTTGAAATAGTCCCCGGTAAAGCTGAGTGCCTGTGCCCCGGGAGGTCATTCAAAAGTTCAAATTTCATTGCTGCCAAGTCTTGGCGAGGGATCCCGGCCCAGTTTCCAACCCTGTGTGGACGGACTACACTTCCTGATCTGTGGTTGGGGTAACACCACTTAGCTTGCCTTGCTGAGAGGAACAGCGATATTAGTACCTGAGTATCAGCATTTTTAAAACTTTTCATCAATCTGGTTGGGAATCTTTTAAAAATACGGTAAGCGCTTCCTTGCATGCCTTCCTTAACAGTCAAGGGAGCATAATTTAACCTTTTCTGGATGACTCAGGGTCACAATTACAGCAAAGCATCAATTATCAAAATGATGATTCCCCCCTGGGGCCCAGGTGTGCCAGGCCATTCCTCCTAAATGAGAGACCCCGGCTTCCGCCAGCGCCGGCCCTTCCTGCTATTCTGACCTCTGTCCACTCTACCTGCCGACTCTCCACAACTCGGGGGTCACTTTTCCTCTCTGTGCTCACCTCTCTACCGTCTTTCCTTTGCTGCTTCCTTTCGGTTGCCAGCTCAAAGAGAGGAGGGTATCACGCACATAGAAAAGTTAAACAGAGTCTGAGGGAGCTGGGGTGAAGGATAATGTGGGGACTCGGGTCCTGGCTGATCTGAGGCTCGCTGGCTCGAGGCAGGTAAGCGAGGGTACAGGGGGGACGGGTCCTGAAGAGCATAAAAGAGGTGACTCCCACCACTGCCTTCAATGGCATATTACAGGGCCTAGTATGGGATGCACTATACTCAAAACTACAAGCACACCCTCCTGTCCACAGGAGCAGAACCGGCAGCGCACCTGGTCGGACTGGCCCCGGTGACCCCAGCAGCGTTAGACTTCTCCAGGCTGCAGAAATCCACAGCAGCCCACTACGTGTTAACTTTCCTAACTATCCTGGGTGTCTGTAGATAGGAATAGAACATTTGTGAAGAGTGTGAAACATTTCTTGAATTCCTAAGGTTTCACCATACAGTAGGGTTTCACTGACACAAAAAATATTTATTGGAGGGGACACCTGGGTGCCTCAGTCGGTTCAGCATCTGCCTTCAGCTCAGGTCATGATCTTGGGGTCCTGGAATGGAGACCCATGTCAGGCTCCCTGCTCAGCGGGGAGTCTGCTTCTCCCTCTCCCTTTGCCCCTCCCCCCACTCATGTGCTCTAATAAATAAAATCCTTTAAAAAATATTTATTGGAGGGCGCCTGGGTGGCTCAGTCGTTAAGCGTCTGCCTTCGGCCCAGGTCAGATCCCAGGGGCCTGGGATCGAGCCCCGCGTCGGGCTCTCTGCTCTGCAGGAGGCCTGCTTCTCCTGCTACCATTCCCTCTCCTTGTGTTCCCTCTCTGTGTTTCTCTCTGTCAAATAAATAAAATCTTTTAAAAAAAAAAATATTTATTGGAATCCTACTACGCAGCAAGCACTGAGGATGTAGCAACTTGGACAGAAAGAGGCCGCATGAATACTAGTTCCCTTTTCCTGTCAACAAACACTTGCCAACTATTGCTCCAGAACCTCCAACATAAACACACGAACACGCACAGTCCGGCAGCCCGGACAGGAGAGGATATGCGTTTTTAAGGGCTTCCAGGACCTATAGAACCCATCTCTCCTCTTGAGATCCTGTTACCACAGTAAGAACTAGACCTCGCTCCTCTCGCATCTCTCCCTGTATTCTCAGGCAGACCCCGGCACTAATCAGCAACTTCGAAGACTCTCAGACTGAGTTTTCCAAAAGGCTGCATGGACGGCCACCACTGAGCCCATGAGAGCCTTTGTGCAGGTCCTGTGTCCAGACCCAAGGTCTGCTCAGCAGGAAACAGAGTTTAAGAGTCCCTACAAATCCATTCCCTGAGTTTGAACCAGAGATCCCTCCCCAAAGGCCAGCAAGAGACCTGTAAAAAGCTTGGCTTTCCCCTTGCCTGCATTCTCAGATGGCCACGGCCCACCCGGAGGGGCCCAACCCCCCACCACTGCCTTCTTCCCCCCAGCTCCCACGGAACAAAAGCTGGAGTCAATGAGACCACCGCGCCCAGATCGCTCTCAGGCTGGGACCTCAGCACAAGCTGCTCACACTGTTGTTGAGTGCACGTCAGACTGGTCTGTGCCATACAAGAACAAAGATGAAGCCAGCACATTCCTGCCCTCAGACAGCCTCTAATCAAAATAAGAAGCACAGAGCAGAGGCCCAGTTAACAGGACCAGCCATCATTCCGGACAGCTAACTCCCAGGGGGACTGCCACGTGTCCCCAGGTGCACCCCCTTCTGACCACGGGGTAGTGGACCCTGCCCAGTTTTCTTCCTCCTCTGACTACCGTCACCCAAAAATAAAAATGCCTGGGGCTGTTCAGGGCCATCCTTGCAACTTCCTCTGAGGTCAGATTATAACTAACTTCATGCAGTCTCTAGGCTCCAACTGGCAGGCCCAGAAAGGTCCTTCACCACGGGCCTGCCTGGCTGTCCTGCCTGGCTGTCCGCAGGGGGTGTGGTCTGGCTGATGACCACTTCCCCGGGCCTCACCCTCCACAGCCCATCCCTGCTTCCTGAGCCAGGGCAGGGCCCCCAGGAAACCGCTCACCACAGCTTTGACAGCAGTCTTAGAGCCGGCCCCTCCCTTTGAGAGCTGTGGTTCCAGCTGAGAGCAGAGACTCCACAGACTGGCTGCGAAGACGCAGCGGGAAGCTGAGAGTTAGAGTCCAGGCAGAACCCGAGATAAGGCTCCCTCAGAATCCTCTTGCCACCTGTGCAATCTGCCCAGCCCCCTCCTTCTCCCTCATCTCTCCCACCCTCTTCCCTCCCTCTCTGAACAGAACTTATCTACAGGAGGCTGGGAGAGGGGCAGATAGCCTTCCCAGCTGCGAGGCCGCGTGGAGAGGCCAGGGACCATGGTGTGATTCATCAGGGTTCCTTAGAAGCTGGGGGGAATTCCAGAGCAAGGGAAGACCAGGTTTGCCCCCAGTTCAGCCTGTCCTGGGGAAAGCAGCACACACTGGGAGCCCGGCATCCTCAAGCCATCCATCGGAAATTTAGGATACGGCAGAAAAGTCTAACTGGAAAGTCTGCACTAACCAGCGTTTCTATTTTTATCTCCCTCCAATTCCTCATCCCTGCCCAACACTTGAAAGGTAAAGCCTTTCATCCAGAGTCCTTAGCAATGGGATAAAATATCTTGGGCTACACCACCCCTCCCCGCACAATTTGGTTGGAGAAATAATACAACTATCATTTACTGAACACCTCTGAGGGCTTTGCTGAGCGTTTAACACACATTCTCTGTTCATTCTCACACAATACCGTACATGGTAGGTATGATGACTAACTCCATTTTCCACATGAAAAACACAGGCTCAGGAGTTCAGAACCAAGGGGCTAGCAAGCTGCAAAGCTGGACTCCAAACCCAGGAGCATCCAATTCCAAACCCTGCCCCTCGATCCCGCGGTGGGTTGCTCCAACTGGGAGTCAAGCAAACGCAGTAACAGATGAAGGGAAATTCTTCTCCCAGGCATTATGTCCAATATCCGTTGCTCAGGAGGCGTCCCAGGCCACCCCATCCAAAATGCCATCTCACCCCCTCTGCGGCAGTGCACATCCACCTCCTTCCCCATCACATGTTTCTACTTATCACTGACATTCTTTCGTTTGGTTGTTATTGTTGTCGTTTTTTACTCCCATGCTTTCTATTTCATTTTCTATCTTTCTCACTGTCAGCTTCCCCAAGTCAGTTCCAGGTCAATATTTGTATATTTTGTTCACTGCATCTATGTTCATATACAGTAGGTGCCAAATAAATGTTGAATGAATGAATACTTAAAAATAGAACTAAGAAACATAATTGTAGGAAGGGAAAAAAAAATCCACCCATTCAGGGAAAGGAGAGATGAAAAAAAGAAAGTGAGAGTACGTGGCCAGGAGCAAGTTAGCAGCCCTAGGAGGAGCCCAACAGGAAGCAACGAGGGTCTGCCAGGTCCCCTGTGGATTCCAGTAGAGCCTTCCCGCACAAGAGTGACTTCCAGCTGCCAAGGCTCCAGCCTAAGGGCTTCTGCTGGGGAGGGTGGGCAGGCAGCTCTGGAACAAAGGCCCATGGACACGCAGCTGGCCAGGGAGGCAGCACAGAGCAGAGGCCGGGGCCAGAGGGGCAGCCTGGGGGAGGGGGGGAGGCAAATGAGGAGCTGAAGAGGGCCTCAGTGCAGCTGCAAAGGCAACCCCCCCCCCCCCAAAGCCCAGAGTCCTCTCAACCCCAATACAACAGAGAATAACTAGTCACAATTAACCCTCCAGAGTCAGCAGCCCAGGACCCTCCAGGCTTGGAGCCTGAGCCTTCACAAGGTTCTGAGAGGGGGTGGAGTTGAAGGGGCAAGCCACGAGTCTGGAACACAGTCCCTTTTCCCCTCCAGCCCTGGTCATCCCTCAGGCCACGGCCTTTGGCCTCCTCCGGTGTAAACACAGTGACCCTGTGTTAGCCGTGGATTTGGTAAGCCAAATGTTTACTCTGGAGCTGAGATATCACAGGCCACCGATATCAACTTCTACCATAGGATCCTGGTATTTACCATCTCCTGTGGCACACAGGGGACATATCCAGTAAACTTTAAAGCTCTCAAGAGCCCCTCCTAGCCACAGTGAGCCCTTTATTCTGTATAAGAGTTTATGGAGCACTTTCTACATGTCTGGCTTCATCTGATCCTTACCACGACCTCTGTAAGGAAGAGAAGGCAAGTACCCTGCTTTACTCACGTGGAAACTGAGCCTGAAAGATATGTGATTTGCCCAGGTCATGTTGAAGAAAGCCAGGATTAGCCAGAGCACGAAATCGGGAGTTCTAGTCCCTATTTGGCCAACAAGGACCAGGCTCAAATCACCTCACATCTCTGGCCTCTGTTTCCTTCATGTGTAGAGTAGGCTAATGAGAGGTGCTTTATTCCAGTACTAGCAACTCTACCAATCTTCGATGGTATGCAGTAGAGCCAGGATTAAAATTCAAGCAAAATCCTGTGCTGGACTCCCAGGCCAGTGCTCTTTCCACTCTTCCTGGTAGAACACGTCTAATAAAAGTGGAAAAGCCCCCAAAACAACCCTTAAACCACTCCCTCTGCTTCTAGGACTTGGTTTACCCCGTGCTGACTCCCTGCCCTATCCCCAGAGCAAGATAGCAGGGAGCCAAGGGGCCGTCCAGCCCCCGGGAAGGGAACTGGTGCAGCAGAAGCAGCAGGAGCATTTAACGGCAGGCTTAGAAGGAAGAGATGAGGCACCCCAGGATCACCGGAAGGGGTAAGTGGCTGAAGGGGTACACCTTCCTTTGGTTCTTACTCTCTAGGTTTTCTCCTGGGAATGGTTGGAAAGAAGTCATTCCTAGCTTAACCCAATCAGGATTCCACTCTTAGTCCATCAAGGGAGGTGCTGGAAAGGCACTCTCCTAAAAGGAAGCAGGCAATGTCATTACTCTCCCTACTTATTATTTCTTAAGCAAAGTCGATGTGGCTGGGTTGCATGAAGAGGCAGGGCTGCAGAGTCTCTAAGAACCCCCAGTCTAGGGTTCCATGTAGGATAATGCAGTCTGAGTCGCCTCCCCAACAGTTTAGCAAGTGGCTTCGAGAATGAAACTCATACCTCGGCCACTAACACCGCCCCCCCCCAGGGCCACACCTCCCCAGCCTCCTACCATTACATTTCCCACTCCTTTCTCTTTGTTTTCAAAAGCTGCTCCGAAGAGTAAAAGCGGCTACCTAAAAACATCTTGAAATTTCAAGTTTGCATGTCTCCTCCTAGCTTTCCAAACCAAAGACCTGAGAATGGGGAGAAAATAAACCAGATTTTAGGAGTGGCAGGCAGTGGCCTATATGCCTTCGGCTCCCGACATCCCATTTCTGGCACTCACCCTAACCCTTTCCAGGACGGGAGCTGAGATTCCCAAGAACGAGCACTGTGGGGCACCAACCCGGAACAAGCTGCAGGCCCCCGTTGGGCTCCCAGGACCAGAGGCTGAGGTCCTTACCCAGAAGAGTCCACCCGGCCTGAGTCCCACAGTCCCGGCAAGGCGAGCCCTCAGGCGCCCGAGCGCGGAGGGGGAACCGACGGGCGAAGCCTCGCGGGCTTCCCGGCTTTCAAACGGAGCTTCCCGGAGCCACCTGGCGCGCTCGCTCCTTTTGTTTCCGGGGTGGGGACTACAGGACAGAAAAGGTCTCGGTGCACGAGCCTCCCGCGCTCCGGTCCTCTGCCGGCGGGGGGTGGAGGGTCGCCCTGGAAGGCGCCAACGCAGCCCCGGGGCCCCCCTCCAGCCGCCCCAAGTCCTCACCCCGCGGGGGGCTGGGGCGAGGGCCCGGGAGAGTGGGGAGCCTCGGAGGGGCTCTGGGCGCAGCCGCTGGCCGAGGGAGAAGGGAGAAGCGAGGGCCACTCACCGCGCGGTCGCCGCCCCGCCGGGTCCGGCACGCTCGGCGCGCGAGGCTGCCCAGGTGCGGCCGCGACGCAGGCGCGAGTTTGAAAGTCGCTCTCGGCAGGGGCTGAGGCTGCCGGCCGCTCCCGCCCACCGCCCGGCCCCTCGGCGGCCCGGGACGCGGCCAGCTGCTGACGCGGCCCCCCGGGACCCCAGCCCGCGCGCGCCTTCCCAGCGCCCGGCAGGAAGTCGGGGCTGGGAGAGCGGAGCCGGAGCTGCGGCGGGAGGGAGGAGAGAGAGAGAGGCAGGGGCGGGCCAGGAATTTTTCCAGTGGGTGGAGACTCGGGCCGGCCGCTGGAATCCAGCAATTGGCGGCTCCTCGGGGACCCGGAGAACCTTCGCGACGCGGCGAGCGGGAGCCCGGGTGAAGGGGACTGGGCGCCGCTAATGATTAACGCCCGCAGGTGGGGCGAGCGCGCCGCCCCACGTGAGCCGCTCCCGGGCCGCCCAGATGCTCGCGGATACAAAGACGCACGTGGTGGGGGTCACCCCGGTGTCACAGCCAAACAGCCCCCTTGTGCGGATAGGAAAGGGGGCGTTCTAGGAAGACATTAATTGGGATCGGCTTTGGGGTCTCGATCCTGCCAGAGCAGGTCACCTTGGCTTTTCTGAGTCAGAAAGGCACGTCACGAATTCCTCGCCGCCACTCGGTCCCTGTGATCCTTTACAAATGTAAATCCCGGCCTCGGGGAAGCTGAGCAGATGAAGAAACGGGTAACTTGGCGGGAGTCCACTAAAAGGTTGCTAGGTGGATAAAACAAGATGCAGAAACCTGTGTCAGAGAGAGCCTGTCTCTTGTGTCTACGTCTGTATGTGATCCTATGGGCACGGGAAGGTACGCACCTGGAAGGGGGTCACGGACACTCAATAAGGACAGGCGGGGTTTTGAACAAGATCACAAATTTTAAAACGCAAAATAATTCATCAATAAAGATAGAAAAAAGATGCTGTCCCAGCACACGGCACAGAGAAGCCCAGGGTGGGGCCCCAGAAGAGATCCTACTGCTTAGACATTATCACCAGTTCGTAGGGAGAAGGAATGAACACTGATACCGAATCTCCGCGTTCTGCGTAGACAAGTGTGTATAGTAAACGACAAATGAGGTTCTTGCTAACAAAAGATCACAAGCAAAAAAAAAAAAAAAAAAAAAATCTCTGTTCCCGACAAATACAAACTCCAGGTGATTTACAGGGAGGGGAAGGGGAGGAGAGGGACTGGCGCGGAAGGAAATGGCTTTCAGGTGACTGAAACTGGATCCCGACGGAGTGTGTGGAGTGAAGACAGCGGGACACCCGGCTCCAGACGGCCGGGAAAGAGGTAAGTGCCGGCCCTCATCTGCCCCGGAAGCGCGACCCACATTCCTCGGGGAGGGAGGTTCGGCTCCAACCTGGCAGAGCGCTACGTTCGCCTCCTGGGAAGGTGAAAGCGGAGATTGCGGAAGGAGTTTGGGGTAAACAGCCGCGGCGGCTCCAGCCGGGCCCCCCGCCGAAGAGAAAAGTGAGCCGCCCCAAGTCCCTTCCTGCCTTGGGGCTGGGGCGGGGGGGCGGGGGGGGGGACAGTCCTTCCTCATACTTCCGCCTTTCTTTGAGCCTGCTTTCTTCTCTGACCACCTGAATCTTATCAGTCCCGCTCTGTCCGCTTCAAATTCCAGGTTCCAAAGAAGGCCCTTGCCTTAACTAAGCCATTACTGAGGGCACCCCTCACACCTCCAGCAGGGAGTAGTGTCAATGACGGTAATAATAACTCATTTAGTGGATGCTTACCATTTGTAGTGCCCAGTGCTATGCTATTTACATTGTCTCCCTCTAGCCTCAGTTACCTTGTGAGCTAGTCAGTATCCTTAGCCCCATTTTACAGATCGGATAACAGGATCAGAAAGTTTCTAGCAATTTGACCAAGATTACATAACCGGCAAAAACAGAGCCTAACAGGATCCCAGATAGGTCCAACATTTGAGTGCTTACTATCTGCTAACCATCATTCTAAGCCCTTTGTACAAGCAGCTGTGGTCACAGAAGAAACAGAGGCAAGGTCACACAGCTAGTGTGTGATAGACCTAGGCAAAGCTGATCTTCCTTACCATCTATTCTGCTTTCTTTGTGACACCTGTTATATTCAATTCAGCTCTACATTATAATGCCTTCCATTGCTTCTAATTGTTTTAATGTACATAACCTATTTCCTAAAAAGACTGTAATCTTTCCTTATGGCAGGAGTCATATAGGAAGCACTCTGTAAAGCAATGCTGAATCCAGATGAAATAACCCAGTCTGAAATCATATCTCACCTCTAAGGATAAAAACCTGTGTCTGGGCCCAGGCTCCAGTGATCAGAGCCTCTCTCCTTCCTGCCTCTTCCAATCCTTGCTTTAGTGGCTGCACTCTCCCTGCTATAAAATCATTTATTATTATAATAATACCTTGTGCTCCAGTAATGCCTTTAATCCAAGATCTCAAAGTGTTTTAAAAAAAATACAGATTAATTCATCTTCACAGTACCCCCACTGAGATGGGCAAGGTGGAGGTATTCTCCCCCATTTTATGGGTGAGAAAACCAAGACAGCACAGAGAATTGAAATGATTCACTATGGCAATCAGTGGAAGGGTTTCTTCTCCCAGCCCTTCCCCTCCTCCTTCCCAACTCTTGGCTGTTTCTTCTCCCAGCCCTTCCCCTCCTCCTTCCCAACTCTTGGCTGCCAACATCTGCATCAAAATTTCAAATCCCTGAAACAAAGACCATTGAGTTTTCACAATAAAGGACCTTTCCAAACTGTCATTTCAGCTGCTCTATTGTGGTAGACCTCAGGAGAGGGAGAGGATGTAAAGACTGAGAAGGTCCTGAGACCCTGTGCTTCCAGCCCAGAGAAGGAACCTCGGCTAACTGGGAGGGGGGAGGAAACCCTCCTCCAAGGTGACCTAAAAAGCCCAACCAAGCTCTGAGGTCTCAAAGCTTCCAGAGTTTCGAGTTGCATTTTAGTAATGTTTCTCAAAGTGTGTGCCACAAGCAACAAGAGAATAAACGAACTAAATGTCATCAAAATCTAAAACTTTTATGCCTCAAGGGGCATCAAAAAAAAGTAAAAAAAAAAAAAAAAAGAAAATTGTTGCAAATCATGTATCTGATAAATTTTATCTAGAATATGTAAAGGATCCCTACAAGCAAATAACCCAAATAAAAAAGCAACCCAATTTAAAAATGAGCAAAAAATCTAAACAGACATTTATCTGAAGATATACAGATGGCCAATAAGTATATGAAAACACACTCATGCTTAGCCACCATCGAAATGCAAAAAAAAACCAAAAAACAATGAGGGGCACCTGTCTAGCTCTATCAGTGGAGCATGTGACTCATAAGCTCTGGGGTCACGAGTTCAAGCCCCATTTTGGGTGTGGAGCCTACTTAAAAAAATAAAAAGAAAAAAAAAAAACTTTTAATTGAGGGTGCCTGGAAGGCTCAGTTGGTTAAGCCTATTTAAGGTTTTCTCTCTCCTCTTTCTCCCTCTGCCCCTCCCCCCTCAAATTTCTTTTTAAATGAAATCTCACTGTATACCCGTTAGGATGGCTAAAATCAAAAACATGTAATAATTAGGGTCAACGAGGTTGTGGGGAAATTAGAACTCTCATACATAAAAGATTAAACCGAGTGAACATAAGACTCAGCAATTCCATTCCCAGGTGTGTGTGTGTCCAAGAGAATTGAAAACATCTGTTTTCAGTCTAAACTCCATCTTCCTGTACAAAACCTTGTACAGGAAGGTTGATGATGATCACAGCATCATTATTCATAATAACCAGAAGGTAGGCACAACCCAAATGTCCATCAGTTAATGATGAATGGATACACAAAATGTGTATCTCTACAATGGAATATTCAGTCATAAAAAGGAATGGGGTACTGCTTGAGGCTACACCATAGATGAACTTTGAAATCATTATGCTAAGTGAAAGGCAGCCACAAAAGACCACATCTGTATAATTCCATGTATATGAACTGTCCAGAATATGCAAATCTGTACAAAGTCCATTGGTGGCTGCCTTAGAGCTGGGGTTGGGGCGGAGGGAAGCTGGAGGAGATGGGGAGTGACTGCTAATGTGTTCGGGGTTTTTCTTCTAGGAGTGCTGTAAACACTAAAAATGAGTAAGGGACGGAAGGGGCCAGGTAGGGAGAGATAGGTAAGGGGCTACGTGATCAGGCTCACCGAAAATCCGAGAAATGCTGAGGCATAAGGAAATCAGAGATAAGGGAACAGAACCAGACCACCCCGTTTGCCTAAACATCAAAGATGAGATACTCCGAGGAGAAGTCATCATGGTGCCATCAGTGGTGACGTCAAGAAGATTTCAGTTCCCTGGTCTGTCTTCCATAAAAGACCAACCATAAAAAACTTTAATGGCAAAAGTTTCAGGAGGGACCCCTCTCATTCTAGAGAGCTTTTTTTCCTTTCCTTCCTGTTCTCTCCTTCACTTAATAAACTTTCACTTCACTTCACCCTTTTTTGTCCAGGAGAGTTCTTCGACTCCGTGAGACAAGGCCCCTGCAACCCTACAATAAAAATAGTGATTATACAAAAAAAAAAAAAAACCCACACATTGAATTGTATATTTTAAGTGGGTGAACTGTGTATATCTTAATAAAGCTGTTAATTTATTTTTTAATTGTGAACTACTACCACCTATTCCAGAATTACCAGGCTGCCTCTTACCAGAATCTATCAGAATCCTGTCAGAATCTTTGGTGGGCAGACTCCAGCTCTGCCTTTCCCCAGAACAACCGAAGTTCAGCCTAAGACCGTGCTTTACAAGGTTGTGATTCAGAGCCTTGTGGCTCCAGGCTTCCTGAAATGAATGAAATGGAAGGTCTGTAATGAGCTCTGAGAGGTCAAAGCTTGGGGGTTGGGAGGGTGGGGAGAACAGAAATCCCCTTCCTGAAGTTCTTTATCAATGGCTTCTTTCCCCCAGTCTAAAGTCCATAGCATCAGAAAAATATCTGACATCAGAAGCGGGATAAAGGGGGGCACCTGGGGGGGCTCAGTAGGTTAAGCGTCTGCCCTCAGCTCAGGTCATGATCCCGGGATCCTAGGACTGAGTCCCGAATCTGGGTCCTCGCTCAGTGGGGAGCCTGCTTCTCCCTCTGCCTGCTGTTCCCCCTGATTGTGCTCGCTCACTCTCTCTTTCTGGCAAATAAATAAAATATTAAAAAAGATGAGAGACAGAGATACGCAAGGCGCCCCAATAAATAAAATCTTAAAAAAAAAGTAAGAAAGAGGAAGAAGGTATGGGGGAAGGAAAGAGGAAGACTTCCCCCACTCCTTAATACCTTCAGGCTCCCAGCCACTGCTGTGAGGAGCTCTTAAAGGAAATGAGCTGTTTGTTTGAGTTTGTGTCTGCAATAGAAACATTTGCCAATCACTTGTGGTTTTTCAAGAACCTGGGAGCGTGTGTGAACCATTTCTGGAGATCCACTTACATCCACCTTCGTTATCGGCAGATGAAGGGGCTGTAAGTCGGCATTTACGACACCTGAGGCCAGAGAGTGGGCACTAAGACATAAGGCTTTAATGGTCTGGGTAGGGGTTAGTTAATACGGTGTCCCTTCTTGGACTTCTGGCCTTTGGGCCAAACGTTTTTCTATTTTCAGCACTGCCTGTAGAAAAACTATATATATGTGGAACAGTCAAGCTTGCCCCAGCTTCATGCTAAAGCGAAAGATTTTCTGGGGTGGGTTCAGAAACTATTAGCTGAAATGGTGTTGTGAGTTGTCCGTGTACTTCCTTATCTATGTTGTTAATATCCCATAAGACTTTCTGCTTCTGAGATTTTCAGACCTCGGTATTCATAAGAAGCACCGGGAAGTTTCTGACTCACAGCTGAAGCTGACCCCAGGAATCTGCATTTTCACAGTAACTGATTCAGATGCAAGGGAGACCCATAGACCACACTTGGGAACACAGTGGTCTGAATTCTGCCTTTTGTCTTTTCTCCTCCTGGTGCTTCTCTTCCTCCCCTGAAACTTAGGACTCAAAATAGAAACCCTACAAACCCAGTGCTCCAAAGATGAAAGGGTATGGCTCTTAAGACCCCATGATGTTGGAACAAATCAAGCTCTTACATTTAATCAGATGAAAGGGTTCTACCTTGATTCATGTGAAATGCTTAATCTTCCACACCTTGGTGACAAGGAGGGCGGGGTGCACCTCTCAAGTACTATACTGTAACACTCAGAAAACAAATTAATAAGAGCTTAATTAGGAGGTAATTGCCCAGTTACTTGCAGATGGTGGCAGTTCTTCCCGACTGTAATTTTGGTTGTTGATGTTTTCTCCTAGACAGGGGCCTTTAATAGGTAGATTCGGCCCTGGCTTCCCCAAGAGCATCTTGCTCAAAGAGTACAGAGTAGTTGTTGTTCCAAGAAACTAGTAGGGCCCAGATTGGCATACTCTTTCTTCCTTTTCTTTCTTTCCTTCCTATTTCATTTTTTAAAGATTTATATATTTGGGGGGAAGGACAAGGGAAAGGGAGAAAGAGTCCTATTTTTTTTTTAAAGAATTTATTTATTTATTAGAGAGAGCGAGACAGAGAACAGCAGAGGGAGAGGGAGACGCAGGCCGAGCAAGAAGCCTGATGCAGGACCTGATCCCAGGACCCTGGGATCATGACCTGAGCGAAAGGCAGACGCTTAACGGACTGAGTGACCCAGGCACCCTGGCATACCCTTTCTTTAGTTCCTGTGCCAGACACTACAGGAAACATGGGTCAGTAATAACCAGATTAGGGTAACTACGACCAGTCCATCTGTTTTCCTAAGTCGCCAGCATCTCCCCCAGGAGAAATGAGGAACTGAGCAGGGGTAGAAGGAATAACTATTCCTCCACCCGAGCAGTGAGCAGGCTCATGGAGCCCACACAGTCCTGACCTATTCTTGGCTGCCGGGCACTCCCAGGGAGACCTCCCCTCCCTCCACAGGTGATGCTTTGGGACCGTCACGCGGGGCCCCGCTCTTCTTCACTCTGCTGCTACAGAACTGCATTCTTCTCAGAGGATTGCCAGGGTTTCTTCCAATCCTGAAAATCTTGGATTCCATCATCTTAAGGAATCCCAAACTGATCATTCAGCTACAAGCATTCTTATCTCTTCACCTCCAAGCTTGACTAGGGAGACAAGTCTGGCTTCATAACCCCTGACTCCATAATCCGAATACCCTTATCTCAGGCCTGTGGCTGTCCTCAGCCTGCTAGGAAGACTACGGGGCTAGAACTGTGCCAAGGGCATTGCTCAGTGCTCCACGAGTATTCTCGTTCTATCCTCCCAACGATCCTCGGAGGCAAGTGATTGTTCTCTCCCATTTTACAGGTGAGAACATCAAGTCACATGTCCCAGGTTACGTAGCTCTTAATGGCAGACCCGGGACATGTTCCCAGGCCCCTCTGCAGCCTGAACTTGTGCTCTTAACTTTTGGTGGCAGCCTGCCACCAAAATACCCCTCCCGGTTCCCAAGGAGCCACCAGACTCCAGCGGATGGGAGCAACTTAAGGAAATTCAGCCCGAGAAAAGAAATGTCCCCTCCCTGTTCTGCCCAACCAAACTGCTGCGAACTGCCTCACGACTGACAGGAAAGCCTACTAGGCTCACAAGTGAGTCCCAGACTTGTTCAAGGGGCCGGTAAGTCAAGTGATGGGGAGAGAAGGAGGAATGTGATTCAGGGTCATAAAGAGGATGAGAAGGGGAAAAAATGCAAAAATCTCTAAGGACTTGTGACATCCCCAGCAAGCCAGCCATAAAAGGGAAGGCAGGACATCTGCCTGGCAAACACGGTCTCTGGAGCCCGAATCATGGCTCTGCCACCTGTTCCCTAGGAATTGTCAGGCTGTTAGGACTAAGAGAACATCCTGTCCCACTGCCCCTGGAGACATGGGGAGCAGAGCCGAAGTTTACCAGAGACTGCTGAAGGGAATGGGCTCCCTGCCGGGCTCAGAGACTCCTGCAGAACCTGCCTCCACCCCAGCTGCCCCGCCTGCCACCTGTCCTCACAGTGGAACTTGGGGTCCCTACGACAACACTCACTCTGTCCTCTCTCTACCCCCACCCCAGCTCACCTCCATCCCCATGGCCTCATGGCGGGGCAACTTCCCGGGCATCCAGACCAGGCATGGAGGCCCCTGCAGTCTCTCTGCAAGCAGGCTGGTTAAGAGCACAAGTGTTGGAGTCAACAGACCTGCGCACTCGCTATTTAGTCAAGCCATTAACCTCGCAGGGCCTCAGTTTCCTGCTCTGAGAATGGGGTGAGTAATGATACCCATCTCACAGGGTGCTTCCCAGCTTATTTCTCACGAATAATTCGTAAGGAGCACACAGTTCCTAGTCCACAGAAAGAGGTGGCTTATAATGCTATCTGTACTTCTGCTTCTAAGTGTTAATTCCCCAAGCAGCACAGCAGCACCCTGGTTTCTCTAGAGCTGTGTCATGTCAAAGAATCTTACAACTGGAAGAGACTAGAAGTCACCTAAGATAAGTATTGTTTCCTTATGTAGTTTTCATACATCTCTCTCTGAGAACAAAATAATATCAGGAAAGTATTTAGCACATGCCTGGGATATAGTAAATGCTTAGTAGATGTTAGGGTTTTTGCTGGTTAATGTTCTAGGTCAACTTGACTGGATCCTATGATGCCCGGACATCTGGTTAAATGTTATTCCTGGGTGTGTCTGTGAGAGTTTTTCCAGACTAGCATTTGAATGGGTCGGCTGAGTAGAGTGGATCGTCCTCTCCGGGGTGGGGGAGCCTCCTCCAGATGATTATAATGGCTTTCATATTGGCAAACCCTGGGCCTCAAATGTTGGGGTAGGATGTTTGGGAAATAGCCAAATGTCATTCAGACCCAAGTCAGGGGGAAAGTGTAATCTCTAGCTGCATTAAAATGGATCCGGAATGAGGCCATACAGTGACATGAGGACGCTAATTTCTCCCCTGGGGCCCCTTTGCCAGGGCTAAAGGCATTTCCAGAGAGGAGTTGATGCCCACTGTGCCTTCCCTCCCTGCACCCACCCTCTGGGTCTGCTCTCCTCTCCCAGGACAGAGAAGTTGAGAGAAGTCTGAGGCCCAGAGTCACTTCTAGTCTCCATTAGCCCAGGTGACCTGGCGACCCTTCCCCGGGACGTTCAGCCATCAGACAAAGATCTACTTTCTCACTTCCTCTCCATTTCCTTCCCAAGCTCCTCCTCTCCTTCCATCCTCACTCCCTGATGTGAAGAAGAATTTTTTGGTAGACCACAGAGCTTACTAGGGGAATGCAGCCCCCCAGCCCCCTCCTCCTGGGCATTTAAGTAGAGTGCTTATTTCCTACTGAGGAGCTGCACACAGACCTGACTCCTATAGCTCTCACACTTGTTTCCGCAAGTTTCTCATCCACAGACATTCACCGCAGTTCTGTTATGTGCCAGCCATTATGCTGGCTCTTGTCAAGGTCATAAAAGCATCAGACCCCATCTCTGACCTCAGCCGGGCAGGCAAGGGTGACACACTCGAAACATATAACAGTAAAATCTTTAAAGTGCCATTCTAGACAATGAAAGCAGACACGGTCTAAGACAGTTGGCAATTTTTGGATAATTCTAATTGGTACTAAAAGCCAGAGGGCAGAGAACTTACTGTAGTCTAGAGGCTAGAGTGGTCAGGAAAGACTTCTTGGAGGGGGCAGCCTCTGACCAGAGTCTTGAGAGTCAGGGTGGATGTGGGGGAGCTGAAGAGGAGAGGCAATACGAGGAACAGAAGACAGTGCTGGGAAGGCAAACCTCTGGTCCCGATTGGTCTGTGTGTGGCACTGGTGTACATGTGAGTTACC
The DNA here is from genome assembly GCA_028646535.1 of Procyon lotor. NCBI lineage: Eukaryota > Metazoa > Chordata > Mammalia > Carnivora > Procyonidae > Procyon > Procyon lotor. The sequence continues at coordinate 90,897,000 of CM053609.1, read as the reverse complement.
TCTGGTTCATTGGCCATTCCAGTCTGGTCATTCTTTCCAGGTTTCTTGGCAAAGACTTGAACTTTATCATCAAGCAGGGGCTTCCTCCTTCCAAATAGTCAGACTCTGTGTTAGTTAGAATTCTTTGGGTTGCAAGTGACAGAGATTCAACACAAAACTAACTTAAGCAGAAAGAGCTTGGTCTCTTCGAACTGGAATGTCCAGGTAAGGGGCCCATCAGTTTACGTAAGTGTTAAGTCCTAGCTGCCTCTAAGTGATGTAATTCCATCTCAGGGCTCTGTTTTCTCTCCCTTTTTCTACTCTACTCAGAACCACTTTCTAGGCTGGCTCTCACAGTGAGGCAGGGAAAAATGGCTGCCAGTCACCTGAGATTCATATTCTCTGAACTTATCAACACCAATGGAAAGAGTAGAAGTTTCCCTCCTACTCTCTCTGCATAGTCCCCTGTCGGTATCCCTGACGAAGGAGGTAAATGAGGTTCACTGACAGAGTCCCAAAGTTAGCTGTCATGTGGAGGGATACCTGTGCTGTGGGGTAGATCCAAAAGACTAAAAGGACAAGTGTGGGGCTGGCCAGGGCTGGCCGGGAAGCAGGCAAGGCTGTACTGCATTATTCTAGAAAACCCCATTCCTCGTTATGGACTCCCAGATAGACACATGTCCTCACTTCTCCCCCACCCTAATAGCCAGACTCTTTCCGTAGGGAAACAAATGGTTAATTCCTAGGCGGGCTTGTGTAGGGACAACAGCTACCCATCACAGGACACCTGGCAGGGGTAGTAACTGGATAAACATCCAAAGGGATGTATCTTAGGAGCAGGATCTAGCTCTGAAGACTGGGTTAGGCTGGTATACCTTCACACCGTGGGAAAGTCCTGAAATGGGTCAGGTACTGAGCAGGACAGAACCCTCTCTGCAGGCCAGAACTTGCTTAAAGGGCTTGGGTATAGTAAATGCTATATTTAGCATTTTTTTTTTCAGGGCTTCAGTGTTTTTCAGGGCTGTAGGGGTCATACTAGGAAGAGCAAGGACCCAGTAGGTGTCCTACTCAGGAACACAAGATTTCAGACTGGACTCCATACTGATTGGAGACTGAAAGCATTTCTACCTTGCTCATTGCCTGCTCGTGAGTTCCCAGTAGGCAGCAGGCTGGGGGGCCCCAGCATAAGGGAGAAGCAGCTATCCCTCACTCCGGATCAGAATCACAGACAGAAAAAGAGAGCGGAGGCTTAGGGCTGTGCTGGCCAAAAGACCTTTCTGTGTGGATGCGAATGTTCTAGAACTGCAGTGTCCCTTCCAGGAGCCACATACAGCTACTGAGCAGGTACCATGTGGCTAGCGCAACTGAGAGACTGAATTTTTAGTTTTATTTAATTGAAATGAATTTAAATTTCGATGACCACATGTGGCTAGTGGCTATGTATTAGATACTGAGTCTTAGAGACCATCCTTCCTCCGTGCACCTCCAGGGCTTGGAAGGGGAAAAGGCAGGATAAGTGGGAATGGAACATCTCAATCAAGCATCTACGTCAGGCAAGGCAGATGGTGCAGAATTGGGAAATGAAGAAGACCCCTGGGGTCAACCTCCTTCCTAGACACAGACATCAGTTGCCTGAACTCTGGCAACTGTCCCCCAGCCTCTCCCTCTGAGAGCCACTGCCTCTGAAAAGAACTTCACAAAAGGTCATCTGAGGCTACCAGGTGGCTCCAAAGCCACAGTCCAGTAAGGAAGGAAATAACTTCCACACCTCGCAAGAGCCCCATAGGGAACCCTCCCGCCACTGATATGGGAGACCCCGTATCCCACTGCTCTTCCCTCACTATGGAAAGTATCTCACGCTGTGCCCAAGGACCCCATAAATGGGCAGATCCCTAAGGGATCTCAGTTCCACATGTGTTGACTGAGTTCCTCCCAGATCATCAGAGGAAAAGCCGAACTTAAATAATTTCCTGTCCAAGAACAATCGGTCACCTAGCACAGTGGGAAACTGTCCAAGCCAGCCAGCAGAGTGACACAGCCCCACCCACAGCCTCCAGCCTAGAAAGAGATTTGCGCTATCAGGACCATCAGGGACTAGGTGAAGGGGTTCTGACCCACCCAAGAGAGACCTAAACCATACCGGCAAATGAGCACCAAGGCACGGGCCCGAGACCAAAAGACAAAAGTGAGCTTGTGGGAAAGGCAGCTGGTCCGTCAAGTGGAGACTTGTCTTCCAATTGAACTCTGATTGCAGCTGCGCACAGCTACTGAAGCCGGGCCCGGGCCCTGGGTAGATTCAACAGGGCTGCAAGGGCTTGGGCGGCGGTGGACAGACGGCAGAGCGGACTATGTGCCAGGCTTCCGCCAAGTTGGCTCCTTTCGTGCACTTTCCATGCTATTCCATGACTTTACCTCACACTTCCTCCAATGTGTGGACCATCCAAGGCCCACCAACTTCCCAGCTGTCAGGAGGGGGCAAGGCAGGAAACCCCTAGGCTTGCTCTGGCCCGAGAGGGACTTAAACAAATTCGGGGCCTTCTCTGACCATCATTTCCACATCTGTCTGGGGTGTCCTTTTAAAAAAATAAATTAAGGGGCGCCTGGGTGGCTCGGTCGTTGGGCGTCTGCCTTCGGCTCGGGTCGTGATCCCGGGGTCCTGGGATCGAGCCCCGCATCGGGCTCCTTGCTCGGCGGGAGGCCTGCTTCTCCCGCTACCATTCCCTCTGCTTGTGTTCCCTCTCTCGCTGTGTTTCTCGCTGTCAAATAAATAAAATCTTTAAAAATAAATAAATAAATAAATAAATAAAAATAAATAAAAAATAAATTAAGCTCGCATGCATGTTCATTTGCCACATTATTTGCAATACCCAAGAGGTGGAAGTAACTCAAATGTTCATCCTTAGAAAAATGCCTAAAGAAAATGTGGTCTATATACACAATGGACTATTATTCGATCGTAAAAAAAGAAGGAAATCATGTTACACGCTACAACATGGATGGACCTTGAGGACGTTATGCTAAGTGAAATGAGACAAGTATTGCATGATTCCACTTATATGAGGTATCTAAAGTAGTAACTTCATAGAAACAGAAAGGAGCATGGTGGTTGCCAGGGCTGTGAGGTAGGAGAAATGGGGAGTTGTTGTTTGATGGATATTGCGTTAGTTCTACAAGATGAAAAAGTTCTAGAGATTTGTTGCACAACAGTGGGAATATAGTGAACACAAACAGTGGTTAAGATGGTAAATTTTGGTCCTGTGTTTTTCACACAATTAAAACTTTTGGAATAAATAATTAATAAATAAATTAAGGTTTTCATGTATTAGCATACATTATCACTGTCCTACATGCCCGTTAGGGAAAATACAGAAAATTTAGGGTTTTTTTGTAAGTTTTGTGAAAGTAAACCCTGCTTGTAATTGATATGTGACCTAATAAGGATTATAGAGAAAAACAACAGATCCCTGCCCCACTCTGGCCTCGTTCTAGCCAGTTTTAGACTTTTCTGCTTCTAGATGGTCATCAACCTAACACTAAGTAATTTGCTGCAAAACTTTTATCAACTTCAGTGGTGACTCCTGCCTGAGAAATGGGAGAACTTAGCTCCTAACCAACCCTCACCCTCTTCCTTCTTCCTCTTCTCTGGCTTAGTCATGAAGGTTGTCAGTTCTTCTATTGGCTATCTTTGTAACAGTAAACAATGCGCTTAAAGCTCGCTTGGTTTCTGATTGGGCCCATGTCCAACACTCCCCTTGCTCAGCTAAATGAGCTCCTTACCCGTCTTCCCCCAGACATGTCCCCTCCCACCCCCCATGTCTGCCAGCTGTATTTCCACATTTACACGGTTATGGTTGGTGGCCTCTAATTCCATCTTTCTCTTTCACAGTAGATTGATACTAGAAGTTGAACACTAACCCACGATGCTCACAGAATTGTGACTTTGTAGGTGTGGCTCTCTCCGTGTGGCAAGGCTACACTGCCCACTGCATGTCCACTGTCACGATGGAGAGGACTTTTTTTTTTTTTTTTTTGGAGAGGACTTATAAAAGGCGTGGAGAACAGCTGGTTAGGAAGACATTCAGTGCAGACAAGGGCTCGGAATATGCGAGATTCCCACATTTAGGCAAATGTTTCCTTTTGACACATTCCTCCCACTTAAAACAACAATGAAATCAGGACAGAGATTATGAAGTATACCATCCTAAATGAAGCAAACTGTTGCCAAAATGGGAAGGTCCTCTATCATCCACCCAAATAAAATCTTCCCACCAGCCCACCTGCCTGGCCTGTATAATTAGCAATTCCCTCCTCTGCGAGAGGCACAGTCCTCGCTGTGGTGTCAGCTACCATGCAAATATTTCTGGGAGGGAGGCCACATTGAGTGGCTGACACCTCGGCGCAATCCAGTTTATCAGATAGCCGCTTTCCTGTGTGTCAGGAAGGGCGAGCCTGCTTTGGCCCCGATAAGGCAGCCCCAGGCAGCTGCCGTGGCCTGAGAGGGCCCTCCCTGGAAACCAGAGGGGCTGACAGCTGAGCTCTCCCCACTTTATAGCCCCCACTCTCACCAGTGATCCAAGCCACTCTCCCAGGCCGGGGAGGCCGACCTCAGGCAGCCATGGAGGGGCCCGAGGCACCTCCCAAGCCAGCCCACAGGCCTCCACCTGCCCAGAGCCGGGGGAGGGAAGGAAGGGACAGATAGATAACCCGGAGAAGGTGGAGGCACTGGGGTGGTTCCAGAGAAAACCTGAAGGGACTTCCGGAAAGAGATCAAGGGGGTGCCCTTGCCTGTCTCAGAATTCTGGGGTTGGCCTAAATTGAGGAATACTCTTTCCGCTTCCTGTTTTTCAGTCACAGCTGGTATGTGAATTATTTGCTTTGACTCTATCTCCATCATACACCGCAGGCGCCCTGAGGGCAGGGTCTGCACCCGTCCTGTCGTCCCCAGCACAGTGCCTGGCAGGTGGTGTGTGTCCAGTGGGCAGGTGCTGGCTGAAGCCACAGGCAAATGCGGGAGCACTAGGCTCTTTGGTTTGCAAATACCCTTCTCCTCAGCAGACCTAGAACTGCTTCTTCACTGTCCTTCCGCCTTCAGGCAGTGTTAGCTCACTAACTGTGGACTGAATCCAACAGAAATGCTGAACATGGAAAGGAGAGGATTGCCTCTTTCGCCAAAGCAAGGGTCTTCTGGGTTGTTCTAGTGCGTGCCTGTAGGGCTGCTCTTCCGACTTCCTGCAGCCTGAGTCTGCCTACATAAAAGGAGGAGTGCCCCACAGGCCTGGAAAAGCGGCTTTTTGATGTCCGTTTGAGGGTATTTGCAGTATTAATGGATAGCCTCAGACCTGTGGGAAATGACGTCTATATGAGATTTTTCGCTACAGCTTTAAAATAGCAAGACTGGAAACTGCCTGAATGTCTCATCCATTGAGGAGTGGTTAAATAAATGATGGTACCTCCATGTGGTAGAATTCAGTGCAGCCATAAAACGGAGAGGAAGCCCTTTAGTACTGACATGAAACATTCTCCAGGATAGATTGGGAGGTTTTGTTTTGTTTTGTTTTTTAAGATTTATTTACTTATTTGAGAGAGAGTGAGTGGGGGAAGGGACAGAGGGAAAGACTATCCAAGCAGACTCCCTGTAGGGCACAGAGCCAGACATGGGGCTTGATCCCACAACGCTGAGATCATGACCTGAGCTGAAACCAAGAGTCAGACAGTCAAATGACTGAGCCACCCAGGTGTCCCTCCAAGATACATCGTTGAGTAAGAACAGCAAGGCACAGAACTGTGTGTACTGTACATATCATTTGTGGAAAAAAGGAAGAACAGTAATATATGCATATATAGTTACTTGTGATATTTAAATCTTTCTGGAAAGAAACATAAGAATCTGGTGACACTAGTTGGGAGAAAGGAGCGACCAGGTGGTTTGAGGACAGGGTAGAAGGGAAACGTCACTGTATACCTTTTTCTGCCTTTTGAATTTTAATTAGCAATAATTGCACCTCGGATAAACCTCATTGGCTATGATACTGCCACTGTGCAAAGCTTGCCTTTTGAATTTTAAGTCATATAACTGTTACTTATTTTTAAATGTAAATGCAATTAAATTTTTGAATAAATAATAACAAATGCCTCTTATATGCCAGGCTGCATCTTTCAAATGCATTTTCTAGTTTTAGCACAATTCTGTGAAATGCACAGCATAATCCCCATTTTCCAAATAAGGAAATTGAGACTTGGAGAAATCAAGCAGGTACCTCAGTTCCCGCGGACATAGAACAGTGGAGCTGGGGTTTGATCGGAAAGTCGGACAGGCTTCTCGTCCGTCCCTTGTGCCTCCATCTCAGGGCCCAACCACTTCCTGTCTGTTCTCATTCTCCTAGCAATGGGTGCTTTACCCTAAGGGGCCCATTTATAAGCCCCCTAAGGAGCAAGCTCAAGGAAGGCCCTGCTTAGCCATGGCAGAGTCCTAAGCAGGGAGGTTCTGGGAGCTTGTGTGAGTGTGTGTGTGAGTGAGTATGAGCATGCGTGTAAGACAGTATTATGGCTATGAGTGTGTGAGCATGTGTGAATGTGTGCACATGTGTGAGCATGCAAGCCATGTGAGTGTGTGAGCGTGTGACTTGTCAAGTGTGGAGGGTGTGAACATGTGTGTGCGTGATTGTACTGAGGCCCGGGGAGCCCTGACACAGGGGAAACCAGTTACTGAGGTGGGGGGGAAGCTTTGAGGACAGAAAGTTGAATGGGGGCCTATGTGGGGAGTGGGAAGAGGCAGGAGGGCATGGTCTGGACGGGGGTTGAGCTGTGGGGAGAGGCTGGGAGAGAAGGCCCCATGGCAACCAGCCGGGGGCTACAAGGGCGCCTCCACACCTGGGGGCTGAAAGGCCTCGCGCATCCCTCAAGCCAGGGACCCGGGAAGCAACATCCCCGGCCCACCATTCCGTTCCGCTGGCCCCACCTCGCAGTGGCAGTCAGCGAGCGGGCGGGGGTAGAGACGGAAGAGTCCACACCGCTGCTGGCAGGCTGCCTCCCTCTGCCTTCCGTGCCCCATAAATTGTCACTCCTGCGCCCAGACAGAGGGGCCCCCTGCCTCCACCCTAATCCCACTGCAGGGAGGGCCTGAGGCCCAGTGGGGGGAGGTGAAGGGGGCGAGTCTGGGAAGGGCAGAATAATCGGAGGGGAAAGGGGGGCTGTTTCGAGAACAGCCTTGGTGTGGCTGTGTGCACACTGCTGGGCTCAGAGAGCTGAGTGTCTCCATCTGCCAGCTATTCCCTCTCCATCCCACCAGAGCCCCTAGCACCCTCCATGCCTCGCCTGGGCCACATGGGCCACCAACGCCACTGGGTCCATATGTTAATGTGGCCGTCCAGCCTGTCCTCTCTGTCCTGACCATTGCTGCCACTGTGTGTGTGTGTGTGTGTGTGTGTGTGTGTGTGTGTACGCTGTGTGAGCAAGCAAAAGGGGGTCCTGACAAGATGTTCTTGCCCTTGGAGCTGGGGGAAACATCACCTCCTTGTAATGCTCTTAAAAAAACCCTGGGTCACCAGGGAACTGAGCAGGGAAGACACTGCTATGGGATGACTTATGATTCCCCAAAAGATGTTGAAATCCTAACCCCCAGTACCAGTGAACGGGACTTTATTTGGAAATGAGGTCTTTGCAGATGATCAAATTAAAATGAGGTTGTGAGGACAGGCTCGAATCCTGCCCAACCGACATGCTGACGATCAGGGGAGGGAGACTGGGATACAGAGGCGGCCGGGCACTCAGCGAGGGCACCACATGAGGGGCTGGTAGACACGGGACGATGCGCCTACAGGCCAAGGAGCACGGACGGTTGCCAGCAAACTACCAGAAACTAGGCAAGAGGCACGGAACAGATGCTCCCTCGCAGCCCTCAAAAGGAACCAACCCTATCAACATCTTGATCTCAGACTTCTAGCCTCCAGAACCGTGACACAATCCATGTCTGTTGTTCTAGGCCACCCAGTTTCGGGTACTTTGTTTCGGCGGCCCGCGGAAGCTAGGACTGGCACAGCCCCACCACGGCCAAACACGTGTACCTAAGCTCAGTCGGCACGACTCCCCGCTGTGCCATTTTCTCGTCTTGGTGCTTTGGTCAAGACACTCCGGTCCTCATTTCTGACACTTAACGTGGGACTGGAAAGAGCACGGCCCACCCGGAGCTGTGGTGAGGATCTGGGTTTGGCCCCGCGCCCGGCGCCAGCGAGGCTGCTACTGCTCTGAGGAACATGCTTGCTTTTCAGGGTCTCTGTCAAAATTCCTGACGACAAAATTACCTCCTGAACAGAAGTAAAAGTCACATTTGCGGAGAGCCTGCTGTACCAGGCACAGTGCCGCGTGCATTCCAGAATAATCTAAATCTGAGCACTTACAGACTTGGAAGGGTGAGCTGTGGGTCCAGGGAGGGGCCTCCTGGAAGGGCTGGAGCCTGAGGGGCCGAGTCTGACACAGAAGCAAGGCAGGAGCCTCAAGAGGAAGGGCCCTTACCCCGCTCCCCAACCCAAGCCTCTGGCCAACACACTGGAGTGGGGAGGTGTGGGGTGGGGGATGTGCAGACCATAGACATCACCCCCGGGAGAGCCGGAGTCACCCGACCGCAATAATGCGCCTTTCTGCCCCGGTGGAGACAGAGGGCATTGTGTGCAGTGCCCTGAGCTGTGCCCCTCAGAAAGGCAGGCTTGTCTCTGGCAACCTCCACGGCCTGGGGCTGCCGTCCTAAACGTCACAACAACAAACCCAGAGCAGGCAGAGGGACAGCCACTCTCCCAGGACAGGACGCCCTCGAGACCCCAAGGAGCCAGGATAGAGACAGGAAGAGGGACTTGGGGACAATCTGGATCATTCAGAGCTGAGGGACCATTTTGAAGGCCCCAGGTTGGAGCCTCACAAAACCTACATTCAGAATCTCTCTTGGGAAAATTGATGGTTGAGCTCAGGGGGTGTGGGGTCACAGTGTCTGGATTCAAATTCCAACTGGCACATTTCCTGGATAAGTGACATACGGCAAAACAAAATGACAGATGAGGCCACAGTTTCCCTCACCCCATTGACAGGGGGTTGTGAGGATTAAACAAATGGATGTCTGTTACCTTGGTGGGCACTAAGGATTATTAGCTATCACGATGATCATTAATCTATATTGTTCCAAGCGAAATCAGAGATGCAAAATGTTTAGCACAAAGCCTGGTACCTAACAGTTGCTTAATAAACGTTGCTAGGCCGTGCTCTGCACCCCTGACTTCTGTCTGAGAAGCCCCAGATTTCTGCAGCAACAGGATGACCTCTTGAGGGGCCTCACCTCTCCAGCAGGGAAAGGCGCTCAGGGAACCTGCCTAGAATCACTCAAGGCAAACTACCCTGTTTGGGGCTGGGCCACAGCCAGCCTGCAGGGAGCTTCTGTTTTGCAGGTGGGAGCTAGTAGCCAAGTGCAAACGAGGAGGCTCTCCTCGCCTGCCTCCGCTTTGCCTCCCAGTGAATCCACACCCTGTGTTCTGCCCGAGCCTCCACCTGGCCCAGTCTTAGAAGATTATCTTTCCTCTACCGCACATCCAGGCGTCGGGAAGAGCCAACACCCTCACCCTAGTCAGCAACCAAATGAGCTTCCAAGGGCTCGGGCCAGCCAGGCCCGGCCCTCCCTGCATCACGGCTCAGGACCCTGCAGGAATCGGGAGGGAATGTGCCTCCTGGGCCCATGCCCAGTCCTGACTGAGGCTGGGCTGAGGGCCTCTCCTCATCCCTCCCCCACAGACACACAGGGCTTTATAGTCCGATTATGCCATGGAAACTATGCACACGGCCTGCCCCGTTCACATGGCCTCAGCAGAAAAAATAACAGCGCCTTCTCTCTCTGCCAAGACCCACAGTACTAGCAGGCCTGGACGACCGAAGCAGGCCTCTTGTGTGAAACAGGTCCCTGCAAAGATCTCAGGACTTGTCTGGGGGTGCCCTCACGTCACCCACCCTCCCCCAGCTCACAGCCATCTGCCTCTCTCTCCTCAGAGATCCCGAAAGCTCCACTGGCCAGGAACATGCAGCCTCACATGGCGGTTTCCTTTTGAGAACAAATCTCATTTCCCGCTCCGGTACCTTCCTGAGCCCTGGGAGCCGGGCTTGGATCCCTCTCCAGGATCCCACCCCTGCCTCCATGGGATGAGGTCAACAGGACGTGTCAATTCAGAGCCGCCCCCACCCCAGTTCCAGACCTATGCTACCTAATATGGTAGCCACTAGCTACATGGGGAATTTAGATTTAAGTGTTACTTAACTAAAAATTTTTAATTAAAAATTCAGTTCCTCAGGTGCACTAGCCACATTTCAAGGGCTCAGTCGCCACCTGAGGATAGTGACTGCCATATAGGACACTGCAAATACAGAGCATTTCCAGTACATAGAATGTTCTCTCATAGCGCACTGCTCTGTACCACATTCCGGAATTCTCTGGTCAAACGTCGCAAGCCCACTTGGACTCCTGATGATTGCTGTCTTCCTTGGGTCTGACTCCCCAAGAGCAGACCCTACTGCCAATGGGCACACCCCTATTCATAAGGGTGACCAAGGAGGGGGGCCATGGGTGGACCTGGAACTCAAGAACTAAAGAGTCCACTGGCATGCTTGAAGCTCTCAAGGTGCAGGACAGAGCTGGGCGTGGGGAGCTGGAGGGGGCCGCGGGGAGGCCCAGACCAGCTCTCCCTGTGCTGCCGTATTCCAAGTGCTCCCTGTGCACAATTCCAAGGACTCTGAGAACTCTTCACCTCAAACCTGGCTTTCCAGGTTATTATGAAGGAATACTTTCATGATAGGAAAATAGAATATAATTGCTTAACTGTTAACCCTTTAAAATTTTAAACAGCTTTATGGAGATGTAATTCACATACCATACAATTCAGCCATTTGAAGTGAATTTGAGTAGAATTCACTTCAATTCTAGAATTCAGTGGTTTTTAGTATATTCACAGATGGGTACAACCTTCACTGTAATCATTTTTTTTATCTGACACAGAGATTGAGAACGCACAAGTGGGGGGAACGGCAAGCAGAAGGAGAAGGAAAAGCAGGCTCCCGGTGGAGCAAGGAGCCCAAGGTGGGGCTCAATCCCAGGACTGCTAAACTTTTACTTTTAGGTATATGGCAGGTGGCCCTCATTGGCCTGCAAATGTGAGGGTAAGCTGTCTCCCTCTCACCTCTGTGGTCAGCTCCCTGAGGACAGAGACTAGATGTGATACCCATGTGCTTCCCTGCCTCCCCGCAACTGCACCTGCGGAGATGCCCACCACACAATAGGTCCCTAAATATTTGCTGGCTTTGTTGTTATTGTTATAGCTGTTTTTCTGTGGACATGAGAGAAGCCCAGTGATCACAGGCAGAATGGGGAAGGGCCTGGAAATCAAGTTATGTGAGGAACCATGAGGATATTCAGCCTGGGGAATTAGGGGGTGGGGGGTGGGTAGAGGTCGTATGATAATTGCTCAAACCGACCATCACATGGGAAAGGGACTAGGAGCGCTGCGTCAAAGTTCCAGAAGCTGCATCTGCAACTGGCAGAGGGGCTCGGCCATGGCACAGGCAGGGTGGAAAAGTAGTGAGCTCTCGATTATAGAGCACATTCACGCAGGGCCTAGAAGACCACCTGTCCGGGATGCCGTAACGTGGCCTCTTCCTTCCAATGAGGCAAGAGCGGGCCTCAAGGAGCTCTAAAGTCTCTTCTATTTCTGGAATCCTGGGCCCAGAACTGCCACGAGGTAAAGGAGCTTCCGAGAGACACAGAAGCCAGACCTGCAGACCTGGACTGTGTTTGCTTTCAACTTCTCATAGGCGGCCAGATTCAGGCTGCTCCTCTTACCAGTTCAGGGTCTGGCCCCTGCCTGCACACCCCCCCACACACACACACCAGCCCCGGGGCTGTAGCAGGGGGCTGGGGCCGGCCTCCCCTCTCAGAGCCTGGGGTGAGTCCAAATGGAGGAGGCGACTGGGGCTGGAATGCAGAGTTGAGAGGCGAGCGAGTGAGCTGAGACTAATGAGCCCAAGAAACAACAGGTCCGAGCAAGCCTCAGGGAGGTTTTAGGAGCTGGGGCCCAGGCCACAGAACTGAACAAAACACCCTGAGTCAAGCCAGACGGGAGGCCCCAGGGCTCTAGACCTGGGGGCAGGGGCCAGCCCTGGACTGGGTCCGTACTTGTCATCCCTGATATGCAAACCAGAGGAGGGGAGAGAGCAGGCTCTACACACAGGGTCCGGCTGAGCCAACCTGTGGTGACTCCAGGGTTGGCTCCAACCAAAAAAGCTTCTATGTCATTGGCTTCACAGACAAGGCTGGGTTTTTCCAGATTTACAACAAGCGGACACCGGGTGGGCTGAGGGGCCCAGGCCAGGTTCCTGAGCATCCAACAGATGGATACACACACAGGTCCCTCCGGGAGGGGAGAAGAAAGGAATGATCACATATCACGTGCCTGGCACCAGGCTCGGCATTTTCACCAACTGGGCTCCATCCCAGTGCCACACGGAGACTAAGGACCAAAGAGAGGAAACTGAGCTGCAGAGAGGACAAGGAACGCGTGAGGTCACACGCCTTGCAAGATGTGTAGCCAAACTCAAACCTGGACCCTTTGGCTCCAGGGCCAGGCTTTCTCCTCTCTGCTGGCCCCTTTCCTAATGCCTTCTTCTCCTCCCCACGACAGCTGCGGGGAGCACTAGCATGGCCTCTATTTTTATAAACACCAAAGCTGGGGTGAAGAGCAGTTAAGTGACTTGCCCTGTGTCCTGCTGTAAGCCATACACCCCAAATTCAACACCAGCCTGTGTCCCCAGAGCTCTATCACCCCACACGGAATCTCCAGGATTAAACAGGGTGAGGGCTTAGGATGTATGGCTGCTTTTTGTATTGTCTTGATTTTTTTTTTTTATTTTTTTTTTAAAGATTTTATTTATTTGACAGCGAGAAACACAGCGAGAGAGGGAACACAAGCAGAGGGAATGGTAGCGGGAGAAGCAGGCTCCCTGCCGCGCAGAGAGCCCGATGCGGGGCTCGATCCCAGGACCCTGGGATCTGACCTGGGCCGAAGGCAGATGCTTAACGACTGAGCCACCCAGGCGCCCCTGTATTGTCTTGATTTTTAAAAAAGATTTTATTTATTAGCTTGAGAAAGAGCGGGAGAGCACAGAGGGAGAGGAAGAAACAGACTCCCTGCTGAGCAGGGAGCCCGACGTGGGGCTCAATCCCAGGACCCCTGAGCCGAAGGCAGACGCTTCACCCGGGTGCCCCATGACTGCTTTTTTAAAATCATAAAATGCAAATTTTGTTTTTAAGGAAATGAAGCAATAAAATCCCCGCGATGATGGTAGTGTCATCAGCCCAGAGGCATGGCTGGGCCTCCAACGAATCAGTAGTGAACACTCAAGGCTTCTCTCTACATTTCTCTCACAACATTGTTACTGTAACATCAGACGCCAGCTGCCCATGCTGACCCTGTGTACGTCACTCCAGCTGCGCAGGTGAGAGGGTTTTACAAACCCCCTTGGTGGAATTGACCCATCTTCCTGCTTGAGAATAAGTTATCCCAGGCTCTGAGCTATTTTGGCCCTGGTGTCTTCTCACTGATGCCTGCCCACTGTCTCACCCACACCACTCCCCTCTCCTGTGTCTAGAGGCCCTGTAGAGAGTAGAAAGAGCTCTATACTGGAGTCAAAGGACCAGGTTTAGGGGTGTGTGGGTGTGTGTCTGTGTATGTGTGTCTGTGTGTGTGTTTAAGATTCTATTTTTGGGGCACCTGGCTGGCTCAGTTGGAGGAACATGTGACTGTTGATCTCAGGGGTCATAAGTCCAAACCCCACCTTGGGTGTAGAGATTACTAAGGCAAAATAAACAAATTTAAGAAAAGTATCTTAAGGCACGTATTGCATGGAGCACTGGGTGTGGTGCATAAGCAATGAATCTTGGAACACTGAAAAAATAAAATTTAAAATGATACATTTTATTTTTAAGTAATCTCAATACCCAACATGGGGCTCAAACTCACAAGTGGCATGCTCTTCCAGCTGAGCCAGCCATGTGCCCTGGACCAAGTTTAGTTATGTAATAATTACCTGTGTGAAGTCAACCCAGTGATTTCACTACTCTGAGATTTATCTGGAAAATGCAAACACTGAGCCCATTGACCTTCAAGGTCTCTTACCCCTCCATGGTTGATGCTCATTTTTATTCATTTATTCCACAGGCTTGGATCAAGCAATGTGCTACAGGCTGGGGAAACAGAGATTACAACAGCCCATCACTGGCCTCGAAGAGCTCACAGCCTAGCACTCCAACACAATTCTTTGTGGTAAGTGTCCTAACAGAGGCAAGTTGGTATCATGATGACCCAAACTGTAGAGTCTTGCTTGGAGGGACAAGTAAGGATTGAAGGAGAAGGAACTCTTTGAGCTGAACACTACATGGTAAGAAGGTGAGGAAGGACATTCCCACCAGAAGGAGCAGCAGGTGCAGACACAGAGGTGGGGACCAGCACACCACAGTCCACCACAAGTGGTTTGAGGTGGGTGGAGTAGAGATTTTTTTCACAAGAAAAGGAGATGAATCTTGAGTGATGGGCCTCTGCCCATCATAGAGACATGGGGACCCAACTGAAGGCTCTTAAGTGGAGGAACAACACAGTCTGATATGTGTTTGGAAAGACCATGCCAGGGGCAAGGATGGGTGGAGGAAAGCGGGTAACCAGTCTGGGGGAAATAGAAAGATCCATCAGAAAACCATTCCAACAATTCAGGTGAGAAATACCAGGACCTGAATTAAGGGAGTGGCGGTGGGGATGGGAGAGAGCACATAGACGAGACTTCTTCCAGGTTAAGGAAAAAGAACATACAGCGATACATGGGGTGTGAAGAAAGTAGTCTAGGAGGAGTCTCAAAGATGGTGTAGAATGTACTATATAGCTGATGGGAAGAGAATTCCTCCGTTTATAGAAAACCTGAATCATTTCAAAAACTGTTCCTTAACATGCCAGCAAAAACACTACCTTGGAAATGGCTGCCTCATTCCTGAGATCCTACAGCAATGGAGATACCGTTTTTCAAATACTTTCCAAGGTTTTTTCATTATCATTGAGCTATAGTCTCTCACTGCACCATGGCACCTAATGTCCTAGGG
Organism: Procyon lotor; assembly: GCA_028646535.1. Classification (NCBI taxonomy): domain Eukaryota; kingdom Metazoa; phylum Chordata; class Mammalia; order Carnivora; family Procyonidae; genus Procyon; species Procyon lotor. Next base: position 90,881,855 of record CM053609.1, on the reverse strand, counting down.
AGGGAGAAAGGTGGATACCATCTACAATAAAAGCCAAAGCACAGGAAAGGAGGAAGATATGATGAAGAAGTAGTCTCTGAAAAACATCAAGAAGTACAAACTCTTCTGGCATTTGGAGGGAGAGAGGAAGGGGCCGGGGAGACCAGAAGTCCATGCTCTCCCACTCATGTCAAACCTTGATGGCAGTGTGGAGAAGAGCAGAAAACCACCCCAGAGGTTGAGAGCATGCCAGAAACAAAAACAACCTGCGCCGTGCTCCTTGAATGGATCCCTGGGGCGGTCGCCCTTGCCACGGGTCCCTGTGTCTAACCGGGGTAGCCGGGGTGCAGGTAGCCGCTGCAGAGTAGAGACAACTGCATGGTACGTTTAGTCTGGGAGAGTCTTTACGTATCCTCCCCCCACCCTGCCCCATCCTAAATCCCCTTGGCTTGAGTGTGGCCCAGGAGAAACCCAGAAGTTTCTAGAGCTGCTGGGGTGTGGAGAGTTGAGAGTCTGTGGACCTGCCCTGGGAAATGGACAACGTGCGGAGACAGGGAACAGGCGTAGGTTTGTACGGAGAGAACCAGGAGAGCTGAGACAGGACCAATGGGCCAAGTGAGCCACCAGGCCCTGCCAGTCAGGGCCTCTACCTGGGCGCTGCAGACCGGGTGGGGGAAGGACAGCCCCGCAGAGGCCACCGAGGACCAGAGGACAGCACCAGGTCCGGCATCCAGACCTCCCCCTGCCCTTGCCCCAGATCCCTCCACAGGACAGGGGCGCAGGTGAAGGGGCAGGAGGGCCCCCCTAGACAGCAGGTAACAATGGAGGCAGATTGGACTGCGTATGTATCCAAAAGGTGCTGAACTACTTCAATAAAATGACTTTGGGGTTTTATTAAAGTAATTGGAAGAGTTAAGAGAGGCTGGGGCGCCTGGGTGGCTCAGTCATTTGAGTGTCTGATTCTTCATTTTGGCTCAGATCACGATCTCAGGGTTGTGGGATCAAGTCCCGCATCGGGCTCCGGACATAGTCTGCTTGAGATTCTCTCTCTCTCTTCCCCTGGCCTGCTCTCTCTCTCTCTCTCAAGTAAATAAATAAAGTCTCTTTGAAAATAAAGCAGAAGAGACTAGTTTTCTTTTAGTTGGCAAGTTTCAATTCTCCCATATAATGTAAATGGAAAGGAGAATTTGTGAAGAAGTTTATATTGGTTCTAAAAAAAATAAAGAGGCTAAGTTTTTTCTTTTTCTGGAGTATGTAATTTTGACACCTCCCCAATTTATTTTTAAGTCAGGTTTATGAGGCATAATTTATATACAGTAAAAACCATCCTTTCAAAGTAGCCACTCAGTGAGTTTTGACGAATGTATACAGTTGTATAATCATCACCTCAGTTAACATCCATAATAGTTCCATCACCCCAAAAAGTCTCTTGTAGCCCTTTGCACAATCAGGTCCTCCCACTCTTAGCCTCCGGCAACCACTGATCTGCTTTCTGTCTCGTAATTTTGCCTTTTCCAGAATGTTATATAATGGAACCACATACTATGTAGTCTTTTGTACTAAACTTTTAAACAGTATCTACCTCAGCTTCCTCCCCTTCTTCCACTCTGCCTTCTCTCCAAATTGCTTTGCATGGACAAATCCAGACCAGCAGCTGTCTCTGCAGCTTCCCCAGCCCTCACCAGACCCTTTGTGCAAACCCCAGGCCCCCAGGGCCCACGAGTCTGGCTATTCACCATCCTAGACCTCTTGCCTCTCTGGAATGTTTGCTATTCTCTTAAAGGTGGTTTGGTGTTTTTGCCTCTGAGGCCTCCTCAGATACCTCCTCGCAGTTCCCTCTCCTCTTCCTCCCCTCCACCCCCCTCCGTCCTACTCACCTGGTAGCCCAGTACCTGGGGAATCCACACACTCTGGCCTCACCTCTCCGACCTGCAAGCCTTCCTCTGCTCAGCCTCCCGCCTCCGCCTCCGTCCTTTGTCACCTTGCTTTCTGTGCCTGGGCTAGCTCATGACCCCCACTGCCACACACACACAGCCTGCGGCCCAGTAGCCTCCCGGCACCCTTTGGTTCACTGGTTGGGGGTTTGTTGACAGTTGGGTTTTTCTCTCTCAGTGAGGAAGAAGCAAGACACCTCAACACTGCAATTTCCTCCTCACCCCAGCGTGATGGTGACAGATTCTGAGTCTCCCAGGCAGGGATGGCGTCTTTACACATCCTGTTGGGGTTGCCTGCACCATGGTGAAGAAATAAGGAAGTGAACGGCCAGGCAGGAGGGCACAGCATTGGTGCGTCGGGGTGGGACTCAATGTGTCTCACAACAGAGGACTTCAAAGGTGTTTCTCTTCCCACCTGTGCCAGACATTTGCCAGCTAACTGTGCCTCACAGGAGCTACACACCCCCGGCACCTTCCCCTGACTTGCAGGTGGCCCGAGGGAGTCCAGGCTATCATGAGGCCTTGTGCTGAAACTGGTATTATCAAAGACCTCGGGCTTTAATCACTGCTCCAGGGGACAGAAGGGGCAGGAAGGCTGGCTCTGTGTTCGTTCAGCTCCCTTCACAGCTAAATGATTCAGAAGATAGTTCTGGAGTCAGACTGCAGGGTTCTAGTCCTAAGCTCCTTCACTGACTACCTTGAGGCTTGGAGCAAGTTACCCAACCTCCTGGTGCCTCAGTTTCTCCACCTGCAAAACAAGGGTAGTCCCCAGAACTGGGCTGCAGGGGAGACGGGAGGAGAGAATCCATATGCACCCGGCGCCTAAGAATGGCTCAGAAGATGGTAGCAGCCGTGAGCATTATTAGTTTTTCTAGTTAGGAACTAGGGACCATGAAGCTATTCCAGGTGAAGCTAAAAAGAAGAGAATTGGGGTGCCTGGGTGGCTCAGTGGGTTAAAGGCTCTGCCTTCGGCTCAGGTCAGGGTCTCAGCGTCCTGGGATCAAGCCCCACATCAGGCTCTCTACTAGGCAGGGTGCCTGCTTCCTCCTCTCTCTCTGGCTGCCTCTCTGCCTACTTGTGATGATCTCTGTCTGTAAAATAAATAAATAAAATCTTTTTTTTTTTTTTAAAGAAGAGAATTGCCAAGTCGCAGGGTAAAGAAACTTCTTGACACCCTTCAGTGAAATCAAACACGGCTCCTCCAAGGCTGGAGGTGGAGGCGAAATCCTCACAGGGCCGAGGAAAGGCTGCAACCTTCCTCACCCGTGGGAGCACCAGGGAGCTGAGGGAGAAACCTCCAGGGAAAGGTGGCTATGGGGAGACAGAGCCTAGAGAGCCTGCCATCCTTCCCGTGGGGAGAATCTCCTGGCAGCGGAGCCAACCTCGGAGGAAGCGGATTTGATTTTATTAAGGAAGTCAACACGTTTCCTTCCATCCAATGTGGCCTCGGTGTTGTTCATATTGTTGGTTTCCAGGATGTGAAATGTCATCCTGGGACAGAACCTGGAAAAGAATGGGCCAAATGCCTCTTTAGAGAGCTTCCGCCAACTACTGAGGACAGTGGAGCCTGCCTTCCCGATACTTGACCACCATGTGCCACTCAGAGAGCAGAGGGAACAGCTGAGGTAATAATAACAGTAAACTTTTTTTTTTTTAGCAGTTGTGATAAAAGGCTCTTAACAATCCTGTTAAGCTAGTTGTATTATTATTCCCATTTTACAGCACAGGAACCTGAGGCTTCGTGAACAACGACAATAGATGACTGAGTGGATATGAACTTGCGTGTATTTTTTGGTTTTTTGTTGGTTTGTTTTCTTTTTCCCCCTAGCTTTATTGGGCTCTAACTGACAACAGAGTGGACATTGGAGGTATACAATGTGATGATTTGATACACAGATCTATTGTGAAATGATTACCACAATATGGTTAGCTAATGCCTTAATTACCTCACATAGTTACCTTGAGTGTGTGTGTGTGTGTGTGTGTGTGTGTGTGTGTGTCACTTAAGATCTATCCTCTCGGCAAGTTTCAAAAATACAGTACGGTACTGTGAACTCTACATTCGATCTGCAAATTTAGGCCTGTTTGAATTCAGAACCTGAGTTCTTACCAGCATTCTGTCTCTTAAAGGACATTTCAACCTAGTGAGAAGAGCGTATGTAAGATCTGCCTCCTGTCAACCACGTCCGGTTATTTATTTTCTCTGTAAATTTTGGGAAGTCTGAAGGTGCAGCCCCAAAGAAAGAACAAGTAGCTCATTTCTGCCCCCTAGAGGACGCAACCTGCACCACCGAGACTAAAGACAGGAAGGCAGCGTTTAAAAAGTGTGCACAAAATCTCAACCTGCAGGTCCAGCCTGCAAGAAACAAGTTTTAAAAGAACACTCTTCAGTTTATGGAAGGTTGGTGATAACAGGTTGGGGATTTTTCTGGACCAGGAGTGAGAACACTCTATCAAGGGCGGGACCTGCAGTCAGACTGGAGATTTCATTTTTAACAGCAGCCCCCAGATGATTCGTATGCTCAGGCAAGTCTTTGGGAAACACAGATGCATATGATTCATTCATCCTACAAGGGTTGGAAGAGTGCCTCCTATCCACAGCCCATGATGACTTCAGCACCGGGCAGACTCCAAGGGAGAGGAGCATAGGTCTCTGCCTTCAGTCAATTACATCACCTCTCAGAGCCTCGGCCTCCTAATTTAGAAAATGGCCCATTTTCTAACTGGTATGGAAGCCAGGAGACCCAGCTTGTGCTTGCAGACAGGGTGTGCTTTACTTAGTCTCCCAAACCTAAGTTTCCCTGTCTGTAAATGAGAGGGTGACTGCTTATCAAGTGTCCTTCCTGCTCCAAGATCCCTGAGTCTCCTTCTGTCTCTGCCAGACCTCAAACCACCCCCTGTCAAGACGCTACAGGGAAACCTTGGGTGACCTAGGACGCTGGTCTCCACAAGGGCAGAGACCTGCATACTGCCACACCATTCACAGCTCTTCTAGAAGTAGCTGAAGTTCAGAGCTTTGCGTGTCCTGAGGTTGGAATTCACAGACACACTGTAGGATCCTTCTTTTCACTGCCGTGTGCCATGCAAAGTTGGCCTCCTGTTCACACAAAAATGCTGGGGAAAGTAAAGTTGATTTGGAAAAGGAAAGTTCTGTAGAATCCCAAGAATAGGGCTTCTGGAATCAGATTGACCAGTCTTCAAATCCTACCCCTGCTACTCATTAGTGATGTGATTTGGGGCAAGTTACCCATTCTATACTTGGTTTACTCATCTGTAAAATGGGCATAAGAATAGTACCTATCTCATTGGGTTGCAGTGAAGATGAAATGAGATGATGTCATGAAACGTGCTTGTATTAATATCCTGGTACATGATGGAGATTCTGGAACATTCCCTGACTGCCACGACTGGGAAATGGCAAGGCATGCTCCTGTTTAAAGGGGTTCCAGTGAAGCCACGCCTTCCTTCCCACATTGCTCAAGGTGAGTCTTTTGTGGGTCCTTGGGCTCACAGTGCCACTCTCAAGTCCTCAGAGGGTAGACCATCTGGGTTCGCGGCTGCAGGAAGAGAGATGCATGAGGGGTCAGGGGTCCAGAGCAGGCCAAGGCCTTCTTACGTGCTCTATACAGGAGCCAGCGCACCAAGCAAGACCTAGCGTGGGCCTGCTTCCCATTTTCATGGTTTGCAGTTGAAGAGTGAATAATTATTGACCTTGCCCGTCTAATATGCTACTGCTTTTGACTAAAACGAAACAAAAATAAAATCCACCAAGACACCCAGGCACTGCAAGGTGGCAGCAAACAAGCATATGGGATTGGCTGGAAAGACTACTATGATCTAAAGAGCAAACTGCTTATTGACTGAAGAGAAAGGTCTTAGTAAGAACTGGCTTTAGCCCCAAAACACAGCTTCTGAGACTGCCCTATCTCGCCCCAACCCAAATGGACAGCAGCAGCTGGGGGTCTGTGGGGGCCTGTGGGGCTGACTCAGGGGGGACAGAAGGGTCCTGGCCTCACGAGTGACTCTGGCTTTTGACATTATCTCCAAATGACAGGACTGCAAGAAGGCGATATTCAGGGTGGAGCGCTAAACCCATGTTCTACCACTGCCTATAAAGCACTGTGTGTAATATATTTAAAATGTGTCCTGGAATTATCTTGCAAAAGTACAATTACCTTTACTTTAATTTTCTGTGACAAAAGCACTAATCTGTCAAAGGTCAACATTTTAAATATGCTGCAGTTCTCAGTAATCTTTTTGGAGGGACAGGTGCATTTCTGGACATTTTCACATACTAGGAGTTTTATTATTTTTTATTTATTTAGTTTTAAAGTAAGCTCTGCACCAATGTGGGGCTTGAACTCATGACTCTGAGATCAAGAGTCCCATGTTCGATCGACTGAGCCAGCTAGGGCCCCTATACTAGGAGCTTTAAAAAATGCATGTGGGGAGCCTGGATGGTCCATTTGGTTAAGCATCTGACTCTTGATTTTGGCTCAGGTCATGATCTCGGGGTTGTGAGATTGAGTCCCACATCGAGCTCCTGGCTCAGAGTGGAGTTTGCTTAAGATTCTCTTTCTCCCTCTCCTGCTGCCCCTGCCTCTGCTCATTCTCTCTTTCTCTCTCTCTCTCAAATAAATAAGTAAATCTTAAAAAAATGCACGTCACTGTGGGTCAGTCCTGAGCTCCAAGAGGCCCTGGCCAGGGTCTGGTGATGAGGGCAAGGAATCCGTGCAGCCCGAGTTGTAACTGTGTCTGTCCTGCAAAAATGGTTTCTCCCTTTTCCGAAATGGTTTTTTTTTTCAGGATCTCTGCTTTTCAGACAAGAAGGGAGAACCTGGTGAAGGGTCAGTCCCCTCTTCTCATTCAGAGGAGATACAGCTACAAGGGCCAATCCTAAAAATGCCTCCTGTTCGGCCCAACTGACTCGGGCCCCTAAATATATTCACACAGGGAGGATCTGTCCCGCTGTCTACACCCATTCCACCAGGCTCTGAACTACAGGCGTTGCTCACTTTTCTGGATTCATGACGGTTCTAAAGCATGACCCCAGATAGCACCAAACTTCCAAAGCCTACTGCAAAATACATCAAAATTCTAACTCGAGTAGTTGCCACCTGTCCCTGTCCCCGTATGACTGAGACAGATGATAGCTAGGATGTTTTTGTTAATGTGACACGTCTCAGAAATGAGCTCCAAGGAAATAGGGTGAAAGCCTCCCTCTCCAAACTTGCTCTCCAGAACTTGATAAAAATGTCGGTGATGGACCATGGCCAGCAAGAGTGCCAGCAGCCAACACACAATCTTCGATGAATCACAGCCACACCCTTTTCTCACGCAGAAAGCCAACAGCCTAACCTTTGGAGGCCACTTTTCTCACACACCATGGCTAGCAGGAAAATCCAGAAAGGCCCAGAGGTGAACCCTGAGTTTGCATCTTTCTCGGGGATGAATCGTTCACTCAATAAACATATATATGTAAAATTTTAAGGCAGTATTTTTAAAAATTGAGATGCAATTCACATAACACAAAATTCACC
>CM053609.1:90857158-90873902 GCA_028646535.1 Procyon lotor | reverse complement strand
CAGATACATTATGTTTTTTGTTTTTTTTTTTTTACAAGTTGCAGGTTTGCGGCAAGCCCACAGTGAGCAAGTCTATCAGCACCGTATTTCCAGCAGCATTTGCTCCCTTCAGGCCTCTGTGCCACGGTTTAGTAATTCTTGCAATATTTCAAGGTTTTTCGTTATGATTACATTTGACGTGGTGACCTGTGATCAGTAGCGCTCACTGGAAGCTCCAATGAGGATTAGCATTTTTTAGCAAAAAAGTCTTTAAGTGAAGGTGTATATTTTGTTTATTTTGCACACCATGCTGTTGCACACTTACTAGACTATGGCAGAGTATAAACATAACTTTCACCTGCACTGGAAAACCAGAAAATGCATTTGACTCACCATCTTGCGATGCGATACTGGATTTCATGTCTCTCCACTCATTCAAAAATCATCATTTCCTATTTGTGTCCCTCTGGTTTCCTACTATCTGTGCTTATGAGGTGGTTCATATCTATTGCCTCTGTATGGTAGAAATACTTTATTGGGAACCTGGGTGGCTCAGCTGGTTAAGTAACTACCTTCGACTCAGGTCATGATCCTGGAGTCCCAGGATCGAGTCCCGCTTCAGGCTCCCCGCTTGGTGGGGGGCCCCTCCCCCCTCTCATGCTCTCTTTCTCTCCCAAATAAATAAAATCTTTTAAAAAAAAAATGATTTGGGGCACCTGAGTGGCTCAGTGGGTTAAACCTCTGCCTTTGGCTCAGGTCATGATCTCAGGGTCCTGGGATCGAGCCCCGCATCGGGCTCTCTGCTCAGCAGGGAGCCTCTTTCCCCCTTTCTCTCTCTGCCTGCCTCTGCCTACTTGTGACCTCTCTCTCTGTCAAATAAATAATAAATAAATAAAAATCTAAAAAAAAAAAAAAAAGATTTATCATGAGCTGCTGCTGTCTATCTCTTGCCAAGTCCTTGTCAGTGAAGGCATGCCGGGAGCTTGAACTCCACAGTGGTGGGAGGACTTACGTCATGGAAACAGGCAAATGCTACGCATCAGCACCACCACCCCCTCCCACGAGAGCCAGTTGCTAGGTTTTTACTAGCAAGAGATGCTGACATGGGCCTCTTTATTCTGATAAAGTAGTTGGTGAACTAAGAAAAGCTTGAGAAACAACTATTATCAGGTGTGCTGTGGTCTGATTTGGGATTTATTTTTTTTTAAGATTTTATTTATTTATTTGACAGGGAGAGACACAATGAGGAGGGAACGCAAGCAGGGGGAGTGGGAGAGGAAGAAGCAGGCTTCCTGCTGAGGAACCCGAACCCTGGGATCATGACCTGAGCCAAAGCTTCAACGACTGAGTCATGCAGGTGCCCCTGGATTTGGGATGGACACCATGAAGGAGCAATGAAAACAAACCCAGTCTTCCGTAGCTCCGCAGAGGGAGATACCAATGAGACCAGCCACGTGTTCCCAGACCTGGAGTGGACACCAAACAAGTAGCTACTCGCCACAGGACCTTTGCTCTCTTTGGCCGCTACTGAATATCCACAGTGCTGGACAGGGAACCTCTGAGCTGGCTTCTACATACTGTAAAATACCCCACTTCTCACCCTGCTTCCCTGCAGCAAGAGAATGAGGGAGCCCAGAGGGGCCCCGACCTCCGGGTCCGAGTCACGGTACCCTGCAATGCACTCTGTAAACACTCCCCACTCCACTGGCCGACGCGGTATTTTTACCAGCTAGCAGAGCTGAATCCTTGGGAAGGCAGCTCTCTTTACAGAGTTACAGATATATAAATAGCAGGGGATCCCACTCCCGTGATAGGTGCCAAGCACAGTGTTTCTGGGACTACAGCAGTCCCAGTCGGGCTTGGGGGCTGAGCAGGGCCTGTCACCAGATCCACTTACCAACGGTGTGTGGCCTTGGGCGAGCGATGATCTTTCTAAGCCTCCCATTTCCTCATCTGTAAAGCAGGAAAACAGATCATCTGAAGTCGAGTGAGCAAGAGAAAGAGATTTATGTCTATATTTGTCAAAGTTACAATATTAACCAAGGCAACAGAGGGGAAAGAGTGGTTTACCTATAAATTAATTGGAGGTAGGTATCACAGAGGTGGAGACATAATCTAAATCCTTGCCATCACAGCAGAACAGAAGTCAAGCATAGTTTTTTTAGAGAGGCGGGTAGCTCCGAGAAGCAGTAAAAACAGAACAGGTGAATTAGTTACCTTCAGGGTCTGGGACTCAAGGTGGGGAGAGTCACAGCTGCTGCTGCTCATGGCCAGATTTTCTGTGGGTTTTTTTGTTTGTTTGTTTTTTAACTTCTTAATCTTGTTCCTGCATTTCCTTGATTCGACTTTTAAAGAAGAAAATAGCTGTGCATTATATTAGCTAGATTCGTAACCCCTTGAAAAGTGAGTTGATTTCATTTGTTCTTTTCCCTGGAGTTGAGTTTACATGCCTGGCTATGAGAACACTGGAAATGGTTTATTTTTCTAGTTCCCAGGCTTTGTAAGTTCCTGTAGCTCCTTTAAGTTGGTGTTGTATGTCTCTTGATTTATAATATGTTGGCGAATCATTCCAAATAAAAACTTCTTTTCTTGCAGAAATATGTAAAGAAATAGCTCCAGATGATTCAGAGTTTGAAATGAATTCTTTTGCCTTGGAAGCACGAAGCTGGGGGGCAGGCAGTTGTGGAGGCCTGAGTCCGCCTCCTGCTTGGTCTCTGCGGCAACCTCCTGCCCTGCCCCCACCTCCAGGCCAAATAGAAAGTCTTGGACCGATGAGCCCTAAGTTCACAGGCCTGTCAGGGATGTTTGGATAGGCTTCAGGAGACCCACCAACCCCAAAGAATTACTTTTGCAACCATATATTTTCCTGGGAAGAGTGTCCAGATTTTCAGTCTCCAGAATCCTAGAACTGAAAAGGTTTAACCGTAAATAAGTCTCTAATATACTCCTGACAAAGCAAACTTAAGAGGTTTTTACACCTATATAAACAGTAAAGATTGTGATTCTCTACCCTTTCCTATGTTTGTAACGTGGAGTAGTGGTTAAGAGCTCCAAATCTGGACCATAATACCCGGGGTTTGAAGCCAACCGCCGCCATTTCCCGGCTGTGTGGCCTCAGGCAAATTACTTAACCTCTCTGTGCCCGTTTTCGCAATTTAAAAAATGGGGCAAATACTAGCACCTACTTCACTGGCTTCTTGTTGTGAGGGTTATGAGTTAGTAGAGGTAGAGTGCTTAGAACAGAGCCTGGCACCGAAGGCGGCCTTAAGGGGTACCTCTTTCACGCACACTGACAATTCACAGTGGTCAGTCACCCCGAACTGAACTGTGTGGGTATCTTCCGTGTGCGCTCGGGGGATGTCGCTGAAGCATCCTGGCGACCATGCCTTAGAAGGCCCTAAATGCATAGATGAAACCACAGACATTCCTTGGAAAAGAGCAGAGCTTTTCGGCCGCTGTGCCTTCTGTGTTGAGGTGGGGGGGGCGGAGGTCTGGCCAATTCCTGCATGAAGCACCCCCTCCTGCGGCCTCGTCATCTACTAGGCTAGAGGGGCTGTGTCCCAGCCCTACCATCATGCCACCTAGCCCACCCTCTTCTGAGCCCAATTGGCCCACGTGCCCTCATCCCCGAAGACCCTGCGCGGACGCCTCCCGTGAGAAGCCGTTTGTGAGCACCTGCTCCCAGCGGGCCGCACACGGCTCATTTCCCCCAGAGCCCTTGCGCCTGCGCCTGCGCCCCAGCCCGCGCCTGCGCCCCAGCCCGTGCCTGCGCCCTGCGTGCCACGCCCTGTGCCGGCTCCCTGCAGCTCAGTCGCATTCTCCCTAAGACCCCTACAGGAAACAGAAGTGATTATTATGCCCCCCGGTGCAGGTCAGGGAATTTCGGCCGAGAGGAACTTCTAAAACAATGTCTCGGAGGCCAGGACGCATACTTCGGTTCACTTCTGCCGACTTCCTCCCTGATTCCGCCTAATCCCCGCAGCATTTTCCCCCCGTTAATTTGTTTCAGATCTCCTGTCAGAGATTATACCTGATCCATTTCTGTACCTCAAACATCTATCCCTGTGTGGGGTATACAGTAGGTGTTCAATAAACGGATGGATGGCTCTTGAATTCAGGCTGTGCAGAATTTCTGCGCCAGCTCTCCGCAGACGACAGCCTTCAAGAAAAGGCTTCCAGCCTTGATCTGGTGATCTTTAAATACTTAATAAATTCAACAAACAAGTATTTAACTAAACAGGGTTTAGTGTCTATTATAAGGCAGGCAGGCAAACGTGGAGGATACAGCGGTAGACAAAACAGCAGAACCTCCTGCCCTCGGGCGCTTATGTCCTCTTTCCTTGGACAAAGGCTTTGTGGGGACGCCCTCTCAGGCCCAATAGGCCCCCTGAGGGCCCTACTCGCGGGGAGCTGCTGCTGCTTCCCCCTACTCCCTGTCCTCCTTGGTACCGACCCCAGGGAAGGGCCTGGGCATGTCCGGGTCAGGCTGTGGCCGCTGTCTAGTCTGGGCTGCTGTTAGCAGGGGGATCAAGGAGAGGAAGTGCTGCCAGGAGTGAAGGCGGGGGTGCCAGGCGCTGAGGCCAGAGCTGGCTCCGGGTCCGGAGGTCTGACCAGAGGTCACTCACAGGGACCTACTTCAGAGGCTATGAGACTGACCAGGGACCCAAGGTCACAGGGCTCACCACACGTGTCCTTCCTGATACTTTCCTTCCGCGCACAGGTTTTTGGCCTCAAAGTCCCTTGTAGCTGTGGAAGGGAGGGAAGGTATAGTCTCTTACCTGAAAGGAAATCTTGTTAGGTTAGGAAGGCACAACGCAGAGCCCAGAGGGTGGGTTCAGAATCAACCCTGATTCTGTCCTTCCAGTTGCCCCTCTTTCCACCCTATGAGACAAACACAGCTGTTCAGGCATCTGACCTCCGAACACGATGTGACAGTCTTGGCACTGACCTTCAGTGTTCTTCAGCAGTCCTTTCTCCGTCTCCCACACCATCTCGCCTTCCACCCGACCTGTGCACCCAGTGGTGTCCCCCTCAGTCTAACACCCTCTCCCACGCACCGCAGCTTCTGTAATTAGCTAGTTTTACTTCAGTGACTATATACGCATGCATTGGGTTACTTGGGTGGTTGTGGGGATGCTGGAATATAGAAGCTTCTTCGTCTTCAACCGTCCAGATAGATCATCTCTATCATTTGATTTCCCTCTTGATAAGACAGGGAGGTAGCTGGCACTTTGGGAAGACGCCCATACCTTGTCTATTCTTTGCCTCGAGTGCTGTTTCAGCAAAAACCAAGGCTGAATAGAAATCCAAAGGAGTGGAAATTACAGGGAACACTGTGCTTTTCTAGGCCTGTGTTCCAAAGCGATGATAAAACATCCAAGTACACTTCCATTCCCAGCTCAGAAACCACAACAGATGGAAGCAAGTGTGGGCAGTAATTAGAGGCCAAGGTGAGGGAACGGAGTCATCCATCAGGCCCTGGAAAACCTCATCAAAGGAAATCAGCACAGAGAATAAAGGCTCCTTGGGTTTGTTTTGGAAGGAAGGATGGGGGATTATGTCCTGGCTCCTACGAGTACAAGAGACCTGGCAGTGGCGGGGACCATGCAAATACGAAACCCAGTAATTACGTGTTGTGGGCAGGGCCAGCCTGCTTTCCCTGTGCCACATCCACTTCCTGTGGTGGGTGGCAAGTCTGCAAGGCACCGTGATGCCAAGTTTTCTCAGCTCTTTTCTCAGTGTGGCAATATTAGAGGAAGGCCAAAAAGTGTGGTCTAGAAACACAGAGTGACCCACTGTGAAGATCGTTTGAGCAAGATGGGCCAGGTTTCAGCCAGGACGGCTAGTTCTTTGTGAACAGAAGCTAAGGCACAGAGCACGTGCTGGTGGCCGAACCAGGCTGGGAGAACACAATCTCCCGGATGAAGAGGCACTAAAGGCAAGAGGGTGAGGAAGCACCTTCTCTGACGTGGGCCAGCAAAGTTTGACCAACTTCATCATTTCCCAAGAACTGCATGGAAGCATCCAGGGATTTCTGACCCCATGAGATGTTTAGGGTCAGGGTCCCCATGTTCTCCCTCAGCCCTCACCTTAGCACCCTCTCTTGGGAGACATGGCTCCTTTCCCTTTACCCCACCAAATCAACTCAATAAAAACGATCTAATCTGGTAAAAGTCATCCCTGGGTACCTTCGCACATAGGAGCGATGTGAGTGGGAGGTACCTAAGAGGATGAAATTGTGGTTCCCATAATTTGGGAGGGGAGGGGCTCAAAGGAGGGAAATGGCCATTGGGGTGACTACGATGACAACTTTGGGAGTGTCCCTCCAAAAAGGAGTCCTTCCCAGGGTTTGCACCCCATAGAATGACACTCCAGGGTATCTGTCTCTTTGTGCCCATGTGATTGGGTGGCACAGACCCTGGGGTGAGCACCACCCACAGAGCTCCAAAGGATCACTCTAGAAATCTCATTAGCTCCACCTCCCTGAAGACTGTGGAACAAAGCCTTGCCTGCAGTGAGTGCTCAATGATCTCAGTAGGATATTTATGCAAAATCTACTTACCTCAATTTTAAAAGGCATCCCTACTGGGATGTGTCACTCAGCATTCTGGGAGTTACTTTCTCACATGCTATAGCTGGCATGCCCGTCACTGATTGGAAAAGATAGCTAGTGAGCTGAAGAACACGCTGCTATTTCTTTTTTAGTTCTCTATAAACATGTGTCACCAAAAAGTCTTTGAATTCTTTTCCCCAGCTGTACTGAGATATAATTGATTGAATATCTCTAAAGATACCCAAAAAAATTAAACAATTTAAATAACAATTTCAACAATTATTTTCAGTTTTTGTTTGCTAATGTTTATGTTAATATTTGTTCATAGGACAGAATATAGGAAAAACCCAGAAAATTATTCAAATAATCTCTTACAACTGCACAAATTAGAGTTAGCCACCAATATCCTGCTATAAATATGCTTCCAGTATTCTTTCTCTGCCCCTCCCTTTTTTTTTTAAATTGAGATCCTTCGGTGTTATATCTGGTATACACACACACACACACACACGAACACACACACAGACATATAATATCTTTTATTTAGTCATACTGTAAATACTGACAAAGAATATTTATTTCTTCATGCACTCCCAGGACCACTACCACAATCAAGATACAAAATATTTCCATTAGCCGGGCACCTGGGTGGCTCAGTCGGTTAAGCCTCTACCTTTGGCTCAGGTCATGATCCCAGGATCCCAAGATGGAGCCCCAAGTGAGCTCCTTGCTCAGGGGGGAGCCTGCTTCTCCCTCTGCCTGCCACTCCTCCCACTTGAGCGCTCTCTATCAAATAAATCAAATCTTTTTTAAAAATATTTCTATTACCCCAGAAATTTCTCTGTGTCCTTTCTCAGTCAGTACTCTCAATCACCAGTTCCAGGAGACCACCAATCACCTGTCAGCATAGATTAGATTTGTTCTTCTAGTGTTTATATAAATGAAATCATACCTATGTATTCTTTTATGTTGCCTTCTTTCACTCAGCCTAGTGTTTCTGAGGTTCATCCACATTGTTGCAGGTATAAGTAGTTCATTCCTCTTGATTAGGGAGTAGTATTCCATCGTATGAATACACCAGTTTACCCATGCACCTGCTGATAGACATTTGGATTATTTCCAGTTTGGGTCCACTATGAATAGAGCTTCTCTGTACAGGTCTTCATGTGGACATATGTTTTCATTTCTTTTGAGTAAATATCTAGGAGTAAAGTTACTGGATCATAAGACAGGTACAAGTTTAAATTTATTTATTTTTAAGAAATATTTATTTATTTGAAAGAGAGAGCATGTGTGGGAGAGAGAGCATGATTTGGGGGGTAGGGAGGGAGCAGGGGCAGAGGAAGAAGCAGGCTCCCCTGCTGAGCAGGAAGCCTGACCCTGGCCTCCATCCCAGGACCCTGGGATCATGACCTGAGCCAAAGGCAGACATTTAACTGACTGAGCCACACAAGTGCCCCCAAATTTATGTTCTGTTTAAATTTTAAATTTCTATATTAAATTTATACATCTTAAAAAGTCAAAGTGTTTTTCAAAGTATTGATACTGTCTCATAGTCACACAATAGTGTATGATTGTTCCGGTTCCTTCACACACACACAAACACTTAGTATGGTCACTCTTTTTAGTTTCAGCCATTCGATTGATTGTGTCATTACATACACTATTTTTTAAATTTAACATTCTATTGTGAGTGTTACCCGTGATACTAAATACTCTCTGTAAATGTTGCTCTGTGGGTATATCATATATCATTATACAGGTGAATCATAATTCAGACAAGTAGTTCCCTATTGGTGAATATTTCAGTTGTAGTGTTCTCCATAAATAACGCCAACATCTTTGTCGGAATAAGTGGTTGTTTCCTTCGGATAAATTACTTCAGTCATTCTTTCTTATGGTAGAAAAATTAGAAAAGTACAAATAAGCAAAAAGAACAAAATTGTCTACAATTTTACTACTTGGATGGCTAAACCACATCTCAAAATAAAGTCAACTTTTTAAAAAGTGAAAAAGAATCATAGTGGAGAAAAAAGTTATTTGGGACTCTTGATACGTATTAGCAAGAGGTCATCTCTGGCATTTCGGCAGGGAGAAGAGATTCTACCATTTCATTCTATTCAAGGGACAGCTTTGGATGCTTCCAATGGAAGGGGTCCAAACCTTGAAAATAACACCCTACTGATCTCAGGACAGACTCTAGAGATGCTATCTCTAAAAATCTCAAATGGAGGGGCACCTGGGTAGCGCAGTTGATTGAGCATCTGACTTTTGATTTTGGCTCAGGTCATGATCTCAGGGTCACGGGATCGAGTTCTGTGTAGGACTCCACACTCAGTGCAGTCTGCCTGAGGTTCCCTCTCCCTCTCCCTCTGTTCCTCCCGCTCATGCTCATGCTCTCTCTAAAATAAATAAATAAATAAATAATCTTTAAAGAAACTAAAAAATAAAAATAAAAATCTCAGATGGAGCCCTAACCCTCTCCAGAAGAGGCTGAAATGTACAAAACTAGGAAGCAAAACAACAGGCTCTTTCTTTCAGCCGCCCTCCTGCCCCTCTGCCAATTACATTTATTCTACAAGGCATTCTCAGAGAATCCTCCCGTTTCTGGGCTTTGGAAAGAATGCTTGACACAATTGCTTGACACACCCTCTCTGGATCTAGGGAGGAACTTCCTAAAAGCTGGGTGGTGTGTGTTAAAAGCAAAGAGAGGCTCTGAGCTGGACTGTAAGGACAGGTCCTGACAGGCAAATGTCTCGAAGCCCCAGGCTGTTGAGCACACACAGGAAGACACACAGGTAGAAACCACCGCTCTCAAGATGGTAAAGAAAGGAAGAGAAAAACAGCTTTTTTTTTTTTTTCCATCCAGAGGTCATAGCTATAGACGCGTACACTCGAGCAATTCCTAAGCAGACTCAAGAAGCAACGCTTAGGAAAAGTGCGCCAAAGTTGGCTTGGCCCCGCCCGGATTGGGTGCTGGGTGTGCATAGCCCTAACAGCGACTCCGCGAGGTTATTAGTGTCGTTACCCCAATTTTACGGGCAAGGAAATAGAGGCTCAGAGAGGTGAAGTAATTTGCTTGAGGTCACACACTCATAATTGTGACCTGAGCCTCTCTGACCAGATCCATATTAGCTGGACCCACAGGGCCCAGTAATTCCCAGTCCTTTCCCTCTCCCCAACACCAAGCAGCTCTCAGAATGGTGCCCCGTAATACTACGTCTGCTCTGTTCTTTATATTCACATCTTCATCTACAAGGGGTCACACTGGTGCTTTGGAAAGTATATACACCAGGATGTACGAAACATGAGTGATTCTCATGGGGCACCCTGGGAGACAGCCCTGTGGAGAGCAAAGGGTGCGGGCCTGGGGATCAGAAGGGCTGAGTCCTAGCTTGAGATTTGCCATCAAGAGCTTAACAACCATGGGTAAGTTATTTGACCTCTCTGGGTCCCTGCTGGTTCCTCTGTAGGAGCCCTGACATGCCCCCACTATCCTTCTCCCCATATGATCATGAGGCTCCCTCCGGGCTCCTCGTGATGACTGAGGCTGTGCGCACCATTACGAAGCCTCTAGAGCTACTCAGCTACTAGAGCAAACAGCCCGGATGGAATCCCAGCTCTACCACGCTACTTGTGGGACCTTTTTTTTTTAAGATTTTATTTATTTATTTGAGAGAGAGAGAGAGCATGAGAGGAGAGGTCAGAGGAAGAAGCAGACTCCCCGTGGAGCTGGGAGCCCGATGCAGGACTCGATCCCAGAACTCCAGGATCATGACCTGAGCTGAAGGCAGTTGCTTAACCAACTGAGCCACCCAGGCGCCCCTACTTGTGGGACCTTAAGAATTTATTAACTCACTGTGCCTCAGTCTCTCCTCCGCAGCACGAACCGGCCTTATGGGGTTGCTGGAAGGCTTAAAGAGATCAGGCCTGGGACAGAGGAAGCAGTTCATACCTATAATGATCATGATTGGTGACATTCAATCTACACATCCTCGTACCTCAGGTGGTTTTTCATGGTGTCTAAGCCCAGTGCATCAGCTCCTCAGATGAAAGAATGAACTTCACATGGGCCTCGGATTTTCTTCAGAAGGTTGCAGGAGGGCAAGATGCATGCTTGGTGCTATTAGCATCTGGGTGTTTAAACCCAGAGCCAGTCAAACAGCGGACTCCTGCTTATTGAAGAGAGAGCGTCCTGCCTCTTGGTTCACTGCACAGTGATCGTATCCTGGCAAGACGCTCCCCCAGAAAGAAACAACACTAGTATGGTGTCTGGAATCAAATCCCACTGGGGATGCATTCACTTGTGATCTGAAACCAGGGCAGACGGAGCCGGGAATACGGGAAGAGGGGAAAGTGCTCTATAGACATTACCCGTCTGCTTTTCATTTTAGAGACTGATGAGAGCCCAGTGTCTTTGCTCCTGTATTTTAATAAAATCGTCCCAATGGCACATTGCCTTAAAACCTGCAGGCAAACCACACTAATTCAGACCAGGTGGACTTTGTAAAATGTCAGCACTTTAGACTATTTCATTCAATTCAAAATATTTTCTAATTTCCCTTGCGTCTCTTCTCTGACCCATGGGATATTTAAAAGAGTGCTGTTTCATTTCTAAATATTAAGGGATTTTCCAGATAGCTTTATTTTATTGGCTTCTGGTTTAATTCCATTGTGGTTAGAAAACATACTTTGATTTCAATTCTTTTAAGTTTGCTAAGGTTTGTTTTATGGTTCAGGTTATAGTGGGGCAGTTTGTGTGTACTTGAAAAGACTGGGTGTTTACTGTCAGGTGGAATGTCCCATAAATGTCAATTAGCTCAAGTTGGTTAATAGTGTCGTTCAGGTCTTCTCTATCCTTAGTGTTCTACCCTCTGCCTTATCTACTTGCTCCATTTTGTTACTGAGAGAAGAGTGTTGAAATCTCCAACTATATTATGAATTTCTCCATTTCTTCTTCCATTTCTATCAGTTTTTATCTCAGAAATCTTGAAGCTCTGTTATTGGGTACCCATATGTTTAGAATTGTTGTATCTTCTTGGTGAAATTATTCTTTTATCATTATATAATAAATCTCTTTATTACTGGTAATATTCTGTGTTTCAAAGGCCATTCCAGCATTCTTTTGATTAGCATGACATACCCTTTTTCATCTTTCTACTTTTATTTGTGTCTTTATATTTCAAGTGTTTCTTACAGGCAGCATATAGCTGGGTCTAGCCTTTTTGTTTAATTCGATAACCTCTCCTTTTTATTAGGGGTGGTTCAGACTGTTTACATTAAATGTAATTATCTATATGTTAGATTTAATCTATCTGTTGCTAGCTGTTTTCCATTCATCACATCTTTTTTTTTTCATCACATCTTTTTGGCTTATTTTTTCTCTTTTGCGGTCTTCTTTGAATTCATTTGGGTTTTTTATTATTATTATTATTATTCTGTTTTACCTCCACTTA
The DNA here is from genome assembly GCA_028646535.1 of Procyon lotor. NCBI lineage: Eukaryota > Metazoa > Chordata > Mammalia > Carnivora > Procyonidae > Procyon > Procyon lotor. Next base: position 90,861,914 of record CM053609.1, on the reverse strand, counting down.
AACTATTTATTTATTTATTTATTCAAAAGTAACCTCTACCCGCAATGTGGGGCTCAAACTCACAACCCCAAGATCAAGAGCTGCATGCTACCGACTGAGCCAGCCAGGGGCACCCCCCACTTAAACTCTTTAAATTGAAAGTGTTTCCATACAAGGGTACCTGGGCAGCTCAGTTGGATAAGTGGCCAACTTTTGATTTCAGCTCAGATCATGATCTCACCGTCGTGGGATGGAGAGCCCCAAGAGAGGCCCCATACTCAGGGGAAGTCTGCTTGAGATTCTCTCTCTCCGTCTCTCCCTACCCCCACGCTCTCTTTCTCTCTCTGTCTCTTTCTAAAATAAATAAGTAAAAAGTCTTTTAAAAAAATGTGAAAGTGGGGTGCCTGGGTGGCTCAGTGGGTTAAAACCTCTGCCTTCGGCCCAGATCATGATCTCAGGGTCCTGGGATCGAGCCCCGCATCGGGCTCTCTGCTCAGCAGGGAGCCTGCTTCCCCCTTTCTCTTTGCCTGCCTCTCTACCTGTGATATCTCTTTCTGTAAAATAAATAAAATATTTTTTAAAAAATGTGAACATGTTCCCAAACATACTGAAACCTTTCAATGTATTGATTCTTTTAATGTATTGTTAACTAGAGGTCCTTTTTATTTTAACTGAAAGAGGACGGACTTTGGAGTCAACCAAACCTTCAGTTGTAACCTGGCTCTGCCACTAACTGTTGTGTGACCTTTGTCAACTCAATATCTGTAAGAGTCAACTTCCCCATTTATTGTTGTTGTTGTTTTTTTAAGTTTTATTTATTTAAGTAATCTCTACTTAAACTCATGACGCTGAGATCAAGGTCACAATGCTCTTCCGACTGAACCAGACAGACACTTTCCCATTCCCCATTGGTAAAATCATTACTACTTTCCAGAGTACAAGGAGAATGAAATGAAAAAATTAATTATAGTATCTAGTATGGAATTAATGTTACTTGCTTTCAATTTATTTGTTTGTTTTCTTCAGACAGTTGTTTCTAAAAGAGGTTTGAACACTATCAAGGCAGCAAATACCTGGCCTATTTATTACCACTTCTGATCATCCTTCATGAGTCCAGAGCAAACATTGCTAATCAACCACAGCACTGCTTTTTTTTTCTTAAGTTTTACTTTTTTAAAATTTTGTAAAAGATTTTATTTATTTGTTAGAGAGAGAGAACGCTCAGGCAGGGGGAGTAGCAGGCAGAGGGAGAAACAGACTCCTCGCTGAGCAAGGAGCCTGATGTGGGACTCGATCCCAGGACTCATGACCTGAGCCAAAGGGAGCCACTCAACAGACTGAGCCACCCAGGCATTCCTTAAGATTTATTTTTATTTGTTTTAGAGAGAGAGTGCGCATTTGGGTGCACTGGGGGAGGGGAGGGGCACAGCAGTAGGGAAAGAGAGAATCTTAAGCAGATTCCCTGCTGAGCACTGAGCCCAGTGTGGGGCTTGATCTCACAACCCTGAGATCACGACCTGAGCTGAAACCAAGACTCAGACGCTTAACCAACTGCACCACCCAGGTGCCCCAACTGCAGCACTGTTTTAAATAAACTCAGACACAACATCGTGCCAGCCAAATGGAGATGGGCCAAAATATGAACCCCATCAGCCACCAAGGGCTGACACATCAACCCTACTGAAAGTCTTTTTAATACATTTATTATTGTACTTAGATTAAGTTCCCTTTTTCTTTAACAACTTTTTACTTTGTTCATTTAATCAGACCCTTCACTAAGGCTGTTGCGAAGGAAAACTCCTGTTTGTTCAGCTCCAGTGATCCCAAATGCTGAATCAATAAGGTTCTTATTTGGCATCTGTGAAACCAGACACCAGAGAAGAGAAGAGGGTGAAAGGAGAGTCGTTGGCCGGAGGTCAGGGGCAGCACCGCGGGGCCGGCTCGTCGCCTCTCATTTTAGAGTCTGACACAAGCATGTGATGAGAGCCTGGCGTCTCATGATAGGCACCAACTATTCCTCCTGGGGCCTCGGGTGTCATTTAGCTATGGATGGACAAAGGATGATCTGTCATTTGCTTTGAAAAAAGCCTTGACCTTGTACCATAGCGAAGCACTGCACACTCCTTGTCCAGCTGCCTCTTCCCTGCCCAGCCCTGAAAATAAAGACTTCCTGTTAGTGGTGCTGGGGCCATCAGCCATGTCCAGAGACGAGTTGGGGCTCAGGAGCATATATGCCGCTTTGTCTCCCCAGGATCCTGAGCCTGCCGGGTGGGGACTGGTGAGGGCAATGGCACCCAGGCTGCCCTTCTTGTAACCCCGGGACCGACTAATTTATTACAGGACTGGCTTCCCATTATTTAGGGAAGCATCAGTGAGAAAATGACTCTGCTGCCCGAAGGAACATTAAAAGAGGTCCCCTAGGCTACTCTTGGCCTGGATCTGCAGGGACCCCTGTGTTCTCTGCCACCACCCTCCTTGCTCTCCTTTATTACTGTGCCTCTCTACTGTTCCTGTTGTGGAAAGTTTCATAACGACATGGGCAGGGGGCTTCTTGAATATTCCCACATGACTGGTAGAGTGTTCTAGACTTGCACCAATTTGGAACACAGAAGTAAACTGCATGAGGGCCCCCTTCTAACATACTTCTATGATTTGGGAAGATATTACCAGAAATCCTTAGAAGTCCTTGGAGGAAAGAGTTCCTCCTACTCCATTTATCACAGATACGGTTTCTTGCTCTGGTGTTTACTTTTTAGAGAGTGGTTTTGGTCCAAATGTGTAAGAATAGTTAAAAAGGATAGATAGACATAAACACACAGGATTCTTAATGAATTTTCAGTGGCGCTTTTCAACTCTCTCTGCAAGGAGGAGATGCAGCTTCTACCCATGGCCTCTGAGTTCTTGTGGCCTCTAAGACTGTTTCATGTTCACGATCATTTGGGAATGTCATAGCTCTATGCCGACAACATCGCTTAGGCAAAATAATATGGTAACAAGAACAAAAATCACTCAGATACCTATGGAGCATTTGCTTTCAGTTGGCTGCTTTTGTATGCAACCCCTCATTTCATCCTTATCAGGGTCCTCTGAGCTGAACATATTAAACCCTTGTCTAAAAACCTTGAGTGCCAATGAACAGTCTATCCAAAGTAAAGCAGCTAGGTGGCAGAGTTGGATTTTTTTTTTTTTAAGATTTTATTTAAAAAAAAAAAAAAAGATTTTACTTTCAAGTAATCTCTATACCAACATGTGGCTCCAACTTACAACCCTGGGATCAGCAGTCACATGCTCTACTGACTGAGCCAGCCAGACGTCCTCAGAGCTGGGATTTGACCCCAAGCCTAGAACCTGACTCTAAATCCAGGGCTTGTTCAGGCGCCTGGGTGGCTCAGTGGGTTAAAGCCTCTGCCTTCGGCTCAGGTCATGATCTCAAGGTCCTGGGATCGAGCCCCGCATCAGGCTCTCTGCTCAGTGGGGAGCCTGCTTCCTCCTTTCTCTCTGCCTGCCTCTCTGCCTACTTGTGATCTCTCTTTCTCTCTCTCTCTCTCTAATAAATAAATAAAATCTTAAAAAATAAAATCAATCAATCAATCAATCAGTCCAGGGCTTGTTCAACTCTTCCTGATGTAGAAAGAGGTGTATTGCTTTCCTAGGACAACAATGATGAGATATGGACTTTTTTCCTCTACTCGGAAGATGGAGTCCCTACAAGTCACATGAATTTCTTCCCAACACAGAGGGCAGGAGAGGAACTGGGACAGGCCACCTCGTCCATTCCTGAGATTGGTCACAGATGGACACCAAGGCGGGCAAGGGCTCGAGCAGAGCCAAGAGGTGTCAGTCAGTGCTGTCAGCCCCTGGAGTCAACAGCTCCTGTCCCCTCAGCGTGCCTCCTCTTCCCCACACCACCACGCTCCTCACTCCACATCCTGACTGCCAGTCCCTGGACCTGACAGAAAGTGTCACTCCTAGATCTCCTCTTAGCTTCACCTCAAGAAGTGCTCTCACCTCCCCACTTTCTTCAAAGTTCACATCAGTGTCTGGGCTTCCATGAGCCTTTGGTGACTCCCAGGCCAAAGTCATCCGTCAGGCTCCCTGCTTTCATGGCAGTGGGCACCTGAAAGGTGCCATCTATCACACAATATTAAAATGAATTACTTTGGAGGGGCGCCTGAGTAGCTCAGTCGGTTAAGTATCTGCCATTGGCTCAGGTCATGATCTTAGAGTCCTGGGATTGAGCCCTATTTTGGGCTCCCCACTCGGCAGGGAGTCTACTTCTCCCTCTGCCCCTCCCCCGCAGCCCTGTGCTCTCTCTGTGTCTCAAATTAATAAATTTAAAAAATATTTAAAAAAATAAAATGAACTATTTTTGTATCTTCCTTTTCTTGGTAGACCATGCAGTCTCTAAAGGCAGGGGACAAGGGTATTAGTCTTTCAAAGGGCCTAGCACAGGTCCTCAATAACGGTTAGTTGAATTAAATGGAATTTATTTAAATTGAATTAAACTAGCTCATTTACACAAAATTCAGGCAGGAATATATTTCATGATTTGTTATGAAGATTATTCAGTAATTCCTCTGCCATATCAAAAGGCTAAGGAGCAAATATTCTCATGGATGTGTCCAGGCTTGCAATCTTGACTCAATTTGTGTATTGTGTGCAAGGCAGACACAGCTGGTACACAAGATTCATAATTTTGTGTTGTAAGAATGTAATAGAATGAAGCAATTTTGAAATTATGACTAAAATATTGTGTGAGATGCTTAGTGGAGACATT
>CM053609.1:90829694-90856658 GCA_028646535.1 Procyon lotor | reverse complement strand
TCTTCTTTGGAAAAATGTCTATTCAGGTCTTCTGCCCATTTCTTCACTGGATTATTTGGTTTTTGGGTGTTGAGTTTGGTAAGTTCTTTATAGATTTTGCATTCTAACCCTTTATCTGATATGTCATTTGCAAATATCTTCTCCCATTCCCTAGGTTGGCTTTTAGTTGTGTTGTTTCCTTTGCTGTGCAGAAGATTTTTTATCTTGATCAAGTCCCAATAGTTCATTTTTGCTTTTGTTTCCCTTGCCTCCGGCAACATATTTAGTAAGAAGTTGCTATGGCCGAGGCCAAAGACATTTCTGCCTGTGTTTCTCTCACCCATTTTGAAATTATTTTTGTGTATGGTGTAAAAAAAGTGGTCCAGTTTCATTCTTCAGCATGTGGTTGTCCAGTTTTCCCAACACTATTTGTTGAAGAGACCGTCTTTTTTCATTGGATATTCTTTCATGCTTTGTCAAAGATTAGTTGAGCATAGAGATGAGGGTCCATTTATGGGTTCTCTATTTTTTTCTTTTAAGATTTTATTTATTTACTTGACAGAGAGAGAGCACAAGTAGGGGGAACAGCAGGCAGAGGGAGAGGGAGATCATGACCTGAGCCGAAGGCAGACACTTAATAACTGAGCCACCCAGGCTCCCTGGTTCTCTATTCTGTCCCATTGATCTATGTGTCTTTGTGCCAGTACCATACTGTCTTGATGACTACAGCTTTGTAATACACCTTGAAGTCCGGAATCGTGATGCTTCCAGCTTTTTCAGTACTGCTTTGGCTAGTCAGGGCCTTTGTGGTTCCAAACAAATTCTAGGATTGTTTGTTCTAGCTCTGTGAAAAATGCTGGTGGTATTTTGATAGGGATTGCTTTAAATGTGTAGATTGCTTTCCGTAGTATAGGCATTTTTTTTTTTTTTTTTTTTTTGGTAGTATAGGCATTTTGAAAATGTTTGTTTTCCCAATCCATGAGCATGGAATGTTTTTCCATTTCTTTGAGTCCTCTTCAATTTTTTTCGTAAGTGTTCTATAGTTTTCAAAGTACAGATCTTTTACCTCTTTGGTTAGGTTTATTTCTAGGTATTTTATGGGTTTTGATGTAATAATAAATGGGATGAATTCCTTGATTTCTTTTTCTGCTGCTTCATTATTGGTATGTAGAAATGCAACAGATTTCTGTACACTGATTTTATATCCTGCGACTTTGTGGGATTCATGTATTAGTTCTAGCAATTCTTTGGTGGAGTCTTTGGGTTTTCTACATAGAGTTTCATATTGTCCACCAGTTGTGAAAATTTGACTTCTTCCTTGCTGATTTGGATGACTATTATTTCTTTTTGTTGTTTCATTACTGAGGCTAAGACTTCCAACACTATGTTAAATAGTGAGGGTGAGAGTGGACATCTCTGTCTTGTTCTTGACCATAAAGGAAAAGCTCTCAGCTTTCCCCATTGAAGATGATATCAGCTTTGGGTCTTTCATATATGGCCTTTATGATGTTGAGGTATGTTCCATCTACATCTACTTTGTTGAGGTCTTTTTTTTTTTAACCAAGAATGGATGCTGTATTTTGTCAAATGCTTTTTCTGCATTTATTAATAGGATCATATGGTTCTTATCCTTTCTTTTAATGTGATGTATCACACTGATTGATTTGCAAATAATGAACTGCCTCAGAAATAAATCCCATTTGACTGTGGAGAATAATTCTTTTTTTTTTTTTAAGATTTTATTTATTTATTTGACAGAGAGAAAGTGATCACAAGTAGGCAGAGAAGCAGGCAGAGAGAGGGGGAAGCAGGCTCCATGCTGAGCAGAAAGCCGGATGCGGGGCTCAATCCCAGGACCCTGAGATCATGACCTGAGTTGAAGGCAGAGGCTTTAACCCACTGAGCCATCCAGGTGCTCCAAGAATAATTATTTTAATGTACTGTTGGATTCGATTTGCTAGTATCTTATTGAGAATTTTCATATCCATATTCACCAGAGATATTGACCTGTAATTCTCCTTTTTAGTGGGGTCTTTGTTTGGTTTTGGAATCAAGGTAATTCTGGCCCTGTAGAATGAGTTTGGAAGTTTTCCTTCCATTTCAATTTTTTGGAACAGTTTGAGAAGAATAGATATTAACTATTCTTTAAATACCTAGTAGAATTCCACTGGGAAGTCATAAGGCCTTGGACTTTTATTTATTGGGAGATTTTAATTACTGATTCAATTTCTTTGCTGGTTATGGGTCTGTTCAAATTTTTTCTTTCTTCCTGTTTCAGTTTTGGTGATTTGTATGTTTCGAGGAATTTGTCCATTTCTTCCAAATTGCCCATTTTGTTGGCATATAATTTTTCATAATATTTTTTATAATTGTTTGTATTTCCATGGTGTTGGTTATGATCTTTCCTTTTTTATTTGTGATTTTATTTATTTGGATCCTTTCTCTCTCTTTCCCTCTCTTTTACTTTAATAAATCTGGCTAAGGGCTTATCAATTTTATTAATTCTTTCAAAGAACCAGCTCTTAGTTTTGTTGATCTGTTCTACTGGGGGTTTGTTTGTTTGTTTCTGTATCATTTATTTCTGCTCTAATCTTTATTATTCCCCTTTTTCTACTGGCTTTAGGCTTTACTTGCTATTCCTTTTCTTGCTCTTTTAGGTGTAAGGTTAGGTTATGTATTTGAGACTTTTCTTGCTTCTTGAGGTAGGCCTGTATTGCTATGTATTTTCCTCTTAGGACCACTTTTGCTGCATCACAAAGGTTTTGACCAGTTATGTTTTCATTTTCATTTGTTTCCATGCATTTTTTTAAAATTTATTCTTTAATTTTCTGATTAACCCATTCATTCTTTAGAAGGATGTTCTTTAATTACCATGTATTTGTGGTCTTTCCAAATTTTTTCTTGTGGTTGACTTGAATTTTCATAGCATTATGGTTGTATGTGTCACTTTAGATCCTTGAAAATGAACAGGTGCACATGCTTCCCATCCTCTGTTCCTCCACTAATGTTTGTCATATATGGCTTCCACAAAAATGTATGGCCTGGTTTTCATGGTGGCTTCATTCTGTCTCTTTCTCTGAATTGAATGTTCTTTCTAGCAGAGATTTGTTTTTTTGTTGTTGTTTTTTTAATTTTTTTCAAAGATTTTATTTATTTGACAGCAAGAAACACAGCGAGAGAGGGAACACAAGCAGAGGGAATGGTAGCGGGAGAAGCAGACTTCCCGCAGAGCAGGGAGCCCGATGCGGGGCTCAATCCCAGGACCCTGGGATCTGACCTGGGCCGAAGGCAGACGCTTAACAACTGAGCCACCCAGGCACCCCTCTAGCAGAGATTTGTATAAACCATGGTTTCATGAAGTAATTATCTTAATTTCAAATGTTATGTCCATATTGAAGTAGGTCTAGGGCTCAACTGTACTTCCATTTCTGTTAGGACTTTTGTTTTGACTGCCTACACACATGAAAGAATGCCCAACCACACTCAGCCTTTCCCAAGCAGGCAACTTGAAACCAACTTGGTTGCTATAGTCTAGGATCCTGGAAAGAAGAGCAAAAATAAGGTACCTCTTAAGAATTGCAATGGGTTTTTTTTCTTTCTTTAAAATTTTATTTATTTATTTGTTTGTTTGTTTATTTGAGAGAAAGAGAGTAAGCAGAGAAAGAGAGTGGGGAGAGAGAGAGAGAGAGAGCATTAGTTGGGGTGGGAGGGAGAGAGAGGGAGAAGCAGATTCCCTGCTGAGCAGGGAGCCTGACGTGGGATTTGATCCCAGGATCCCCAGGACCATTACCTGAACCAAAGGCAAATGCTTAACCAATGAGCCATCCAGGCACACCAAGAATTGCATGGTTCATATAAAAGCCAGGAGTTGAGAACATATACCAGAATTCTGGCTCCACCTGATCCACAAACAAACTATGTAACTCTTCCAAGTTTCATCTGCTTTTTTCTAGGCACAAGAAGATTCAGACACTGGGAGGCTGTGAAGATGAAGGGTAATAGCATGCTAATAACAATCCCAAGACAAAGAAAGTAGAGGGTCTTTGTTTACTGATGATTATATACTATTCAGTCACAGAAAAGACCTACTACAATGCACTATAAAAGATATAAGCTCAGAGAAATGAAAACATGTTCACACAAAAGTCTGTACGTGAATGCTTGTACAGCTTTAATAGTAATAGCCTGCCAACCAGAAATGACCCAGATGTCCTTCAAAGGATGAATTAAACAAACTGTGTGGAGCACCTGGGTGGCTCAGTCAGTTAAGCATCCGACTCTTGTTTTTGGCTCAAGTCATGATCTCAGGGTCATGGGATCGAGCCCCATGTTGGGATTTGTGCTCAGCACAGAGTCTGCTTGTCCCTCTCCCTCTGTTCCTACCCCCATTCTATCTCTATGTCTAAAATAAATAAATAAAATAAAGTGAAAAATAAAAAATTAACAAACTGTGTTACATCCACATCACAGAATACTACTCATTGATAAAATAAATTATTAATACATGCAGCAATGTATGCTGGATGAATTTCCAGCAATGAAATTCTGGATGAATTTCCAGAAAATTGTGTTGAGTGAGAAAAGACAACCCCCAAAAGTTACATAATGTGTATAACATTTTTTTTTTAAAGATTTTATTTATTTATTTGACAGAGAGAGAGAGATCACAAGTAGACAGAGAGGCAGGCGGGGGCGGGGGGGGTGGAGAGCAAGCTCCCTGCTGAGCAGAGAGCCCGATGCGGGACTTGATGCCAGGACCCTGAGATCGTGACCTGAGCCAAAGGCAGATGCTCAACTGACTGAGCCACCCAGGAGTCCCTGTATATAACATTTTCAAAAAGACAAAATTATAGAAATGGAGAACCGATTAGTGGTTACCAGAGGTTAAGAACAGGGTGGGGACATGAGACAAGCGTGCGGCAATAAAAGGGCAACAAGGGGCAATCCTGGAGCAGTGGCGAGCCCTGTATCTTGACTGGGTCAATATCAATATCTTGGTTGTGAAACTGTACTATAATTTTGCAAGATGACACAATTGGGAGAAACTGGGTAAAGAGTTCACAGTATGCCTCTGTATAATTTCTTACAACTACGTGTTAATCTGCCATTATTTCAAAGTAAAAAAAAAAAAAATTAAAAAAGAAACAAAAGATATAACCAACACCAAGATGTAAAAAATAGAAAATATAAACCTGAGAAACCAAAACTCTGTGTTCTCATGTTTTAAAGATTTTTTTTTTTTTTTTTTTTGACAGAGAGAAACACAGCGAGAGAGGGAACACAAGCAGAGGGAATGGTAGCGGGAGAAGCAGGCCCCCTGCCGAGCAGAGAGCCTGATGCGGGGCTCGATCTCAGGACCCTGGGATCTGACCTGGGCCGAAGGCAGACGCTTAACGACTGAGCCACCCAGGCGCCCCGTGTTCTCATGTTTAAGCCTTACATTTATTTCTGTGATTTCTTGCAGCAAAAGAAAAAGAAGAAACCATGATAGGACAAATATTTTTGTTTTCTCGTGAAAGTAATCACAGTCAATTTTTAGGAGAGACAGTCTTTCCCTTGAGAGTCAATTCTTTTATTTATTTATTTGAGAAAGAGAGTGAGAGCGAGAGTGAGAGAGCATGCACGCGCATGAGCAGGGGGAGGGGCAGAGGGAGAGGGAAGAAGCAGGCTCCCCGGGGAGTGCAGAGCCCTCCTCGTGCAGGGTTTGATACTGGGACTCCAGGATCATGAGCTGAGCCAAAGGCAGACGCTTAACTGACTGAGCCACCCAGGTGTCCCTAGGAGTAAATTCTAAAAGAGCTATGAATTTAAACTTTTTTTTTTTTTTTTAGATTTACTTATTTGTTTGAGAGAGAGAGAGAGCACAAGGTGCGAGGTGAAGAGGAAGAATCTTGAGCAGACTCCACACTGAGTGCAGAGCTCCACACAGCGCTCCATCTCATGACCCTGAGATCACAACTGAGCTGAAACCAAGAGTCGGACACTTAACAGACTGCACCACCCAGATGCCCCAAACTTATTCTTAAAACACAACCCAGGGCACAAAATAAAATCTACAGAGGAGAGGCTGGCTCAGGTGCTGTTACTTTTAATGGTCGAGGACCCATGACCTGTTTAAAGGATCCTATGGGGAAAAATGATACAATTTCATGGCTGGTCTTGTAACTAAATGGAGTAAATGATCACCCAAAAAAATGTGGCTTCAGGGAAAAGAAAAAGGCACTCTTCACAGCCCCGCTATGTCTCGCCTATGCAGTGTCTCAAAGTCCATCAATAGCTATGCACTCCACTGGGCTGAGAATTTTTGCTCTCGGGTTCCTTCTATTGACAATTCAGAGATTGGGCCTTGCTCAAGTGTTGCACACACAAGGGGTCTCTGGGCATCTAGCAGACTCGGAAGAACTTGGAGAAAGAATGTCACACCCTTTGCTTTCCCTCCTGCAATGACAGATGCCTCTTCCCGGTGCTTCCCATCCCTCAGTTCTCAGCTCCTTACAAGTAGCCTCTCTCCCTCCTGAATTTTCAGTTTTCCTTCCTCTAGGAGATCAGCTATGTCAGCATAGCTTATTACGACATCTCTTCTCACTAAAGCCCCAAACCCAAACAACCCAACACTAAAACTCCACTTCCTACCTTGACCCTACGTCTTCCCCTAGCTACTGGGCCATTTCTTTCTTTCCCTTCACAGCAAACCACGCATTGGCCAGAGGCTTGGCCTCCACTTTCTCACCAGCCTTTCTCTACTTGGCCAACATCAAGGGGGGGGCTCCACACTTGGATCCCACACAGTTGACCTCTATGTTCCCAAATCTGAAAGTCACCTCTCAGTGTCGTCTTACCGTTTCTCTCTGCAGCATTTCTATCCAGCTGCCCACTCCCTACTTCATGACAGACTTTTTTCTCTCGTCTGCCATGACTTCTCCCTCTCATGTTTTTCTCCTTCTTCTCTTTTTTTTTTTTTTTAAGATTTTATCTATTTGACAGAGAGACAGATCACAGGTAGGCAGAGAGGCAGGCAGAGAGAGGGAGGGAAGCAAGCTCCCCGCCAAGCAGAGAACCTCATGCAGGGCTTGATCCCAGGACCCTGAGATCTTGACCTGAGCAGAGGCCTTAACCCACTGAGCCGCCCAGGCACCCCATTCTCCTTTTTTTTTTTTTTTGGAAGAGGCTAAATGTCCATCGATAGATGAATGGATAAAGAAGATGTGTTGTATGTATGTGTATACACACACACACACACACAACGGAGTACTATGCAGCCATCAAAAAATAAAATCTTGGCATTGGCAATGATGTGGCTGGAATAAAGGGTATTATGCTAAATGAAATAAGTCAGTTAGAGAAAGACAATTATCATATGCTCTCTCTGATATGAGGAATTTGAGAGAGGCAAGGTGGGGGGTCATGGGGGAAGGGAGGGAAAAATGAAACAAGATGGGGCCAGAGAGGGCGACAAACCATAATAGACTCTTAACCTCAGGAAACAAACTGAGGGTTGCTGGAGGGGAGAGGGGTGGGAGAATTAGGGTGGTCAGGTGATGGACATTGGGGAGGGTATGTGCTATGGTGAGTGCTGTGAATTGTGTAAGACTGATGATCCACAGATCTGTACCCTTGAAACAAATAATACATTATATGTTAATTTAAAAAGAAAAAAAAGATTTTATTCATTCATTTGAGAGAGAGAGAGAGACAGAGAGAGCATAAATGGGGGGAGAGGCAGAGGGAGAGGGAGAAGCAGACTCCCTGCCTAGCTGGGAGCCCAACATGGGGCTCAATCCCAGGACCTGGTGATCACCACATTGCCAAAGGCAGAGGCTTAACCATCTGAGCCACCCAGGCACCCCTTCATGTTTTCCTTCTTGCCTAACTGGCTTGTGGCACGTTCGGGAGTTGAGTTGAGGTGCTGGAGCACGTAAGGGACTTGCCACATTTTGTTTCCTCCTCCTCTGACCCTCTTACAGGTAGAGTACCCTACAGCTGGTCCTTTCTCTTCTCTAGTTTCACCCTACTTAGGTCATCTTAACCTGTCCCAGAGCCATTTACTCCCAGATCTGTCCCCAGAACTCCGGATCTCTCTATCCAAAGCCCAACTCACTTCCAAAGGGATGACAGATTGACATCTCAGACTTAATAGTCCAAAATAGCATCGAACATTTCTCCCTCAACCTGTTTGTCATCCCTCTAAGGAAATACCCTATGGAAATACCAAACATACAGTTGCTCAGGACAAAAAGTTTGGAAGTTTCCCTGCTCCCTCTTTTCTCATCCCCAACAGCTAGCCCATCAGCAAATCCTGCCGACTCTACCTTATCCAGAATACCATCCCTAGTCCAACTCACCACCTTCCCTGTCCTGGGCCACCTCTGTACCTTCTAATGGACCTCCAGCCTCCATTCTTCAGCCTCCCACCTCCAGCTCTGGCCCATCTTCCACACAGTAGCCAGAACGATCTTTTCAAACATAAATTGGATCATGTCACTCCTCTGCTTAAAATCCTCCATCAGATTCCCAACCAATTAGACAAAATCCAAACTTCATGCTACAACCTACAAAACACAAACCATCTGGTCCCTGTTAACCTCCTCTCTTTCCACCCTCTGCGAGGAGGAGCTCCAGCCACGCGGAAGGGCACAGACCCTGTCTGCCTTGTAACAGGAGTATTCGCAGAAGCTACCACCGCAGGCACACAGTAAGTATTTGTCTGTGAATCAATAAACAAATGATTTCATAAGATAAACTCACAGCCCCAGACTGGTAACAACAGCTCTGTGTCTCAGGGTCCTGGCTTGAAAAGAAAAATCTATAGCTACCACTCTTCCTGGTTTGCTGGGAGAACCAGTGGGAAGAAAATGCTAGCTCTAAAAATCCACCCAATTGTTCTTTAATGGGTACATGTTCCAGTGTGAGCCCTGTGATCACAGGCAGGGCTCCTCCTCGCTTTCTTCTTTGTGTGCAACGACACGAGACTCTTGAGTCCTCAAGCAAATGTTCCGTTTGTGCCTTTTACATCTCCATCGGTGGGTGATTATCGTGGCAAGAGGAGGGACGTGTGTGAAGGGAATAGGGTGTGTATGGAGAAGGAGATAATTATTCCCCAGTTAAGCAACAGTGCTGGGGTAGAAAGCAGCATATTTATCCAGTCAGTGGGCTCAGAGAAGCCACACAAAAGAACACAATCCCTGAAGCAGGAAGTGGGCCACGAGCCCACGGCGGGTCCACGTGAGGCCTGACTCAGGCTGAAGTGGATTCCAGTTGTTTGCACTTGATGCCTTTACTGCATCTTGTTACTGTTTTTTTCCTCTCGAGGGTATGTTTTGTCTGTTTAACGTTCTCACCGCATGCTTTAGTCCGCGCTTGTTGCAAAGGGAAAGGCTGGGGAAGAGGGTGGGCCGCTCTCCGGGTCAGCCTGCAGCCACATCCGGTAGTTCAGGAGAACTGGTACCTACCCGTGTTTTCTCAAGCCCCTTTCCATCGCCAGCCTTTTCGCCTTTTTCCTTCTGTAAATATTGAAGCTTGCGCCTCCCAAAAGTGGGGTGGTCCGGTGGGGGAGGGCTTACAAAACCTCAGTAATGTTACCATGCCTGACAAATTTACCAATAATTCCTAATATCAAATATCCCCCTTAGAAGTAAATTTCCCTAATTATATCACATACATTATCTATTATGTTAAAATATATTTTATATTTCTATAAGACATAAATATGCTGATAATATATATTATATCCATGCAAGGTCCACATATTGTGTTTAACCGATACGGTTTTTAAATTTCTTTTTCAACCTTAAGGTTCCTCTTCCCTCCCATCTTCCTCCTTGTTACTTGTTGAAGAATAAGGTAAGCTTTTCTGAAGAGTTCCCCCCAATTTTGAATTTTTCTGACTAAATTCTTATAGTATTATTTCACATGTGTCTCTTCCCACTTCCCATAAATCAAATGTTAGGTTAGAGGCCCGATCTGCTTTGGGTTTTAGCTTTTATTTTGGGGTGGTCTTTTTGGGCAGGAACATTTCATAGGTGGCGTTTCACATTCCCACTGGGGGTATTTAATGACTAGACGTCCTTTATAATGTTAGCTGCCACTGGCAATCAATGCCTAGACCCACTATTCCATTAAGGTTTTATAAGATGGCATGTTTCTAACGCTGTCATTCCTTCTGGACTACTTCTACACAGAGAAATGTTCCCTCGTCAACTCTCTGGGTTGCCCTGGGGTGCACTCTGAAAGAGCTCGTGCCTGCCAGGGAGAGCAGGCCCACTGAGAGGAACCAGCTGTGCTAAGCGGGAAGTGCTCATCAAACCACAGGTGCAGGAGGAGGGTGGAGTGAGCGACGTGAGCTCCTCCTACCCAGGTCGGTCCTCACTACTTCTGCATGGATGATTATGAACTGGCTGGCTGCTGAGCCCTTCAGTTTCCACTTCACAGCTGAGCTTACCTGCATGCTTCCCCATTCTGTGATTGAGCTTTATCTGGGCTCTAGTTCAGCTCTGAGAACAGCAATCTCACCTTATTCTAGCAAGGCACTGAGCATGGAGCACTGAGTAAGCTCTCAGTCTATGACTGATGACTGCTTGTAAATTCAGGATAAGTTACTTTGTCATTACCATAAGCACCCTCCAAAGCACTTCCAAGGCATCCATCTGGTCAGAGGGTTGGATGAAATGATATAGCTCCACCCCTCAGTAAGTCTTAAATTGATAATGGACAATACCATCACGGATGGATGTGAAGGAGCCAGATACCTGAATCAGCCCTAAATGAATTCACAAATACATAATGTTCAAAAAGTGATATGTTGGGGCGCCTGGGTGGCTCAGTCGTTAAGCGTCTGCCTTCGGCCCTGGTCATGATCCCAGGGTCCTGGGATCGAGCCCCGCATCGGGCTCCTTGTTCGGCGGGAAGCCTGCTTCTCCCTCTCCCACTCCTCCTACTTGTGTTCCCTCTCTCGCTGTGTTTCTGTCAAATAAATAAAATCTTTAAAAAAAAAAAAAAGTGGTATGTTACTGCCGAATTGACTTCTAGAACTCACGCCAGAGTATATTTCCCTGTCAGCCTATGAGAATGCCTACTTCTCCACCTACTTGCCAACATGAGACACGGTCATTTCTTAGAATCTTTGCCAATTCTATAGGTGAAAATGGGATAGTATGTTCTAATTTATACTTCCAAATAGTAGTGAGAATGAATACATCTTCATATTGGCCATTTGTGTTTCTCCTTTTGTGGCTAATTACCTACTCACGTCTTTTGCTCATAAACATTGAGGTCCCTGTGTGCTGCCAGGTGGGGGGAGGGTGCTAGATATCACCATGATGCAAGAAATCAGGGACACTATTTTTTTCAATCTATTGCAAAAAAAAAAAATAGAAAGTACATGTAAGCAAAAATGTTTAAAGAAAAATCATTCAAAATCCTACTTCTCAGGTGGAATTTTTTTTTTTTTAAGATTTTATTTATTTATTTGAGAGAGAGCACAAGCAGGGAGAGTAGCAGGCAGAGGAAGGGGGGAGAAGCAGACTTCCTGCTAAGCAGGGAGCCCAACATGGGAGCTCGATCCCAGGACCCCAATATCATGAACCGAATCAAAAGCAGGGACTTAACCAACTGAGCCACCCAGGTGCTCCCAGGCAGAATTGTTAATAATCTTCATTATTTCGTTCCAGACCTTCTATAACTGTATGTGTGTTTTATGTACATAGTATCTTGTTGTATGCAGCTTTTCTGTAACCTGTTTTCCTCATGGGAACATTTGCAATTTCTTCAAAGAATGACAAATCAATAAAAGAAAGATAAATAGAGAGTCCACTAATAGAAAAATAAGCAAAATATAGGAACAGGGTAATAACCAGGTACTTGAGTTCAAATTGTTCCTCTCGCATCACTACCAGGCTGGAGTTGCTGAGTTGATAAAACTCCTGTAACAAGTACCTAAAAAGTGTTTTAATAAGTTTAACTGGGATCTAGAAAGTGTTCTGAGAGTCTAAGCTCAAATATGGACAAATGAATTTTATCAATAAGAACAAACACCAGAGGCCCTTTGCCTTTATCCAGAATTTATGACAGGTGCTCTTATTTTTATTATCTATGATGCCCTCATATAGTTCCTTGGGTTGGGTAATGCATTTAACCCAGGAAAAAAAACATTCCATACATTATACTATTTCTGTGATAAATCAAAGAAGAAGCACAAATGACTAATGTGAAGAGGTATTCACCCCATCCCACCCCCCCGCTATTTGGAAGTATAAATTAGAATGAACATACAATTCTATTTTTTGCTACCATAGACTTTGCAATGATTCAAAGAAATGATAAACGCGCAGGTGAGAAAGTGAGGATTCTCATACACAGCTGGAGGTCGTGTGCTTTGGAACTAGCCTTTGGGGAAAAGATTTGGCCATAATAAGGTTTTGAGGATGAATGTGCTCTTTGATACGGCAATACCATTTGCAGGGATCGATCCTAAGAAAAGAGCCATCAGTTTGAGGGACAATGTGTGTGTAAAATAGTAGGGAATTGAGCAAGGACACTGTGACATACTCATGCCATAGAATACTACAGAGCGATTAAAATCACATTTTAGATGAGTACTGGCTATCATAGGAGAATGTTCACCATGCATTACATAAAAAGAAGGGAGGGTGCAGACTACAGCTCACTGTGTGACCCAGTTTTTGTTTGTACGGACTTGCATTCAAATGCCTGAAAGGGGATTCACAGAACACTAACAATGATCAATTATTTTCCTCTCTTTGTGCTTTTCTAAGGTTTTTGTGTTTGTGTTTTCTAAGGTTTGTTTTTAACACCAAACAAGGTTTACTTGTGTAAATTAAGGGGAGGAGGGATGATGTCTTTAAAAAGTATTTCTATCTTGGGTGCTTTGGTGGCTCAGTTGGTTAAGCAACTGCCTTTGGCTTGGGCCATGATCCTGGAGTCCCAGGATCAAGTCCTGCGTCAGGCTCCCTGCTTGGTGGGCAGTCTGCTTCTCCCTCTGACCCTCTCACTTCTCATGCTCTCTCTCTCTCATTCTCTCTCTCAAATATATTTAAAAAAAAAAATCTTAAAAAAAAAGTATTTCTATCTTGATGAAGTCCCAAAAGTTCATTTTGCTTTTATTTCCCTTGCCTTTGGAGATGTGTCTAGCAAGAAGTTGTTGCGGCTGAGGTCACAGAGGTTGCTGCCTGTGTTCTCCTCTAGGATTTTGATGGATTCCTGTTTCACTTTAGGTCTTTTATCTATTTTGAGTTTATCTTTGTGTATGGTCTAAGAAAATGGTCAAGGTTCATTCTTCCGTATGTGGCTGTCAAATTTTTCCAACATCATTTGTTGAAGAAACTGCCTTTTTTCCATCGGATATTCTTTCCTGCCTTGTCAAAGATCAGTTGAGCATAGAGTTGTGGGTCCATTTCTGGGTTCTCTATTCTGGTCCATTGATCTATGTGTCTGTTTTTGTGCCAGTACCACACTGTCTTGATGATCATAGCTTTATAACAGAGCTTGAAGTTGGGCTTTGTGATGTCACTAGGTTTGGCTTTCTTTCAACATTCCTCTGGTTATTCAGGGTCTTTTCTGGTTCCATACAAATTTTAGGATCGTTTGTTCCAGCTCTGTGAAAAATGTCAATGGTATTTTGATAGAGATGGGATTGGATGTGTAGATTGCTCTAGGTAGCATACACATTTTAACAATATTTATTCTTCCAACCCATGAGCATGGAATATTTTTCCATTTCGCTGTGTTTCCAATTTCTTTCATAGGTGTTCTGTAGTTTTTAAGAGTACAGACCCTCTCTAATTAGGTTTATTCCTATGTACCTTATGGGTTTTGGTGTCATTGTAAATGGGATCGATTCCTTAATTTCTCTTTTCTTCTTTCTCAGTATATAGAAATGCAGCTGATTTCTGTGCATTGATTTTATATCCTGCCATGTTGCTGAATTCCTGTATGAGTTATAGCAATTTTGGGGTGGAGTCTTTTGGGTTTTCCACATAAAGTATCATGTCATTTGCAAAGAGTGAGACCTTTACCTCTTCTTTGCAAATTTGAATGCCTTTTACTTTTTTTGTTGTCAGATTGTTGAGGCTAGGACTTCTAGTACTATGTTGAACAAGAGTGGTTGTTCTCTCTTCTTTTGGATTAGTTTGGCCAGTGGTTTATCAATCATTGATTCTTTCAAAAAACCAACTTCTAGTTTCATTGATATGTTCTACTATATCTCTAGTTTCTAACTCATTGATCTCTGCTCTAAACAGTCAACAAAACAAACAGGCAAACCACAGAAAGGGAGAAGATATTCACAAATGACATTCCAGACAAAGGTCTGATATCTAAGATCTATAAAGAACTTCTCAAACTCCACACTCAAAAAATAGATAATCATGTCAAAAAATGGGCAGAAGACATGAATAGACACTTCTCCAAAGAAGACATATAAATGGCTAACAGACACATGAAAAAATGTTCATCATCATTAGTCATCAGGGAGATTCAAATCAAAACCACATTGAGATACCACCTTACAGCAGTTAGAATGGCCAAAATCAACAAGACAGTTAACAAGTGTTGGAGAGGATGTGGAGAAAGGGGAACCCTCTTACACTGTTGGTGGGAATGCAAGTTGGTGCAGCCGCTTTGGAAAACAGTGTGGAGATTCCTGAAGAATCTTAAAGAAGAATCTGAAGAATTTAAAAATAGAGCTACCCTATGACCCTATAATTGCACTACTGGGTATTTACCCCAAAGATACAGATGTAGTGAAAAGAACGGCCACATGTACCCCAATGTTCATAGCAGCAATGGCCACAATCACGAAACTGTGGAAAGAGCCAAGATGACCTTCAACAGTTAAATGGATAAAGAAGATATGGTCCATATATACAATGGAATTGTATGCCTCCATCAGAAAGGATGGATACTCAACTTTTATATCAACATGGACAGGACTGGAAGAGATTATGCTGAGTGAAATAAGTCAAGCAGAGAATGTCAATTATCATATAGTTTCACTTACGTGTAGAGCATAAGGAAAACACAGAGGACATTGGGAGAAGGAAAGGAAGGGTGAATTAGGGGAAATTGGAGGGGGAGATGAAGCATGAGAGACTGTGGATCCTGAGAAACAAACTGAGGGTTTGGGATGGGAGGGGGTGGGGGGATTGGTGAGCCTGGTGGTGGGTATTGAGGAGGGCACATACTGCATGGAGCACTGGGTGTGGTACATGAATAATGAAATAAAATTAAAAAATAAAAATTAAATAAAATTTAAAAAGGAAAGAAAGGATGCTATATTTTGTCAAAGGCTTTTTCTGCATCAATTGAGAGGATCATATGGTTCTTGTCCTTTCTTCGATTAATATGATGTATCACACTGATTGATTTGTGAATGTTGAACCACCCTTGCAGCCCAGGCTTTTGCACAGCAAAGGAAACAGTCAACAAAACTAAAAGGCAATGTATGGAATGGGAGAAAATATTTGCAAATGACATATCAGATAAAGGGCTAGTATCCAAGATCTGTAAAGAACTTACCAAGCTCAACACCCCAAAAGACAAATACTCCAGTCAATAAATGGATAGAAAACACAAACAGCCATTTTTCCAAAGAAGACATACAAAAGGCCAACAGACACATGAAAAAATACTCAATATCACTCAGCATCAGGGAAATACAAATCAAAACCACAATGAAATACTATCTCACACCAGTCAGCATGGCTAAAATTAGCAAGACATGAAACAACAAATGTTGGTGAGGATGCAGAGAAAGGGGAAGCCTCTTACACTATTGATAGGAATGTAAACTGGTACAACCACTCTAGAAAATGGTATGGAGTCTCCTCAAGAGGTTAAAAATAGAGCTACCCTATGACCCAGCAATTGCACTACTGGGTATTTACCCCAAAGATACAAATGTAATGATCCAAAGGGGCATCTACACCCCAATGCTTACAGCAGCTATGTCCACAATAGCCAAACTATGGAAAGAGCTGAGATATCCACTGACAGATGAATGGATAAAAATATAAATAAATACACCATATATATGGTATGTGATAAACACACACACACACAATGGGATATTACTCTGCCATCGGAAAGAATGAATACTTAACATTTACACCAATGTGGATGGAACTGGAGGGTATTATGCTGAGCAAAATAAGTCAATAAGAGAAAGACAATTATCATATAGTTTTACTCATATGTGGAATATAAGAAACAATGCAGAGGATCAGAGGGGAAGGGAGGGAAAACAGAATGGGAGGTAATCTGAGAGGGAGAAGAACCGTGAGAGACTCAACTATCGGAAACAAATTGAGGGTTGCTGGAGGGGAGGTGGGTGAGGGGATGGAGTAACTGGGTGATGGGCATTGGGGAGAACATGTGATGTGATGAGCACTGGGCGTTATATGCATGCAACTGATGAATTACTGAACTCTACATCTGAAACTAATGATATACTATTTGTTTACTGAATTTAAATTAAAAAAAAAAAAAGTATTTCTAAGAAGTATGGGTTGATATGGGGCATCCCAAAGAGACTTAAAACTTTGATTCTAAATAGCTCCGATGTTCTGACACTGGCTACCAAGGGCAGGAGAGGAGACCCCTGCAAAGGTCCTAGGCTTGGGTGGCCACTCTGTGTCAGGTTTCAGTGTGGCCTGATTTTGCAGGGTAAGAGGTGAGGCCCTGGGACCCAGGAGATTCTCCTTTGGCTCTGCTGGGGCAGCTGAGTTAGAGTCAGAAGAAGTAAAGGAGATGAGAACAAATCATTTGGTACAAGGAAGAGGAGGGAGGCCAAGGTGCAAAGGAAGTGGTCTCAGACACCAAGTCCGTTGGCATGGCTCCCTTAGACTGCCTTGGGCATCGCTCCCAGAGAGAGAGCCACCAGCATGTGCCCAAACTCAGAAACAGAGAACAACTGTAGGAACCTGCTGCCAGACACATACTGCTCTGGGGACCATCTGCAAAGACAACAGCGGCCAGTTCATGCTGTGCACTCAGTTCCCTGAAACCGCCTGCTTTCCCAACCTGAAGCTTGTTCAGAGGCAGGAGGGGCGAATGAAAACAGGCCTGGAGGAGTCAAGTTTATTTTTCTTTCTTGGTATAAAAATTAGCTGGGAGATCAGAATGCCAAGTCTAAAATAGGACTGCCCAGAGTTGGGCAGGCTGAATCCTTTAACAGTGATGGTTCAGATGCTCTAGGACCCTGAAGCAGGCAGCCTTAAAACAAAGACCAAAGAGAAAAGAGTTCTACAGTCACCAGAAGAAGGTTAAGCAATAAGACCTCTTGTTTCCTGTCTAAAGGAGAAGTCCGCATTATTGCCAAACCAGCCCCATGGTCTATCTAGCTCAAGTGCACAAGGCCCCCCAGTCTCCAGGTCTGAACCCCATGAAAATCTCTAGAAGCATTCCCTGGTATGTTCCACCCCATCTCTGCCTACCCAGACCCCTCCCATCTTCAAGAACCATCTCCATGCCCACCTCTCACTCCCTCAACCTGACAGGCTCCCTCCCTTAAGCCCCACTGCATTTTTTTCCTTTTTTTAAAGATTATTTATTGGAGAGAGAGAGAGCAAGAGAGGAAGAGCACACAAGCAGGGGGATGCACAGAGGGAGCAGACTCCCCAC
Source organism: Procyon lotor (assembly GCA_028646535.1). Classification (NCBI taxonomy): domain Eukaryota; kingdom Metazoa; phylum Chordata; class Mammalia; order Carnivora; family Procyonidae; genus Procyon; species Procyon lotor. The sequence goes on along the minus strand of CM053609.1, from coordinate 90,839,045 downwards.
TGAACAGGGAACTCGAAGCAGGGCTTGATCCCAGGACCCTGGGATCATGACCTGAGCTGAAGACGCTTAACCAACTGAGCCACCCAGGGACTCCTACATTGTTTTTCTTGATTCCTGACATCTAGTGTCCTTTTAAAACCTTTATTTGGTGGTGCCTGGGTGGCTTAGTGGGTTAAGCCTCTGCCTTCAGCTCAGGTCATGGTCTCAGGGTCCGGGGACTGAGCTCTGCATCGGGCTCTCTGCTCAGCAGGGAGCCTGCTTCCCCCTCTCTCTCTGCCTGCCTCTCTGCCTACTTGTGATCTCTCTCTGTCAAATAAATAAATAAAATCTTTAAAAAAAAATAATTACTTTGAATTAGGGGCGCCTGGGTGGCTCAGTGGGTTGAGCCTCTGCCTTTGGCTCAGGTCATGATCTCAGGGTGCTGGGATTGAGCCCCGCATCGTGCTCTCTGCTTGGTGGAGAGCCTGCTTCCTCCTCTCTCTGCCTATCTGTGATCTCTCTCTGTCAAATAAATAAATAAATAAAATCTTTAAAAAAATAATAACTACTTTGAATTAACTGGACTAAATGCTCTAATCAAAAGACATAGGGTAACAGAATGAATTAAAAACAAAAAACAAAAAAACCCCCAAGAACCATCTATTTGTTGCCTACAAGAGACTCATTTTAGCCCTAAAAGACACCTGCAGATTAAAACTAAGGGGATGGAGAAACATTTATCATGAAAGTCTGTCAAAAGAAAGCTGGAGTACCAATATTTACATCAGACAAAATAGACTTTTTTTTTAATATTTATTTCTTGGGGCACCTGGGTGGCTCAGTGGGTTAAAGCCTCTACCTTTGGCTCAGGTCATGATCTCAGGGTCCTGGGATCGAGCCCTGCATCAGGCTCTCTGCTCAGCAGGGAGCCTGCTTCCCCCCCTCCCTCTGCCTGCCTCTCTGCCTACTTGTGATCTCTCTCTGTCAAATAAATAAATAATCTTTAAAAAAAAAAAAAAAAGATTTATTTCTTTGAGAATGCAGAAGAGGCAGAGGGAGAGAGAGAATACAAGCAAGACTTCCGACTGGCATGGAGCCCGAGGCAGGACTCAATCTCATAAACCTGAGATCACAATCTGAGCCAAAATCAAGAGTCAGATGCTTCACTGATTGAGCTACCCAGGTGCCCCCAAAATAGACTTTAAAACAAAAACTATAAGAAGAGACAAAGAAAGACACTATATAATAATAAAGGGGACAATCCAACAAGAAGATAAAATAATTGTAAATATTTCTGTACCTAACATGGGAGCACCCAAATACATAAAACAGTTAAAAATAAGGGTGCCTGGGTGGCTCAATCAATTAAGCATCTGCCTTTGGCTCAGGTCATGATCCCAGGGTTCTGGGATTGAGCCCCATGTTGGCCTCCTTGCTCAGAGGGGAGGGGAATCTGCTTCTCCCTCTCCCTCTGCCCCTCCCCCTTTCATGCTCTCTATCTCTCTCTCTCTCTCAAATAAATAAAAAATCTTTTAAAAAAATAAAAAATAAAAACAAACATAAATGAATTAGTCTATAGTAATACAATAGTAGTAGGAGACTTTAACACCCCTCTTACATCAATGGACAGATCATTTAAACAAAAAATCAACAAGGAAACAATGGCTTTGCATCATACACTGGACCAGATGGATTTAAGAGACATATTCAAACATTCCACCCTAAAAGAGCAGGATACATATTATTTTCAAGTGCACATGGAACATTCTCCAGAACAGATCACATATTAGGCTACAAAAGCCTCAACAAGTTTAAAAAGACTGTAGTTATATCACACAACTTTTCTGACTATAACTAGAAGTCAACCACAAGAAAAAATCTGGAAAGACCACAAATACATAGAGGTTAAATAACATGCTACTAAACAATGAATGAGAAAATTAGAAATAAAAGAAAAAATGAAAAACTACATGGAAACAAATGAAAATGAATGGTTTTCATTTCACAATGGTTTAAAGCTTTTGGGATGCAGCAAAAGAAATTCTAAGAGGGATATTTATAGCCATACAGGCCTACCTTAAGAAGCAAGAAAAAGCTCAAATAAACAACCTAACCTTACAACTAAAAGAGCTAGAAAAAGAACAACAAACAAAACTTAAAACCAGTAGAAGGAAGGAAATAAAGATTAGGGTAGAAATAAATGATATAGAAACTAAAAAAAAAACAATAAAACAAATCATTGAAACCAGGAGCTGGTTCTCTGGGGGAAAAAAATCAGTAAAATTGATAAACCTCTAGCCAGACTTATGAAGCAAAATAAGAACTCAAATAAATAAATTCACAAGTGAGAGAGAAATAACAACCATCACCATAGACATGCAAACAATTATAAGAGAATATTATTAAAAACTACATGCCAACAAATTGGACAATCTAGAAGAAATGGATAAATTCCTAGAAACATATAATCTACCAAAACTGAAATAGTAAGAAATAGAAAAGTTAAACAGACTGATTACCAGCAAAGAAATTGAATCAGTAATCAAAAAACTCCCAACAGGGGTGCCGGGGTGGCTCAGTGGGTTAAAGCCTCTGCCTTTGGCTCAGGTCATGATCTCAGGGTCCTGGAATCGAGCCCCAGCATCGGGCTCTCTGCTCAGCAGGGACCCTGCTTCCCCCTCTCTCTCTGCCTGCCTCTCTGCCTACTTATGATCCATCCCTCTCTCTGTCAAATAAATAAATAAAATCTTAAAAAAAAAAAAAAAAACTCCCAACAAACAAAAGTCCAGAACCGGATGGCTTCACAGGCAAATTCTACCAAACATTTAAGGAGGAGTTAATACCTATTCTTCTCAAGATTCTCAAACAAAAATAGAAAAGGAAGGAAAACTTCCAAAATCACTCCATGAGACCAGAATTACCCTCATATCAAAACTAGATAAAGATACCACACACACACAGACACACACACACACGAACTGTAGACCAATATCCCTGATGAACATAGATGCATAAATCCTCAGCAAAGTACTAGCAAACCAAATCCAACAACACATTAAACAAATCATTTACCATGATCAAGTGAGAGTTATTCCTGGGTTGCAAAGGTGGTCCAATATTCATAAACCAATCATTGTGATATATCACAGGAATAAAAGAGAAAGAATAAAAACCATATGATCATTTCAATAGATGCAGAAAAAGCATTTGACAAAGTACAGCACGCATTCATGATAAATACCCTCCACAAAGTAGGTTTAGAGGGAACACACTTCAACATATTGAAGGCCATATATGAAAACCCACAACTAACATCAACCTCAGTGGGGAAAAACTGAGAGCCTTTTCCCTAAGGTCAGGAAAAAGACAAGGAAGTTCACTCTCATCATTTTCATTCAACACAGTACTGGAAGCCCTAGCCACAGTAGTCAGGCAACAAAATGAAGTAAAATGCATCCAAATCAGCACGAAGAAGTAAAACTTTCACTATTTGCAGATGACATATATAGAAAACACAGAAGACTGCAAAAAAAAAAAAAAAACAAACCTGCTAGAACTGATAAATGAATTCAGTAAAGTTGCAGGATACAAAATTAATCCACAGAAATCTGTTGCATTTCACACACCAATAATGGAAGAGCAGAAGGAGAAATTCAGAAAACAATCCCATTTACAATAGCACCAAAAATAGTAAGATACCTAGAAATAAGCCTAACCAAAGAAGTGAAGACCTGTACTCTGAAAACTATAAAACATTCATGAAAGATATTGTAGAAGAAACAAAAGAATTGGAAAGACATTCAATGCTCATTGATTAGAGGAACAAATATTGTGAAAATGTCCATACTACCCAAAGCAATTTACACATTTAATGCAATCCCTATCAAAATACTAACAGCATTTTTCACAGAGCCAGCACAAACTTTCCTAAAATTTGTATGGAACCACAAAAGACACCAAAGAGTCAAAGCAATTATGAAAAAGAAAACCAAAGCTGGAGGCATCTAATACTGGACTTCCAGTTATATTACAAAGCTGTAGTAGCCAAAACAATCTGGTACTGGCACAAAAATGGACACAAAGATCAAAGAACAGAACAGAAAAACCAGAAATAAACCCACATTTATATGGTCAATTAATCTTTGACAAAGGAGGAAGGAAATATCCAGTGGGAAAAAGACAGTCTCTTCCACAAATGGTGTTGGGAAAACAGACAGCAACATGCAAAAGAAGGAAGGTGGAAGGAAGGAAGGAAGGAAGGGGAGGGAGGGAGGGAGGGACAGACACCGGACCAGTTTTTTACACCATACATAAAAACAAATTCAAAATAGATTAAAGATCTAAATATGAAACCTGAAACCATAAATATCTTAGAAGAGAACATAGGGAGTAATTTCTCTGACATTGGTCATAGCAATTTTTTTCTAGATATGTCTTCTGAGGCAAGGGAAACAAAAGCAAAAATAAACCATCGGGACTACAACAAAATCAAAATCTTCAGAGCACCTGGGTGGATCAGTTGGTTAAGCTTCAGCTCAGGTCATGGTTCCAGGGTCCTGGGATGGAGCTGGGCTTTCTGATCAGCAGAGTCTGCTTCTCCCTCTGCCCCTACCCCCTGCACGTGTACTCTCTCTCAAATATATAAAATCTTAATAATAAAATAAAATAAAAATAAAAATCTTCTGCACAGCCAAGGAAGTAACAAAACTAAAAGGTAACTTATGGAATGGAGGAAGATATTTGCAAATGATATATCCAAAAGAGCCTAAGTATCCAAAATATATAAAGAATTTACACAACTTAATACCCAAAACCCAAATAATCCAATTTAAAAATAGGCAGAAGACATGAACAGATATTTCTCCAAAGAAGACATACAGATGGCAAATAGACACATGAAGGGATGCTTGCTCACCATCACTTATCATCAGGGAAATGCAAATAAAAACTACAATGAGTTATCACACAAGAATATCAACAACACAAGAAACGACATGTATGGGCTAGGATGTGAAGAAAAAGGAAACTTCTTACACTGTTGGTGGGAATGCAAACTGGTGCAGCCCCTGTGGGTGTCTCAAAAAGTATGAAGGTTCCTCAAAAAGTTAAACACAGAACTACCCTACAATCCAACAATCACACTACTGTGTATAAAGAATACAAAAACACTAATTTAAAGAGACACATGCACCCCCATGTTTACAGCAGCATTATTTACAATAGCCAAGATATGGAAGCAGTCCAAGTGTCCATCGATTGATAAATGGATAAAGAAGATGTGGTATTATTCAGCCATAAAAGAGAATGAAATCTTGCCATTTGCAATGACATGGATGGATCTAGAGCGTATAAGCCTAAGTGAATTGTTACAGAAAGACAAATACCATATGCTTTCACTCATGTGTGGAATTTAACAAATGAGTAAAGGGGGGAAAAAAGAAAGAGAAACCAAGAAACAGACTCTGAACTAGAGAGAACAAACTGATGGTTACCAGAGGGTAGGGGGTGGGGGGATAGATGAAATAGGTGATGGAGATTAAGGAGTGCATGGCTCATGATGAGCACCAGGTGATTAAAATAAAAACTTAATAAAATAAAAATTAGAGTCTATTTTTATTGTGGAGTTGTAAGAATTCAGTATATATTCTGAATACCAGACCTTTATCACATATGTGATTTGCAAATATTTTCTCCCATTCTGTGGTTTTCACTTATAACAGCTTTATTGAGATACAAATATGCCATGCAATTCACCATTAAAGTGTAAAATTTAATTGTTTTTAGGATATTCACAGAGTTGAACAACCATCATCCTCATTTTCTTGACAGTGTCCTTTGAAGTACAAAAGTTATTAATTTTGATGAAATCCAATTTATCAATTTTTTTCCTTTGGTTGCTTATATTTTTGGTGTCATTCATATTTAAGAAATCAATGCCTAACCCCAGATCCTCAAGATTTACTCTAACATTTTCTTCTAAGACTTTTCTAGTTTTAGTTCTTATATTTAAGTCTATGATCCCTTTTGAATTAAACTTTGAAGTCAGAATGTATTAATCTTCCAATTTTGTTCTTTTGCAAGATTGTTTTGCTTATCTAGGTCTCTTACATTTTCCTTTCCTTTTTAAAAGAGTTTATTTATTTGGCAGAGAGAGAGAGATCACAAGCAGGCAGAGAGGCAGGCAGAGAGGGAGGGAAGCGGAGCTCGATCCCAGGATCCTGAGACCATGACCTGAGCTGAAGGCAGATGCTTAACCATCTGAGCCACCCAGGCGCCCCAGGCGCCCCATAGATCTCTTACATATTCATATGAATTTTAAGAAACTTAAAAGTAAGAAACATAAAGAAATTTTCGAATCATAATGCATCATTTTTTTCCCATAACGCATCATTTTTATTCCCCTAGCAGTAAGAGTTCTCTGCTCTGCAACCTCACCAGCATTTGGTATTGTCAGTTTTTTGGATTTTAGCCATGACTAATAGCTGTGTAGTGGTATCTCATAAATTTGCCTTCTCTAATGATTGCGAACATCTCCCATATGCTTATTTGTTGTGTGCATATTTTCTTTGGTAAGGTGTCTTCTTATGTAAGGTTTTTGCCCATTTTTTTATTGGATTATTTTCTTATTGATTTTTAAGTGTTCTTTGTATGTTTTGCCTTCAAGTCCTCTACCAGATATGAGTTTTGCAGGTATTTCCTCCCAGTTGGTAGCTTGCCTTTTCATTCACTTAATTGCCAAATATTAAAAACAAAAACAAAAACTTTTGGTAAGCTTTAACAATGCATCTGCTTAAAAAACATCAACGCCTACTCATTCAAGTCGTTGCTTTGTAAACTACTAAAGGAACTCTCTCTGGAAAGATCTAGAGCCAAGTAAAGATGTGTGTTTGGGTTTCAGCCCCCATCCATCTCCTTGACTGGTGCCCTTGTGCAAGCCACAAACTGCATAGTCACCTTGCAACAACCCTACTGATCTTAAATGTATCTTTAATACACTTACAGAACCTTCCATGATAGGCTCTTGCCTATTCCTTTGCCACATCTCTTCCTTCTATCCTTTCTCTCTACATCCACAAAGCCTTATCTCAGCAACTTGAAAAGGTTTTGCTTCCAGCCTCAAGACTTGCATAGCCAGTGTGGCTATGATCCTCACCTCCTGGTATTCATGACGCTATTTGGTCTTCTCCCACTGAGAGTAGGCTGAACCTTATGACCTCCTTCTAAAGAATCCAGAATACAGCAAACTGATGGAATGGCAGTTCCAATATTAGGTATATGACTAACTTCTGGGTTGCACACTTTCTCTTTGTTCCTTACCTGTTCACTCTGACGAAGCCTGCTGACATATCCTAAGCTACTGAGGCACAGGCTCATATAGCAGGGAACTGAAGGAGGCTTTAGGCCAATAGCTTATGAGGGGCTGAGGCCTTAGTCCAACAGTCTACAAGGAACTTAATCCTGCCAACAACCACTTGAGTCATATTGAAAGCAGATCAAACCCCACTTGAGCCTTCAGATGACTTCAGCCCTGGTTGACACATTGGTTGAAATCTTTTTGAGAGACCAGGAGTTAGAAGATTCAATCTAAGCTGTACACAGATGCCTGATGCACAGAAACTATAAGATAATAAGTATTACTTACTCTTTTAAGCCACTGTTTTAGGGTAATTTGTTTCACAGCAACAGACAACTAATACAGTTAGGAGAACTCTCCTCCTCACTTCCTAACACTCTAAACCCATGTGTCTTCAAGTTTCAGATTGATTTATTTATTATTTATTTATTTATTTTTAAAGCATGGAGCCCAACGCAGAGCTTGAACTCACAACCCTGAGATCAAGACCTGAGATGAGACTGAGTCAGATGCTTAACCAATTGAGCCACCCAGGCATCCCCTATCATTTTTAAAATTTTTAAAAAAATATTCTATTTTTTAAAGTAATCACTACAACCAGTGTGGGGCTCGAACTCACAACCTGAGATTAAGAGTCGCAGGCTCCACCGACTGAGCCAGCCAGGTGTCCCTCAAGTCTCAGATTTAAATGTCACTTCCTGCAGGGTGAGCTCTCTTCCCCCTGTCCGTTCTGCACATTCCAGTGAGTCTCTGGTTGCACACTCTTAGCATTCTCTCCTTCTCTTATGCAGCATTCTTCACCACTGCAATTAGTTCATCATCATGGTATTTGTTTCCTGTCTGTCACTCCCCGAGACTTGTCAGTTCCAAGTCAGAGCCGGCTGTATTTTTTCTACACTGAATTCCTAGCACCAAACATGGTGCTCAGCATAGAGTGGGGATATACTAATTATAGAATGAAAAAAAAATGAATAAACAAATGAAGGAATTAGTAAATGAAGTATCCCAAGGCCTCGCTGTTCAGAAAGGAGATAGAGAAAAGCCCAGTGCCCTGGTAAAGATAGTTATAAAAAGTCTCATAATTCTCGGGCTTTATTTTAAAATATCAAAAAATAAAAACAAAAGCAAAAAATAAAAAAACTGTGTCAGCATATTCTAGATTTAAATTTGTTATGACAGAGTGCATTATAACCAAATTCCCTACACAAATTAAAAGTTTAACAAAGTTAACTCATATAGTCCATGATTTTGATAAAAACTTTGCAGTTTTTATTTATTTATTTATTTATTTATTTATTTTTAAGATTTATTTATTGGAGAGAGACAGAGACATAGACAGCACAAGCAGGGGGAGCAGCAGGCAGAGGGAGAAGGAGACTTCCTGTGTTACAGGGAGCCCGATGTGGGACTGGACCCCAGGACCCTGGGATCATGAACTGAGCCTCAGCCATTTAACCAACGGAGCCACACAGACGCCCCGCTTTAGTGATTCTTAGTCATCACCGCCTGACAAATAACATCCAACTCAGTTCCTAGTGGGACAGTCAGCTGTCCTTTCCAGCTTGCTCCTCTGTGGCTCCCTTCGCAGGCACCACGCTCTTGCCTTTCCTCAAGCACATTTTTTCATCTTTGGACCTTTGTACACGTTCTTCCTCTAACTAGAAGTCCCCCTTTAGTGCCAACCAATCCCCCCAAAGCCAAATTCAAGTCTGAACGCTCCCGGTCCCCCTAGAAGTGTTTGCTCTTCTGCTCTGTTCTCTTAGGGCACTTGATTTTTACCTCTTTTATGGCCTCTAATGCATTCGAAATTGTCCTGTGAGCAGGTGTTTTGTTTATCTTCTCTACTACCCACATTGGAGGATATGGTCTCTGACCCCCTTTCCCTACATAACCCAGCACATGACTTTGGATGGAGCAGAGGCTTAATACATGTTTGTCGTTAAATGGGTAAATGAAAGAATGAAACATACATGCTAAAAGCCTTTTAAATGGATCAGATATACTTTCTATCTCAATGC
>CM053609.1:90810523-90829594 GCA_028646535.1 Procyon lotor | reverse complement strand
TGGGGGGGAAGCAGGCTCCCTGCTGAGCAGAGAGCCCGATGCGGGGCTCGATCCCAGGACCCTGAGATCATGACCTGAGCCGAAGGCAGAGGCTTTAACCCACTGAGCCACCCAGGCGCCCCATTTTAAAAACATTTTAATTGCCCTTTTTATAAAATTTAGTTTTCAGAGCACCTGGGTGGCTCAGTGGGTTAAGCTTCTGCCTTCGGCTCAAGTCATGATCTCAGGGTCCTGGGATTGAGCCCCGCATCGGGCTCTCTGCCCAGCAGGGCGCCTGCTTCTCTCTCTCTGCCTGCCTCTCTGCCCACTTGTGATCTCTCTATCTCTGTCAAATAAATGAATAAAATCTTTAAAAAAAGCAAAAAAATAAAAATAAAATTTAGTTTTCAAATGTCCCGAACATACTCTCTCATATGATAAAAATGAACATAGGAACAAATAAACAGAGAATGTTTCTTTACTAGTCCACTAGAATAGTGGCTAACTGTCCTAATATGTTACTCTAAACAGTCACATAGAGGCCAAGGAAGTAAATAAATAACACAGCAAACTAGTAAATACAGGAAAATGAGCTTTTCAAGAGCTTTCTGAGATTCTTTAATTGTCTACTATTGAACTTTTGACAAGATAATTTGAACAATTAAAAAAGTTTAATAGTAATAAATATTAGTCCTATGTAAAGTGATTAAGTCAAAGTAGTTTACTTCAAATTCAGGGACTTAATTACAGAAATGGAATGTACCCGATTATTCAGAGTATGTTGTTTGAGAGGATGGTGTTCTCGTAACTAAGTTCAGTGTATCCTGGATGTTCACGTCATTTCTTTCTATCAGGGAAGAATGTCTCCTATCCGCTTTCGTGTTTTCTTCTGGTTCAAGGGGGAGAAGGGTATGGGGGTTGAATAGACATCGAGGCTCCCCCAAGATGCCAACTCTGTGAAAAGAATTATTGGTATAACTGAAACAGTGAGGCCAATGAATAAGGTGTATGGTTATGATAGTGCCTGTGTGTATATGTACATACCAAAGCTACACACACACAACCCCATACATATATATATATATATATATACATATATACATATATGTATATATATGTGTGTGTGTGTGTGTGTGTATATATATATATATATATCTTTCTTTCTTTCTTTCTTTTTTTTTTTTTAAGTTTTCCCTATTTCCATGAACCCCCACTGTGGTCTTAAGTATGAGTCCAACATTTCAGCTCACAGTAAGACTTTGTAACTGGCCTTCCCACATTTCCCAGAGATGGTTCTTCTAATGGAGAAACCTCAGCCTTGTAAAGTTGGCTACTCCATCCTCCAAATTAGAGCTATTTGAAGTCTAGCATAACTTTCTACCAATGTTTTCTAGTCTAGCTGGGTGCACCAAGAGCTGCTTGGGAAAGGCAACAGGTGGAGAGGAGGGTGAGTGGATAAGAAGGCAGCTTTCATCTTTGTTCAACTTTCTGGACAGGGGTGTGGCGTCTGCCTCCTGGCCCAACCTGGGACATGCCCTGAGGCTCTCCCTTCCCTCTCTTTGGGCCACTTACGTTGGCATGGGCACAGAGTCCAGAGTTTCCATGTGCTCTTGCATCTGGGCTGGGAGTTTGATGCCTCCTTGATGATTCTTTTTCTCAAAGACATTCTGAGCTTTTTCTCTGAGAGATGGCAGCAGAGTAGACAGGACTGGAGAGCGCATGTTAATGGCTTTTTTAATCGCTGGGCGTTTTGCCATCATTCTCCTGGAGTGGGGGGCGGGAGAGAGGACATTTAGGTTCTATCATCCTGTTTTCTGGAAATGTCCCTGAGCTTTGGGAAGTCACAAGGTCATACCTGAATTGCACAAAAGTCATGCGTCTCTTTTCCCCTCCTGATTCTTCAACCTCACGCTTCCTCCGAGGAATGTTGAACATACTGGTACGAAAGAGCCTCCCTATCTCTTCCTCAATCTCTGTGAAGTGCTGACGTCGGAAGACAACCCAAGCTACATATGTACAGAAAGTATAAAAGGACTACGACAGAAAACAGGCAAGAATTACGACCCACGGCAATGACAGTAAAAATTCCCACCTGCCTATATGACATGGCTAAGCAGACGCAAACCCAGAGGACCCCATTTCTCCACATTCCTGAAAAGCTGTGGCAAATTACACATGTACTTGCCTTTGCAGGAGGAAAACAAGACCAAAAATTTAAGATATGGCATACAGCTTGTTATCATCCTTTAAAGAAAAGATATTCACTAAAAATAAGTGCCTGACAAATGCCTGTTGGTTATTGGTAGACTTCAGGTTTCATACAAAAGAGAACAGTCCCAAAATGTAAGTGACTCACCTCAAAGAATTTCCAGTCTTTTTGTGTATCTGATATTTTCTCCCTGCAATATAACAAATCACAACTATAGGTTGAAAGGGAAGTTCAATCTTTCAGCGATCTAGGCAAACCCCTATCTTCAATGATCCTGGCAGGGTCATTACCGTGGCCCCAAGGCTATTTAGCTACACAAATGCTGTCGAAAGAGTCCCGACATCTTTTTCTTCAACTTCTTAGGTTATCCAGATCAAAACCCTTACAGTGTTTGGTCAAAAATCAATCAATATAAATTCAGGATACACGAGCCAGCAGGAAATGTACTCTTATGAATGTTTTTGGTGATGTGAGGGTTGGGGAGGAAGAAGAACATGAAAATGGTAAAGAGGTAACACGGGGTGTTAATCGGCAGGGAAATAGAGAACTAAGGGGAAGTCTAAAGTGGAGAAAAAGACAAAGAATAAACATCTTAATCTTAAAAAGATTTTAAAAATCTTTAAATAAAATCTGCAGTTGACTGGGGAGAGTAGTGTGCTTGCTCTTTCTTGCACACGCAGTATATACACGGAGCCTTGGCTCCTAAAGGCAGGCATCTGCTCAGGAGTCCTTGCAACACAAATCCAAGTGTTAAGGATACTGGACAGGCACAGGCACACTTACTGAACTTGGCCCCCCTCCCCAGCACAGGTCATTCTAGTTCTGAGTCCCAGCCTGAGGAGAGCAGGCATGGCTGGCCAAGGACTGGAGAACCGATGGACAGGCTATGCACCTGCAATCCGTTGGTCACTCAAGGGGGCCAAGGCCAGACCCAGGCACTCCCAGGCTGATCCTGGACTTGCTTCTGGTTTTGCGTGGGATGACTCCCAGGACTGGCCCTTGTTACCAGGCTTTCATGAACCATCCTGAACTCCAGTGGTCTGGGGAAGATGACCCAAACCCTCAAGGACTTCATGATCTGTGTGGGCCCAAATTAGCCCTCCGTTCGGGGGAAACACAGAAGCACTGGTTCAGCTTTTACCAGGGTGGATCCCTCCCCTCCTGCAGCCTCTTCATTCCTACACCGGTTTCCTCACGTGCAAGTCCTCAACAAGGAAGTAAGGCCATCTTTACAGGGCACATTTACTAAGTATGGACCATGTGCCAATACTATGCTAAGCCTTTTACGTGATCATATTTAGACCCCCTAAGATCTCTATCATGTAGTCAGCATTATTATTCCACCTTACAGCTGAGGAGACTGAAGCCCAAAGACATATGGAATTAGGGACAGGGTCTGTACCACAACCCCGGCCTGTTCAGCTCTCCACATCTGTCCCTGTAACCAGAACGCTAGGGAAACAAGCTGTTCCTTTAGTCTGCAGACTGAAAACATTCAACTACAGAGCCCAGCGGCGGCTTTCAGGACAGGCCTCTGCATGCTTCTGTCCTTCCGCGCCGCCTTCAGCCTCCACCCGATGGGAGCGCTTATGTGCCCTTCCCAGCCTTTCGAGGCCTCTGTCAGTGGCCCCAGACACCATGCAGACCTGCTAAGCTGAAGCAAACCCAACCAAAGTCGGTTTTGGGAAGACTAAGTCAGCTTGCCTTTTGGGGGAAGACTGAGAGCAGCACCTGGGTTTGTACAACTCAAACCAGAGGGCGCAGGAAATACACACTTTTTCTTTTTTTTCTTTTCTAAGATTTTATTTATTTAGTTAGTTGAGAGAAAGAAAGAGAGAATGAGTGGTGGGGAGAGACAGAGGGAGAGGGAGAAGCAGGCTGCCCGCTGAGCAGGGAGCCGGATGTGGGGCTGGATTCCAGGATCCTGGGATCATGACCTGAGCCGAAATCAAGAGTCAGATGCTAAGCTGACTGAGCCAAACAGCCTCCTTTTTTTTTTTTTTTAAGTTTTATTTAAGGAATCTCTACACCTAACATGGGGCTTCAACTCATGTCCCCAAGATCAAGAGTCACATGTTCTTACAAATGAGGCAACCAAAGGCCTCTCCCCTCTTTTTTAAATGTTAGAAGAGAAGGTACCGTGAACATCTTCCAATTTCCCTCAAGTTGCCATAAAACTGGAAATTCTTCCTCTCATAAAGCCCAAAGCAAACTAATGGAGCCTACTCACAGAAATCAAGTACAGAAGGCAGTGGGTTTCTTAACGTTCTGATTTAGCTCCACATATGAACCGGAAATGAGTCCAGGAAATGGAGGCAGAGAAAGCACATTTGGGAACCTCCTAGCTTGAATCATCAAATTCATCTCTTGGTGACTTTTGGGTCCATTTTTCTTCTTTTTAATTATACTTTATAATTTTTATATTAAGTACATAATTATAAACTGACTATAAATTTAAAAATTTACTGAGCATACATAACAAATTTAAACACTTCAAATCCTCCACAAATTGAATGAGACTTTATATAATAGCAAAATCCAATAGAGGGGCAGCTGGGTGACTCAGTGGGTTAGGCCTCCTGTGCGACCCCAGTCCCTACCAGTAGTGCCTTCAGCCTCTACCAAAGACACTAGTGAACCTAGTGGGTCCTGGGATCAAGATCTGCAGCGGGCTCTCTGCTCAGCGGGGAGCCTGCTTCCCCCCACACACACACCTGCCTGCCTCTCTGCCTACTTGTGATCTCTGTGAAATAAATAAATAAAATCTTAAAAAAAAAATCCAATAGAAATATAATGCAAGTGGAGGCACCTGGGTGGCTCAATTGTTAAGCGTCTGCCTTTGGCTCAGGTCATGATCCCAGGGTCCTGGGATGGAGCCCCACATTGGGGCTCCCCGCTTGGCAGGAGGCCTGCTTCCCCCTCTCCCACTCCCCCTGCTTGTGTTCTCTCTCTCACTGTGTCTCTCTCTGTCAAACAAATAAATAATTTTTTTTAAAAAGAGGTATAATGTAAACCACAAATGTAATTTTAAAATTTCTGGTGGCCACAGTAAAAAGGAACAGGTGAAATTAATTTTAATATGTAATCAACACTTTAGAATGATTAATGAGATATTTTATTCATTTGTAACTTGTTTGTAAAGTGTATATTTTACATTTAAGGCACATTTAAATATGGGCCAGCTACATTCCAAGTGTGTGGCCAGTGGCTACCGTGCTAGTCAGCAAAAATGCTGGAAATGAACACATTTCACCTGTGAGGACAAAGTCTAAAGAAAAGTGGAGAAAGCCAGCCTGGTGGAAAACCCAGAGGTTTTCAGTGGCCTGTTATGATGCTTTCTTACTCCTTCTTGCTACCTTGAACTCTTAGCTCTAAACTAAAACGAGGAAAGTATATCATATTTTCAGTCATTCCTGGGGGGAAAAAAAAAGCTAGGCCCATAGGGTCCTGAGGCCCTACAGAAAAAAGGTTTGGTCCCACCTACCCCTTGCTGCTTTGGGTGAAATCCAGTTAAAATGAAGGTCAAGACCTACTCTGCACAAAGGAACAGAATATCAAAGGAATGTGTTTGGGGAAGGGGAAAGCGGCCTTATTGACTGTGACTAGGAGGGTAGGGGTGGGGAAAGGGGCTTAAGGATGATTTATAAACCTGAGCTTCAAAGTATGCTCATCCCTATGCCAGCCTCTCCGGTTCCCCATCAGGCGACAGCTTGCACTGAGAGCAAAGGAGGAGGGTAGAAATTCTAGGATAGAGGTGGGGGTGGAGCCCAAATGGACCATAACCAAAGAATAGATCTAATTCTGTAGCACACACCATGAAGAGGTTTTCTTATCTATCCCGGAAAACACAGAGATCTTTTACTGAACACATTCATCAAAATCGTGCCCAAGCTTTTGTATTATCAGGATTTTACAGATGTATTTACAATAGAAATGCATGTCCTCCTACTTTTCAAAAAACGTGAAAGCACTAAATTAACAGCCCCCAAATTGCTGGTTCTTCCGACATCTGTAATTTAACTCCAGAGACAAATGGCGTAAGGTGTCCTAGTCCAATATTAAGTGTGCATATATTAAAAAAAAGTCAGAAAATACAAGAGAATGTTCTCATGGGAATATTATCTTATTCACACTGGAAGTGAAAGAACGATACAGTAAAATCAGGTAATCACTCCTAACTGGCAAAAAAACTGCCCTCACTTTCTAGATAAAAATAGCCAAAAGAATATAAACTCCATTCTAGGACATAATCAACGCCCATGGCCAATTAACAACCTTCATTGGCAAAAAACATGCTGTACTGTTTTCCTTGATATCCTTTGTTCGGCTTAATGACCCATATGGAATTTGTTATAGGAGTGATGGGTGGTGAGCTCTAAACTGATTCTTTGCCAAACTGCCACCCAATAGGCAGGAGAAAAAGCAGGTGATGTCGCACACGACAAGACCAGTACCTTCTGGAGAGGAGCCGGTACTGAACGGAGGCAATTCGTGTCTTTCAGACATAATGAATTCTTTGAAAGTTTTGTATAAAAATTACATTGTAATAAAAAAATGTACTGTTAAAAGTACAGTAAGTGTAGTTTCTATATCCAGAGAACTAAAAAATACAATTATGATATAATCATTCATAGTTTGGGTTTTTTAATCTCAAAATTAGTCTGCACTGCACATGTGCTTTTATTTTTAATGTTTTTTAAAGATTTATTTATTTATTTGAAAGAAAGAGTGTGCGAGCATGAGTGGGAGGTAGGCAGAGGGAGAAGGGGAGAATTTTTTTTTTAAGATTTTATTTATTTGACACAGAGAAAGAGACCACAAGCAGGCAGAGAGGAAGGCAGAGAGAGAGGGGGAAGCAGGCTCCCCGCCGAGCAGAGAGCCCGATGCGGGGCTCGATCCCAGGACCCCAAAACCACAACCTGAGCCGAAAGCAGAGGCCCCAACCCGCTGAGCCACCCAGGTGCCCCAGGTTTTTTGTTTTTTTTTTTTTAATTAAGATTTTATTTATTTTAGACAGAGAGTGAGAGGGAGCAAGAAAACACGAGCAGTGGGTAGGGGTAGGGGTAGAGGGGTAGAGGGAGAGGGAGAAGGCGGCTTTCCGCTGAGCAGGGAGCCCAACACAGGACTTGGTCCTAGGACTCTGGGATCATGATCTTAGCTGAAGGGGCACCTGGGTGGCTCAGTCATTAAGCGTCTGCCTTCGGCTCAGGTCATGATCCCAGAGTCCTGGGATAGAGCCCCACATCGGGCTCCTTGCTCAGCGGGAAGCCTGCTTCTCCTGCTACCATTCCCTCTGCTTGTATTCCCTCTCTCGCTGTGTTTCTCTCTGTCAAATAAATAAAATCTTTAAAAATAAATAAATAAATAAATAAAATGATCTTAGCTGAAGGCAGACGCTTAATGGACTGAGCCACCCAGGTGCTCTAGAGTACATTTTTTTTAACCTTGTTGTGGACTGAATGTTTCTGTCCCCTCAGACCCACTCCAAATTCGTATGTTGAAGCTTTAACAACCACCATCATGTAACATTTGGAGGTGGGGCCTTTGGGGGGTAATTAGGTTCAGATGAGGTCATGAGGGTAGAGCCCTGTGATGAGATTAGTGCCCTTTTAAGAACAGAAAAAGAGACTGGGACTTTCCCTTTCAATCATGGAAGGACTCAGTGCGAGAAGGCAGCTGTCTGCAAGCCAGGAAAAGGGCGCTCACAAGAACTGGACAATGCCAGCCTCCTGTCTCAGATTTCTAGGCTTCAAAACTATGAGAAAATAAATTTCTGCTGTTTAAGCCATTCAGAATATGGTAATTTGTTATGGCGACCCCCAAGCTAATACAAACCTCAAATTCTAGTTTTCTCTAGTTTTCTGAAGTGATACTTAGAAGACAGAAGAAATTAAAGTAATGTTAAGTTGAGAAAAAGTAATTTCTTTAAGAGGGGGGAGGGCAAGGGCATAGGGAGGGGGAGAGAGAATCCCAAGCAGGTTCCACATCCAGCATGGAGCCCAACCTGGGGCTCGATCCCATGACCCTGAGATCACGACCTGAGCCGAAATCAAGGTTAGGACACTTAACTTACCCAGCCACCTAGGCACCCCTGAGAAAAAGTAATTTTAAAGTGACTGAGTAGGAAACTGTGAAGCTGATGATGAACTTGCATGACTATTGAATAGCATCAGAAACAAGGTAGAAATAGTCAAAGATTTTTAACATTTTCATAAAGTGTAAAAACAGAAACATCAAAGGCAAGGAACAAACTGGAAAAATAAATGGCCAAGCCTTGTTATATGAAACATAAATTATACAAATACCCACTTTCCAGTCGATAAATGGTTAAAACTAGATGAGGCAGTAATTAATTTTATAATTAATATTAATATAATAAACAGGTAATAAATTATTTTATAAACAAAAACAGCACAGACCCCACAGTCATGAAAGATAGTCAAAGTCAAATAAAATATCTTTAAGTTTTTTTTTCTTACAACTTTAAGTTATCAAAAATATTAAACTAATAGAGCTAGGTATGCTTATTACTGATGGTGATACAAATGTTCTAGCCTCTTTGGAGAACAATCTGGCAATATGTGACAAGAGTTAGAAAACCATTGATGCTTTTTAGGTAAATACATTCTGGGTTATAAGCCATAAGTAAACAGCCCAAATAGAAAAAGTAATTTATATAAAGATATTCGACACAGAAAGAGCATAAAGCAGAAAAACCGAAATCACATAAGCGTGCATAGAAGGAACGGTGAAGGCAGACTGGTATATTGCACAGTAGAATAATGAGAGTTGCTACTCAAAGTTGTAGGTGAGCTTCTGAAAGTAGAACAACAGAATAAGGTACACAGAAAATGTAGAACATTAACAGAGCATACGGAAATATCTGTATTTTGAAAATGTGGGGAATGTGGAAAGAAATCATGAATTCTGTTTTTTCCTATAAAGTTAAAAATAAGAGTTCTAGCCATGGCCATGGTGTGGCTCTTGAGCCTGTTTTAAAAACCACTCAGAGAAGGGGACAGGGGGCGGGGGCGTTAAGGATCAGAGCTTTCCCTTGATGCCTCCAAATATATGTGTGTGATACGATACATTTGTTTTTCGTTGTTGTTGTTGTTTTTTAAGATTTCATTTATTTGACAGAAACACAGCGAGAGAGGGAACACAAGCACAGGGAATGGTAGTGGGAGAAGCAGGCTTCCCGCCCAGCAGGGAGCCCGATGTGGGGCTTGATCCCAGGACCCTGCGCCATGACCTGAGCCCAAGGCAGACGCTTAACAACTGCCACCCAGGCGCTCCTTCTTTTTGTTTTTTTTTTTTAAGATTTTAAGTAATCTCTATGCCCAATGTGGGGCCTGAACTCACAGCTCCGAGTTCAAGAGGTGCATACTCTACTGAGCCAGCCCAGAGCCCCACGAGACACTTAAATTTTAATTACAGTAATATGTAAACTGTCATTCTAAGGCAAAGATCATCTCCCCACAAACAACGTCATCTTAGAATCCCCATCTTCCTACTTGTACCATGGCTATCTACTGTTGCCGCAAAATGAGCAGCAGGAGGGCAGGGGACACACCCTGTGCCCCTGACACCAGCCCACACCAGGCCTCCCGCCCCAGGCAGCCATCCCTGGTCAGCAGCTAGGAAGCCTTCTAGGGTGAGAGCAAGACGCCACTGGGCAAGTATACAGTGTAGATTCCAGGATTCTTCCCAAACAAGAGCGCACGTGGGTTTGGGGCTAAGTCTGAATCTGAGCCCAGTTATTCTGTACAACCAAAACGGAAACTGTCACAAGGGCACCCAAAGTCCCAGCTAAGGGTCTTCCAGAGAGGACGACACAAGCAAGCGAGGATCTCATGGAACCCCAAGGGCGCACTTACTTTCCGCAGCACATGTGATGCTTATCAGGCATGGCCAAGCCCAGCACGAGCAAGCAGTACTTCTGCGCCAAGTACTTCTGCGCTGCCTCTAACTTACTTAGAACCAGTTCCATCTCTTTTTTCTCCACAAGGCCCCTGAAAAGAAAATGATCATTTAGGTTCATTTGGGCAAATGTCAGTATTAATTAGTGAAAAGTCAGACGTGTGAACTATTTTGAAAGAAATACACAAGTGAGTCAACACATCTCATCCCCTTTCATTTATTCGATTTGAGCTACGGCAAGCCCTTTGATCAATTTATCATTGTTATCATTATCTCGAGTTTATGGTGAATTTTCATTTTTATAGATTCTTTGTAGTTTGTATCCTTAATTTTACATACAGGCCAATCTAATTTATATAGAACAGCTCAACTAACAAATTACCTACACTGGTTTCTGAAGCAGCTAGCACCCTATTTCCCTGCTGTTTTGTTAAAAGAGCGATGGAGATTCTCTCCAGCGTTCCTTGGGTTCCTGATGGTGCTATTATGTCTGAAGGCTCAATGTTTGATCTCAATGCTTCCCTACTCCCAGTTCTGTGTTTGCTGAGGAAGCATGTGCGGACCACTCCTCTGGGAACTTTGGCATCAATTATAATAACCTTGCTTCCCTGTGAAAACACTTCCCCAGTTCCAACTGAATTGCAAATGAACTTTCCAAAAGACAACCTGTTCTTAGGTTACAGCATGTCTGGAGCCTAATTTTAGAATTTTTGCAGTACAATATAGTAAGAAACAATATTGCTAACAATACATTCCGATGACTGCTATTGAAAAGTGAAGTGTCACTGGCTTTTTATCTGCCTTTTAATTTTCAGAAAGATTTAAACCCCATGAAATGCACCTTATTTATGTGTTTATTTATTTATTTTAAGAGGATATGCTGTGGAGGAAGGGGTTAAAGGATAACAGAGATATTTCAAAGCACAAAATGTTATCACATGAAGTGAGAAGGCCTCTGAGTCACTGGAATAAAATGGGTTTCTGGAATAGATAAAGTGAGTTCTAACTTTAAATACCCAAAGTCCATGTAACCCAAACAACTGCACCCCAAAGCCCATCACTATGCCCACCTCCTTGTTTCTTTCAGCAGCCCCCACCCTCTCTTATTCCTCACCCCTCCAGTGCCCAAACTGCCAGCAGCAAATGCGGCCCTCTCGCTGTTGAAAACAAAACAACAATGAAAAAAATGCCTTGAAACTTTTAGGCATTTTAGGCAGAAACCCTGGTTCCTAGGTTTAAATATATGTAAGAATCACCTGAAATACTAGCTGAAAGTGCAGATTCCTAGTGCCACCCCCTCTCCAAGATCTTGATTCAGTAGGTCTGCATAGAGCCTGGCACTTAAAACAAGTATAATCCTTTGGGAAAAACTTGATGATAATTTCAAGTGCCACATAACTGACCATAAACTTGGGTCCAATAATCTCTCCTGGAAATCTATCCTTCTTAAAAAAATTATCCAAAATTAATGGGGAATCTAATGCATGAAGATATTCAATAATATTCAATTATTACCTATTTGTCTGAAAACTGGCAACCCCCAAAAATATATAAAATGGAGGGGAAAAAGGAGTAGTTATGCAGGCTGTAGTAATACAGCCAAATACTGTTCAAGGCCTTGACATTTATTAACACATGAGTCCCTATAGGATTTATTCCCGCACCAAAGTTCATACCCTTAACCACTATACAGACTATACTACCTCTTAATAGGTAAGTCAATCAGTTGACAACACACATTAGCTTGATGAGAAGTTACTCCACCATCAAAAAATTATAATTATGAAGATGTAATAACTTGAAAAATACTGATGTTTAAAAAAACTGCATAATTTTGGGGCACCTGGGTAGCTCAGTTGGTTAAGCCTCTGCCTTGGGTTCAGGTCATGATCCCAGGGTTCTGGGATCGAGCCCCACATCAGGCTCCCTGCTCAGCGGGGAAGACTGCTTCTCCCTCTCCCACTCCCCCTGCTTGTATTCCTCTCTCACTGTGTCATTCTCTGTCAAATAAATAATAAATTTTAAAAATCTTAAAAAAAAATTAAAAAATAAAAATTGCCTAATTTTGCCTTTGTACAGAAGCTACAAATCCTAATTACAAATGGCCTGTATGAGAACTCAGCTGACTAGAACAGGGTGGTTGGACGCACTGTAGAGGCTGAGAGGCTGGGGAGTTAGACAGATCCGGGATCCCATCTCAGCTCCACCACTAACTAGGCAAGTCTTCTCCAGCCAGCTCCTTAACCTCTCTGAGCCTTAGCTTCTTCGTCTGTAAAACGGGAATAAGTCTCCTTCTTCTGGAATTGGGGCTTTTAATCATCTAAAACTATTAATGCTTACCTTGGTACCCCTTCCAGCGCTCCTCACAGGTTGTAGGCTTTCCTCCCAAGCGGCAACCTCTGAGCTAAGACAATATGGATTATCTCATCTAATTTGGATGGTAACTCCGAAAAGTAGATACTACCATTATCCCTGTTCTACCTCACTAGTTTGACTGAAATCAATTTTTTTTTAAGATTTTATTTATTTATTTGACATAGAGAGAGATCACAAGTAGGCAGAGAGGCAGGCAGCAGGAGAGGGGGAAGTAGGCTCCCCACTGAGCAGAGAGCCAGATGCAGGGCTCAATCCCAGGACCCTGAGATCATGACCTGAGCTGAAGGCAGAGGCTTTAACCCACTGAGCCACTCAGGCACCCCTGAAATCAATTTTTTTTCTTAAAGTTATTTAAGTCCAGGGCTCCTGGGTGGCTCAGTTGGTTAAGCAACTGCCTTCGGCTCACGTCATGATCCCGGAGTCCCAGGATAGAGTCCCACATTGGGCTCCCAGCTCCACAGGGAGTCTGCTTCTCCCTCTGACCTTCTCCTCTCTCATGCTCTCCCTCTCTCTCACTCTCTCTCTCAAATAATAAAATCTTTTCTTAAAAAAAAAGTTATTTAGGGGTGCCTGGATGGCTCAGTCGTTAAACGTCTGCCCTAGGGTCAGGTCATGATCCCGGGGTCCTGGGATCGAGCCCCACATTGGGCTCCCTGCTTGGCAGGAAGCCTGCTTCTCCCTCTCCCACTCCTCCTACTTGTGTTCCCTCTCTTGCTGTGCTTCTCTCTGTCAAATAAATAAAATCTTAAAAAAAAAAAAAGGTATTTAAGTCCAGATATCTCAATACAATCTATATTTATTTCTATTATAAGTAAACTGACTGACTACTGGAAGCCTGAAAGTGAAATGTTAGTCTAATTATTTTAGAATCACACCACAGAGCCAATCATTTTAAGGCTTGGATTTTTCTGTCATTCCGTAACTGATTCCTTCTAAGAAAGTCTACCTTATACCACTGTGCTCTAATAAGCTTTAGTGTATTTCAAAACAACTAAGAAACCTTTTTCTCTCTTGTCTATTCCTATAGATTTAGATATGAAACAAAGGTCTCTGCTAGATTAGCAGTAACCCTCAGAATTAGAAAACACCACATAAAATATAAGCTCATATGCTGCCAAAGTCTCATCAGTTTTTTTTGGGGGATGATAAGACTTCTCAAACCTTCTGAGCCTCCAGCTGGCTGAGCCCTTTTGCTTGCCACCATTGAAACACTTCATGGGGGTTGGGAGAGGGCGCCTGGGTGGCTCAGTCATTGAGCATCTGCCTTGGGCTCAGGTCATGATCCCAGGGCCCTGGGATCGAGCCCCACATTGAGCCCCACACCGGGTTTCCTACTGAGCGGGAAGCCTGCTTCTCCCTCACCCACTCCCCCTGCTTGTGTTCCCTCTCTCACTATGCCTCTGCCCAATAAACAAACAAACAAACAAATAAATAAAATCTTTAAAAAAAAAATACCTCACAATCTCTGGCTGCCCTGCTGTGAAGGCACCTCTGAAATAATGCGGATGTGGTATATTACGATGGCTTCACTGCAGCAGCAGTGTTTGAATTATTTATCTGGTTCTTTACAAAGCTGCTGTCCAGATACATTTATCTATCCATAAAATGTTTTTCAAACTGCTTGGTCGTACACAAGGATTTTGCATTTTTAAAAACATTCCACAGCAACAAACTGAGGACTCCTGACAGCATTTCTAACAGCTAAATCACTGAGTTGGTTCCACACGTACTGGGGAGGGCAGCCTGGGCACTCAGAAAGTTCCATGGCTTGCAAAAGGTCACCAAGCCTGAGAGGCATTGTTCTGCTCTGGACTCTGAGTTTCCAGATTCTCGCCCTGTACAGCTCTGAGCCACCTCTGCCTAAAGCAATTAAATTCTTCCTACATAGCCTAAGAAATCTTGTTTGCTTCTGTGATATGGAATATCATTTGGTTGTATCTATTTTTTTTTAATTCTTAGTTTTTTTCACTAGATGCTTAAATAGTGCTAGCAAGAATTTCATAAGCATAAAAAGCAGAGAACCAGTATCGGCACTGTCCAATATGACAGCCATGAGCCACATGTGGCTAGTGAGCACTAACTGCGGTTAGTCTGAATTGAGGTATATTTTAAGTGTAATACAGATACCAGATTTCAAAAACATACCACGCAAAAAAAGTAAAGTATGTCATCAGTAACTTTCTAATATTTTTTTTAATTTTTTTTTTTTTTAAAGATTTTTATTTATTTGACAGAGAGAAACACAGCGAGAGAGGGAACACAAACAGAGGGAATGGTAGTGGGAGAAGCAGGCTTCCTGCCGAGCAGGGAGCCCGATGCGGGGCTCGATCCCAGGACCCTGGGATCATGACCTGAGCCGAAGGCAGATGCCTAACGACTGAGCCACCCAGGCGCCCCAGTAACTTTCTAAAATTGACTACATGTTACAATGACATTTTGAGTACCTGCATTAAATAAAATACATTATTAAAATTAATTTTACCTTTATCTTTTACATTTTTTAATATATAGCTACTGAAAAATTTTAAGTTACATATGTGGCTCTCATATTTCTACTGGGCAGTGCTGGTTTACATTATCTGAAATATTTTGTTGCTAGAAAAACATTTGAATTACTCAGTGAGCTTTAAAAACGGATGAACTCCTCCCATGCAAAATATTTTCATATACTCCAAAACTCTAAAAATTTCCCTCATCTCTTCACCTTGGTTTTAATATTGGCAATAAAACAACTTTAAAGTGCACTACAAAATCCTACTTACACCATATAGCTTGTGGGTTTCCTTTCCAGTGAGTTTTTTTCCAAGTAATGAGATAAATAGTACAACAATGCCATGAGGAAATTGTCAAGATTTTTATTCCTATGGCGAGAGTAAAAAAAGAAAGAAAGAAATGCTAACATATTTATTTTTTTCTTCAAATTTTTATTTAAATTCTAGTTAGTTAACATATAAACCTATTTCAAGCATAAAACTTTTCCTAAGAATACATGGGCACACGACATAAAAATACACAGAAATACACGTTATTATGCCTATCATGCAACTAACTTACCATTTAAAATTCTATCCTCTATACTACTGAAGATGTAAGAAACCTGATTTTTGCAACCAAATTTTTTAGGGGGTCACACACTAAATTACAATTTTGCTTATTAGTTTTAATTTTTAAGAAGTTTTCATTAACAAATAATATTTCCCATTGTTTAAAAAAAATGTACACACATGTGTAGAGTAAAAAGTCCTCTCACTCCTTTGCTACCATCCTACTTCCAAGCAATAGCCACTGCTAAGGGTGGAATAAATCCTTCCTGAACTTTTCAGAGCACAGACGATTACAGATAAGGCCCTCCCCCACCAACACATATACAGATGCATGAATATATGCCTTAAAATTTTCTTTGGTAACGGAGAAGATAATGCTATATATACACAAGTCTTTGCAACCTGCTCTTGTCACTTAACTGCTTAGCACGGGCCTCTTTCCTTGACACTATGTATCGATTTTCCCCATTCTTTCAAAAGCTGGATAAAGTATTCTATATCTCATAATTTATTTAACTAGTCCTCTATTGATGGACATGTAGATCTTTTAAAAATATTATTGACATTGCTGCAGTAATTATCCTTATGGCCACGTCTCTGAGCAACCTCCTAGGAGTGAAATGGCTAGGGCAGGGTGTATATAGCATATTAAAGTTTCACAGTTTTGCTCTAGGAAAAGGCTGCAATGATTCACGATCCCATCTCATCTGTTTTAAAACTAGAAGCCTTTGTCTTCTTTCTAAATATTCTTACAAGATTTTTGCTGCTTCCTTTCTAGCAAATGCAAATTCTTACTGGCACTCTTTCTTCAACTATACCTTGACCACTGGATGAAGATGAATGCATTGCAGATTTTTTTTCCACCACATTAGTATCTACCTGTCTTGGGTTGGGTTCTCCCAGAAACAGACTCTCAAGCAAAGATGTGAGAGTAAGTAGTTTACTTAGGAAGTGCTCACAGGAAACATCAGTAGCGGGGTGAGGAAGCCAGATAGGAAAGGGAAGGAAGCCCATACGGTGGGTCTTAATAAGTTCATTATCCCTGTGGACAAAGGCAGTTCAGTCCTGTGCTGGGCTCTAGGAGACAGTGCAGTAAACTTCTCAGTTATCCTGACAGAAGGAAGCTGGGATATTTTTGTACCAACTCTCCATCTAGCACAACTCTTACAGAAGGCTGCTTCCGGGACACTGACTCGCCAGTGCTCCCAGTTTGCCCTGTAGTCAGGCTGAATGTGCTCCTGCGGATAAAGCTTCAGGTGTTTGCCACAGCAGCCTTTGCTGAATGATGAGGGAATGTGGGATGGCTGCCAATCTTGGGTACCTAGTTTTCACTGAGCACTGACAAGTGTGGCACCACGAGAAGCACCTTCCACCCCCAGCCAGACCAAGACATAATTACTTCCGATTTTGTACCTGAGGAAACTGGCTTAGAAAGGTCAAGAAGCTCACCCAGAGTCACGCACCTAGTACTTGCTGGGGCTCCAAACATGATCTTCAATAAGTGAGTATACCCTCTAACCATTATATAAATATAATGTAGTCTTTATGGGACTTTGACAACTTGCTCTCCATTCACCTTGCCCTGGGACTTTCTTTTGGGCTGTGTGACTTCTGGCTTCCTGTCTTGGGTCTCATTTTGGAGACTGAGTCCTGAGGGCATGACTTGCCTAAGGCCAGTCCCATGTCCTTTCTCCAAAAACCATATTTGTCATCATTTATCAGTTGGAATTGCTTCAGATTAAAGATAAAAGGTCTAAAATGTCTCACAAGCATTACATACCTCATAAATGTTGTAAAAGAACAGACCTGTTGTATCTCAGTATCTTGCAGCAAGAACAAAGCAACAACTGAAAGGAGAGAAGATGGACAATTGAGGAAGGAACAAAGGGCTGTCTCAGAGGTTCACTCCAGACGGGATATGTGAAGATGCCCAGTTACTCACATTTAGCATCATTTAGTGTCACGCTGCCCTGCTGACCTCGTTTCTCTAAGGCTTTAGATGACTTATCATCTCTTGAAACAAACTTTTTATCTGTCAACCTGTTTTGGAAGAGAACAGTTTCTAGCAGTGGTCTGAAAGGTCTCAGTTGCATTTAATTGATCCTGAGCCTCATGTGCCTTTTACTATAAAGGAAGGAGAACCTAAGTGTCAAAACCCCATTTTTGTTTGGGTTTTGTTTAATGGAGGAGAATTCTGGAATGCATTTTATTCTATTTTTTTTTTTAAAGATTTTATTTATTTATTTGAGAGAGAGAGAGAGAGAAAGTGAGAGCAGGAGAGGAGAGAAGGTCAGAGAGAGAAGCAGACTCCCCGCGGAGCTGGGAGCCTGATGCGGGACTTGATCCCGGGACTCCAGGATCATGACCTGGGCTGAAGGCAATTGCTTAACCAAATGAGCCACCCAGGCGCCCTGGAATGCATTTTATTAAACATTATATTTACCAGGCTAGGGGTAGGAGAAATGCATATCACTTGATATAAAATGTAAATACCAATTATATCCAAAACAGACCATTTAAATCACCTATTAATCATCTATTTAAATAATCTATTTATGGTGTAGCTACCATTTTCAGATTTAAAAAATATATATAAAACGTTGAAAATTTGGGGCGCCTGGGTGGCTCAGTCGTTAAGCGTCTGCCTTCGGCCGGGGTCATGATCCCGGAGTTCTGGGATCGAGCCCCACATCGGGCTCCTTGCTCGGCAGGAAGCCTGCTTCTCCCACTACCATCCCCTCTGCCTGTGTTCCCTCTCTTGCTGTTTCTCTCTGTCAAATAAATAAAATCTTTAAAAAAAAAAAAAAAAGTTGAAAATTTGCTATGAGTCAAATCACCACAGGGATACATCTGCAGGGATTACTGTAATGCCTCCCATGATGGAGACAGAGTGCATGTCCTTTCCTTAATTGGTATCTGCACACCACCCTCCGATAACGGGAAGATTCTTAGATTCTTAGAATCTGTGAAACCCGAGCCATTCTGCTGAGAGGAGCTATGAGCAGCGCTGCCATGGTTGGGAAGCGAAGGTACCTGTCTGAAGTAGAACCGTCAGCTTCAGCAAAGTGTATTGCTTTGCCTTTCTTTCCTTTCTCCTTGAGCTCTATTGCAGGTGTAAAACTGTAACAGAAGGGAGAAAATTAGGAACCTAACCTTTCCCCGGGAGGAAGAGTGACCCTAGCAGGACAGCAGCTCATGGAATCTTAGAACTCGCAGAAGTTGAGGGGCGCCTGAGGAGAATCTGAGGCACCGCGGTACTCGATTCACATATTTACATGTGGAACAACCATCTAGAAAAAGGTAAACATTTCAGGCTTAAGTCAGCCTCTGCATATCAGCAGCCTCCAGAATACCACCATACACAAAACATTTCCATCCAAAAATGTTGTAGTAGCTTCACAAGAAACGGAAAGCTCATGAGAAGTCTGGAGAGATGTTTTTATTTATTGAGCACTTGTTACGTACCAAGTGCTTTTAGGCACAATCCTATTCAATCACAGCGACTCTATGAGAAAACATTACTAGCGTGGCCACTTTTACGCA
>CM053609.1:90795786-90810023 GCA_028646535.1 Procyon lotor | reverse complement strand
TGCAAGGGTAGTAAGAGAAGCACATTCCCCCAGACTTTAAAGATGGTTATGAATCATGTCTACTCTCTTCTTGTCAACACAACAGTTTTGAATATTTTAACAGGTTTTTTCTTGTTTTTGTTTTTGACACAACAGTTTTAAAACAACTTTCCTTGAAAATTTTTTGGGATTGATGTTCCCCACAAAGTAATCATTTCAGAGAAATACTTTCCTGTGGGAATAATAAAGTTATTCAGTTTGCCTCTTTCTTCCCCCAGGAGTTTTTGCCAACCTCCTAAGAGTATTCAGGCTGTAGAACAGCTTCGCTCCTAAAAGCATGTACATCATGTCACCACAAGAACTGACCCTTTGTATTTTTCTTTTTTTTTTTTTTTTAAATCATTGGCACCACGTTGATCAGTGGATGATTTCTAAGCTTTTCATTCTTTCTGATGCTCCTATCCCTGGTACCCAAGGACTGAGTATTTAGTGGGGAGGGGATGCTGAAATATTAAGGGGGTGGGTGGGAAAAAAGAAATGGATGAATACCAAATGTTGATGGTGGCTACTGCCAAAGAGAGACTGGGGATTAGATAGGGCAGAGAGTTGAAATGCTGATGAAGAGGTCTATCTTCCAAACTGTATACTTCTATTGCATTTGAGTTTTTTAATAACAAGAATATATCAAGGGGCGCCTGGGTGGCTCAGTGGGTTAAAGCCTCTGCCTTCGGCTCAGGTCATGGTCTCAGGGTCCTGGGATCGAGCCCCACACCGGGCTCTCTGCTCAAGGGGGAGCCTGCTTCCCCCTCTCTCTCTGCCTGCCTCTCTGCCTACTTGGGATCTCTCTCCTATCAAGCAAATAAATAAAATTTTAAAAAAAATTTTAAAAATATTTAAAAAAAAAAAAGAATATATCGATTTATTTCCTGCATCACTAAGAAAAAGTTGACAGAGATACAGAGAAAGAAAACATTATATGGTTGATACATATTATTGACAGGCCATTTTAACAAAATAATCAGCTCTCCCAAACATCCAGACTTTTTTTTTGAAGTAGGCTTCAACATAGGGCTCAAACTCAC
Source organism: Procyon lotor (assembly GCA_028646535.1). Lineage (NCBI taxonomy): Eukaryota > Metazoa > Chordata > Mammalia > Carnivora > Procyonidae > Procyon > Procyon lotor. Next base: position 90,808,962 of record CM053609.1, on the reverse strand, counting down.
AACCCTGAGACCAAGACCGGAGCTGAGATCAAGAGTCAGATGCTTAAATAACTGAGCTACCCATACACCGATCCCAGGTATTTTCTAATGGCTCCCTGAAGCCATTTTGCCTTGCTAGATGCCTTGTGCAGATTCCTTCACATAACCATCCTAAACAAGAACACAAAGTTGTATTTACATTTCTCCTTGGATCATCACACTGTTTTGACCACTTACAAGCCATTGGCTATTAACATTCCTACCCCAGGCTAAGTCACAGGACACCAGCTCTCCCAGGATTTCTCTTCTCTAGAAGAGAAGATAGATACACCCAATCTTGGTGACTGTCAAATGAAACTACTGTCTCCTACTCTTTTCTCAGTCCTATCCCTATAATTCAAAGTGTCTTGCCCTATTTGCCTGAGATGATCTGAGACGAGAGCCCTAAAATAAGACTAAGTGCCCGTCCTTAGCCAGTAGTCTGACATTTGCGGCTAAGCTTCTAGTCCTTATTCTCTGACCTTCAGACATGCCTTCTCTACTTCACGCTTGTCTAAGTGGCTGTTCCCTTGAGTCAAGTCATCCTCTAGCTCGCCCGGGGAGGATTCCTCCCTGACAAGGCCCCACTGTAGCTCTATGGGCAGACTCTACTCACAGTGCATCTGAAATCACTAGAAAGTGTCACTGGCAATAACGGAAAGCTGTCCTTAAAATCGTACCTCTGATTGGCTCCCAAACCATAGTCTGAGCTAGTTCCGTGCACTCCTGGGGTCTCCACTGTCTCCATTGTCTCTCCCTCTATCTGGCAACCCATTTAGAATCTGAGCCTTTCTTGGACCACATTTAGACACTCTCAGTATTACAACACAATCATGTCATTTCCCTTTGCCCTGAAATAAATGAGGAAAAGAACCATATTTTCCCCTAGAACTCATCACTAAAATGCAGAAGGCTGGACCACTCTTGGCTTCCACACAAGTCAGAGCTCCTCAGTGGTTACTGAAGTCTTCTCTCAGGCCATGAGGAAAGATGAGGAGTTTGGGACTTCTGGAGGTATAGTTTCCTCAACTGTATGTCCTCAGGGGAGTCAATGACCTTGCCAAAGACTCAAGCGGGCTGCTGGTTCTCTCCCAGCTGTGAGGAGGGGCTCTTGAAACAAGGAAGGGTAGGACATCTGACACTGTGTCAGAAAGAAGCCTGCCTCATGAGCCAACACACAAGTGGCCTTTGAAGAAAGGTATTCCCTCTTTAACAAATAAGAAATGGGCATGCATGCTGATGAATTATCCAACACCCTCTTTACTCCTCACAAAACATTATTATTCCATTTTATAGACAAGGGAACTAATCATCAGCGAGGCTAAGTAACTTGACAATCCAGTTGGTGAGAGACCTAGGATTTGAACCCAGGTCTTCCTTCAAACCATCCTTCAAAGTCTTTTTCTTAATTGCCTATTAAAAAATAATGAGGGGCACCTGGGTGGCTCAGTCATTAATCATCTGCCTTCAGCGCTCAGGTCATGATTCCAGGGTCCTAGGATTGAGCCCCACATTGAGCTACCTGCTCAGCAGGAAGCCTGCTTCTCCCTCTCCCACTCCTCCTGCTTGTGTCCCCTCTCTCCGCTGTGTCTCTTTCTTTCAAATAAATGGAAGGAAGGAAGGAAGGAAGGAAGGAAGGAAGGAAGGAAGGAAGGAAGGAAGGAAGGAAGGAAGGAAGGAAGGAAGGAAGGGAGAAAGAAAGAGAGAAAGAAAGAGAGAAAGAAAGAGAGAAAGAAAGACGGGGGAGGGAGGGAAGGAAGAAAAGGAAAGGAAAAGGAAAAGGAAAAGAAAAAGAAAAGAGGAGAAAAAGAAAAGACAGGAAGGAAGGAAGGGAGGGAGGAAGGAAGGGAGGAAGGGAGGAAGGAAGGAAGGAAGGAAATCCTTTCCCGCCCATTAGTGTGTGTTCATTCCTGTATAGAAGTTATGGGTATTCTGTATTCAAATACAGTTATCCCTCTCAGGGTATAATCTGCAAACATAAGGCAAGATCCGCCTGTGACATGAGGAGCTAGGTCCTCTCTGAAAGGTAAGTGTTCCAATGTCATTCATTCAGGAAAGATGCCAAGACCTGCAAGGTTGGGAAGAGGAAAGTAATTATCTTCTCTGAACTCGAAAACACCTACAAGTCTGCGAACTCCCATTTGCTAGTGGGTGTAAAAGACGGCCTACCCCGTGGGAAAGAAGACTAAAATCCCAGGCGGGTTTCCCAGGGTCTGAAATTGACAGGTTAAAAACCAAATGCCCCTGAGATCAAGGGGTTACTTTGCGAAAGCAAATTACTTGGATTCATAACACTTCAAATTTTCTTCCCTACTACTGACTGTTCTTTCTTTAGTCTCCTTCTAAAGTTCCTTTTCCTGGACATGTTCCCTAAATGAGAGCCTTTCTCAGGGTTCCATCTGGTTCCTCTTCTCACTTTCTCTGAGTGATTTCATCTACTCCACTAACATCGATAACTGACAATTTTATCGTGAAGGTTCAGCTCTTTCTGCAGACTTATAAAATGATACATCTGCCACTGGATACCTTCCCTTGGGCATCCTACAGACACCTCAAACTCAGTTTGTCCAACAGTGAACTCATTACCTTTTAACTTGTACTCCCTACTACCCTCTCATCTCAGCAAATGGGCGCCACCACCCACCAAGTGGCCAAGTCGCAAAATGGTGTCCTCCTTGATTTCTCTATTACCTGTGGCCCTTGCAGCCCACTAACCACTTAATCCTTAAATATATCTCGAGTTTGTCTACTTCCCTCTCTTCCCATTGCCACCTTCTCAATTTCATCTACCATCATCTGTCAACAGAATGTCTGCAACTGCTTCTTTTTTTTTTTTTTTTAAATATTTATGTATTTATTTGACAGAGAGAGGTCACAAGTAGGCAGAGAGGCAGGCAGAGAGAGAAGCAGGCTCCCCGCTGAGCAGAGAGCCTGATGCGGGGCTCGATCCCAGGACCCTGAGATCATGACCTGAGCTGAAGGCAGAGGCTTCAACCCACTGAGCCACCCAGGCGCCCCTCTGCAACTGCTTCTTAACTGATTTCCTGCCTCTGGCCTTGTTTCCCTCCAAACTAGTTTCCACTCTGCGGCCAGAGTCATTACTAAGATGCAGTTCCAAACCCAGTTTACTTCTCTGTTTAAAAATTTTCAGTGGTGGGTCGCCTGGATAGCTCAGTCGGTTAAGCATCTGACTCTTGATTGGGCCCAGGACATGATCTCAGGGTCCTGGGACCAAGCTTAGATCATGATCTCAGGGTTCTAGGATCAAGCCCGTGTCAGGCTCCATACTCGGTGGGGAGTTTCTTAAGATTCTCTCTACTTCTCCTTCTGCCCCTCCCCCTGCTCTCACACACACACACTCTCTCTCTAAATCTTTAAAAAAAATTTTTTTTTTAATTTTTTTAAATTAAAAAAAAAAACTTCCAGTGACTCCCCTGTGCTTCTGAATGAAGATCAGATTCCTCAGCATAGGATGGAAGACCTTTCATGATCTTACCCTGGTTTAAATCTACTCACGCCTGCCTGGAACCCTATATCCAGCCTCCTGAACTACCTGCAGTCTCAAATATGCCCCAGGCCCTCTGAGGACTGGGCCTTCGCACACGCTAAGCCTTCTGCCTAGAATCCACTCTCCTCCTCCCCAACCAAATCTCCCTTTGCCTTCAAGTCTTGTCTTAGATATCACCTCCCCTGGGAAGCCTTCCCTGTCCCCTCCCCCCACTCCCCTGGGTTTCAGATAATGGCCCCATTTGGGGACTGGGTCTAGGTACTTGGCTGAATGCAGTTTAGCCCAGTGGTGGCAGTGGTTGATAGTTACTAATGAATGGGGCCTAGGGAGAGCAGCAATCTCAGGGGAAAGAGTTAGGGTCATAGCACTGCTACCAACAGGCTCCTTCCAAGAGGAGCCTGGAAGGGTCTGGTTTGTTTTCAGTAAGAAGGGCAGCATAGATCCCCACCCCACTCCAACCCCTTCTAACTGCCTCAGTCTGTCTGTTTCACCTCCCTCCCACCATACTCAGGGAGAAGGTGCTCCTATCTTTTCTGTGCTCTTGACACCACTCCCCACTCCTTCTCTTCTGTTCCATCCTCTTTTCCCCAAAACAAACCCAAGATTTTTCCTACCTTGAAAACAAAACCAACAGAAATTCCCTTCCCTTAGGACTGGATCCCCAAAAGGGATATCTTATTTTCCTTCTTCACAGACAAAATCACCAATGGTAAGTGTACTCTATTTTTGCTAGGTTCTTGAATTTAACTCTGGTATTCTCTTCAAACTACTGTTAATATGATCTCTACCTTACTGGCCTTCTGAAACTGCTTCTCTCCTAAATCCCCTCTAGCAATCCTAACTTGTTAAGTCCAAAGGCCTGTTTTTAGTATTAGCCTCACCTTGAACTCTCTTTAGCATCTGACTTTGTTGACACTCCCCACTCCATCCTCTTTTCTTTTTTTTTTTAAGGTATGAGAAAATCTACTTTTTTTTTTTTTAAGGTTTTTTTATACATTTATTTGACACAGAGAGAGGGATCCCAAGCAGGCAGAGAAGCAGGCAGAGAGAGAGAGGAGGAAGCAGGCTCCCTGCTAAGCAGAGAGCCCGATGCGGGGCTGGATCCCAGGACCCTGAGACCATGACCTGAGACCATAACCCTCAGTGGGCTAAAGGCAGAGGCTTTAACCCACTGAGCCATCCAGGCACCCCCCTCTTATTTTCAAAGGCCTATGTTTCTCAGGGTTTTTTCTTTGACCCTTCTAATTATTCTTCCTCTTGGCTAGTTCCTCTTTCTTTGCCTATCCACTATTCCTGGGAGCCACATGAAAATACCTATGAAAACTTTAACACTTGTACACTTAATTAAGAGACATATCAAACCAATTACAATGTATGGAAATTATCTGGATCCTGATTGGAAGAAACTTATAAAACACTGGACAATTGCAGATACCAGAGTACAAACTGAATATATGATGCTTTAAGAAATTACCATTTATAAGTACATAAACAGTAAGTTTTTTTTTAAGAGTGCTTATTTTTTTGATATACATATTGAGATATTTATAGAGGAAATGACATGATGTCTGCGATTTGCTTAAAAATAATCAGGAGGTGGAGTGGATGAAGTTGACCTTAATTTGGCGACTGTTGATGCTATGCCAAGGGAACGCTGGGGTTCATTATATTATTCTCCTACTTTCACATATGCTTGGAATCTTCCAGTATAAAAAGTTTTAAGTGTTAATGATTATTTAAAAAACTTTAATAATGCTTTAAAAAACTAGCAAAAAACCAGACCTGCAAGGATTTTAGATATTAGAATTATCAGTCACAGGATATAAAATAAATGTAACCAGTATGTTGAAGACAGACAAATAAAAATAAGGTAGGAACTCTTCACAGTGGTGCACTGGTGCTCTTTGGGGGTAGAATTATGGTGGAATCTTCACTTTCAACTTTGTACATTTATGCACTTACTTTCAATACAAGTGTACAACTTCGCAATAATAAAAAAAGATACAGAAATGCAGAATGTAGTAAGTTAGAAGCATGTGTGTGTTTATGTACACACATATAGTAAGATTTAGAAGGCTATATAATAAGATACTAATAATGTTAACAGTTACTTTGCTGGGTGGGACTGCAAAGTTTTTTTTGTTTTGTTTTTGCATACTGGTATTTTCTGATTTAAGTAACATGACTTTTAAGTTTTTTTTCATAATTTTTAAAAGTACATATTTCCTAGGGTTCTAGCCTTTGTCATTTCACTCCACCCTCTAATTCTGCTCAGGCTTCTCTCATGAGGGCCAAACTCCTGCCTCCTGACCTGAGAGTCTCATGGGCAGGCACCTCAAATTCTGCACATCTACAAAAGTCAACTTGTTACCTTTCACCCCTTCCACAAACCTACTGGCTCCCCCGCTGTCCTCATCTCAAGGGACAATAGCATCGTCCACATAGTGACTGGGACATTCGTGGTTCCTCCACCCCTCGTCTCACAGCCAGTCTCACCAACTACTCCCTCCCTCTGCAAGGCCAGATGGCCTCCCGGGACCTCTACATCAGGTCTTTGACTCTGTTCTGCCAGTTTTCATTAGGCTCCTAGTCCCCTCCTCCTTGGATTGCTGCCTAAAAACTTTTTTTTTCTTTTTTAGATTTTCTTTTATTTGAGAGAGAGAGAGAGAGAGAGAGCGCGCCCAGATGGAGGAGAGGAAGAAGGAAAAGCTGACTCCCTGCTGAGCAGGGAGCCTGATCCCCCACCCCACCCCCAGGACCCTGAGATCACAACCTGAGCTGAAAGCAGCCACTTACCCAACCCACTGAGCCAGCCACCCAGGCGCCACTGTCTTCCTAGCTCTAATCTTGCCCCACAAGGTACTGTGAGAGGGCTTTCTAGAGCACAGATGGGAGATGGGAGGGGCTTTCTAGAGCACAGATGCAATCCCATCCTGTATGCTTAGTCAAGGTTGATGGAGCGTACTAAACAGAATCAGGTATGAGTGCAGCGACTGAACAGGCCTTCCCTTTGGGCCTCCACAGCTCCCACCCCTACCACTGTCTCCTCTCAACCTCCCCTGCCTCTGCCCTGTACTGTCACCAGCAACTGGGGTGGCATTAGTCTCTGAAAAACAGTTTCTGAAAAAAAAGAGCATGTTCCGGCTCATGAGTCCTCTCACATTTTAATTTGTGATGGGATATGCTTAGACTCCCAAAGGGAATCAGTACCTGCATTTCCGTCAAATCCAAACACTAACTCTGGCCTGAAACACCCAAAGGTCTGCTCTCCTCTTCCTTAGTACTGCCCTCAGCAGCAGGACTCCCCAGGGAATCCTGACCCTGCCATGTGCCATGCTGAGCTGCTTGAACACAGAGCAGCTCCACCACAAAAGGGCTGTCGCCCATCTACTCTTCATGGCATCCTCCTCTTTCCTAACTACTCCCACGTTGGGTACTCCACAGTCTGGAGTTTGTCTGTTGCTTTGGTTTGGTTTTTTTGTTTTTTAAAATTGTGGTATAATTTAAAATATAAACTACATAAATCTTAAATGAACAGCTTGATGAATTTTTTACTAGGTACATACCCATGTAACCACCACCCAGATTGATATATAGTCCATTTCCAGCACTAAACCTTCCCCCGGCCCCTGCCAGTTGATAATGTCTCAAAGGGAACCGCTATTCTGACCTCTATCATCCCAGTTCTTTTTTGCCTGTTATTTTAAACTTTTATATAAATGGAATTATAGATTTACGTTTTATGTCTGGCCTTTCAACATTATGTCATATAATCTACCTTTTAAATAATACCATCACACATATGTTCTCCAGAATTAGTGGAGATCAATCAAGCCATTTTTAAAGAATAATTTGATAATAAACCAAAAGAAACTATTTCATGAGTAAGAAAGTCAGTATGAAATTGAAAATCTGTGAATTTATTAGTAGGGTTGTACAGGAAAGACTGACACTTGGGGAGGGTTACCGTTAAACTGAAAATTAATTTGAAAAATAATGCAAATTAATTTCATTTACAAAGAAACACTGACACTTGGGAAGGGTTACCGTTAAACTGAAAATTAATTTGAAAAATAATGCAAATTAATTTCATTTACAAAGGTAAGTAAAAAGTATGGTCCAACTTTCATCATAAGAAGAGAGGATTGAGGGGAACCTGGGTGGCTCAGTCGGTTAAGCATCTGACTCTTCATTTCGGCTCAGGTCATGATCTCAGGATTGTGAGATCAAGCCCTGCCTGGGCTCTGTGCTGCACATGGAGCCTACTTGAGATTCTCTCTTTCCCTCTCACCCTCCCCATGCATGCCTGCTTTCTCTCTCTCTCTCTCTCTCTCTCAAAAAAAAAAAAAAAAAAAAAAAGAGACAGAGAGAGAGAGAGAGAGAGAGAGGATTGAGATGGTCTTTAAATATACATGAAGACTGAGAAATGCTGGGGTGCCTGGGTGGCTCAGTGGCTCAGAAAGCCTCTGCCTTCGGCTCAGGTCATGATCTCAGGGTCCTGGCATCGGGCTCTCTACTCAGCAGGGAGCCTGCTTCCTCCTCTCCCTCTGCCTGCCTCTCTGCCCGCTTGTGATCTCTCTCTTCTCTGTCAAATAAATAAATAAAATCTTTAAAAAAAATGTTTAAAAAAAAAGACTGAGAAATGAAAATGTTGGCACTTAAAATTTATATCCACATTTTCTGGTATTTTAAAATTTATTTAATTTATACTTTGACTCCTGCGATTATCTTGGCTGTCTAATCCCAAAGCTCTTCCTGTCATTCTCACTGTTGATCTCACACCCACTGAGCGTGATATTTCAGGAGCTACACAACAGAATTTTCTGTGACACATCTGCAAACAAAAAACTGAAATCAATCACCACTTTGGAGATGACAAACTACTCAGAAATACTGAAATATTTTATGAAATATAAACTTTGGATTTTGACTCTAACATAATGCTTAGCCTTTAAACTGTTTGACATTAAATATCATTGTATTTATAATGTAACTATAAAGTACATCAGCTTAGCCTTTCCTATCTCCAGCCTCATTTATCCAACAGCCTAAGAGACTATGTGTGAACACGTCCCAGTATCCTCAAACACATGACCAGTTTTGTCTGTTAGTCTGTATATAAGTGAAGGGCAATCCCAGCTACCCAATCACCTGAGCCGGGCACTGGGAATCAGCATGAGCACTTCTCGTCCCTCTCCCTTCACATCTTACCAATTCTATCCAAAATCCTGTCAGTTCCACCTCTGAAGTACTTCTTAGTCCTGCACCCTTCTCTCTATTCCTCCAAATACAAGACTTCGTGTTGACTCATGGTTTTGTACTATAATCCTCCCACTTCTAGCTTTTTAACTGGTCCCCTGCCCCTGGCCTTCCTCTACTTGAATCTAGTTGGCTTATTGAAATATTCAGTAAACATCTAGTGAGGGTGTACTCTGTGAAGTTTTGTAGACAGCTCCTAGGGACAAAAAGATGAGTAAGACAGGGGCGCCTGGGTGGCTCAGTGGGTTAAGCGTCTGCCTTCGTCTCAGGTCATGATCTCAGAGTCCTGGGATTGAGCCCCGCATCGGGCTCTCTGCTCAGCGGGAAGCCTGCTTCCCCCTCTCTCTCTGCCTGCCTCTCTGCCTACTTGTGATCTCTCTCTCTGTCAAATAAATAAATAAAATCTTTAAAAAATAAAAAAATTAAAATTAAAAAAAAAAATGAGTAAGACAGTTCCTGCCACAGAGAGGCTTATGGTCTATAGGAGGGAGACAGTGTATACACTATGGGAAGGGCTATGGCATCAAACTCTGGTTCAAAATGTCTGTTTTGCTACTTACTGGCTGCATGACTTTGTGGGTTCCCCCTGAGCCTTGTTTCTTTGTCTATAAAATGGAAGTATTAATTCTCACTTTCCACGGCTGTTTAAGAATCAGAAAACATGCAAATGTCTGCACATGCTAGGTACACAGCAGAGTGTGGCTAGTGTCGTTTGTTCAGTTATGCACTTTTTATTATTTTTTAAAGAATGTATTTATTTATTAGAGAGAGAGAAACAGAGATAACAGAGAGCACAAGCAGGGAGGAGAGGGAGAAGCTGGCTTTCTGATGAGCAGACAGCCCGATGCAGGGTTCAATGTGGGGGCTCAATCTGGGACTCCATCCCAGGACCCTGGGATCATGACTTGAACTGAATTGAAGGCAGACTCTCAAACAACTGAGCTGCCCACACACCCAAAGTTATGTACTTTTTAATAGAGTTACTATTTTCTCAATGGAGATTAAAATCAGTTTTTTCTAATTTAATAATTTTACCTTGGAGAATTGGCTATCCATTATGCAGCAAGTATAAGATGGTCTCATTAATGTAAAACTGTATGTCTGTAACTCAAAGAGGCAATTTTATAAAGTAGTTAAGAATATGGGCTCTGGGGGCACCTGGGTGGCTCAGCCCGTTAAGCATTTGCATTTGGCTCAAGTCATGATCCCAGGGTCCTGGGATCGAGCCCCATGTCGGGCACCCTGCTCAGCACAAAGTCTGCTTTCCCCTCTCCTTCTGCCCCTCCCCACTGCTCCTGCTCTCTCTCAAAGTCTTTTAAAAACATATATATGGACTCTGAGCCAAACAGACCTAGATTTCAATCATCTTAGCCACCTGTGAGCTGTGTGATTTGGCCAAGTCACTTAGTTTTCTTTAAATTGCTTAACCCTTTCAGTTCAGTTTCTTCATCTGTAAAAGTGGATGAACGAGCAGCTTTTTCAAAGGGCTGGCAAACTGATTAGCACAGTGGCCAGTACATAGGAAGCAGCTCATAAATGTTATCAGAAAGTGGTACCTGGAAGGCTGCTCCCCCAAATGCTTTTCTCTAGATGGTGGGATTTCAGCAGATATTTATTTTGCTCATTATACTCTTGTGTATTTCTTGATTTTTTTTTACCCGAAGCACAAGTAATTTCTATAAAAGTTATAATAAAGTTTTAATAAAATTTACCTTCTGAATTCAAGAGTTCTGGTTTCGTCTTTCCAGTACCACATCCCCAGTCGCAATCCCAACTGCTATAAAATAAATGATTGCAGCAAATATTAAAAATTCAATTTACAATACACATGTCACAGTGGACTTTTAACAATTTCCACTTGTTGCTCTTTATTCAGTAAAGATGTAGAATCTTCAAGTGTTTGTTTTTGTTTGTTTTAATTGAAACCAGGATTTTATCCTTTTTGTGTTCAGGTGTAGTTTCAGTAGAAAAGATGGAAGAGAGGGAGGAGGAGGGGGAGGTAGAAAAGGAAGGGAAAGAAGGATATTTCACTTAGTCCGCACTACTATCCCAAAGCTCACCAGCGCAATTTACTGATAACTGGGACTCAGACCACAATAAACTGATGCCCAGGGGAGCCTCAGAGGAGAAAAAGAGATAAGACGCTCCAAACCGTGGAGCGAGCTCTAACACCAATCCCGCCCTTCGGGGGAAGTAGGCAAAGAACAAGCTTCCCTTTTCAGTAGTGGGAACTACCAAGCCTCCAGCCTTTCCTTGCCGGGGACCATACCCGGAGCACGACGGCTTTCTGCGCTGGAGGGCCATTTATTTTGCAACCAACCAATTAGAGGTGCAGAGGTTGAACTTTCATAAACATCTAAATACCTCGGTAGGGAGCCAGAATTCAATTATGACCTTTGGCTGACTACACCTCTCACGTCTTGGTTTTCTGGACAAATCAGGCCACGCCCCTCCCAGTGCCGCTCGCCCCGGCCAGAGGGCAGGGCCGTGGCAGTGGGGGGGAGCCGACCCTGGAGCGGAGGGCCGGGGAGGGGGCGGCGGGGCAGGCGTGCCCCGGCCTCGGGGGTAGAGACGACCAGAGCCGCACTTACCTCCGGCAAGGAAGCGGTCGGCTGGTCCCACCGCCTTCTCCGGGAGTAAAACTCCGGCACAGTATGCCAGCTCTCTCCCAGCACCGCAAACATGGTCTCCCAGGGAACTGCCGGGCAGCGCCGGCAACGGCCACCCGAGGGCTGCCGCGGCGGGCGGACACCCTGCTTCTGCCGCGGGCGGCGCCGACTGCGCAGGCGGGCGGGTGGGCGCGCTGGCGAAAGGCGGGGCTGCCCGCCCCCAGCGGCACACGGCTCCGCCGGGTTCCCAGACCCCCCGGGCTCCGTCCACCTGGGCTACCTCTGCGGGCTTACAGGCGTCTGCAGAGTAAAGCCGCCCGGGGGTTATTTCTGCAGAAGTCGTTTCTTCTTGGCCTTCCAACTGTGAAGTAAACCACTTGACTGGTTTTTGTTCTTAACTGGAATAACAAGATTCAATTCCATAGGGAAGATCCCTTTGTCCCAAAATTTAATAGCACCAAATTAATTTCAAATTCTGATTGGGATTAGGTCGGGTGGGGGGGGGAGGGTCGGTGGAGGTTTAGGGGAGGATGCGTGGAAATAAGGTTCTCGTAACTTAGTTCTGCTGCATGACTTAGATGGGTTTGTTACCCAGGGCAAGACAGCTCTGATCCTCATGAAGATACCGAAATCAGGGGTTATGAGGTTTTCTAAGGAGTAATGTGTGCAAAGCACCACCCTAAAAAACTCAAAATTAGTGTCCCTTAAAGCAAAGAAACTTGCTTTGTGTCAACGAGTATTCAATTATATTTTTACATATATGCTTTTCACTTTTCAAATCTTGTGTCTTTTAATTTCTTGTGTCTTTTAATTCCACTCCTTGCCCTTATGGCACCCCCCGCCCCCCACTATCTAGTAACATCACTGGTTACAGTGGTATAAGACTAATCAGCTGGATTCATGTTCCACTCAGCTGGACTGCTGTTCAGATATATGGACACCCACCTATACACTGGCAGTGGGGCTTTGAGGCTGTGGCCTAAGGACTGGCTTATTACATAACTCACCTGAAATAGGAGTTAAGAATATTTTAGTCAGCAAGAGTTTTGCACCTCACAATGTATATAACTTGGGGGGTGGGGAGGCCAAGGAGAAAGGCCTGAGAAACACCAAGGACTCTGGATAGAAGCCATTCACCTCACCACCAATGTCAGGAAGACCACACTTCAGTCAACTTCTTCAGTTTATCCCAGTGAGTGAAGAAATGCTAATAAAAAATCAAAGATCTTTATACTTCACCATAGTTTAACTTCAGGCTGTCTAATGTCCAAAACTAAGGTAAAAGATAAGAGGTGAGAACTGAAAACAATGATCTACATAAAAGTTACACAAGTTATTTCACCTGTGCTAGAGGAACTTATTTTTTTTAAAGATTTCATTTACTTATTTGACAGACAGAGATCACAAGTAGGCAGAGAGGCAGGCAGAGAGAGAGGGGGAAGCAGGCTCCCTGCTGAGCAGAGAGCCTGATGCGGGGCTCCATCCCAGGACCTTGGGATCATGACCTGAGCCAAAGGCAGAGGCCTTAACCCACTGAGCCACCCAGGGGCCCCTAGAGGGACATATTTATAGGAAAACTTTGGTAACTCTGAAGGGGCTATCTTACATTTCTGTATTACCTAACAGACCCTAACAAAAAAGGGATTAAAAGATTGTTTTTATGGCTCTAAATCATTATTTATTTTAAAAAGTGACCTATTGGGGCACCTGCTGCCATTCCCTCTGTTTGTGTTCTCTCTCTCCCTGTGTTTCTGTCAAGTAAATAAAAATCTTTAAAAAAAA
>CM053609.1:90727391-90795686 GCA_028646535.1 Procyon lotor | reverse complement strand
GCATCTCAAATACTATGAACATTTTGACAGGTGTTTAGATTTATTGCCTCAAAACAGGGATAACTATATTACACATTTAGGTAAGAATTTAAGTGCCTATTCTGAGAAATGTTTTTTAATCCCTTAGCATTCTGTATGTATTGCGTTAGCTTTAGTCCAGACCACTAGTCCCTAGTGTAACATTGCTTTCAAGTTCAAGTGATGCTAATTATTCCTTAAACTGTAATTTAGCCTCATCCTAATATCAAGTACTTTTTCCATTGTCATTTGACTACGTCTGATCTAACATCTGCTAAGGAGTTCCCAAGAGTTATCAGATTACCAGTTTCAACTGACCCCTGGAAACAATGAAAGGCTACTTTGGTGGCTTTATCTTCACAATATTCAGATCTAGATAAATTTGAGATGACGAAATTAAAAAACACTCAAGAAGGCTAGGAGTTTTACAAATTAGTTTTCAGAATAACAGAAAATGAAGTAGCTACTTAAATTGATATTCGTGTTATAGCAAGTTACCAGTAGCCAGGCCATTGGATAGTCAAAGAGACTATCACTGGTCATTTTTCTGATAACTTTAGAAACTAATCTCTTCTAAACAAAGGTCTAAAAGGAATCATACTACCTGCCTCCTTAGCGCAGTAGGCAGAGCATCAGTCTCATAAAAGGAATCATACCAAATTGCACTTGCAGAAAGATTCCATTACATTTTGAAGTTAGAGCAAGAAATAAACGCTTTCAACGAATAAAGGACTAATAAAAGGTTACTAGAATGAGCATTGTCTTTGTAAAAATTCATGTTAAACATCACTCTAAACTAGTATTTACTGGATTCTGTTAATACCAAGGTAGTTTGTCAAGTATTTACATGATGCTATCTGTAATTAAACACTCTTAATGCCTCCTTGCTGAAAATTTTCTACCAGAGTGGCACTAGCTCCTTAAAATAAGTTATTGTCAGCTTTTCAGTGTCAAGAGCAATTACCTTATAATTTTAAGTTTTGAAACAATTTCAAAATTGCCTACTTATCTCACTTCCACCTATCCAAATGACTGCTTAAAAAAATAAAAACCTAAAAAAAATCCACATCCTTAGGAGAATGGTTTTTTTTTCTTGTGTGAGAGGGTCATTACAAAGCTCAATATTTTTAGGCTAATTTGTTCTCTAGTTTTTATATTATTTCAAAAATTAATCTCTCTGCCTGATAAAGATCCACTACTAAAATAGAGCATCTATAATGCACTGTTATCTTATGAACAACATGAAGCAAATCTACATTGCAGTATCAAAATGTCTATATGTGGTGAAAATATTAGGCTAACTACGCATTTTCCAATCACCTTTCCTGAATTTCTCCCAAGTTCCCCTTATAGAGAATAGATCAGAACAAAATAGAAACATCATTCCACTAAAAAAACAAATAGGAACCCCGTTCTCCTAAGGATGTGGATTTTAAAGCTTAACCCCAGTCGGTCAACCCAAAAGGTTGCAATATTCTTATCTGTAACAATTTCAAATCAGATACATAGAAAAATGGACGAGTTGTGTATTGCAAAATATAAGACTATCTTGCAGTTTTGTCTTTTAGAAAAGAAAATCTGGGGAACCTGTGTGGTGCAGTTGGTTAAGTGGCTGACTCATGGTTTCAGCTTAGGTCTGGTCTCAGGGTGATGAGACTGAATCCCACATCCCACATGGGGCTCTGTGCTCAGCAGTCTTTTTGAGTTTGTCTTGCCCTCTCCATTTGCCCCTCCCCCTCCACTTGCCCCTCCCCCAAAATAAATAAATCTTTACAGAAGTATTTTGAAAAGAAAAGAAAAAAGAAAATCTAGTGATTTAAGGCAAGTATTGCAAAAGCATTATGATTCTCAAATCAAAAAAAAAAAAAAAATTATCTCCCTCTATCCCCCAAGTAATTTTAACTGTTGAAAACCTATCCTTATGGAATTTGGATACGCTTAGAAGTTAAGTTGTTTCACTAGAGAATTAAACTTAAAACAAGTTTGACTAAATTGGACTCAATATTAAGCGACTTTAAAGTCTGCCCTGCTGGCTCTTGTCTAGGGCACTGGCATGCCAAAAAAAGCAATTTGTTTCATACTGAGTCAGACTATAACTCCCACCCCGCCCCGGCTTTTGTTAGTTTAGAAAAAGAATCATTTTATACTTAACCCCAGGATATAGCTTGTATTTTGCTGGAATATTCAGGTGGATTTTCACTTGGAACACTTAAACCAAGCCTTAGGAGTTTTGGGTACACTGGCAGATGCAGACCTGTCTGGTTTCTTTATTAAAAGGGGGAAAGTTTACCCAGATCTTCTCCCTTTAAGAGTTGTTGGCAATTCAAAGCAGGAATCTCATCTGAGAATTAGACAACACTGAGTTAGATACATGTCGCCTTATACTAATATCTTAAAGACCAATATGGGTAAAACTGTGAGAAGGGAAAATTGAAAACTCCAAGACCGAGATTTTGAGATCAATTTCAGCTTTACTTTAAATCTGTATTTATGCATTTGTTTGCAAAAAATATGCCTGTCCTTAACATTACCACAATGTTCATTTTAGTCTTAAAGTAGTACATAAAAATAAACAATTCAAGCTTCTATATATTTTATTGTTACCAAGCTTCCACAGAACTTACGTGCAAACTTCAGGTTTCCCCCGCTCAAATAAATCTCCATGCACAAACTAAGCTACTCAAAAATGCTCAAGTCAGCAAACACCCAAAATGCATTAAAGAGAAACCTCAAATAATGGTTTTAAAAATCAAACTTTAGAACTAACCTTTTATAATTAAACTAAGTTGTTGCACCCTTCCTTTCCTATGCATACACCGAGCGAAAGACTTCCAACAGATCTCATACTTGGCACAAAGGCATTTCAAAGAAACACAAACAAAAGAAAGTGAGAAAGGAAAAGAGGTTTACGCTGACTCGAGTGCAAGCTTAGTCCACTTCCTCGATGGTTGGTCCCCCGGAGGCTCCAGAACCGCCGCCGCCAGGGCCACCTTGGTAAAGTTTGCTGATGATGGGGTTGCACACTCTTTCGAGCTCTTTCTGCTTGTGTTCATACTCATCTTTCTCTGCCATCTGGTTTCGGTCGAGCCAGTTGATCACCTCCTGACACTTGTCGAGGATCTTGTTTTTGTCCTGCTCGCTAATCTTGCCCCTCAGTTTCTCGTCTTCCACCGTCTGCTTGATGTTGTAGGTATAGGACTCCACCGCGTTTTTGGCAGCGACCCGGTCGCGATTGGCCTCATCTTCCGACTTGTACCGCTCTGCCTCCTGGACCATCCGGTCAATGTCGTCCTTGCTCAGACGACCCTTGTCATTGGTAATGGTGATTTTGTTTTCTTTACCGGTGCTCTTGTCGGCGGCGGTGACGTTGAGGATGCCATTGGCGTCGATGTCGAAGGTAACTTCGATCTGGGGGACCCCGCGGGGCGCCGGGGGAATCCCGGTCAGGTCGAACTTGCCCAGCAGGTTATTGTCCTTGGTCATGGCCCGTTCGCCCTCGTACACCTGCACCAGCACACTGCTCTGGTTGTCTGAGTAGGTGGTGAAGGTCTGCGTCTGCTTGGTAGGGATCGTGGTGTTCCTTTTGATGAGTGGGGTCATGACGCCGCCAGCCGTCTCAATACCCAGTGACAACGGGGTCACGTCGAGCAGCAGCAGGTCCTGCACGTTCTCTGACTTGTCTCCGATGAGGATGGCCGCCTGCACCGCGGCTCCGTAGGCTACCGCCTCGTCGGGGTTGATGCTCTTGTTCAGCTCCTTGCCGTTGAAGAAATCCTGCAACAGCTTCTGGATCTTGGGGATGCGGGTGGAGCCGCCCACCAGCACGATCTCCTGGATCTGGCCCTTGTCCAGCTTGGCGTCACGCAGCGCCTTCTCCACCGGCTCCAGGGTTCCGCGGAACAGGTCAGCGTTCAGCTCCTCAAAGCGGGCGCGGGTGATGGACGTGTAGAAGTCCACACCCTCGTACAGCGAGTCGATCTCGATGCTCGCCTGCGTAGATGAGCTCAAGGTGCGCTTGGCTCGCTCGCAGGCGGTGCGCAGTCGCCGCACTGCGCGCTTGTTAGGCCCAATGTCCTTCTTGTGCTTGCGCTTGAACTCCTCCGCCAGGTGGCTCACCATGCGGTTGTCGAAATCCTCGCCGCCCAGGTGGGTGTCACCGGCCGTGGACTTCACCTCGAAGATGCCGTCCTCGATGGTCAGGATGGACACGTCGAAGGTGCCGCCGCCCAGGTCAAAAATGAGCACGTTCTTCTCGCCGCCGGCGCAGCCCTTCTTGTCCAGGCCATAGGCAATGGCCGCCGCGGTGGGCTCGTTGATGATGCGCAGCACGTTGAGGCCCGTGATGGTGCCCGCGTCCTTGGTGGCCTGGCGCTGCGAGTCATTGAAATAGGCCGGGACCGTGATGACCGCGCTCTGCACCTTGCCCCCCAGGTAGGCTTCGGCGATCTCCTTCATCTTAGTGAGGACCATGGAGGAGATCTCCTCTGGGAAGAAGGTCTTGATCTCTCCCTTGTACTCCACCTGCACCTTGGGCTTCCCTCCCTCGCTCACCACCCGGAACGGCCAGTGTTTCATGTCCGACTGCACCGTGGCGTCCTCGAACTTCCGTCCGATCAGCCTCTTGGCGTCGAAGATGGTGTTGGTGGGGTTCATGGCCACTTGGTTCTTGGCGGCGTCGCCGATGAGGCGCTCGGTGTCGGTGAAGGCCACGTAGCTGGGGGTGGTGCGGTTGCCCTGGTCGTTGGCTATGATCTCCACCTTGCCATGTTGGAAGACCCCCACGCACGAGTACGTGGTGCCCAGGTCGATGCCGATAGCCGGGCCGCGGGCAGACATCCTGGCTGAAAGATAGGCAAGCGACGTTAGGCGACAACACCTAGGACCGAAAAATCTGCGGCGTCAACTAACGGTCGCCTCGCACCAGACACCGCGAGCGCAAACACGATCTCCCTCTCCCCCTGCTTCGCTCCTGGGTCTTATAGCCGCCTCCCTGCCGCCTTCGGGAAACTCCAGGAGCCAATCCGCTCCCGGCACCGCCCGCCACAGGCTTGCCTGGGTCGGAGTGACCCGCCCGTAGCCCAACAGCTTTCTAGTTGGGTGAGGGGCGGGACCCCGGCCAGTGCTCTAAGGCGAGGGGCGGCCGTTATGCAAATGAGGGTCCCCCCAAGTCTCCTCGGCTGCCTCCGACCGCCCAGCCTCGCGCTCCGCCTGCAGCTTAGGGGCGTTAGGCTCGCGCCCCTTCGCCAGGTGTAAGCGCTTTAGCAAGAGCTTTGCCTTTCCTAAGGCGGGATTCGTCAATGTCCCCCGGATTGGCAGGGCCCACAACCAATGAGCAGCGCGGACTCCCAAATGGGTGGGGAAGGGAAGGCTGGGGCGGGGTTCAGGGAGGAGACGCGGAAGGGGAGCTCGGAGAGGGGAACCACCTGAGCGGTTCGCTCAGTTCCTAAGACCTTATCTGCACTTCAAAGCCGAGTGTCCCAACTAACCTAGCACGCAGGGGCGGAGCAGCTACTTCAGAGTTGGCTGCTCCGAAGAAATAGGGTCAGAGCCAGCATTTTTTCTTCCGCCCGCGCCGTTCCAATGGAAGGGACTGGGAGTTGGCTTGGCCTGGGCGTGAGGGCGGTTCCCCTCCTCCCCGCCCCGGGCGGGGACAGAAAGAAATGACTTTGAAGTTCCTGGTCGGCCTCCCGGAATTTTACTTCGCTTGCTTCAGCAGCGTCTCAGTGGGTGTGAGCGCCCGATAAAAACTGCCTGGCGGGCGGGGACCACAGGAGCCCGGGGGAGCGCCCAGAGAGGCAGGAGGTTTTTTCGCGCCAAGCGGACGGCCTGCAAAATTGGAGACCGGGAAGCGACTGCGAGCGGTCCTCCCAGGGTTTAAGCTTTCTCCACCTCGCTCTCCGTTTTCCCTGCTTGTCCTGCCACTTTAAGCTTCCTGATTTCGTCTCCCTGTTCTTTCCACTGCTTTCCTAATTTTCCGTTTCAAGGGCTTTATTCGCTGCTTTGAGTTCTTCACTGGAAAATCTAGAAATTAATCAAACCCGGCACGTTAAAGCACCGTGAAATAACCCAGGCTCACGCCCCACACGGTTCTCTCATTCCCAGCATGCGCTCAGGCGCTCGTGTTTATGACCGAGTCATGTTTTGTGACCGAGCTCAATTGAATGAGATTGTGTTAACTATGCCGAAGTTAGGTTCAAGACATAAACCCTCAGAGTGGGTAGATGAAAAGGAGAGTAACTCATTCTATTATGTTTAAGAAGACTATGAGAATAGGTCTGGAGGTACTATCTGGCACCAGCTGACGGGACTCCTGCAGGAGGACAACAGCAAAATTGCTGTGACAAAACAGCAATGACACTTCACATTATGGGGAAAAGCTGGAGACACTCACTAACGAGCTTTAACAGGTATCTATCACATGAGCGTAAATAGACAAACGGTCAGTTTTCATGAGGTGAAGACTCTGATAAAAAGATAAAGGTAATTTGAGAGAAGTGCTGTGGGAACACAAGGAAGGGGAACATCCAGACAGGGGTGAGCGTGTTGGTGAAGGCTTCCTGGAAACGAGGGCACACGTGAGCCAGGCGCTGAAGTTTCCAGCCAAGAGGGGAGGAAAGGCATTCTTTCTTTGGATTGTAGCATGAGCAAGGGTAAGAACAGTGTGTGCTGCGGCAAATACAAGTTCTGTACAGAAGATTAGTGTTACTACAAGGAGAAAGACGCAGGCAAAAAATAGTCTCTTCAGGTGGACAGGATACATCTAAGAGTTTTAGGTGTCATGTGTTTTTCCTGAGGCTATGGGAGGGGGGAACCCTCTTTTGAAGGAGGCTAATAATAATGTATGGCCCATATCAGATTTGTGTGAGACAGTGCTGGAGAAAAGTTGTTATTTAAGAAACACATAAAACTATCTGTGTCCAAGAAGTAATGTTGACAGAATCCTGTAAAATCAATCAATGAATAATTTAAGTTTCTTTTATCTAGTGTCATTTCTAATTTTTGAAGACACATTTGCTATTAATTTGTTAATCTCATTGGTTAAACAGTATTGGTTTCAACCAGGATTCCCATCTTTTTCTATGAATGAAGCTAAAGATAGGGCACCTGGTGGCTCAGGTGGCTTTAAGCGTCTGCCTTCTGCTCAGGTCACAGGATCCTAGAGTCCCTGGCTCCCTGCTCATCTGGCAGCCGGCTTCTCCCTCTCCCTTTGCCCCTCCCCCCTGCACGCACACATTCTCTCTTTCTCTCTCTCAACTAAAATCTTTTTTTAAAAGACACTATTTTTTTTTTAAAGACACTATTTTTTTTAAAGGTTTTATTTATTTGATAGGGAAAGAGCACAAGCAGGGGAAGCAGTAGAGGCAGAGGGAGAAGCAGGCTTCCGGCCCAGAGCAAGGAGCCCAACGCTGGGGCTGCATTTCAGGAGCCTGGGATCATGACCCATGGACAAGGCAAACACTTAACCATCTGAGCCACTCAGGCACCTAAAAAAAAAAAAAAAAAAAAGACTTAAAAAAAGTTTAAAAAAATTGGACTAGGGAACCTTTTTAAAGAAAATAGTAAGGAAACAAAGATAAAACCAAAAAGTTCCTATTAAAGTTGTCTTAAATTGTGAGTACAAATCTTGATTTTATTCCTGGAAAATTTTTGCTTTTTATGTAGTTAAAAAGGGAAGAGGGTTTAGGAGGCTGGAAAGCAATACAAATCCTTTGTAGAACTGATGATACAGTGTAATTTAGAGACAGGGTCTCATCTACAACTGTGAAAGCAGACAGTGAGAAACAAATTCATCAGATCTCTTGTATTCAGACAGCCCTCACTTCAAGCAAAGCAAGATTGCATAAAAGCAAACATGCTAGTTCTTACAAACACTAAAACTGCAGCTTCAGAAGGGAGAGGTTTGTATAGTAACTGTGTACTAAATACATAGTTATTACAAATAAATCTTACGGTCTAACCACCACATTCATCTTTAACACTGCTTTCTGAAATCACCATAGCAAATTTATCTGCATTTTCATCAGTTATAGATATATATATATATTTTCTCTTTTTACCTAGTAAATTGATACTTCATACTTTTTTAAAAAGTAAGTTCTACCCCAACGTGGGGCTTGAACTCAGGACCAGGATCAAGAGTCACATGCTCTACCAACTGAACCAGCCAGGTGCCCCTATATGTTTTATATTTTATATGGCATCTAAGTTTTTCCCAAAAAGACAGTGTTTGCATTTTGATTTTATATGAAATAAACATTTGCAGCCCTAGGACACTGTCATATACTGACCATTTTTGGAATTTTTATATTGTTCCTTATTTAAGTTTTTAAAAAAAATTGTTCTTTTTGATGAATGTGACTCATAATTTATTTAAAACATAGCTCATTACAAATAATCAAATTAGCAAATTTATGATGAAGTAATATTCATCAATGCCAGCAATGGTGCAGTAAAAGAGGTAAATGCTACTGGTGGGAATATAAATTAGTACAGTCTTTCTGGAGGGCAATGTGACATTTTTTTCTTTACCTTAAATATGATCATACCTTTCATTTAGCATTACTCTTTGTGGGATTCATCCTAAGGAAATAATAGAACATACAGATATATTATTTACAATAACAATAATAACAAAAGGGAAATGGCTTAAATATCTGGCAATAAGAAAATGATTACATAAAGTATAATACATTCTTATGATGAATTATAATGTAGCTGTAACATTGTGTACAAGAATTTTTAATGACATAGGAAACGTTCCAGGTATAATTAAGTGGGAAAATAAGATATAAGACTTTCGTATCTTATTTTATATGTAGGATAATCTTTCATATATTAAAAGTGGACCCAAAACCAGGATCAAAATTGATTATCTCTAGATGGTAGGATTATCAGTAATTTCTAAATTTTCTTGTACTTTTACAATGATTTTTTAAAGCTTGACGATTAACATACAATTGAAACAAAGTTTGCTAATCTACTATTTACATAGAAATTACCACTGACTTTCAACAAGGGAAATCTCTTTGGCAGATTATAAATAGTACGGTGTTTCAAAATATTTTTAAAATCCAAAGACTGAAGTTCCACACAGTCTGGAAGAAACAAGAGCTCTAATATATGTCAAACCCTCTAATTAATCCCCAGCACCCAGAAAAGTACGTGAAACACAGTAGTGATTAACTAGCTCAGTGTTTATTAAAAGCGGCCTGAGGCACATAATTTAACCAAAAAATTGGAAATAATAATTTAGTTTTTTACCTGTATAATGGGAAAATTCTCTGCCTGCCTCTTATAGTTCTGTATTAAAGAATACTGCAGAGACTAAAAGTTGAAACAAACTTACATCTGAAAATACTTGTATACAAAGATGAGCAAGATGAGGTGTAAAATTTCGTGCCTGGGTAGTCAGGCCTACCCTAAGGAGACTGAGGAAGAATGAATTTTTCCAGAATTACCGTGGGAAACAAGTATGGATTTTCTAGAATTCTCTCAGTTCCTACCTCTCAGAACCTTTATAAAGGTTGTGGATGAAGAACAAAACAACAACAAAAGGTTGTGGATTGTTTTTAAGGAAGCAATGTTGGCTTGAAGAGAAGTAAGTAGCAACCTCTAATTTGAGGACCTGTGAGCAAACTGGAGTTGAAGATCTCTATACATACCAACATCTTCTATTCTTTAGAAGTACCCTGTTGCAAAATATGTCTCCAATCACCTGTCACTATAGGAAAAATTTCACCACTGTTTCTTTTTAGTCTCGAAAAACTCAGTCTTGGGGCCCCTGGGTGGCTCAGTGGGTTAAAGCCTCTGCCTCCGGCTCAGGTCATGATCTCAGGGTCCTGGGATCAAGCCCCGCAAAGGGCTCTCTGCTCAGCGGGGAGCCTCCTTCCCCCTCTCTCTCTGCCTGCCTCTCTGCCTACTTGTGATCTCGCTCTGTCAAATAAATAAATAAAATCTTAAAAAAAGAAAGAAAGAAAGGAAAGAAAGAAAAAGAAAGGAAGGAAGGAAGGAAGGAAGGAAGGAAGGAAGGAAGGAAGGAAGGAAGGAAGGAAGGAAGAGAAAGAAAGAAAGAAAGAAAGAAAGAAAGGAAAAAGAAAGAAAGAAAGAAAGAAAAGAAAAAAGAAAAGAACTCAGTCTTTAAAAGTTACAGTGAAACTGTAGACACACAGTGGCCTGTAGGAAGGACACTTCCTGGTATGGAAGGCTAAGACCTGAACCTAGAAGAGAGGCTTTTTCAGAAGTGAATTTGTGAAAATAACACTAATTTTGCCTACTTCAGTTTTGTAGAGCAACAACTTTGAGGATAGACTCTTGTGGAACAGTCCGACCCAATATTGTTGTAATTGTTAATACTTACTAAATTCTGTGCATTTATCTCAGTCATCTTTGGGAACTGGAACTGAAATGAAGAGAATACTCTTTGCTGATCACTTTGGAGGGGGGCAACTTATTAAACTCTTAACCTGAAAATAAACAAAATGAATTGTATTGAAAAGGAAGTTATTTCTTTGAATAAGTTGTTATTTTGAAAAATAAACCCTCTGAAAGAAATAAATACTATGTCAGTGGGTTTTTTTTATAAATAATAATTATTTTTTTTTTATTATGAGGAAACCTAAGTAATTTGTTGCTATCTGTGTTTGCCATGAGATAGTACTTTTCCAATCATTCTATATAGAAGAAACCAGAATTTGGCAATAGGAATTTTAGTTAATTTGTTTTGTGCACTTAAAAAAATTTTTTTCCCTTATTTTTAAGTAGGCTCCATACCACAGTGTGGAGCCCAACGTGGGGCTTGAACTCAAAACCCTGAGATCAAAACCTGAGCTGAGATCAAGAGCAGGACACTTAACTAACTGAGTCACCCAGGTACCCCAGTTTTGTGTACTTCGTAAGTTGCTCAGGAACACCAAAATTAGCTGTATCAGATACTTTATTATTTTTGTATTAGAGAATGGAAGTTGATAATAACTTTTCAGACAATTTTGTAAAAGAGCCAGGTTGAAAAAAAAATACAGTATAAATAAAAGTAATATACAGACAGTTTAACTTCCGAACATAGAGAGGAAATTTTATTAGGTAAAAGCCAATGGACTGAAAAAATATTAACAGAAATTTCCCATGTAACTCAGTAACTCTATTTTGTACAGAAAATAATCACATTGTAGAGTATTTTTATCACTTATAATTATTGTAATTCATTACATTTGTAGTTTAGTACAGTGAAAATTCAAGTCATGTTCCTTTTCTGAATCTATTTCTATCAGTCAGTCAAAAATTATTTGTTGAATCTCAACTATATCGATGTGGCACCTTTGATTATCAGTAATCTTTGACCTTGTCTGCTTCCTACTTTTTAGAAGTCTGCAGTTTTATATGGCTCCCCAAAGATTAGCTATAGTTTTTTGTTTTTGTTTTTTAGGATGTAACACTTTTCTAAACTTATTTCTCTTAAAGCAGTTTAATTCATATGAGTTTGAAATCTTTAGTGGATTTCTCTTCTCCCTTCAGGACCTTATACCCATTATCACATTCTAACTAACTTTATCTAATTTTTTCTTAGTCTAATTAGTAGAATGAATATTCAAGTTATCATCCCACTTTGTATCTAGAGATTTTAAACGACTTTACTTCTGCAATACTATTATGTATACTCTTAGATTTCTTTGTGTAACTCTTTATTAAAACATTTGAAGAAATAGGTATAAAAACAAAATAAGCATTTCTGAAGACATATAACATCATGATATTGCATAAGAAACAAAATAAAAATAATAATGAATTGGATTGACAGTTAACCAAAAGTAAAATTACAAGTATATTCACAATAAGGAAATACTATGGCTATAAGATTCATAAGGTTAAGAAATGTGTTTATGAGCATACATATAAAACAAAGTATTTGAAGCCAGGTTAAAATCTCATCAAACATTTCATTTCCTAGTGAAAGGTTTTTTAAAACATAGCAATTATTGTTTCACTCAATACTTAAATTTTATCTTGAAATCTGAAAGCTGAGAAATAATGGTATTATACATTAGTACCAAGAATAAATATTTAACAGAAACTCATTTTACGTTATTAGAGCATATTGCTAAATTCGGAGGAAAATAATGTGTCTTAAGATACATTCTTTTTGTTGTCTGTGATTTATGAAAATCTACAGAAAAGTATTGAAGTAATATTTCAATTGAAGTACACTATTGAAGTAATAACCACTTCTGTTTTTCCTTCAAGTTAACAGGCTTAAAAGGGAACTTCATTAATATTAATAATCAAGTTTGTGACTGGTATGTACAGTGAAAAAGAGGAAGGGCAAATGTTACATTACAGTGAGTGATAATTAGATTATCTTTCCTTGTTAAAATATTGGTCTCATGTTTTTTCCTCTGTACCCACATCTTGTTATTTATACTCTAAACTACAGATTTTGGGGTGTAATTTTTTAACTGTCTAACTACATTTCATAGTATATATATTGTGATTCAAATTATCTTAAGTTAGGATTATATGTGTTTACACAGATACGTTATCTCATTATAATGTATTTATAGTAGCCTAGAAGGGACCATGGAAGATAATTAGCAAATAAAGTTTCATTTTAGTGTAGCTTTAACCACTGATGTCATGTGAATATTCTAGTTACTTTTCTTTTAGCAGATTTTCCACAAATACTAGGAGAGTCACCATGAATCAATTTTGTCACAGCAAAGTGATTCCAAAGTGATCTTTACTGAGTTTTCTTGGATCCTTGAAACTGGAACTTTTGGGATTGATGAGGTTTGCCAGGAAGACAGAAAAGATGGTGTCACTTCAGATCTGATATTCCTGGGTCTGGACTTAAAGATTATCTGTTGAAGATTGATTCTTCCCCATGTCCTCTCCAAATTCAGATCTCACTTCTCCAGAGGTTTAGAAGGCCCTATTTCACCACTGCCACACAGAAAAAGACAAAACTCAAGAAAAATAGTATTACAAGTTGACTGCCCTACAATATACACGATTATTCTTAGGTTAGAACTCCAGGGCTTTGGGCACCAGGCCAGCACAACATTACTACAACAAAGAATGGGAACAAGAGCATAGTTCCTGGGACTTAAATTTATTTACTTTCTTCCTTAACGTAACTCACTGTACCTTTCAAATATAAGGTGTTCTCATTACTAATATAATTCTTCAGCCTTACGGGCACTTTCTTTTTTCTTGCACAATTCAAGCTAGAATGGGTAGGACACATGCCACATGAAAAGATAGGAGGTCAGCCAGGTAGAGGACAGTAGGGAGGAAGGAAGCAGTAAAGAAGTGTCTTCCTTCATATCAAATAATTTTACAGTGTTTTTTAAAGTTTATTTATTTAAATAATCTCTACATCCAAGATGGGGCTTGAACTCATGAGCCCGGGATCAAACACCGTATGCGCTACCAACTGAATCAGCCAGGTGCCCCGCAATGTACTTGAACTTGTTAATGGTAAACCTCTGGTTGAAAGATAGATCCAACAAATTTAAAAGTTCATGTTCTTTGTACTGAGTGCCTTCACCCATCAAGCTAACATTGTTTTCTTCAAATAGTAAATGTTGTACACTCTGCAAATGAAAATAAAGTACATATTACACACAAACTGAGGAGTTTTCCTTCCAATTCCTAAATTCATAACTCTCCTAAACTGCCCCAGTGAACTGCCTCCTAAACTACCCGCAGTGAGGGTAGAACTTTATTTTTTGCAACAATGCTTTGCCCTAATTTTTTTTAAAAAAGCAATTGTCTCTTAAAATATTTTGTTCCACATTAGGGAATGCATAATAAGCATTTGAAAGAAAAGATGACTTTCATAATCTGAACAGAATTACATTTCTGTCCTCTAAAAATGAGCTCTGCTGACTCTGGTATAAGCAATTGGTTTAAGTACAATAAAAACAACACAATAATTTTCAAAATAAAGCTTAATTGGGGGCTTCATAGGCTGTCTACCTGACGGTATTCCTTTCTCAAATAGGTAAGTACAGAGGGTTATGCAAATTTTCTCATATCAAATTAATATTCCTAACTCTGAAATGAAATGTCTTTTATGTATTTGTCATCCCCCTGGCCCTAGAGTTTCCTGTGCCTTCTTATTGAAATGGTGATTAGTATATTGATACATTCAATTCATCACGGATTACTGGATTGCAATCTTTACACCATCTTTTTTGTCAGCAAATGAGTAAGATAATGAGAAATTATAAAGGCCTCCTGCCCCCTAGTGATCTGTGGTAGATTTTGATAGGGAGGATGAACAATTCTGTCATTACCAAAGGACCTCAATGATTTGTTCTCCTAAATAAAAGGAAACAAATAGGATTTAAGTTTCTTAATGCTAAAGTCAACTAAGCATCTGAATATAAACATGTAAGTGGTATTAAATTAGTTCAAAATTAGCATGAGTTCACAAGCTGCTATTGTCATTTAGTTAATATTCATATTTACCAACACTCACAGACACAAAAATCCTTGCATTCTAAATCCTCGCATCTTTGCCTTTTGCCAGCAGATAAATTTGTAAGTAGCTAAATTTCTTCTGGTTTTAGTAGGAGACTCTACCCATATGTTACCAAGTAATATGTTCTTGAGTTTGACAGAAGGCAATGAAAGTGGGTCACCTGAGTGATTATATAGACATCATCTATGGAGTCTTCATTACCTTTTATTTCTCTTTTCACTTAAAAAATAACATTTGGCAGATGGTAGAAAGACAACCATTAAAGTAGTAGATTTAATATATCAGTAGTAAAACCTATTGTATTGGTTTTAGAAATCAGGCAATAGAGGCATAAAGTTAAAATCAGATTGGGAGGGGGATTGTTTCACTTAAAGCACTGTTAATTTTTTTAAAGTTTGCTGCTAGGTTAGGATGCATAAACAGCTGTCGTTTCCTGAAATTATCTTTCATTTCTTTTATGAGTAAGACTGTCTTTTTAAGTTAACACTAAATACTTTGGTAAATTGAATTATAAATAGCTAGAATAATCAACTTTTGTTTTTAGACAAACTTAGATTACTCTATAATCAATCACAATATGGCAATTAGGGATTTTGTTTTTTTACCCAAAGAAATGAAAATTGTCTTATCCATATCATCTGTTAAGACAAAAAGAGGAAACTGGTTATTCTGGGGTCCTGATTTTTCTTGGGAATATTTTCAAATGATTTGAATTATTGAACTCATTAGTCTCATAACCAATAAAATGGTGATTGCTTGGAGATTAAATCATAAAGGTCAGGAGTAGGGAAAACGGGAAAAAAGTCACAGAAGTAAAAATAGGTAAGTTGAATTCAAATTAATTTTTAATTGAGCACTTAACAATGGGCCCTCCAAAATGGCTGATAACACCACTAAAGGTTTAAGTTTAAATAAAGAAAAATTAAACCATGTCAATATTCAGTATTTATTTCTAAACCATCATTCTGAGCGACCCATTCAAATAGGAAGTTCTGTTTCCAGCTGATGTTTTCACATTATCCAACGTGTTGACTAGACACCCACTACCTTACCAGGCACAGCGATCACAGATGAACATGGAACACAGAGTTTCCTAGGAGCTCGATCACATGTGTTCCTAGGCTGAAAAGCCCCTTCTCTGTACCTCCTGGGCGGTGCGGCATGTGGCTTAGTGGTTTAAGTACAGGCACTCAGAAATCAAATAGGTCTAGGTTCAAATGCCAGCTCTGGTGTTTAATTTCTGTGTGATCTTGGGAAAAACACTCCAGTCTCTCTGAACCTCAGTGCCCCATCTGGAAAATCAGGGTGATACTTACCTCATACAGCTGCGAGGTTAATTAACACTGTGTATTGTAAAGCGCTTAGCAGAGCCTAGAGAGCACTACCTAAACGGATGCCGGGATTATTCAGTGAGAGCTCTAGCAGGATGGACAGACCACCGGCTTCCAGATCTGGGCAGCAGCGGCAGGCTCTTAACACCTAGAAGAACCCTACTTGACTCAGTTCACTGGCATGCATTCTGTCAGCCTGTTCACTACACCTCAAATATCAAGGAGATGGGGGGGCCTTTCCCAAGGAGATGGCCCCACAGAGCTTTTTGGCACCCTGGAATCCAGGCATTGTTTGGCTTAGGGGCCTGTACAACACTGGCACTTAGAAGAAGCGTTTGTTACAAAGGAGATAGGGCGGGTGAGGAAAGATGAGGAACTGATCGAGTAGATTAATGGCAAAAAGAAAAAAAAAAAGAATTTTAACTCATAAAACCCATTAAAAATTAATACACCAAATTTCTTTATTTTCAACAATGTGTACTCATACACATTCAGGTTTTTTTCTTTTGAGTGGTAATAATTTACCTCTGTTAACAATGCCAAAGTTTTGTTTAACTGTTAAACTGGTTATTTGGGGGTATTTTCCAGAGATCTATTATATATCCCTATGTTAAGTTCCTTAAGTAGGGATGTAGAGGAACAAGTATTGTTTAACCAGGGAGAAAGTTGCCAACCACCACCAGTCTCCCTTCCCCATGTTTTTAGAGTATTTTTTTAAGAATATATTTATTTTTTTAGAATATAAAAGTTGATGTATCATCTCAAGTATTTAGGCTCATCTTTGGCACGTTCACAGCAATTGTTTTATTAGGCCTTTTATAGCTGTAAATTTTTTTAATGTATCAATATTATCTTAACCTATCAAATTAATCTCTCATTTAGACAATTTCAAATGTTTTATTCAGCTTTTACATTTTGTTCATATTTTTGTTCTTAACTACAGTACTCAGGATTTTTCATGTCAGTCTCTTGTTTTTCCTTTTAATTGATGCTCTGACTGCCCTAGCAAAGTCTGTCCTTATTTTAATTCTTTTAGTTTTCTAAGTAGCCCCTGGAAACTTATGTACTTTCTTCTAGGTTTTGGCCATATTTAAACTTCATACATTAAACATTAGCTGTGTATCATTTTATGCACGAGAGTCAGTTCTCTGATTTATTTTTACCTTAAAAATATGGGAGAGATTAAGACAAATTTCTGAGTCCTACTCCATTGCCACCTTGTTGTGCTTTATTAATTGGAGATTTTTAATCCTGTTACTAAAGAATTCTAAACCTCTGAGTTGCACTGTAACTGGTGACAAGCTTGTTAGGTTCTGACTCCTTTTCTCCAGGATTTCTTGCTAGAGAACAACAGGCCCTTTTAAGCAAGACTCCGTAAGACACAGATCCCACATCTATCTATTTAGATTTTCTTTTCAGTTTTTGGATTTGGAGCCTAATTACATAAATTATAAAGGCAGGAGAAGGCAGCTTCCACAGCGTTGGTTCATTGCCTTCATAGCATGGAGAGCGAGAAGCAAGAGCAAGGAGCTACAGCTCTGTAACCCCAGCAGAGGAAGGAAGTCGGAGGAAACTGGGCTGGACAGAGGTGTCAGACATTTTTCATTCCCTTTAAGAGGCAGGTGGCCTTTACTTGTACTCTCTGCCTTCAGAAGGAAAATTTGGACAATACACCAACGAAAGCCTGTGCTGCCCTGTAGCTACTTCCAAAACACAACACAAGGTGTCCTGTTAACATGAAAATGGGAGGAAACATGGTGAGGTGGGGCTTTGTGAAACCATAAACATCTCCATTATGTAAAGTTAGATCACTCTCAGTGTTTCTATATTGGTTTGCTAATTGTTGGCTGTTAGTACATGTCAAAACACTAAATTAACCCCCCACCACGCTTTTCCTAATGGAACATATAATCCTTTTTACAGCATGGTAGTATTTAGAAAGAACCCTTTTCTTTAATGGTGGGAGGCCACTACAATAGATTTTCATGAGGGTTATGGACAAAAGTGATCCCCCTAAAAATTACATCTACCTAAGATACTATATAGTTTGGAAATTCGGAATGAGTTTATCTTCTCTCTTTACACAAGCCTCTGATGGTCTCTGGATTTGTTACAAAACTTTTAGCAGGTTCCTATCAGTAATGTATACACCATATTTCATTTAAAGTTGCATTTCAGATTGAATTCCTTGATAAATGACTGTGTCCAGGGCTATGGTGAATCACTTTTCCTGCTTTTTCTGCTATGTGGCTTTAAAAAAAAAAAAAAATGCTTTCTTTCTCCTTTAACTTTTAGTGTATTTCTCCATCTCCATTTCCCATTATTTTGTTCTCATACCACACACCTCCTATACTGTTCCTATTCTTAACACCATTGTATCCCCACCAATCTCTGAGCTCACACTGTACTCTCTTACTTCCCTTTCAACTAGATCTGTTAGTCAATATGTCTCTCAATTCTCTCAGCAGTTTATTCTTTTATGCAAACTATAGAAAAATATGACTTGCATATCTTAAAAATTCGATGTAAACAAAAAGAGCAATGTTATGAAGTCACTGTTCATAATTACAAAATTATACTTTAAATACAGATGTTATTTAAAATCCCTTTCATTATGAGAAGGGTATTACAATGCAAGTAATTCACATTAAAAGGCATTCTATTCAATAGATGTGTTTATTGGTGGGGTCAGTTTTGCCAGTGTTTTAATTCACATGTAATTCATGTAGACCCTGTGGCAGCAACAACTAACAATACTACTTTAACTAAAAAGTGATAAACTGTTTCCACTTATATGCTCTGTGATTATTTTATAGTTCTCAAATTTTGTAGTCCTTTACAGAAAAAAAAAGCATAGAGATAAACTGCAATTTGCCACAACACATTTCCTCCAAATCTTAGATAGTATAAAACACAAGACATTTTTTCCACACTCTATACTTTTATAGAACAACCAGATTTGTAATTGATTTCTTTATTTTATTTGATTTATCAATATACATGGCAGCTTTCTCAAATCTCAAAGTAAGTTCCAAAAATTATGTAATTTTAAAGGTGAAAAGTCATTTTCCCTTAGATGTCATATTCCTAAAGAGCTATTAAAGTCTATTTATAAACAAAAATAATTGATAAACTAACACACTTTAGAAATCAAAATATCTTAAATTATTTTAAGTGAATACAAGATATGTCTTTTTAATTAACTATCATAGTTAAATTTAATATCACAAAACAAAATGACTTGTCCTCACTAATTTCTCAAGTGGGGTAAAGTCATTGGGTTTTACACTTAATATAAGTTTTAAATGTGATTATTAAATGATAATATTTTATCAATTATAGGAAATATTCATTTATAGGAATTTCCTTAGGTCCATCAATGTTTTTAGGCCAAGTGTGAGCCCATGTCAACCTTCAAGTTTAGAATCAATGCACCTAACCTGCCTAATAAGCACGTCAATTTAAGAATATGAATTTCACTGATAAGGGGGAATAAATAGTGGCTAAATCACTGTTCAACATACAAAAAAAAAAAAAAAGGCTAAAAGTAGATGAGACGGTTTCAAAAAACTAATTACTTAAAAAAAAACTTTTTAAAATAAACATGAATGGCCAATGATGTTGGATTTAAAACTTCACAGGATAACCTTAAAAAAAAAAAACGAAAAACAAAAAACCCACATAGAAATAGTAAAGTCATCACCTTATGATAAAAAAAAAAACAACTAAAGTTTAATAGTCATTGGAAGGGTAACAACCACTGGTAGTCTACGTTGAAAAGTAATTTTAATCATAGCTAAAACAAACTAAAATCAAAGAATTAATAAGAAATAACAAAAATGATAAACATTTAATAACACCTAAAATGTAGATACTTAAGATCCTAAACAAAAATATTAAAGGTAAAAGGGCCTTGAAAAATTTCCCCCAACAATCCATCTTATAAAATCAATTTCTAAATAGCTCATATCCTTTGCTTTGGTGTTTTTGTCTGCTATCAACTAAACATTAGTACAGTAGAAAATCACTTATGTTCTTTTCAAATGCTTGGCATTATAATGTGATCTCATATCTTTCC
This sequence comes from Procyon lotor, assembly GCA_028646535.1. NCBI lineage: Eukaryota > Metazoa > Chordata > Mammalia > Carnivora > Procyonidae > Procyon > Procyon lotor. The sequence goes on along the minus strand of CM053609.1, from coordinate 90,775,780 downwards.
TCAAATTAAACTTTGCTCCACATATTCCACATGTATACAGATGAACATCCATGTGCTGTTCCAACTGTTCATTATTTGGGAATATCTGAAAGCAGACCTGGCATATCGTCTCACCAGCAGATAAATGAGAAATCATATGCCGTACATGGTCATGTTTTCTGAAGTTTCCTTGATCACAAATGGAACAGACATACCTGGCCATGCCTTTGTGCATATCATTGTGCAGTCGCAACTGACGCTCTCTTAAAAACTGCTTTCCGCATGTCTGACAGACAAACTGTTTTTCCTTAGTATGAACAGTATAGTGTTCTCTTAAGTGACACCGCTGATAAAATCCTTTTCCACACAGATTACAGAAATGCTTTCGCCTGTGATCTCTTTCGTTCTCTTCCATGATGGTACTCTTAAACACGTCCTGGTCTAGGCAGCTAGACATATGTTCAACCACTAGGTTTTCGGTTTCAAAACGCTGGCCACAATTAGGACATCGAAAAGGACAGGCAGAGTGTTTGAACAACTGCTTTTTTTGGATACTGTTTATCTGGAAATGATTGTCCCTGAAATCATCTAACATCTCCACAAACATATCTCTTATTTCTGACTGCTCGTCAGGATTCTCTTCCATGTCCATCTTCTCCTCCGCGTTTCCTAGCCCGTTCATTGTCAGATCCTGGGGTTCCCCACATCTTTGGGCGTGTTCCTGAAGCTGCCTCCCCTTAACGAGGATCTGTCCACACTTCCCACACGCACAGATATTTTCAATGTGTTTGGCTAAGTAATGAGACGACAGGTCCTCCTCGGTTATTGTGAGTCCGCAGAGCTCACAGGATGCGTTTTCGGGATCCTCTTGCACCGGGCTGCTGTTGTTAGGGGGCCTCAGATTTTCTAAACCGCCTCTTTCATCAGCAGTTATCGACATCCGTGGTTTGAGAGTTTTCCTACCGCTCTTCTTAATACCGATATCCTCTTCGACGTAGTATCTATAAAACGGCTCTTCAGGCTCATCTTCTAATTCGTCGTTGTCAGTGGACTCATTACAGTCTTTATCAGTCACTTTAATAATGTTGAAGTCTTTCAGCTCGTCCGTGGGAATATCTTCGGGCTCCATCTTGATAATGATTCTTTTCCTCTCAGCGGCTCTGCTTTTTTCCTCGCCAGCTAGTTCAGACTCCACTGTGCTACTTTTTCGGCTTCCGGTGGTTGAAGTCGAATCATCAGCGGCCTGGCTGGCGTCTCCTCTGTATTTGTCTGTCTGTGTAGAAAATGCTTTGGAAGACTCCTTTTCGCCGAATTCGGCTTTGATAGTGCCATCTTTTCCATCCCTGATATCAACTATTCTGTGATAGGACCTCGTGTTTTGGTACGAATGTCTGTTAGTACAGGTCAGCACATGCTCATCTAACAACTTTTCACAGCTAAAGCCAAATCCACAACTATCACAGGTGAAACTCCGTCCAAAGCGCCGGGACACGCGCTCTTTTGGAGTCGATAATTTGGACACAGAACTTTTCTTACATACATCAAACAGCGGTTCGGGAAAACTGCTTAACTGTAACGACTCGTCATCGGGCTCTCGGTTGTGTGGAGTATTTACTGTTGAACTTGGCTCCGCACACCACCGGTTGGCTTCACTGCCGTTTCGAGCCCCTGTGTCTTCATACATCCTTACCCCAAATATCATTTTGCTGTTCTGTTTGCTGGAAGCAGAGGAGGAACACTTTGAGCTCGAACAGTCCGCATCCTGGATGTCTTCTAAGCAGTCGGGAACGTTGTACAGCTGCAGGTAGTTCATGGCCACCTTAAACTGCTCAAAACTGGAGGGAGCCGTCATAATTTTTCCTAAGTACATAAACTGCAAAATGAGATCAAAACACTCGGCACTAATTTTCATGTTGCTGAGATTCAGTTGTGCGGTACTGTGCTGATGGTTCATGAAAAACATTCTAAAATAGGAGCTACAGGCAGCCAGAACGGCTTTGTGCGCTTGGAAGTAAATGTCGTCGATGGCAATGCAGCAGTCACAGAGAAAACCCCACTCCCTCTGGTTGTTTAGCTGCTGGAGGACGTAGCTGCTGTGGCTGGGCTTTGCCATCTTCTATTACTGAGAGACCTACGTGACACAAGAACATCAGAGTCAGACAAGATAGCTTTAGGGAAGCGCCTGAAAAGAAGGATCGTTTTGATCGTACATTGGGACTTGGGCGATTCAGCTATCACAATAAATAGCTCTCCATTCTAATGTAGCACAACTCAGTAATATACACCCGAATCACTTTTCAGACGTGAAGGTGATGATAACCCAGTCATTTAGTCAAGCTCCTCGCTTTGGTTTTAAGAAATACGAGCTAAGGGGCGCCTGGGTGGCTCAGTGGGTAAAAGCCTCTGCCTTCAGCTCAGGTGATGAACTCAGCGTCCCGGGATCAAGCCCTGCATCGGGTTCTCTGCTCAGCGGGGAGCCTGCTTCCCCTTCTCTCTCTGCCTGCCTCTCTGCCTAGTTGTGATCTCTCTCTCTCTCTGTGTCAAATAAATAAATAAAATCTTAAAAAAAAAAAAAAAAAAAAAAAGTACGAGCTAAGGTATCCAAAGCAAAAACCATCATTTTGGTTCTGTCACAACTCTACGAGGGAAAACGTATCCTAAATGTGAAAGGAAAAAGTTGAAAAGTATCAGAAGGATACAAACAGTGAAAGTAAACAAAATAGTAACTTAAATGGAAAGTACATAACTAAATTGCAGAGTTTTAAAAACGTCTCACAAAATTGGTGTTAAGGAACTATTGCTCATTTCTTAAGGGTGATGAGTGCATTTTGGTTGTGTTAAAGGAGTCCCTATCTTTTAGATATTCATACTGACATATTTATAAATGAAATGATATAATCTAAAATACTCTAGAAAATAACCCAGTGAGGCGGGTGTGGGGGCTACAGATGATATAAGATTGGCCATGTGCTGAGAACTACTGAGTCTGGGAGGTAGATGATTCTATTTTTGTATATTTGAAAATTTCCATAGAAAAAATTCTACTTGAAATGCTTATCAGATTATACCAAAATGGCAACAAGTAAATAGGTTAGATCAATGTTCTTCCCTTGATTATTGGAGAAGCAATCAGTCTATAGAGTCAAAATTATGTCTTTTATTGGTGGGTATGTGCTTGAGGGTATAACAAAGCAGTGGATCCTTTAGGGAAAAAGGTGTCTATCCTTAAAAGGTAAATTTTTCTTCATTTTTTAATTGTTAAAAAAGTATACAAAGTAACATGTGCAAAAAATTCAAATATATAAAGTAAATAGAATAAAAACACACTTTAGGTCACATACCTCTTCCCAGAGGTAACCTCTCCAAACACTCTGGATCATGTATCTTCAGGTCTATTTATATGTATACATACAGAGTCAACAGATAATTGAGTACCTACTATGTGCCCAGGCACATAGTCTTTGCTCTTGCTGTATGATTTTTTTTTTACCTAAATGGTATCATCCTTTTATATATATATATATTTTATTCATTTATTTGACAGAGAGAGAGCATAAGCAGGGGAGCTACAAGCAAAGGGAGACGGAGAAGGAGGTTCCCTGCTGAGCAGGGAGCCCGATGCGGGGTTCAATCCCAGGACCCTGAGATCATGACCTGAGCCGAAGGCAGAGGCCTAACCCACTGAACCACCCAGGCTCTCCCTAAATGGTATCATTCTATATATACCTTTCTGCAACTAGTTTTCCTCATTGAACATATGGTAGACACTATAAATATTACTAATGTAGTGAGCTGCTTTGGGTAAAGAGGGAGAGAAAAACATTAAAAGTATTAGAAGCACTATCCCTTATATTATAAAGCTAAAATAAGATTCAATTTTAGCCTCAATTTTTAATCAGTATATATAAAACTTCAGAATCTATCTTCTACTTAAAAACGAGTTCCTACATAATCTGAGCATAAAAAGAACATTTAACAAGCTGTTCAGAGAAATAAAATGTTCACTCTTCAGTCCCCAAACCCTTGAATCCCTGCGGTGGTAATTAAGAGGTATCTACAGCTTATTTCCACTTGCTTTTTATCTCTTCGTCACAGACCATATGTGGATTACATACCCCTTCTCCTCACTACCTGAAGACCTATCCTACCTCCTTCTTCCTGTTCTTCCTGTTCTTCCTGCCTAATGACAGAGAGTTTCATAGCTAGGGATGTGCCTCTAGTGAAAGGAAGGTGGCCTATAATGAGACCTACTGCCTTCTTAAAATTGCAACCATTGTTATCATTTTTGTAAGCCAGGTCAAACACGTCAAATAGGTACAGTCTTTCAGCCTTCAACCTTCTGTAAATCAGGAGTCTGTACCCAATGAGGAAGCATGCTCAGTATGTACCTAGATACAAAAAGCAATATATGCACAAAGATATTCATCAATAATTTGAAATGCTTGGTAATAAGGGAGCTGTAAGTGAACCAAGGTAAATTGGCCTTTACCAAGGTAAATCCACTACCTAAAATTCACTGCCATCTGGCCTTTAAAAATTATATAAAACAAATCCAAACAACAAAACCTTATTCAGAGGGTGAAAACACACACACACACACACATGCTGACCCCAATCCCATTTTATATAAGAGGGAATTTCTAGGTCTATAGTCATTTTGTGAGACTCAGAACGTTTTTGTTTTTTTTTTTTTTAAGATTTTATTTCGTTATTTGGCAGAGAGAGAGATCACAAGTAGGCAGAGAGGCAGGCAGAGAGAGGAGGAAGCAGGCTCCCTGATGAGCAGAGAGCCCGATGAGGGCTTGATCCTAGGACCCTGAGATCATGACCTAAGCCGAAGCCAGAGGCTTTAACACACTGAGCCACCCAGGCACCCCGGGACTCAGAACTTTAATGGGTAATAAAGAGAAAGAGGCAGAAGGATAAATGTTATCTCAAAAAAATTTTTAGGGGCGCCTGGGTGGCTCAGTGGGTTAAGACCTCTGCCTTCGGCTTGCATCATGATCTCAGGGTCCTAGGATAAGGCCCCGCGTCGGGCTCTCTGCTTAGCGGGGAGCCTGCTTCCCCCTCTCTCTCTCTGCCTGCCTCTCTGCCTACTTGTGATCTCTCTCTCTGTCCAATAAATAAATAAAATATTTTAAAAAATTTTAGTAATAAGAGTTGTTAAAAAATGAAACAAACTCTTTTGGAGGACAATGGTTGCCCTGCATGGAAAAGGGATGAAATGTCATTGAGGACAGTAGGATAAAAGGAAAAGAACACAGGCTTTGGGGGCGCCTGGGTGGCTCAGTCATAACGCATCTGCCTTCGGCTCAGGTCATGATCCCAGAGTCCTGGGATTGAGCCCCACATCAGGCTCCCTGCCCAGTGGGAAGCCTGCTTCTCCCTCTCCCAATCCCCTTGCTTGTGCTCCCTCTCCCACAGTCTCTCTCTCTCTCTGTCAAACAAATAAAAATTAAAAATCTAAAAAAAAAAAAAAAAAAAGAAGAAGAACAAAGGCTTTGGATCCGAGAGACCTGAGTTCCAATCTGGCTTTGCCACCTTATTTATCTTCACTGACCCCAAGTTTCCTGAACCGTCACAGTGGGGATAGTAATATGTCAAAACACATATCAAACATGAAGAGTCGTAGAAGCAATGTGTAAAACCTATAGTTCTTGACATGATAATTAATGGAAGTTAGACTGGTGGTTGCTTACTCAAGCATCAGGATCTAAGTCTGATTAGATAACCTTAAAATTTCCTTCCAAATAGGAGTCCAGTAGAAGAAAGCCAGCAGTTAATCTATAAAGACGTTCAGATTTTAAATCTCCTGTGCTTAAAATAATGACAAAAGAGCTTAAAAGTTCCAAGAACTCTTCTAAGCTGAACGGAAAGCAGTTCATGGCCAGCCGCCAAACCTGGGGCAAAGACCAATGCCACCAACGTGCCAGGCACCGCCACCACTGGAGCCACAATTTGATTAAGTTGGAAAAAGACATTCTATGTTAACACAAACAAAACACGAACACAAGTGCACCAAGGGCATTTTAGTGCACGCTTGTGAATGCAACAAATACGCATTGAGTGCTGCGGGGGCCAGACATGATGCATAAAGGCATCCTGCTCTGGTGGTGGGAACCAAGGGCCCTGGGTCAGGAAGAGCATATTCACACATAGGTGTGAATCCCACGGCCTTCAGATGCCTCTCTCTATCCCTGCCTTCCCCTCAGGGATTAGGGCCAAAAAAAATCTGCTAACACAACTTTCACAGCTCCTAGGCTGCCCTAGGACTGTAGTGTCTTCAGTGGCATTGTGCAAACATCCATGTTCCCATAAACCAGGCTTTAAAAGGTGGAGTAACTTTTAACAGCAGTCCTACACACAGTAGTACCAACAACTTTGTTCTTGTTCTACCCCACTCACAAAAGCTTGGAGAAGGCCTACCAACACAGAACAAAACAAAACAAACCTCCTAAAACACAGAAAAAAAAAAAAGAAAGGAAGTAGGGCATGGAACCAGGGGTGAGGGATCTGAATTCCTATGAGACTTTTAGCTTGTTATCTCTTGAGAATAATTTTTGCATTAAAATTTTAAAAATTCGTTCACTTATTAAGAACAATTTTACTCAAGGGATGCCTGGATGGCTCAGTTGGTTAAGCGGCTGCCTTCGGCTCCAGTCATGATCCCAGGGTCCTGGGATCGAGCCCCACATCAGGCTCCTTGCTCGGCAGGGAGCCTGCTTCTCTCCCTCTGCCTCTGCCTGCCACTCTGCTGCTTGTGATCTCTCTCTCTCTCTCTGACAAATAAATAAATAAATAAAATCTAAAAAAAAAAAAAACAAAAAACAAAACCCAAAACAAAACCCAAAACCAAGAAACAATTTCACTCAAGTTCCAAAAGAAGTTTTCTCCTTTCAATTTTCTGATATTCTTAATAATTCTACCAAAAAAACCTTAATCTTACAGTAAAGTTTGCACATGTTTTAAATAAAGGGACTGCTTATATTTTAGCTGTTGTTTTTATTTTAATTCCAGTAAAGTTAATATCCAGTGTTATACTAGGTTCAGGTGTGCACTTCAGTGATTCAACACCTGCACACAACCCCCAGTGCTCATCACAAGTGCCCTCCTTCATCCCCACCCACTCGTAAGCCCCTCCCCCCACCCAACTCCCCTGTGGTAACCATCAGTTTGTTCTCTAGTCGAGAGTCTGTTTCTTGATCTGCCTTTCCTTTTCCCTTTGCTCATTTGTTTTCTATCTTAAATTCCACATATGAATAAAACCGTCTGGCATTTGCTTTTCTCTGACTTATTTCGCTTAGCACCATACTCTCTAGCTCCACTCATGTCGTTGCACGCGGCAAGATTTCATTTTTTCCATGGTTGAATAATATTCCATTGTGTATATATACCGCATCCCACATCCTCTTTATCCATTTATCAGTCGATGGACACCTGGGTTGCTTTCACATCTTGGCTATCATAAATAATGCTGCTATAATCACAGGGGTGCGCATTTCTCTTTGAATTAGTGTTTTTGTATTCTTTGAGTAAACACCCAGAAGTGCAATTGCTGGATTGTAGGGTAGCTCTATTTTTAACTTTTTGAGGAACCTCCATACTGTTTCCCACAGTGGCTGCACCAGCTTGCATTCCCACCGACAGCTCTTGTCTTTATAACTGAAATCTGTGATTGCTTTTGGGTTACTAGCTGTATCACTGGTGAAACAAGTTTATTAAACTAGAAGTAAAGGACTGCAGAAGAGCAGGACTTCAAATGTGATCCAAAGCCCCAGGGTTCTAAGGCCAAAAGGAGATCTATATGCATGCAGTTCTCCCAGAAGACAAGGGAGTTAGGTGATGCAAAACATTTCACACTGAATTTTTTAATTTTAATTTTTTAATTAATTAATTAATTTGACAGACCAAGAGAGGGAGCACAAGCAGGCAGAGTAGCAGGCAGAGGGAGAGGGAGAAGCAGGCTCTCCACTGAGCAAGGAGCCTGACATGGGGCTTGATGCCAGGACCCTGAGATCATGACCTGAGCCGAAGGCACAGGTTTTTAACCCACTGAGCCACCCAGGAGCCCCAATCAAGGGGACAGTTAAGTGTGGTAAAGTAGGTACTAGGATTATAGGACAGACTTCTGACCACCCAGGTGGGTATCAACCACTTGGAACTCTGTAATGTGCCCTCCTGCAAAGAACACTCAGCAAGGATGGGCAGGAGTCCTTACTACAGGGTTTATTGGCCGGGTGCTCCTGCGCAAGCCACTACCCACATCTGAACTCTATCTATAATGCTGTTTTATCTGTATGGGTGCCTCAAGTCTAACTCAGGAGATGTGGTCCCTAAATTACACCATGTAAGCTATTTCAGTAAACCTCTCAAGGACACAGTAAGGTATCCGAAATACTTTTCCTTCATCGCTACAAATCTCTTAAATTGGAAAAAACAGCTTTGCTCAAAGTTTCTTTTGCCTCTGCCTTAGTCAAATGATAATTGAAAGGCCTATAAATGAGCATATAAACTGAATGAGGAAGTAATTTACAGTTCCAATTTTGAAGTGACTCCTTCTATAAAGCAAATTATCTCTTTTTAATGTGTGCCACAGACCAAGGAGGCTCACCTGGGGACAATTTGCATAGCCTCAGTGAGAATCTGAAGCAGACCCTCGTATTAGACTCTCAATCAGCCCCAATCTCTGAACTACTAACAATTACCTCTGGATCTCAAAGGTCATTTAGGTATATACCTTCATTTTCTCATACCTATTTCTCATACCTATACCTATACCTGTATGATTGGATTACGTATATGGATTTGAGGGTTATAGACTATCCCTTCAAAAAGCCTGAAGTGAAATGAAAGGATTCTTATGTTAATAAATCAGAGTATCAGAATGTGTTTAACACCTGCAATGTTCCTAACACTGCATAAAGCATTGAAGTAGAGGGTGGAGAAGGATAGTAAACATAGAGCTAATACCATATGAGAGATTAAATTTTGAACCAAGAAACAATTTGAGAATAAGTATTAAATTATAATGAATAAAGTTCACTGAGAGTAGAGAGAAAAAAAAAAAGCATGATTGTATGAGAACAGTAAGCTTTAGGAAAGACATAGGATTTGAGTGAAGCCTTAATGAATGAATAGGATAGAGGGAAAAAAAAGAAGGCAAGGGAAAGGCATTTCAGGTATCTGCATAAGTGTGCAGGTAAAGAATTGGGAGAGGGGTGCACAGCAGCATAAACAAAAGCATGAAAATATAATAGGAGGGAAAGGAGATACGTTTACTAGACAGGTAGATGGAGGTTATGAAAGTAGAGTAAATGACAACTGTCATACAACAATAATTGGAATAGCCAACATCTGTTAAGCCTTACTATCAATGGTCAGGCTCTAGTCTAAGCGGGTGGGTGTGTGTGTGTGTGTGACGTGTATTTGTATGCAATGTTCTATAACTTCTGGAAGGCCACAGAGGACTTGATGAGATGAGAACACAAGCAATATGACTCTTGAGCCTGAGAATATGGCCTCAGTGATTTTGTCACCTATAAAAATAAGGTCACGCTGGTGACCTTATTTCCTAGAATACCATTTTCCAAAGTATACAGTCCAATATCTAAGCTTAATTAAGTTCCTTAGGTTTTCTCCTTGAAATTTCCAGGTAGAACCCGTTTTGTGAGTGCTCCTAAAGATAAAAAGTTTTACTTCAGGGCACTTAAATGACACACACAAGGTTAAAATTTTTTTTTTCACTTTTTAGAACAGGCATTCTGCCTGGTTATTAGACTGTAAATTCAGTACTTAGCACAGGAAGTTCTGAAATTATAATTGGATTATGTTCCAAAACTTTATTTTTAAGTTAGTTATTTGGAACTTGAAACACATATTCCCATAGAAACAATGCTATAAATGGTGAGTCAGTTCATGCGCACACCCTAAAATCTTTTAAAACCCTAATGAGCTTTACATCAGTCCTACTGGTGCTACAGGGTGACTTTTATCATTTGTACTAACAGAGGTGCCAAACGGCTAAGCCTATCTCACAGACCTCCAGGTATAAGGATGAGACTTAATGGCCTCTGTGCCCAGCACACACTGCCCACACGGCTGGCCCCCGATGCATGCTTGTTCATGCAAGTCTTAAAAAGAAGCCCAGAAAGCAGGCACCAATAGATTTGGATACCAACTCTACCACTTATTTAGCTATGAAGAAACATCTTTCCCTCTCTGAACCTGCTCTTCTCATTGATAAGGATAATCATATCCCTCCCAGGGTTCTCATATAAATTAAGAGAGGGCAATTTCTTCTCGTCTTTTTAGTCAAGCATAATACAATTTTCCTTAAGTATTAATGTCATCATTGTGAACACAGTTTACAGAATTTTACAAAGTGATCAAGTTCAACCCGATGTTTGATAGATGATGAGAAAACTGAGGCCCTAAGAGGTTCAGAGACATGCCCAAGGTCATGTCCAGTTTTAGTGGCTGACAGCAAAGGCCCTTGGCTCCTCAATCCTGGTCCCAGAGTATAGAACCAACTGGGTGTCTGCTTTCTCCTCTGCATTGTGTTTTGCTGAAATACAGGAGCTCTTCAAATTGGCAAGAGTTGTTTGCACCTACACAAAATGGCCCAAGACTGTTGTACTTTGGGAGATTGTGGTTTGTTGGCTGGTTACTATTTTTATGCCTCCTTGTTGGTCAAGCCAACAGTGATCACTTCTGAAAGGGATGCTGATCTCCCGCTGCCCACTATTTCAATCTGTTATGGGTTATGAAATTAGACAAAAACTCACTGAAGCTGAATTTACATAATTTTCAGAGGACCTAGGGAAATAATCTATAAGATAAGATTGTAATTCCTGCACTTGGTTTCATCTATTTTAATTGCCGATAGGCAACGATCTGCTTTAGCCTTGCTTCTGGCCCTGGGACTGGCTAGCTGAGGTTGCCAAACAAATAAATTCTGAGTAAGCGAGGTGTTACTACAGGTAAGCTGCTAGGTCTAGGAAATTTATCCACAGAGAAAGTAAAGTGAACACAGTGGCTTCTGGAATATTTCTCTCTCCCTCCAGAAGAAGAAAGGAGCAAGTGGGTGGCTCAATTGGTTAACTGAGATCAGTCAAGAGCAGTGGACTCTTGGTTTTCACTTGTGTCCTGGGACTGGGCCCTGTATCAGGCTCCGTGCTCAGGATTCCACTTCAGGATTCTCTCCCTCGGCCCCTCCCCGTGCTCGCACATGCATGCTCTCTCAAATAAATAAATACATAAATAAATCTTAAAGAAAAAAAGAGTAGAAAAGTATTTAATCCAGGCAGTCTCTACATTTGGGTATGTAGATATGGCAACATGGCATCTTCTGACCACTAGAGGGCGCCGTGTGAACAGCAGGCTTCTCTCAGCAAAAAGCAGCTTTACCAGGAAGTCACTTTTTTGCACGTGGCATTGGTATTCTCAGGGTTCATTTTGTGGAACTTATATCTATTCCAAAGTGCCTCTGTGACTTTGGGACCCACCTAAATCTGCTCCTCCCCATGAATTCTGTCTCAGCTGGCACTGCCATGCACCAATCACCCAGGCTACTTGGGAGTCACCTAGGACTTCTCCCTCCCTCAATAGTTAACTATTAAGTCTCACCAATTTTCTAGTATTTCTCAAATCTGCCCCACGCTTCCATGCCTACCTTCCCTGCCCTCCTGAGGCCTCTAACATCACTCCTAAATTATTAAAACAGGCTCCCCAACTGGTTCCTCAAATCCATCCGTCACCCTCAAACAATGAAGAACAAAAACCATATCATTCTCCTGCTTAAATAAACCCTTCTATGGTTCCATGTATCCTCAGGCTAAAGTACAAACTCCTAAGCAAAGCATACAAAGCCAACAGTGCCCACTCATCTGGTCTTATGTTTGGCTACTTCTTGCTTCAAACTTCAAGCAGCATAAAACTGCTTGCTCTTTCCACTCCGCCCCCCTCCACCCAAGCCCACCTTACTTAATGTATTTCTTACCTCCATTTTTATTCATGCCTATTGGTTCTTCTGCCTGAACCTCCCACATATCTAAGAATCAGTTTATCACCTCCTCCAGAAAACCTTCTGTAATACCTCTCTCTCCCACTATTTCAGGTTTTGATATTACTCTGTATCATCTCATTCTGCACTTATTTACACTATATTTTAATCATCAGAACAGTAACATAAAGTAAGTTTTAAAGTACAGACTAACCAGATTGCCCGGGTTCAAATTCTGGTTTTGTCACTTACTAGGGGTGTGACCTTGAGCAGGTTGCATAAGCAATTTGTGCCTCAATTCTCTCATATGGGGATGATAAGCCATCCTAGTGTTTAGGTTATCACAAGGCAGTGGCTGTCAGGGAGTAAACGCTAAATAAGAACTGGCTACTACAGTTATCTATGTGTCTGTCCGTAGGTCTCACCACTAGATTATGAGCAATCTGAAGGCAAGGCTGTTAAGCCTATTTCTGTGCAATATAGTAAGTAGTCAGCAAATGCTCCTAAAGAAGCAGCTGGTGAGGCAGCCCTAGGACAATGGGAAGTGCTACCTTGGCTCCTTCTCTCAGCAGATACACATCTTTTTGTTAATTTTTTTTAAAAAGATTTTATTTATTTGACACAGAGCAAGAGAGCACAAGCAGGCAGAGCAGCAGAGCCAGAGGGAGAAGCAGGCTCCCCACCGAGCAGGGAGCCTGATGGCAGGGCTCAATCCCAGGACCCTGGGATCATGACCTGAACTGAAGGCAGTCCCTTAACCAACTGAGCCACCCAGGAGCCCCAACACACACCTTTTAAATTTGTGTGTTTTTTCCCAATTATAGCCCCCTTTTTCTTGTTTAATTCCAAAACCCTGAAAATTTCACTCTCATCTAATTAAAAGTCAACAAAATGAAACCAATAAAGAGTATCATAAAAAGTGTGTTCATTCTAAGAAGCTTAACTCCATTTTTAAGCCTTAAATCTATTTAAGATTTAAGATCCCCTTCATCCCCAGGACCTACCACAGCAAAAACCTTCATGCTTTCATATATGCTATGCCATTCCCTTTGCTTAGAACCTTTTTGATTTCCAGCTCACTCTCTTTGGAAAGTTTTTTTCCCCCCTGATCCCAGGATAATGCAGATGCCCCCCGTTTCTGTGCTTCCAAAACAGCCCCTACCTATAACTATATGGTGACAAAAAAATGTATCATCCAAACTGAATGTCATGTCTATTACCACACTCTTGGCACGAATTATAATTATGTGACTCCTCTGCTTTGCTGTAAGCTCCCTGAGATCAAGACATTGTCTCTAAGCCTTTAACAACTGCCTGGCATTTAGTTGGTATTTGATCAATTTTGAATGAATAAATGTTGAAACAGGTGTTTTATTTTGCTTATCAATTTCTCCCTTCCTTCCTTTCTTGTAATCTCTACTCCCATCAAAGGGCTCGAAGTCACGACCCTGAGGAGTGATCTCTACCCCCTAAGATCAAGAGTCACATGCTCCACCCCACGGAGCCTGCTGGCATTCAACTTTTTGCATTATTTGCATTTTTGCACTCAAATTTTTGCATTATTTCCATCATGGCAACTTTTACGTAACGGTCAAAAATTTATAAAGCAACTTCCCATACATTAAACAACTGATTCTCAAAATGACACTGAGAGAGAGGTATTTTCATTATCCTCATTTTGTGAATAAAGCAACATGTTTAGTGGTTGGTACTGAAGTGCTCACCTTTTAAGTAGAAGGTGGGACTCAAACTCTGGAGTCTTGATTCAGAACCCTGAGTTTCAGCTTTTATAAGCCAGACAACACTCTTCCTGGCAATGACTATTAACTGAAGTGCCGCTTTGGAACGTCCTGAGCCTCACAGTCACCCACTCTCACAGCCCCACACTGCAGGCAGCACGCCATGCCCCTGCCCCATCTCCTCTTCCATCTGCTGACTCCCACGGCCCATCAGAGCAAGCCCTTCCCTAAGACTAAAAGATGTAAAGTGGGGATAGAGCTCTTTAGTTACCTTGAAAAAAGGATTATGTGTATCTCACATAGGTAACAAATGAAAAATCTGGTTGATGATTTAATTCTTTCATTTTTCAATATTATTTGGAAAACGATTTTAAACCTAAAGCAGAGCAATGTAAAAAACAAAAAACAAAAAACCTATGTCCCCAACACTCAAATAATGTTGTGATTAAACTTCTATGTACTAAAAAAAAAAACAAAACAAACAAAACAAAAAAAAACTTCTATGTACTATTTTGGGGCTTCGTTTTAGATCATCAACCACCACTTTACACTCATTCTGCTTGAATACAGCAGGCTAAGCAATAAATGATTCTGTACTTTGACTAAGATCTCTTGTAGTTCCCATACAAGCTACAATATAAGTATAGTTAGAAATTTATCTTAAACATGTGCCGTCCCCTCCCATGCCACATCTAAAACTGCACAGTCATTAATCCCCGTTTTCATTCTAATTCTCTTTCCTTGATGTTTTTGGTGTGCTACCTCTAGATACTGATCAAGGGGAATCCTTAACAGCACAGGGATATCTGGGCAGTGGTCTTCATGGCAAGCATAGCCACTCCTTCCCTCCCAACTTCGAAATTATTAAACTCCACAAATATGAAGCTTTTGGCGTTTTGTTTTTGTTTTTAAATGGGTTTGGCCAGTATAAATCAACCCATCAGAGGCTGGGCATTATCAAAAGCATGAAAAAGTGTGAGAACTAGCCCACCAAGGTAAATACTTCCTAAGGACAAACTTAAAATAGCAACCCTGTTATATTTAAACGCTCACGTCTGTTACTTGATCATAGAATTTTAAACTAGTCCAAGGCAAAACATTCCTTTTCTCCACCTAGCCAGTTCTCACCAACCTGAGTAGGGAATAGAGAACATAAGGCCATGAATCATCACAGGCCATCCTTAGGGTGAGGCATACACAACGGCACAGTTATGATCAAATGTTGCTTCTCCTTGTTTTAAACAAGGAATTAACTATTAACAGTTATTATCTCTGGAATGATTTTCATTTTTGTATTTTATGTACTCTAGTATAGGTTGAATTTTTACAAAAAGCATGGATTTTATATTTCCATTTTGAGAAAAAATAAATATACATGAATCACTTTTAATTTGGTTCACGTAAAAGCATGTAAGAATGACAATGTCAATATTTCAGGCTAAGATATACTAGCACAAGAAAAAACATACCAGGAGAAAACATCCTATAGAGACCAAAGTGACCTCTCAAGCAGGTGTTTTTCAAATACAATTCAATTTTTTTGGAAGGCAACAGATTACAGCTTAAAAATAAAAATCTATGGAAACTTTTCTGCCTTTGTATCCCAAATGGTTGTCTCCCCTTTGGGCCAGAAGGTTAATAGCTAAGGCTTAGCACTTTCCTGACTGGAAGAGGAGAGGCCTGAAAGCAGACACTTCTTTTCTCTTGCACAGTAGGATAGGGAATGGTGCTACAAGGAACACAGAGACACTCTTTAAAAAGCTCCATGAACTTATCTTCTCCAGAGCCTGGAGAAAGAGGAGAATAAGGAAACAGAACAAAAATTTAGCACTGTTAATATGAAATCAAAACACAAAGTCAAAATCAAGTGGCTGAGATTGTGTTCGTGCCCTGCGAAGGTCCTGGTTTA
Source organism: Procyon lotor (assembly GCA_028646535.1). Lineage (NCBI taxonomy): Eukaryota > Metazoa > Chordata > Mammalia > Carnivora > Procyonidae > Procyon > Procyon lotor. The sequence goes on along the minus strand of CM053609.1, from coordinate 90,760,152 downwards.
AATACCGTCTCTTTTTTCTCTGATAATGATGCACCGGGGCTCCCCCACTAGCCCCTCAAAGTAGGCCATCCCATTGGAATGGGGAGAATAGAAAGGTTTCTGGAAAGACCACTCAACCTGAGTTATTCTACACAGTGAAAATTTGGTCGTAATGGAGAAATCTCTTAAAATGAGTATAAGACGTTAAAGGTTCTACTGCAGACTGTCTTCATTGATCTTTGAAAAGTTTCACATCCACCAGGTTTCAATTTTCTCTAAGACAAGGTAGCCCCCGCATCTAGCTCCCAAATCCATTCAGTTATTATGGGGACTTTATCAGTAAGCCAGCAAGTGAATCAAAAGGAAAGTTCTGAGGTTGTGATGGCCAGCCATCATTCAGGCTTCGTCCTTTTGTATCCCAATTCTCCCCATCATATCCATTTGCACTGACAAAATTTCACAGACTCGAATTTCTTCGTTTCAAAGGAGAAGGTAGTGATCGCTTTGAAGTTAACAGGAGGACTGCATCCTTCACCATTTCTGCTCCAAAGTGCCTTGAACTTCAAATCATGAAACTGATTCTAAGTCTCCTCAAAAAGCCTGGAACCACTTCTTGGGTTCGAGAAAATCGTTCCTGTAATAGTCTTCCGGCCGTGAGACAGTGAGACATACCGTACGGAAATACATTCAGGCCACTGGAGAATCTGCGCGTTACCTACCACGTTTTAAGCTCGATTGGAGTTATTATTATACACATACAAACGCCCTACTGTCCCCCAGAAAACATCAAGGACTTTCACCGACATCTCCCGACGCTCCCAATTTGGAAAAGGTCATGTCACCCTTTCAGATCATACAGACGCGTTCGTTGCTTAGTTTACCTAAGACTGGGAAGGTGGCTGAGCTCAGACCAAGCCTACATATTTTAGTGGTAATGACTCCCGATCTACACCCAACGCATTTGCCGAACGCTAACAGAACTTCTAGCAAATGCCCACCACTGGAATCGAAAGCACTTTCTTCCCAGGAAACACAATCTTTTCCACCGAAAATTCCCAAACCCGAAACCCACTACTTTTTACTGAACAAAAAGCGTGTGTGCCGGCAAGAGGGGGTGAAAAAGAGCGTGGCAAGAATTTGCACGGCTCTTACGCCTCCTCCCTCGGAGCGCGCCCAAGTCTGCGGCCTCGGGCTCCGGGACACTTCCCCTCCCACCCGCCGAGGAGCCGCAGCTGTAAGTTGAGAGAAGCGGGCTCTGGGCACGTCAATCAACCGGGTCCTCCCGCCTCCCGTCTACACCTCCCCTCCCCTCCCCCCCCACCCCCAAAAAATAAAGAGAAAGAAAGGGAAAAGAAGGTAACTAATTTGGGAACTAGTCTCCGCCGGGGCTTCGCCTCCGACCCAGGGAGGCCGCACGTCCCGGACGAGGCGCGCCAGCGAACGGCGGGATCTAGCAGGCGGCCCAGCAGCCTCCCGTCGCCGGGTCCTCACGGCGCGTCCTCCGCGCTCTGGATCCCCGCACGGGTCGGCACCGCTCCGGCCCCGCACTCAGCCAGGCCCGCGGCCCGCGTCCTCCCGCCCGGGCCAAAGTTGCGCAAATAGCCCCACAACTGGCAGATACTCACCGGCCGCAGCAGGAACCGGGGCTGCGGAGGTTTTAGGGAGTTTAAGGCAAATCAGCCACGGGAAAGGCGGGCGGAGGCGAAGGGGCCGCGAGCTGCAGTGGCGGCGGCGCGCGGCTTTCGGGCTGGGCTGCGCGGAGAGGCTCTGGCTCTGCCAGGGACTGTGCTGCAACAAAGGACTTCCGCTGCCGCACAGCCGCGCCTGCCGCACCGCACTGAGCCGGCCCCGCTTACGCGGCGACTCCGGGTCTGCCCACCAGTTCGCTGCGGCGTCCGCCAGCCTTCCCCTCCCTCTCGCCCGCCCACCCACTCCGCCGCTGGCTGCTAGGGGCACCCGCGGTCGCCTGTTTGTTTGCAACAAGTTTCTGCGTCGGGCTCCGGGGAGGCTGGCGCAACCCGCACCGCGGGGGCCGGCGCGGCGGCGGCTTTACCACCCCTCTCGCCCCTCTCCCAAGGGTAGGCTTGGGACCTCCTCCTCCTCCTGTTTGCACAGCTGGATGGGACTGGGCTCCTCCCGACTCCCCAAGGGCAGGATGCTGTTTTCCCACTCCGTCCAGATGTCAGACCCCTGCCCCGGAGGACTCAGCAGCCGAGCCTTCCCTCTCCCTTCGTCCCCGGCGTTCTGGGGGCGCCGGCACCCCCGCTCCGTCCCGTGCGCCGCCAGTCGGTCTGGGGTCGCCCATTCCCCGCGCTCCCCCCACTCTGCCTGCCATGGGCCTGTCCGCCTCTGGCCTTGAGTCACTTCCCCCGCCATGCCCCACCCCACCCAGCCCGCCTCCCCTCCCAGGCTCCAGCGGCTCAGCCTCCTTGGCCCCGCGCCCCCACCCCTCTCCCCGCGAACACGCGGGCGCATCCTTCCCCACCCCCACCCTCGAAGTGAGGCACTGCTGTGCTTTTGCACGCCCTGGGGAAAGTCCCCGGGTCACGCGGTTGTGTGTGGGGAGCGTGTGACGCTCAGGCTAGTCTCCACGCTTCCGCCTACAGAGTCACGACTGAGGACCGTGGCCGAGGTACCCCGAGCGCGGGCCGACCCCCGCCCGGCCACTTGAGTAGGCGGGCGGACGGGCGCGCACGTACGCACGCACGCACACTTCAGCCCCCGCGCCCCTCGTTCCCCGGCTACCAGGCGCGCGGTCACGTGGGCCCATCGCGGGGCGGCCGGCGCGGGAAGCCGCGCGAGAGCGGGCTGCAGGGTGCGTGAGCCGGCGCCGCCGCGTGACGTGCGCGGCGCGGGAGCCGCCCCTCCCGCACGGAGGAGCCGGCTGGCCGCCGCGGCGGCGTCTGGGTAAGCGACGGGGCACGGCCCCTGTGGGCTGCTCTGGGCTCAGTCCCTCCCGCCGCGAGCCGCCCGGGGCGGCGGCCTGCAGCTGCGCCGGTCGCGGGACAGATGCAAGTAGCTGGGGAGAGGGGTGTTTTGGTCCGTTTGACATGTCAATCAGGGCACAGGAGGAAAATGGCAACCGCGAGTGAGCACTGGGCCGAGGATGCCCAGAGCCGCCTCTCACTGCCCGCAGAAGGCGGCTGCAGGGGCCTGACCCCGCGCGGGAACCCCCGACGGGCCCGCGGCGTTCCCCGGGCGGCCGCGCGAACCCTTCTTGCAAGTGGGCGGGTCTCCTGGTGCAAACTGAGAGACGCTGCGGCCACTGTCCTCTGCCTTCCCCACCCCCGTTTGTGATTACCCCGTTTCTAGGGCAGGAAGTTCCTCCTCCATAATTCATTTCTTCCTTTTTTCGGATTATATTAATCTCATTCTGAGTAAATCCAGTTTTTCTTTTTAAAGTTTGCCCGATCATTAACTGCTTCCCTAGCGCTCGTTATTTGGAGAAACCAAGCTACTTAGATAGCACTTAGCGCTATACTTGGAATTTGACAGCAGCTAACGTGTTTCATAAAGTAACGCCCATTTCCCCCCAGGAAATTACATTTCGCATTCATTCTCTTGAGACTCAAGTTTTTTTTTTTTTTTTTTTTGACGAAACTGTTGATTCGCACAGGATTTTGTCAAGTGTGTAAAGTACACTTTGGGATGACAGATTTTAAAGCTGAAGGGGGGCCTTACAGGAAATCCAGCTCATCCCTCTGTTTTACAGATGAAGACACCCGGCCTAACGACCGTGTAGCTTGATTGAAGCCCTACACACCTTTTGAGTAACTGGACTCCAAGGCTCCAGGCCTTGGTTATTGGGCTCTCCACCACACCAGGAGCGCAGTGCCAGTTTAACCCACTCACGGTAGAGACAGTCTGCCAGAGGTGATTATACTTGGCTTGATTCAGATTATTGAGAAACAAGGCTTGGCCGTTGTGTGATGGCTCTGGTATTTTAAGGAATGGGGTTGGCATTATCTTTAGGTGGAATAGATTGCCTATGATGTATTTGGGGGCTCAAAGCCCATCTCCTCCAAGATATCTCTAAGAATAACCAACATTTGCAGCACTGGTTGCTTCCTTAGGTGAAGGCATCCAAGTTCTCTTTAGCAGTCTAGATATGTTTTGATTAAGTGTAAACTATCCAGTATCAGAAACCAGTTCCTTAATAGGGAGTATTATAGTGGGATAGCACTCGGAATAGATTAGTGTTGATCGCTGGGAGATTATCAGGAAAGAGTGGAACATCGAAGGCGTGGTCAGCAACAAAGCAGGGAGGGGCCTCAGATGACTTGCTCTACCTTTTGCCCAGCCCTTCCCTGAAAGTCTTAATTTGGAGGTAGTGGAGATGGAGTCGGCTCCCGTTGTTGGCTGTTTATTGAGCACCTGCAGTGGCTAGCCACTTTCATAGATGAATTTTGAGTACTTGATAAAAAAGAAGGCGGTATTGTCTCTATGTTACAAACAGGGAAGTAGATTTACCTGGCTTCTGTGATGCTGTCATTTGCAGTAGAATTCAAGGCTAGATCACTTATCTCCCAAGTACAGTCAGTGCTCTTTTACATTGTATCTTGCTACCACTTCAGGCCGGGAAAGAGATGAGAGAATCGCCTGTGGCTGATTTATTGGCGCCTGTGGTTGCCCAGAGAAGCTGAGCAGGACTTTCAGCTGCCCTCTTTGCCTTAGAAAATGGAGCTGTGTGCTTCCACCCTATCTCCTGAGGGGAATGCGCAGGAGCCAGGCTGTCTAGCTGGGGAGGAGGGGCCCAAGAGTCTTGGCTGTAAAGTATCCTGGCAGGGCAATGCTGGGAAGTGTTGCATAATGCCCTCCCCACCACTGAACCTTAGTGATTTATTTACTATGGCCCGTAGGTGGTGCTTGACCATTTTGGTAAAGAAAAACTTGTCCTTTTTTGTAATAAAAGCCCAAAACTGGGGGGGGGAGGGGCAGGGGAGTTATATTATTGCAAGGTTTTTTTCTTGTCTTAAAAAAACAGTGCAGGTGCTCTTATCTTGATAGATTCTAAAGTACTTGCACACCACTTCCTGTGCCCCCTTTCTGCTTATTTATTCCAAATTGCAAGGGAACTTCCATCTTTTGAGAGAAGAATGCTAAGAAAAATACTATAATTTATAGTTACAGTGCAGGTCATGGAGTCAGACCTAGCTTTTGATACCCACTTTATACTATCTCCTAGTTGTGTTTTCTAAGCCCACGTTTTTCATCATCTGTAAAATAGAAATAAAAATAAGACATAGTCGAGGTGAGGACTAAAGGAATGTACATAGAGCACGTAGCACAAGGCCTTGAATGTACTATTTACTCATTATAATAGTAGCTGTTTGAACTAGAACAGTATTATTCCCACCGGGATAGGAAAGATATTGCTACTTGAACTTGCTCTGGGAGAGTAAAGGAAGAGGAAAATATTTGAAACAAACATCAGTTCCAGGATTAGTAATTGAATTTATTCACACATCTGCTTTCCCTTTGCTCTAGCAATTTTTTTCTTTTTTTAAAAATCTTAACTGAAGAAAAAGTGTTTATATTATTTTTAGTTGTTTTTGAAATTTTTCTAAATCATTTCTTCCCTGTGCATATCAATCATACAATGACTTTTTGTTCCTTGTGAAAACCTCTAGGCACTTTAAGCAAAGGGCTTCATTAAGCCATCTGGATAACGTGTTTGTGGAGCGTTTGGTGGCAAAGGAAGTATTGGTTCACCTATATTCAGAAGTTATAATTACTCTTGTTTGTACTGTATTCTAGGTCTGTATTAGCATTGTCGTTATCCAGCTTCCTACTGTCCTTTGAGCACCTTATTTTTTTTCTTTCAGAAATGCAGTTATTATTTTTTTTAGTGAACTAAGAAGAATCATTTATTTTCCTTCACAGGGTTCTGATTTTTTTAAGGCTCACTAGCAATTTGCACTCACCCGTGTTAGCACTCGTTTTGCCTGGTGCTGTGGCTTTATCAGGCATTCCACAAGATGGTTAGATGGTTAGAGATGTAGTAGGCTGGCTGTGTCTGGCAACACGCAGGCCCCAAACTAACGTTTCCCTGTTCTGTTAAAGGTTTCTAGAACATAACTGCTCTTCCTGTGTTATCTACCACAACTACTTCTTACCCTCTTCTCTAATATTTTCAGTGATTTTCGTAAGCAGATGCTTAGAATTACTGCACATTTTGTCTCAGTATTCTCAGATTTGCAATTTCCATAACGTCTTCAGATGTAATGAAAATAGGCATAATGGTGTATGAGAGTAAATACCTTTTTCCTAAATACGTTTTTAGAAGTCTGAAGATGGTATGTTCCTCCTCTGCCCCCAGTGTCCAATTTACTAGTTTGAGAACACTTTTGTTTCTTAGAATCTGGCTAATTTTTTTTGTTTAAAGTTACAATTAGAATTAACAACAGTTGATTTTTGTTCATTTAATGTAATTGGTATAATTTCCACATTTTGAGCATGTCTTGTAAAATTACTTCTTTTTCTCTGTAATTCTACAGTGTGAAATACTCTCTTCGTTTTCCTTGGTTTCCTTCTAACACAGTGGTTCTTGACTGAGGCATCATATTAGAACACTTAAAGAAATTTTTAAAAAGGATCTGAGACTCACTCTCAGCAATTCTGTTTGGCTTGGTCTAGGGTAGGACGCAGGCATCAGTACAACTCTGCACTGAAAGTTTTATAATACAGTCAGTGATAAGAGCTACTATTCCTTTATAAGATGATATCTGTAAACATTCTTTCTCTAGGTTATAAAATGTTATACCTCATAGTCATATGAAAGTATCATTCAAAAGTTAAAATCGTTGTATAAAGTCTATTATCATGTGGCACTTTGAATATTTCTGCTTTTACCTTTGTATTTATAGCCATGAGTAAGTATCTCAAAAAAGCTGCACATATTCCTCTGCCAACTTTTCTGTCTCCTTCTCTTAATGATAATTTAATAATAAAGTCACAGTGGTAGGAACCACAGATAAAATATCTAAGACTTTTTTTTTTTTTTTTAAGATTTTATATATTTATTTGACATAGCGAGAGACAGCAAGAGAGGGAACAAAAGCAGGGGGAGTGGGAGAGGGAAAAGCAGGCTTCCTGGTGGAGCAGGGAGCCTGATATGGGGCTCAATCCCAGGACGCTGAGACCATGACTTGAACTGAAGGCAGCCAATTAACGATTGAGCCACCCAGGTGCCCCTCTAAGACTGTTTATTTTCTACAGGAACAGATGTCTTACTCCTTTCATCCCATTTTTATTAAAGATTCTACAGCCTGAGAGAATGAAAAGCTGTGTATTCCAGAACATCATCTGGCTACCATAGATCTGAGAGTCCAGTCTAACTAACACAAAAGATTTTTTTAAATAAGTAAAAATCAAAAGATGTTAAATTTCAAGTTTGAATTAAACAAAAATGGATACTGGTATAAAGCTGTTGTAGTTTACTTAGTTTGAGCTAATCCAGAGTTACTGCAGTTTAGTTAGTAAACAAGGTTATGTGGTCTCTCTTAAATATCAATACTAATTCTATTATTATAGTATAAATACCACTTTAATAATAGATACAGCATCTTAAGATGAAGCACTCTTTCATTTTGGCTCTCATAAATGTAATAAAATGATAAATTATTTTTTTGCATCTTTTCTCACATCTTAAAATTTCCACCCCAAATTCATTTCTTTAAAAGATTTTATTTATTTATTTGAGAGAGAGAGCATGAGCAGGGGGAAGAGGGAGAAGCAGGCTAAGCAGGCACCTCACTGAGCAGGGAGCCCCAACAGATGTGGAGGTCCATCCCAGGACCCCAGGATCATGACCCGAGCCAAAGGCAGATGCTTAATCAACTGAGCCATCCACGTGCCCCTCCACCAAAAATTCTTAAATAAAACTTCTAAGATCTTTCTGTATGCATAGGAAGCTTTAGCTATGCCACATACTAGAGAAAATAATATTGATGGTCAAAGAAATGATGACCAAAGGCTATATGAAAAACCTAGCTAATAAATTTGCAAAGTAAGTTGTATTAGAAAATGTTTTAATAACTTGGCGATAGATTGGCTCTGTTGACAGATAAAATCTGGTTGTGTTGCCTTAAAACGTCAAAGGCCTATTATTATACAAAGAAGTTTGGGTGAACCTATTATGTATCTAAGTTGTGGGGTTTTTTCCTTTTAAGCATATCTGAATTTGTTTCATTTTATAAACTTGGAAAAAATTTCCCTTTATTCGATTCAATATATTTGCAAAATCTGCCATCGGTATGTATGTTAAAAGTTTTAGATGGGGATTTTGAAGAAAGGGGATGAGTTAAAAGTCAGACGTGGAATATTACCCACACCATTTAATGGCTAGTTGTCTGACTTCATGTACCTCTCCCACCTTCTCTGAGCCTCAACCATAAAACGGAACTAATATCACACCTGCTCTATTACCTCATAGGATTAAAAAAAAGATAGCATAGGGCAGAGTTTCTCAAAGTATGGATCAAGGACCCTGAAAGGTTCCTGAAACCTTTTCAGTATCTACAAGGATCTTGCTTTTGAAAGGTCAAAATCTCTTAATATGCTTGAATTAAAACGACTTGTGGCAACAGATTGAACACAGAAGCAAAGAACCCAGCTGTATTTTTTAAAGCACGGTATTAAAGAGTACTGTAAAATATAAAACAGTGCCACTCTTCCCAGTTACAAAATATATGTGGTTATTTTTTAGAAAAAAAATGTTAATATATAATGGGTTTATTATTATTTAAAATGAACTAAAAATTTTAAAATGTCTCACTTTTAATTTTTTATATGGTAAAAATTGATAACTACAACCCACATAAGCAACAGTTCTTTGCAGTCCCTAATGCTCCTCTTAAGAGTATAAGTGAATCTTGAGGCCAGAACTTCTTAGAAGTGATGTAGGGCAATAATGGTTGAGTAGTTCCTACTGGGACAGTTCTGAACTAGAAACTACATTTGACCCTTAAACAGCATGGGGATTAGGGGAACCAACCTCCCGGCACAGTCAAATATCTGTATTTAACTTGACACCCACCACCCAGCCTCTCAAGCTTAAGTACCAATAGCCTGCTATTGACTGGAAGCCTTACTGATAGCATAAATAGTCAATTAACATATTTCGTATGTTACATGCATTATATACTGTATTCTTAAAATAAGCTAGAGAAAAGAAAAAATGTTATTAAAATCATAAGGAGCACCTAGCTGGCTCTATAGAATGTGTGACTCTTGATCTCTGGGTTGTGAGTTCAATCCCCATGTTGGGCCTAGAGCTTACTTAAAAAGAAAAGAAAAGGAATCATAAGAAAGAGAAAAAACATGTACAGTACTGTACTGTGTTTATCCAAAACAATCTGCATCTAAGCGGGCCCATGCAGTTCAAACTGATGTGGTTCAAGGGTCAACTCTATAAACTTGAAAAAAAGCTTTAGAAACTACCAGATGGCATATGAAAGTGACAAAAATCAGGCGGAAACTGGAATGAAGTCTATGCTTGGAAGAAAGGAAGAGCAGTGGATGATGTTTATGGCTTTTATCCTGAGAGAAGTCTCCAGTTGGTGACAGGAGGAGCTGGGCAAACTTAGGTTGATAATCTATAATCTTACTTGCTTGAAGAAAAGGGGACAGGGTTCAGAGTGACTACACAGCTGGAAAGAAAAGGAAAATCCTAGAAAGGATGCTGGAGGAACCCCACATATTGAATCTCTTGCCAACCCCTGAACTTACACATATGTTGAGCTAACATACACCACACCAACATCTAAAAAACTAAACAAAAGGGAGGCAGAATTTGGAGTTTAAGTCCAGCCAAGTTAATTGTAACAACAAAGCAAAAACATCAGTACTTTTTGGAAGAATATTACAGAATCTGGAGTCTTTACTACGGTAATCAGAATGTCTAGGATATTGTCCAAAACGAAACAGGAAACTATCACTCTAATTAATGGAGATTGACTCCAAAATGACCCAGAGGTTGGGTTTGGCAGAGAAGATTTAAGGCAGCTATTATAACTATGCTTAAGAATATAAAGCAGGGGCGCCTGGGTGGCTCAGTCGTTAAGCGTCTGCCTTCGGCTCGGGTCATGATCCCCGAGTCCTGGGATCGAGCCCCGCATCGGGCTCCCTGCTCGGCGGGGAGCCTGCTTTTCCCGCTACCATTCCCTCTGCTTGTGTTCCCTCTCTGACTGTGTTTCTCTCTGTCAAATAAATAAAAAAAAAAATCTTTAAAAAAAAAAAAGAATATAAAGCAGGGGCACCTGGGTGGCTCAGTGGGTTAAAGCCTCTGCCTTCAGCTCAGGTCATGATCTCAGGGTCCTGGGATCGAGCCCCACATCGGGCTCTCTGGCTCAGCAGGGAGCCTGCTTCCCCCTCTCTCTGCCTGCCTCTCTTCCTACTTGTGATCTCTCTGTCTCTGTCAAATAAATAAATAAAATCTTAAAAAAAAAAAAAAAAGAATATAAAGCAAAACAAAGTGGTAATGTGTCAACAAATAGGAAATCTCAGCAGAGAAGTAGAAACTAAAAAGGAATGAGATGAAAATTTTAGACTGGAAATATAATACCTGAAATTTAAAATTCACTGAGTTTAACAAAAATGACAGTGAACTTGTAGCTTACTAGAAAGTATCTCATCTGAAAAAAATTTTTTTAAATCTCTTTTTATGCCTTAATTTTTTTTTAAAGATTTCATCTATTTTAGAGAGGGACTCCCAAGCAGATTCTGCATGGAGTGTGGAGCCCAACATGGGGCTCGATCCTGTGACCCTGAGATCAGAGGATTAGAGCAGAAACCAAGAGCCAGACACTGAACCAACTGAGCCACTCAGGCACCCCTGAAACAGAAAAATTATTTGATGTGGAAGTTCTATATAAACTTCATCACTATACATTAGCATCAGGGATTGGTACTCTAGGTTTCTTCCAAGGTCTAAACTGAGCTCTTCCCTCTGCATATGGACCACCTTCATAGTGTATGAATCAAAGCTATCGACAGGGTACTTTCAGATGCTCTCCTTACCTCAGCCGTCATCTCCTTGCCACTCTCCAAAAGAAATCCCTCTCTCTCCACGGCTGACTGCTACACTTAGCCTTTTGCTTGTGTTCCTTCTGGCTTCTGGAGATTCCACCTCTCTTCAGCCTGAAAGTCTTCTCTGAGCTGAAGCTCCCTATCGTTGGTGTCCTACCCTATCTGTACCTACCCTTAATGGCCTCTGCTGTCTAACATTCCCTTGCAGTGAGATATTTGGCTCTTGCTGCTTTCCCAGACTACTGTCAGAGGTCACTAGAAATCTCTTGGTCACCACACTTGGGGTGTTTATAATAGGCCTCGTCTGCATGTTTCTCTGCAGTACTTTCCAGCATTGGTGGACCACTCCCCACCCAGGTTCTTGCCTTCCCTTTACCTCCCCCCATCTTATCCCCCACTCAATGTTAGTACGTTTTCTTATTACTCCTCTTGTTGTGTCTTTCTGTGTTGTTTGATGATCCATTCTTAGCTTTCCCCCCCGTCTTATTTCACTCAATAGTCCCATCCACTCCTGGTGGCTTCAGCTGTGTAATTACAGAGGACCTCCTCTCCCTGTCTAGCCCTGATCTCTAGAGCCCCCAGTCCTGCATAGTGTCTCCATAGATCATTAAACATTTCTGCTCAGATGTCCTGGAGTGAACACCTTGAACTCACTGTATCCAAAATGAAACTTCTCTTTCATGAAGCCAGTCTCTATGCCTCTTTTCTGGCGTTCTGGGACACTGCCGTTATATTGATACCTACCACATGACAGTTACTCTGCAAATATGACCTGAAGGGATGAATGAATTCTTCCAGTAACCCAAGCTGGAATTCTGAGACTTGTCTTTGACTTTATCTTCTCTGTGGCTGACCACATCCAGTCTGGCTGCCAAATCATGTCAGTTCTGTGTCTGGTGTATCTCTTGTATTCCTTCATTCCCACCACCATTACATGGATATTGCAGTGGACTTCTTGCTGGTCTTTATTTATCCATACCTTTCCCTTGCTAATCTTTTTTACGTATTACTACTAGAGCAATCTTGACTCACAGGCCTGATGATGATGGTGGTGGTGATGATAATTGGTATTTACAGAACACTTATTGTGGGCCTGACTCACTATTTCTATGTGCTTATATGCATTATCTTAATAAATATATGTAAAAACCTGTGAGGTAGATATTGTAATTATCCATATTTTACAAGTAAAACCAAGGACCAGAGAGTTAAGCATCTCCTCATGATCACACAGCTAAATGACAGAATTGGAATTTTATTCCAAGCTATTTAAGCTATTTAATTCCAGAGTTATTCCATAACTACTATGCCGTTCTCCCTCCTGCAAAAACATCTTAACATCATTTGTTACAAACACAACTGGAGTACCTTTCTGTTTTACATTTGGTACTCCTGTGAGCTAACCACATCTCTTGTTACTCACTTAGTTTTGTTTTTTCTATGCCAAACTGAATTCTTCACTTACCTATGTATTCACACTCCTCCCTGTAATTTTATTCATTCTCTTTTTTCCTGCCTGGAATGCTGTGTTCACCTTCTGCCTGTTTATCTAAATCCAGTTCAAATGGCTTATTTTTCATTGGATTGCCTGATAGTGATCTCCCCCTCATAGCATGTTCTCTGAACGGCTCTTATGACATTTACCACTTTTACTTTATCATAGTTACCATGTTTTATGGTTTGTCTCCCCTATTAGCCTGCAATCTTCTTTAAAAATTTTTTTATTTACATTCAATATAATTAACATGTACTATATTATTAGTTTCAGAGGTAGAATTCAGTGTGTCATCAGTTGCATATAATGCCCAGTGCTCATTACTTCAAGTGCCCTCCTTAATGCCCATCACCCTGTTACCCCATCGCCGGCCCCTCCCCCGGCAACCCTCAATTTTTTCCCCATAGTTAAGTTTTTCCCTTCTTATTTTCCTTCACTTCCCCATGTCCATCTGTTTTGTTTCTTAAATTCCACATATGAGTGAGATCATATGGTATTTGTCTTTCTCTGATTGACTTATTTCGCTTAGCATAATACCCTTTAGCTCCAACCACGTCATTGCAAATGACAAGATTTTATACTCTTCCTGTGTTTTGGTAATTGTGGCCATTGCTACTATAAACATTGGGGTGCGTGTTAGCCTGCAGTCTTCTTGGTTGCAGCATGTATTTTTCTTCTGTCCCTATGCCTTGTATAATGCCTGCTTTCAAATAATTTTTCTTTATTAAATTTCTCTTCAAAAAAATGTGTTCAGTAAGTGAAGAATTTAGCTGTTACTCATAGACCATTAACCACAAGATTTTTGTATATGTGGCTTTTTAGTGTGCCCTTTCTCATTTCTATGTGGTTCAATAGTTCATTATACTAATGCACTATATATATATATATGTATATATATGTATGTATATAGATAGATCTGGTAAAATGTTTATGATCTGAGGGGTTTTTTTTCTTAAATAGATCGTAAGGCTAGTTTAAACTACTTCAATTTGAACCATTTCATTGACTCTAAGACATATGTTGAAATCTCCAGCATACAGTTTTATTTTGGTTTTTAAATCTTTCTACAATAAATTGATGGTATTTTTAAAATCTGGGTAATGCAGTAAATACAATGAATAGTGACTTTTAGTTAAATGGCCTTTTGGAACAATACTCACAATTTGGAGTTTCGTTTATGCTCAGGTCTCTGTAGTTTCTGTTATTTTGTTCCCTCTTATTTCATTACTGCTTAAAGACTTTTAAAATGACATGGTAGGGGCGCGGTGGCTCAGTGGGTTAAAGCCTCTGCCTTCGGCTCGGGTCATGATATCGGGGTCCTGGGATGGAGCCCTGCATCGGGCTCTGCTCAGCAGGGAGCCTGCTTCCCCCTCTCTCTGCCTGCCTCTCTGCCTACTTGTGATCTCTCTCTGTCAAATAAATAAATAAAATCTTAAAAAAATAAAAAAGATATAAAATGAGATGGTAAGGAGTAAGGGTTTTGATTTTATTTTTTAATTGGAGGGGCTTGGGGAGAAACAGTGTTTGAGTAAGTAGAATTTTAAAAAGTGATGTATGAATAAAATTAAAAGCAGCAAGTTGAAGGATTCCTGAAGTATGATATTATTTAAAATTTTAAAACATGCATCCCTTACCTTCTTAAGGGTTATGTACAGACGCAGTGAGAACATGATATGAAACAGTCATGAACCCCAAAGTCTTGATGGTGATTACCTTTGGAGGCAAGGGAATGGGTGATGAGAATGAGGGCGAGACGGCTGGCTGCGCGTTTGTCACATTGATCTCTATCCCCGTTTGTCTATCCGAAACACCTCATAATCTTTAAGGGGAAAAGGAATGCATGTTGGAATATACTTATGATATTAAACTTCAAGAAAAAGGTTTAAGTTTGGGGCGCCTGCGTGGCTCAGTTGGTTAAGTGTCGGACTCTTGATTTCAGCTCAGGTCATGATCTCAGGGTTGTGAGATGGGGCCCCAGATCAGGCGCCAGGCTCAGCACGGAGTGTGCTTAAGATCCTCTCTCTCTCCTTCTGGTCCTCACCCCCAGCTCGCTTGGGCTTTCTCTCTCTCTCTAACTCTCTCTCTATCTCAAAAAAAAAAAGGATTTAAGTTTAAACGGTACAATTCTCCCACCCTCCTACCTTGTTTCCCTCCCAGAAGCAAACATTTTACTCATTTCTTTGAACCTTTCCAGAGATGTGTACATAAATAAGAAATAAATATTTCTGTATAAATTTCTGCCCCACCTTTAAAAGAACCACTCCAGGGGCACCTGGGTGGCTTAGTCATTGGGCGTCTGCCTTTGGCTCAGGTCATGATCCCAGGGTCCTGGGATCATGCATTGGGCTCTCTGCTTGGTGGGAAGCCTGCTTCTTCCTTTACCACCCCCCTGCCCCCCGCTTGTGTTCCCTCTCTCACTGTCTCTCTCTCTCTCTCTCTCTCTCTCTGTCAAATAAATAAATAAAATCTCTTAAAAATAAAATAAAATAACCACTCTACCCCCTTTTGCATAAATAGTAGTCTTCTCTGTACACTTTTATGCTTTGCATTTTTTACTTAATATATCTTGGAGATTATTTCATATAAGTATATTAAATATGTAGCTTTAATAAAAATAGATTTAACCTTATATCAGTAATAATTACCTTTTTGTTTACCAGTTATAGCCTAGACTTTATTCATTCATAAGTATGTGTTTCTGTATTAGATTTGTGTAAGCAATTTAAGGAGCAGGAAATCTGGGTTTCTCCCTAATTCCTCTTTCCAAACATTCTTAAGGCTTCCTGAGGTATCTTGATGTAGAACCTGACCATTCCCTAGGCATCTCCAGTTTGTGGGTCATGCTGTCTCTGGGAAGTGGGAAGGGAGGACATTTGGGTTCTGGAGCGCAGTGTCCAGGTTTGAATCCCCTGCTCTGCCACTTACTAGCAGTGCGACTTGAGTAAATTAACTCCTTGTACTAATTCAGTTTCTTCATGTGTAGATGCATTGACTATTCCCTTTCTTGTACAGTCATATTGAGAACTAAATGAGCGAAAAGTGCCTGACACACAGGAAGCACTGTAAGTGTTAGCTGGTTTTATTATATTATTGATCACTCAGCTGTCTGCTGCCCAAGTTGTGGCCAATCTCCAGACAGGCAACCCCACACTCTCATCACTGACCTCCTTAGACTTTGGTCTCTGGCTAGTGAGGAAACCTCCTTCTCTTTTTTCAGAAACTGCTCTTTTAGAGAAGGTTCTCCCAGCTGGCCAGTGATGCCCTTTATACCACAGCTGCCTTCTCCTTAAGGCCCCGGGGCTGTCTGCACAGTTGGGGTTGAGGCAGAGCCTCCCATCTGCCTGGAACTCTGGCCCTCTTGAATGCCCTTGCAGCTCACACTGGACTTCTCTGCCAGAATTCTTTGCATGTTTTTCCTCATGCATGATTTTTCCCAAGACCGGGGGTCCCATTCTGTATTGTTCCTTCAGGAGTCTCCATACTTGTATGTTCCGAATCCAGTTAATATCAGGGTTTAGGCTCTTTCCATTGGGTTCCTGGGCCTCATGTAAATCAGGGGATGTGGCTTGATAATCTGTTGTAAGGGCTTCTACACGTTTTGTGACCGATATGTTTCCCAGCTGATATGTTATAGGATAGTTAGGAGGCCAGTGTCCTCTGAGCACACAGAAGATCCCAACGGAGCAATGAATGCCCCAACCCAGCCAGGGCAGTGGTCTCATATGAACAGTTACAGCTAATATTTAAGTGGCAGTTTCCATTACAGGGTGCTTTTCACATAACTTCACTTTTATAGCTCTGAGGAAGGGATCCGAATCTCATTCCCATTTTCCAGTGAGGAAACAGGGCTAAAAACGTGGTCACATAGATTAAAAAAAAAAAAAAAATGGACAGGCCTTCCTTTGGCTTCTGTGTCGCTCATACCAAGCTATCTTCTTGCTAGATGAAAAAAGACCATATGTTGCAGTTTTAGCAGAATTTATATTTTTTTAATGAAGAGGATTTAATGTTAGTTAGGTTTGGGGTGAAATTAACAGTATTAAAAACTATTGAATAAAAAAAAAAGCTTTTGAATAATCTCATTTAAATTTAGGCCTCCTTATACTCTGTGTAGGTTTGTGTGAACTGTAGGTAACTTTGTTAAAAAAAAAAAATTGTCCTTTTTCTCAGAGCCACAATGGACACAGCTAGCCATAGCCTTGTCCTTCTGCAGCAGCTGAATATGCAGCGAGAATTTGGTTTTCTGTGTGATTGCACGGTTGCCATTGGAGATGTTTACTTCAAAGCCCACAGAGCAGTGCTTGCTGCTTTTTCTAACTATTTCAAGATGATATTTATTCACCAAACAAGGTAAGGATATGCTTTTTTAAATCAGAAGAGTTTTTAATGTTGCAATACAGCTAAGCCTTATTATAATATCATTTGGGGGATTCTTTGTTATGGGATCAACTTAAGAAAAAAAATATATACATATTTGTACACACCCAGTATTTCATCTCAGTGTGTAGGATCCATGGTGGAAGGTAAAAATGAAAACAATAATATAGCTAAAAGTTACTGAAGGCTTATCCCATACTCAAGCACTAAGTATTTATCTAATGTACATTCTACTATTATCCATACTATTTTAATGAGAAAAGGAAACTGAGCCTGAGTCTAGGAATTGACCCATCCAGGATTATACAGATGCAGATCTGTGCTTTTAAAGATCTATGTTCTGACTCATTAAATTGTTGATATCTTTTCTATAACACTTTCATAGCAAGGGTGTAAGGTCATAATTCTACACACCTGATATTCCATATTACAGTTCAAAAGACACTTGTTTCAAATACTTTTTTCAAAAAGTGTTTTGATTTTTTGAACGTGGGTTATCCCAACATGACAGGTTTGTAGGGAGTGGGCAGGGATGTCATGTTTAGATTCTGAGGTCTTAAAGAATAGCCTTAATCCATTCTAGGTTGAAGGTGATAAAATTATTTTTTAAATGGCCTTGCATGAAATGCTTAGAGGAGTCTAGCCTCAATTACACATTTTCATGTACCTTCATTCTTTTAAATATATCTGCTGGGTGCTTGCATGTCAGCACTATGTTAGACTCCAGTAACAGGCTAGGAATGCTCAGTGTCCTCAAGGAGTTCATAGTTCAATAGAGAACACATGTAAAGAAAACAATTGCAATGTAATTGATCTGCCTGTGCCTCAGTTTCCTTCTCTGTAAAATACTGGCATAGTATGTATACTCACCCCATGGTGTTGAGATTAAATGGATTAATAATATTAAAATGCTTAGAATAGAGCTTTGCACTGTCAGCTACCATTATCAATAATTAATATGATACGTCAAAAAAATTAGTGTGATATGTCTATAATAGAAGTGTTGTGCAAGGTAGAGTGGAGTGTCTACTCCATTTTGAGGAGGTTGTAATAGGCTTTACAGAAGCCCTGGATCTTGAAGGATCAGGAGGAGTTTTTTTCAGATACTGTAAAGGAATGCAAGAAGGTGCACTGCAGGCAGAGGGAAAAGGTGCATGAAAACATCGGCAGATATGAACCGAGCTAGTACATTCAGGAAACAGAGTAGACCAGAATGGTTGGAATGCATGGCAAAAAGGGGGAGGAGGTTGGAGTGGGGGACATGTCATGGGTAGTGTCAATGTAGAAACTAGATTAGAGGCAATGCCTTCGCATCGGTCTTGTCTAAGAGCTAGGAGTTGGTTTAGGTCCCAAAACACCTGTTTGTGCACCAGGCACCGTGCTAAACTAAATCCAAGAGACACAAAGGGGTCAGGCCTGCTCTGTGGTATCTCTGTTGAGCAACTAAGAATCCTCAGTTAACAGCTCTGTGCTGATACAAAAGACCTGGAAGTGGGTGGGTGAGAGCTAAGAGTGGAACCCAAGAGGGAATCCTGAGATATGGGGACTCAAGAAATGGATTGCCACATGTGACACCCTGTGCATTCTGAAGCAGACAGGAACGTTTGCTTCAGGGAAGGTAAGTCTGTTGACTGGGGCCATTGTTCCTTGACATTCAGCACTCCCCTCAGGTTCTCTTTATCCTAATTTTGCAGGGTGTTTCCTGATTTCTTATTATGCTGTTTTTTTCTATTTTCTGAATTTTAGATCCACATTTAAAAATTGAGGTTGGGGGTATTTTAAAGTTTTTCAAAGTTATTCCTATATTCATTTGTGATTTAAAGAGTAGATATATTACTATAGTTTGGAAGCCAAAATAAAATTAGTATAATTTAAATTCTAAATATTACCAATTTTAATAGATCTTTTTAAAATTTCAAATATTTTTTATTTTGGGAAAATATATACAACCTAAAATTTGCCATTTTAACCATTTTAGTTATGCAGTTCACTGGCGTTAGGTACATTCACAATATTGTGCAACTGCCACCACTTAGCATTTCCAAAATTTTGCATCACCCTAAACATCAACTCTGTACCCATTAAGCAATAACTCCCCATCTCCCCACCTCACCCCAAGCTCCTGGTAAACTCTAATCTACTTTCTGTCTCTCTGAATTTGCCTACCCTAGATATTTTCTGTAAGTGGCATCATACAAAATTTGTCCTTTTGTGTCTGGCTTATTTCACTTACCAAACGTTTTCCAGGTTCACCCATGTTGTCACATTATTCAGAACTCTGTTCCTTTCTTTGGCTGAATAGTATGCCACTGTATTTACATGCCACACTTGCTTATCCATTCGTCTGTTGACAGACACTTGGGTTGTTTCCACCTTTTGGCTAATGTGAATAATGCTGTGATGAACATTGGTGTTCCAGGTGGCTGTTGGGTACATGCTTTCAGTTCTTTTGGTTATGTATTCAAAAGACTGTTAAGTTCCTTAAGAGGAAGGTATCTGTTTTCTTCATCATGTTTCTCCTCCCTGGCACCTGGTATAGTGCATACCACTTAGGAGTCACTAAATGTTGAACTAACCAGAATGTCTGTGTGGGTTTCCTAACTTTAGGCGGTAGGTTGAATACATGAAGACTTGTTGCTGGGCCATAAAGCTGGTGTGCTGTGAATTTTTAATTTTCTGTTGCTATATTTCATCAAGGCAGATTGCAGAGTCTGAGCTTCTTAGGAAGAAACTGCATTAGCCTAAGACTGTATGCTGCTAACTAAAAGGCCAACTGGTCATTTTATCTTGTGTGGGTCTGTTTTTTGTTTTTAACAGTGAATGCATAAAAATACAACCAACTGACATCCAACCTGACATATTCAGCTATTTGTTGCACATTATGTACACGGGGAAAGGGCCAAAGCAGATTGTGGATCACAGTCGTTTGGAGGAAGGGATTCGATTTCTTCACGCCGACTACCTTTCTCACATTGCAACTGAAATGAATCAAGTGTTCTCACCAGAGACTGTGCAGTCCTCAAATTTGTATGGCATTCAGATCTCAACAACCCAGAAAACAGCTGTCAAACCTGGGCTGGAGGTTAAAGAAGCTCCTTCCAATAACAGTGGCGGCAGAGCTGCTGTCCAGGGTGACCACCCCCAGTTGCAGCTCTCTCTTGCTATTGGGCTGGATGATGGCACTGCAGAGCAGCAGAGGGCCCATCCTGCTGCCCAGGCCTCAGAGGAGCACCAGAAGCCCCCAGTGTCCATCAAGCAGGAGAGATGTGACCCAGAATCTGTGATCTCCCAGAGCCACCCCTCACCCTCATCAGAGGGGACAGGCCCCACTTTCACCGAAAGCAGTATCAAAGTACACTTATGCCATTACTGTGGGGAACGTTTTGATTCCCGAAGTAACCTGAGACAACATCTTCATACCCATGTGTCTGGATCTCTCCCATTTGGTGTCCCTGCTTCCATTCTGGAAAGCAATGACCTTGGTGAAGTGCATCCACTAAATGAAAATAGTGAGGCTCTTGAATGCCGCAGGCTCAGCTCCTTCCTTGTCAAGGAGAATGAGCAGCAGCCTGACCACTCAAACCAGGGGGCCACAGAGCCCCTGCAGATCAGTCAAGTGTCTTTGATCTCCAAAGACACAGAGCCAGTAGAATTAAACTGTAATTTTTCTTTTTCAAGGAAAAGAAAAATCAGCTGTTCCATTTGTGGTCATAAATTTCTCCGAAAAAGCCAATTGCTAGAACACATGTATACGCACAAAGGTAAATCATACAGATATAACCGATGCCAAAGGTTTGCCAATGCATTAGCCCAGAGGTTTCAGCCATATTGTGACAGCTGGTCTGATGTCCCCCTGAAAAGTTCTCGCTTGTCACAAGAACAGTTAGATTCATCTTGTGCCTTAGAGTCAGAGCTCCCACAAGAAAATGTGGACACTATCCTTGTGGAGTAGCAGTTTCTCTTTCACGATTTTTATATCCATTCTGAAAAAGAAAATTCACATGCATTTTTATTCATAAATTATTTTCCTCCTCAACTTCTTTTTTTTTTTTTTTTTTAAAGATTTTATTTATTTGACAGCAAGAAACACAGCGAGAGAGGGAACACAAGCAGAGGGAATGGTAGCGGGAGAAGCAGGCTTCCTGCCAAGCAAGGAGCCCGATGTGGGGCTCGATCCCAGGACCCTGGGATCATGACGTGGGCCGAAGGCAGACAGTCTGAGGCCACCCAGGCGCCCCTCCTCCTCAGCTTCTATTAACTTTTTTCTTTACCATTGATTCACAGTTTTAAGGTTGTATATATTAGGTCTTCTTATTATAAGGTATGTTATACATATGGCTATTAAAATGTAACCTTCAAGTAGAGTTATGAACATTCATGAATCACAATTTAGAAATCAGAAATCAATGTAGGAACTATGGAACTTTAGAGTAAATATTTATAGAATTTCTAAGTTGTAGAATCAGTAAAACCAAATTGAAAATGAAGTAAATGAAATATTTTTTAAAGAATATTCTAGACTATCACCTTTGGCTAATTTTTCACATGAATACATCATTATGAAGACTATTTAAAAATATTTTCTGCCATATAGGAAGGTAAAGTTATTTTAATGTATAACTATATGTTATAATGTATACAAATTTTGTTTTAAGGCATAGCTATAATAAATCATAAGTAGTTTTAAAATCACTTTTTACTTATTAGCTCTGCAGCATCTTACATGGCTTTTATTTATTTTTGACATTGAACATACCTCATTTTTAGTAAAAAATATTCTAGTGAAAAGAGAGAAAGACAGAAGATTCAGACATTAAAACAAAATCCTACATAGAGAAATAGGAAGATATATACAGATAGATAAACATAGAGACAGATTCAGATAGATCTACACTGACTAACACCCAGTGTTGCTACCTTAATCTAGAGCATTTTCTTATAGACCAGAAGAACAATTGGAGACTTTTTTTTATGACCAGAGGTTTACATCAGTGTTAAAAAGGAAAATGATGAGATACAAAGCATCTTTCTACTCTCAGTGTCAGAGGAATTTTCCAGGCTGCCCAAGCTGATGTTAATTTTCTAAGTATCACTTGAAAAAGTAATTTTTCAATGACACGGTTTTCATTTTTTTCTGATCCATAAAACTAGCAGAGTAGATACAGTCAATGTCCTAGAACTATGTCTAAAATCCATGATAGCTTTTCCTTTGTGAATAAATTTAGCTCCCTTTTATAGCAGTGAAACTTTCAAAGCTATAACATCAGAAAAATTAAAATTGATGGACTAAACCATAGATTCTCCTGCTTTCTGTAGGTGGGGGACAGCTGGTCAAACTTCTCCACAAAGGATAGATCTAAATTGTTTCTGAAATGTTTAAGTTTAAAAGATTAGATAATCCAGAATAACAAAAGATTAGATAATCCAGGATGAGAGTTTGAAATAGCCTCATCCTTTTTGTATGCTCCCACGTTCAAAGCCTCACAGACATGTTAATAGATCTGGTTTGTGAGGCTTAGAAATTAAGTGTATGCAGAAACTCTGAGCTTCTTCATGATGGCATCCTTCTGAGGACATCTGACGTGTAAGGGTTCAGTCAGAAGGGAGCTCAAAGACTAATTTAGATCATTCTAAGGGCACAAAGGTTTTCTGTGGGTAAACAGTAAGGTTCTTAGGTCAATTATGAAATGATAAGTTTTTCTTGAAGGCTGAATGAAGAAACCAGTGGGCATTGTCCAAGGCAGTTGAGTTTCCACCTCAGACAAACTTCTGAAGCTTTCTGGGGTCAAGACTGAGATATGTTGAGAATGAAATCTAACTAGCCACTAACATAGGATCAGTCATATTGGGAGTGGTAAAAAACAAATGTGTTGCTCGTAGGCATCAGAACTTCATCTAATCTTTAGTTGTTCGAGCAATTTATTCAAATTTACACTACCCTCAAAGATTCCGTCTCATAAGATAAACATGAACATTAACATTGATTTCATGTATTTTAGACTATTAGAGCCCCTAGCCGCCTTCAAGTAAAACTTTATTTTTCTCATTAGGATAATAATTTTTCTGATTTCTTTCTTCTCTGTTCTTTCCTTCTTGCCCAGTCGTTGGTACTTGACACAAGAAATGTGTTAGCTAAAGGGTGGATTGAGGGTACATGTGAGTTGAGGAGTAGGGCAGCAGTGCAGGGCAGGGTCTGGAGAAATTCTAGACCCTATGGCTGATTAGCCATGGCAGACAACATTGATTCAAAGCTGAAATATATCTCCATTTGTTGCGTGTTAAGAACGTAATGCTTAACTGTATTTTTATTCTCATTCATATAGTTCCTTTTGATATTAGAAATTCAAAGCAAATGTTCTTTAGTCTTTTTTTTTTTTTTTAATATTTTATTTTTTTAGAGGGAAAGAGGTAGCATGGGTAGAGGGAGGGTCAGAGGGAGAGGGGCTAGCAGACTCCATGCTGAGCAGAGAGCCTGATGTAGGGCTCAATCCCAGGATGATGTGGAGCTCAATCCCAGGACCCCTGGGATCATGACCTGAGCAGAAGGCAGATGCTTAATGGATGGAGCTATCCAAGTGCCCTTTTCCTTAGTCTTCATAATATTCTCTCTGTTTTAGGAAGTGGAAAAATGTTAACTCCATTTTATAGAAAAGAAGTCCTAAGAGGTGGGTGCCAGAGAACCAGTGAATAGTGCTGTTGGGACTGACCCCAGTTTAATTTTTTTCATCATTCAACAGACATATTTTTTAAATAACTATGATTAATGAATGCTGTGCCCTGAGTGTATTTTTTAAAGACATAATTCCTTACTAAGAAAATCTACTTTGTATGAAAAAGGTTCTTGCAACTAAACCCTTTAGTTTTGACCCTGTCATCTGCAAAATGGAGCTGTAATCTTAAGCACATAGTGCAGTTTGCATAATGATTACCAAGCTCTTCAAACGGGAAATGCTATATGCACCTTAATCAGTGTATTAGGCAAATACTAAACAGACATTTTCTTCTTGGATCAGCTTAGAATTTTCCCTTCTTTCCAGATCCTATATATAGTTGTCTTCTGGAGAAAAATAGACTTATCTCAGTATTTGTCCCTATTAGTCTATTGTCACAACTCTAGAACTCCTAAATGCAGTCTGCCTTATACAAAAACCAACATTTCTTGATTTATGTATCTTGAGATCATTATTTCATGTCCTGCTTTTCTGATTTCCCATTTGTAAAGCAGACATAAGTAATACCTACCTCACAGGGGTGTTGTGAGGATTTGTATTAAAATTTTGTTAAGTTTGGGGCACCTGGGTGGCTCAGTCAGTTAAATGTCTCACTCTTGATTTCAGCTCAGGTTATGATCTCTGGATCCTGAGATCAAGCCCCACATTGGGCTCTGTGCTGGGCATGGAGCCTGCTTAAGATTCTCTCTCTCCCTATCCCTCTGCCCCTCTACACCCTTCTCTAACAACAACAACAACAAAAAGTTGTATTAAGTTCTCTTAGTTATTCTTAATAAAAACCAACCGTATAAAGAAAAGTTCATGTTTTCTATAGCTAAACTTATTAACTTCAGGATTCCAACCTGTAAACTCTAGAATGTCTTAGAAGCAGTCATCTATTATTTAATGCTTAATATTTAATTGACACAATTCTTATTTTTTAGAAGTATTTTGGAAACAGTAATGTTGCTGGAATTCCTTTTCTGTACTTTAACTGCTGGTACTTCTCTTTAGCCTTTAGGAAGAAGGATATTAGTTCTTTGGCTTTATAGGGAATAAAACCTTGCCAATTTCAGCCTCATGGAAAGTTCCCCCAAACATATTATTTACATATGGGAAAAGGAACAAAAGCAATGGAGAAAATATCATTTTCATTTCTTTGATGTAGATCATCTAAAAAGTAAATGGGGACCAGAAATAGAATGGGGATTAATAACATAGTAATTCATTATTGGAAGTAATTCATAATGGAAAAGCCTCACTATGGAAATACATATTTATCATGGAAAAAGAGTCTGGAAAATGGTACAATTCCATTAATGTTTATCTGCACAGGCAAATTCTTACTGTTGTAACCCAGATTCTTGATAAGTGTGTCATATTTTAGTAGTAATTGAGGTAAAATAAGCCACACGAAGAGTTTTTGTAATGTAATTTGTGTCTTTGTATGTTTTAACTAAATGTAGCTCTGTGGTATTTTATTATAATTAATTTTTAAATTCCTAAGAGTGAAATCTAGAACTGATTACTCTCTGCTGTACTTCCATGTTTGTGTGGTTGGACTTTTTGAAAACTGGTAAGATTATACAGTCCCAAGTCTGGATGCCTTAAATGCAAGGAGTCACCAACTGATTTTCGTCTTCGAGACCTGGAAGAATCCCTTGTGTTTCCGCGTGTGTCTGTGCCACACTCGATTACTTAGGAGACACTGCTCCAACGCACTGGACGTGAACTGCCACCAACTCTTCTATTTCGTGCCAAATAAAGTCATTTAGTCAGACCAGATCAGATAGCAACTTAAACTCATTTCAAAGAAGCTGGATTTTAAAAACGTGTGCTATAAAAAAGGCCCACTGAAGAAATCTTCCAAGAACAAGTAACACATGGCGAATCCGGGCGACTGTGGTGAACAGTGCATTGTATGGCTGAGCTCTTCCACCTTATGGACTTTGAGTTTGCTTCAGAAGCATTATTTTAGAAAGTTTCGTATCCTCTATTTGGAAATGAAAGCAGTGGATTTCATGTATTTTATCATGACAAATAAATTAATGTGACTTGATCATAAACAAAACCTTTTTTTAGTCCCACTTATAGACTGTGTTCTCATTCTACAGCAGGGTCTGCCCAATGCTATCCTCCTGGCACTGGGGTCAGTATGTCTCTGTGCCGAGTAACATCTTGGATGTGTGAGGCAAAAATGCGTCACTGACCCCCATTCTTATCAACTGTAGTGTGAATAGGAAACTGGCGTCCTACTCAAGTGCCTTCCAATTGCCATCTCTGGAAT
This sequence comes from Procyon lotor, assembly GCA_028646535.1. Lineage (NCBI taxonomy): Eukaryota > Metazoa > Chordata > Mammalia > Carnivora > Procyonidae > Procyon > Procyon lotor. The sequence goes on along the minus strand of CM053609.1, from coordinate 90,734,276 downwards.
GAAAGGTAACATCTAGCCATTGCTTTGCTTTCTTCTTTCTTCCCTATGTACCATATTTTCTCTAGTAATCAACAACAGTGGTTCTCAACTGATGTGTATAGTCAGTGTTCTCCAGAGAAACAGAATCAACAGTTATCATGTGCACAGAGAGAGAGAGGGAGCGAGAGAGAGGTTGATGGATTACAGAGAATTGGCTCACACAAATCTGGAGGCTGAGATGTCCCAAGAGCTACAGCTGGCAAGCTGGAGACCCAGGAGGGCCGATGGTGTAATTCCAGTCCAAAAGCCAGCAGGCTCAAGACCCACAGGCCAGGAGAAGACCAATGTCCTAGTTTAACAGGCAGGAGAAGTTCCCTTTGCTCTCAGATGGTCAGCCTTTTGTTCTATCCAGGCCTGCCGCTGACTGGATGAGGGCTACTCACTTTAGGGAGGGCAATCTGCTTTACTCAGTCTACTGAGTGTAATGTTTATCTCATCCAAAAATACCTTCACAATCTTGACCAGAATGTTTATCCAAATATCTGAGCACCCGTGGCCAGGTGACTCTTAACCAGACCCGGTGATCCTTCTCACCATGGGGACATTTTGCAACAGACATTTTCAGTTGTCACAATTGGGTGGCGGGGGGGTGGGGGGGGGAGTTGCTGCTGACAACTAATGGGTAGAGGTCGGGGTGCTGCTAAGCATCTCACAGTGCAGGAGATAGTACCCCCTGCCCCTACCCACAATAAAGAATTATCCAGCCCAAAACATAAAAAGTGCTAAAGTTCACGAATCCTGGTCCAAAAGCTTAAAATGAGTTTTTTGATGGTTGTCAAGGACTAAGGAGTACTTACAGAGTATGAGATGTGTTAGTTCAGAGTTAAACTCTATTGGTATTTTTTTTTAAAGAGATTGAAATGAGAGTGTTGATTTCCACTGACTTTTTTTTTTTTTTAAGGATTTTATTTATTTATTTGACAGAGGGAGAGAGATCACAAGTAGGCAGAGAGGCAGGCAGAGAGGGGGGGAAGCAAGCTCCCATCGAGCAGAGAGCCCGATGCGGGGTTTGATCCCAGGACCCTGAGATCATGACCTGAGCCAAAGGCAGAGGCCTTAACCCACTGAGCCACTCAGGCACCCCGGTATTTTTTTTTTTAAACTCTATTGGTATTATCTTCTATCCTAGCTCTTAAAAAAAAGATTAAAAATCAGCTGTATTAAACAGCAAGGCAGTTTTAAATCTATTCACATAATGTTTAAATTTAACAGCTGTGTCTAACAAGGTCTTTTTGTGAAATTAAAATGTGATCGTAGATTGTAATTTGTGTAAATTTTTAATCTGGCCAAAAGGTGGCACCAATGTATCTTTTGAAAATCTATTTTACATTATGCTTAAATTTCGCATTGCTGTTTAATTCACTATTTATTTAGTACTTAGCTACTCCTGGATCTTGTTTCATTTAGTCATGACTAACAAGATTTTTTTCTAGAATTCCATAATGTGTTGGGCACTTCTTTGTTTTGACATCCCTTTTTCTTTTAAGATTTTATTTATTTATTTGAGAGAGAGAAAGTGCACCCATGAGCAGGATGGGCAGGGGGCACAGAGGGAGAGGGAGAAGAAGCAGATTCCCTGATGAGCAGGGAGCCCAAGGCGAGACTCCATCTTAGGACCCCAGGATCGTGACCTGAGCAGAAAGCAGACACTCAACTGACTGAGCCACCGAGGTGCCCCTTGACATCCCTCTTTGATCGAGAAGCTTCCAATTTACATGTAAATATTATTTTTAAAATACAACATTTGTGGTGGTTGTTACATGAAGCATTTCTGGGGATTCTTTGCAAGTCTTTAAGAGTAAGGCCCTGGAATTTTAGTCCCCATCTCATTTGCTTTTCTCAATGAGATAGCAGACTGTTTTTGGTGGCCTCTGTGGTCAAGAGATAAATCCAGGGACATTTGAATAAATATTCCCTTGTTTCTTGCCTCCTGTTTCCTTTCTTCACGTTCACATCCTGTGAGGTCAGCCTATATATTGTCTTCTGGAATTTCTTTTCCAACTGTAGTTTAATAACTGACTTTCTAAGCTAGTGTGTTTTTTTGTTTTAAGTAATTTCTGCACCCTAGATGGGGCTCAAACTCATGACCCTAAGATCAAGAATCACATACTCTTCCAACTGAGTCATCCAGGTGCCCCTAAGTTGGTATTTTTTTAAAAAAATTTTATTTATTTGAGAGAGAGAGAGAGCATGAGAAAGGAGAGGTCAGAGGGAGAAGCAGGCTCCCTGCTGAGCAGAGAGCCCATAAGTTGGTCTTCTTTATACTTTTCTTCCTTCTCTTCCTTCCAACCAGTTCCATTTTCTGGGTAAGCTGGTAAGCTTCTTTAACAGAGTTCTTTTGCCTTCAACTCTACTTGCCTTCCCGTACTGAGTGAATGTGGTGTGCCTCTTTTTCACCATCATTTCTGCTTGCAATATTATTGTTACCCAGAACTTCGTACCTAATCACTAAATGCTTCTTTTAAATTCATTTCATAGCTGAGTAGCCAATTTGGAATATGAGCCCATCTCCTCTCACATAAGTTATCATCCATTGCTTATACAGTATTGAAACTTTTTTCATTGAAATAACTTGGTGATACTGTCTCAAAAACAATAGAAATAAGATATCTTCCCTTAAACTATTGGAAAACTATGGTGTCCTTTCATGCCAGAAATCTGAAGGAATAGTAGTACTCTGGGAAATGTCTGCACAACCGAATTGGTCCTTGCTCTCCTGGGGACTGGGAGAGAGGCTTGTGTGGGAAGGAGGAAGCCTGAGATGGAGATCCTCATCAGCTCTAGTTGTTACTCCTTATCTGGTCTGAATTTCTGGACCGTCCATGTTAGATTTGTATGGACCAAATAGGCCCTGGCAGAATGAGGTTTGTGAATTTAGTTTTGCCACATTTTTCTGTAGAGGGAGTCGGATGGTACTTGGTTCAAACTATATGTAGGAAAATATCTAATTAAAAAGGGGTTTTTTTTTGGTAACTGGAATTGGTTCCAAGTGCCTTGTATGGAGGAACATCTAAAGAACCTATGGTGGTTCTTTAGAAGAAGGATATAACATTTGCTGAGGTAAGAGAAAAGGTTTTATTTTATTTATTTGTTTTTAAAGATTTTATTTATTTGACACAGAGAGACAGATCACAAGTAGGCAGAGAAGCAGGCAGAGAGAGAGGGGGAAGCAGGCTCCTCGCTGAGCAGAGAGCCTGATGAGGGGCTCGATCCCAGGACCCTGAGACCATGACCTGAGCTGAAGGCAGAGGCTTTAACCCACTGAGCCACCCAGGTGCCCTGAGAAAAAGTTTTAAAATGCAGTCCAGTGGGGCGCCTGAGTGACTTCGTTGGTTAAGTGTCCAACTCTTGATTTCTGCTTAGGTCATGATCTCAGGGTCCTGAGATCAAACTCGAGCTCCACATTGGGCTCCCCGCTTGGTGGAGAGTCTGCTTGAGATTCTGTCTCCCTCTCCCTCTGTCCCACCCCTCCCCCGTGTGCATGTGTGTGTTCTCTCTCTGTTTCTCAAGTAAATACATCTTTTAAAAATTTTTTTTAAAAATAAAATGCAAACTAGGGATTTCAGCAGTCTCCAAGTTTCTTTTTTTTCCTTTTTCTTTTCTTTCTTTCTTTCTTTCTTTATTTTATTTTTTTTTACCAGACCAGTTCTCATTTTGCAACATTGCCCTTCTTTCACATATGTGCAAAGTCTGGTGCTATAAGCTCAGTGGTTCCTGTCTTCTCTTTCCATCACAGTCTTTTACAGTGTGGGAGGAAAGGCATAAAAATGGAAGCCTCCTTTTTTAATTTTAAACATCTCCTGTTTCACTCTTCACACCACCACAGTTTTGCATCTCTCTCAAACTGGTGGCTATATTCAGAGCCACCACGGATGGCCATGCAGAGTACGCACAATCAACACTAGGGGCCGCCACTCCCCACATGAAGACTTCTGCTGTTGGTCGGTCCAGTTTGCACAGTGTTACCTGGCAGCCTTGCTCTTCCTTCCTGGTTCAAATGTTGAGTTTAAGAAGCCCTTATTTTAAATTTCTGCAGCAAGTAGCAGTTTTCACTGATGCCATCAGGAATTTAGATATTAAGATATCTAAGATATTAGGAAATTAAGATACACATATGGTATAGAGAAAATTAAATCAGAATAAGAAAAAATCCTCCCTAGGTGACACAATTATATGTGTTTGTCAAAATCTAGAACTCTGCACAAAAAAGGGTGGATTTTACTGTATATAAATTATATCTTAATGGAAAAAAAAGGTTAAGATCACCTAGATATAAAAAAGCCTTAGAGTTTAATGAACCATAATGATTATCATTCACTATTAAACCTCCACAGGTCAGAAAAAACACACCAGCCAGATATTAAGGGTACAGAAGAAACCCGTAAAACTAAAAAGATAATTCTAAGTAAATTCACTCTGAAATCAGTGAAATTGCTGATAAGGTTGTTTGTGACACACCTGGATAAAAGATCAGAAAGTTAGCTTGACTTTTTTCACTTGAATTGAGTGGTGACCAATTGTTTTGGCATTCTGTACATCTCAGCCTTACCCAGAGTACAAGGGAAGTTCTAACTAGTTCTTTTTTTCCCCAAGATTTTATTTATTTGAGAGAGAGAGAGAGGGAGAGAGAGCAGGAGTAGGGGCAGAGGAAGAGAGAGAAGCACACTTTCTGCTGAGCAGGGAGCCCCATGTGGGGCTCCATTCCAGGATCCTGGGATCATGACCTGAGCAGAAGGCAGACGCTTAACCCTCTGAGCCACCCGGGCGCCCCTCTAACTAGTTGCAAACAGGAGGATGGAAATACCCTGGTTTGGGGTGATGTCTTTAAAGAGAGGCAATGTTGTGAGTTTTTATGCCACAAACGGCTGCTCTACATGGAACCTCTGCATGGTAATTTCTGTATGAGGATATGCAATTGATCTGAGCATGCATGCCTGTATGCATGTGTTATGACTAATCACAGATGTGGTCAAGAGGCCCCACTTGTCGCCATACTGACTAGACCTTCCTGTGCCCTGAAGGTACAGATGTCACCGTAAGGATGTGGGAATAAAAGCTTCAAGGATAGGAAGCCTGAGTGGCTCAGTCGTTAAGCATCTGCCTTTGGCTCTGGTCATGATTCCAGAGTCCTAGGATCGAACCCCACATCAAGCTCTCTGCTCAGCAGGGAGCCTGCTTCTCCCTCTTCCACTCCCCCTGCTTTTGTTTCCTCTCTTGCTGTGTCTCTTTCTGTCAAATAAATAAATAAAATCTTAAAAAAAAAAATTAAAAGCTTCAGGGACAAATATATAAATAATGGCATCTGCTTTTGTGTCACCCTGTGCTCCCCATCTCTAGGAGAGGAGAACTGGAAGGTCTGGGTTTTATGGCCACAGGATAGCTGTGAAAGGCTGAATCTCTACCCTGTAATTGCACTGTAATAAGAAATCAAGGCTGAAAGTCCTATTGGAGTTTAGCCACAAAACGAGTCACAGGAGAAGTGCACCTTGTCTTGCTAATGTGCAGAAACTGCTGGATACTACTACCACTGCTGTTACGATGAGTTGGAATTGCCAGAGACAATTTTTAGTTTGGGATTTTTCTAGGCTGGGGGCCACTGCACCCCCCTCCACTTACCTAGGTTTTTCTTAACTGTTCATGGCACCTGCGCCCAGCTTCGCTGAGGATTTTCCACGGATGTGTAGTGTTGCCTGCCATTTGGACGGCAGATTTGGAAAGTACATTCTTTCAGAGTCCAATTATTACCATTGCACGGTGCCTTAGGAAAAACAGGGTTATCAGTGTTAGGGGAATAAAGTCAGTGTCTTCATAAACAGACAACATTTGAAACATCCAGCTTTAGCAGGAAACATCCAGCTTTAGCAGGCAACATCTGAAGAATGTAAGCATTTTCATGGGAAGATTGCTTATTTGGAAAGCCATGAAGATTAATAACAATTCATAGGTTACTATAATGTAGAAAAGAAACACACATCATCTTCCTCCATTTATGACAGGGTTATGTCCTAATAAATCAATTGCATATTGAAAATACATAAGGTGAAAATGCATTTAAGACACTTAATCCAGCGAGCATCATAGCTTAGCCTGTCTACTTTTTTTTTTAAGATTTTATTTATCTATTTGACAGAGAGAGATCACAAGTAGGCAGAGAGGCAAGCAGAGAGAGAGGAGGAAGCAGGCTCCCCACTGAGCAGAGCTCAATGCGGGGCTCGATCCCAGGACCCTGAGATCAGGACCTGAGCTGAAGGCAGAGGCTTTAACCCACTGAGTCACCGAGGCGCCCCTAACCTGTCTGCTTTAAATATAGCTCAGAACACTTACATTAGCCTATTCTGGGAAAAGTCATCTAACATGAAGCCTATTTCATAATAAGGCATTGACTATTTCATGTAACTTACCGACTACTGTCGTGAAAGCGAAGAACAGAAGAGTTGTATGGGTTCAGAATGGTCCTAAGTGTGTGGGTTATTGACCCTGGTGTTCCACGGCTGCGTGGGAGCTGCCGCGGTGGCTGCTGCCCGGCACAGGGACAGGGTATCATGCCACACGGTATTAGTCTGCGGAAGCTCAAAACCCCAAATTCCAAGTACAGTTTCTACTGAATGCATATTGCTTTCACATGATCATAAAATTAAAAAATCATTAGTTGAACATTGTTAAGTCAGGGGCTGTCTGCACTCACTCTTTCCTAAGCTCAGAAAACTTAACCCCGAGGTATTCTCAAGCTTTTGGGGGGAAAAACAAAGTAGGCGCTCACAAAAGGGTCAAGGACTCCAGACTTCAGGAGTAATGGTGGGTCTAAAGGATTAGCAGAATTGGCTATGAGGAAAACCTTTGCAAAAG
>CM053609.1:90672170-90727291 GCA_028646535.1 Procyon lotor | reverse complement strand
GGGCACAAACTCACACCCCTGAGATCAAAAGCCGCATGCTCTACTGACTGAGCTCTCTAGACACTATCAACTTTGAATTGGTCTCAAGATTTGGAAAGTACATTCTTTCAGAGTCCAATTATTATTACCATTGCACGGTGCCTTAGGAAAAACGGGGTTGTCAATGTTAGGGGAATAAAATCAGTGTCTTCATAAACGGAGAACTTTTGAAACACCCAGCTGTAGCAGGCAACATCTGAAGAATGTTAAGCATTTTCATGGGAAGATTGCTTATTTGGAAAGCCATGAAGATTACTAACAATTCATAGGTTACTATAATGTAGAGAAGACAACGAATGAGCATAGCAAGAGATGATGAAAATAAATACACTTTTGGGGCGCCTGGGTGGCTCAGTGGGTTAAAGCCTCTGCCTTTGGCTCAGGTCATGATCTCAGAGTCCTGGGATCAAGGCCCACATGGGGGCTCTCGGCTCAGCGGGGACCCTGCTCCCCCCATCTCCGCCTGCCTCTGCCTACTTGTGATCTCTCTCCTCTCTGTCAAATAAATAAATAAATAAAACCTTTAAAAAAAAAATTTTCCACTGGTGCAGCCACTGTGGAAGACAGTATGGAGGTTCCTTCAAAAAACTGAAAAGAGGCGTGCCTGGATGGCTCAGTTGTTAAGCATCTGCCTTCAGCTCAGGTCACGATCCCAGGGTCCTGGGATCGAGCTCCACATCGAGCTCCACATCGGGCTCCCTCCTCAGCGGGGAGCCTGCTTCCCCTTCTCTCTCTCTCTCTCTCTGCCTGCCTCTCTGTCTACTTGTGATCTCTCTGTCAAATGGATAAATAAAATCTTTAAAAAAGAAAAGAAAACAAGTACACTTTTGTCAAATTTGTAGATGGTATCAAAGTCAGGCATGCCCTTTAGATGGATAGATAGTTCACTGAAATTGAAATCAAGTTCCAGGTGTTTGTGTTTCTCTCTGTTGGAGGTGGGCTTTTTTAGGCTTGTCCTTGTAAAGTCTGTCCAACACCCATTCAGCAGAGCAGAACTCTTGGTAGTGCTAAGTTCCATCAGTGTGACCTTTGTACTTTTAGGAAATAAACATAATATACCACCTTTCTCTTAAACAATGTAAATAAAATAAACATGAGCCACTATAACATTTATTATATTAAGAGTCATACATATATTAATTCAGGTCGAAACCTTTTTCTACAGAGTATTTCTTAAATATTAGCATCTGATCCACAGTCATAGAGTGATTTTAACGAGAAATTACAAAATGGAATTTTTTACTTTCATAATAGCTCATCCACTTAACATTTTTATAGACAAAGAACTGCTATAAATATGTAACATAATGCAGGCGTTTTTCTGCACCTGTTCACAAATCATAATGAATATGACTGTTTAACTATTTAGAAATGGAATGCTTTCAAGCGGTCCCTGTATTTAGGTGGCCATTTCCCCTCACTGGACCAATTAACCATGTTCTCTTTATTTTCCCCTCATGGCACTCATGATGCTGTCTTGCCTGTGGCTCAGCCTTAATCCCTGTCCCAGTTCCTCCGGTTGATGTTCCCCAGCTTCAGCTCTTGGAGGGCTGGGAGCCTGTCTCCTTTACAGTGTTGGGCATATGTTATACCCAACACATGTTGAACCAAACTGAATTTAATCAGGGCATCTAAATTTTATGTAGCTTCCTTCTGTTTAATTTTTTTGGAACTAAATAAGGATTACAAGAACTTTTTTTCAAAAATGTACCACAAAATGTACTATTGACTGACATTTTGAATTCTGTATAATATGAAACTTTATGTTACATGATCAAACTTCATAGGAATTTGAACCTAAAGAACCTGAAACCATAAACAAGGACTCTTAAGAAAATGTAGAAATGGCAGGCAGAAAAGTCAACCCCCGATGTATTGAGTATCAGATGAAATTAGAAGACTTTACATGTCTGAATAGAGTTAAAATTAAAAGGATCTTTCCAAACAATGGGACTCTAAAGCCTAACAATTATTTTAAAAATTCTGCTGTAAACTCCCCTACCCCCCTGCAAATTAACTTTTTTTTTTTAAGACTTTTTATTTATTTGACAGAGAGAAACAGCGAGAGAGGGAACACAAGTAGAGGGAATAGTAGCGGGAGAAGCAGGCTTCCTGCCGAGCAGGGAGCCCGATGCGGGGCTCGATCCCAGGACCCTGGGATCATGACCTCAGCCGAAGGCAGACGCTTAACGACTGAGCCACCCAGGGGCCCCATTAACTCTTTAACTATAAAAAATAAGGCAACTTGAAGTGAAATGTTGATGAAGTTAACTCTGGATTGCATGCAGAAGCCGGATTTGACTGGTGCCCTTCCATGACCCCTGTCTTTAACGACCTTTAGCAGTATGGCTTTTCACAGACGCTGGTAAAATAAGATAATCTCTCAGAAATAAATCCAAGGGTTTCTCAGATTCCACTAAGTAGTAGACCAATTAAGATCATCGCAAACTTCGTGCTGTCAAATGCATTACCTTGAAAGAAAATTATGCAGACAGCTTTTCTGAAGAATCCCATTTGTGCCACATGCTTATTATTCTTTGAGGTGGAGGTGGCGGCAGGGAACATAATTTCTGTTTGAAAGTTCTTTTGTTTTCTGCTACCTTTACTTAAATGTTACCCAGTACTATTTTTATATCCTATAAAGTACTTTGAGAAAATGTTAAGTGAATAGTGCTACATAAAATAGAAGAGGGTTTGCATATTCACTGGGTTGTAAAGCAAAGTGAATAATACTTGCTTCTTAAAAGGGCAAAGATAATACACTGAAAAAATTAACAAGTAACCAATAAACCAACCCACCTTCTAAAATGCTGAGTTCAAAGGGAAACTGAATCCCAGCTAATTAATAAAATGTTCATTAAAAGCAGCATTTATCACAGCAAATTTAAATGAAAATTAATGTAGTATTATTGCCTTTTAAATGATCATTTTAGGGGCGCCTGGGTGGCTCAGTGGGTTAAAGCCTCTGCCTTCGGCTCAGGTCATGATCTCAGGGTCCTGGAATCGAGCCCCGCATCGGGCTCTCTGCTCAGCGGGGAGCCTGCTTCCCTCTCTCTCTGTCTGCCTCTCTGCCTACTTGTGATCTTTCTCTCTATCAAATAAATAAATAAAATCTTTAAAAAATAAAATAAATAATCATTTTAATCATGTCAAATGAATAGGCACCTATTTATGTTCACTTAATATCTGGCATATAAGGTCCAATTGCTTAAAATAAATAGTACTGAAATGAAACGTATTTTATAAGAGACTTCCAAGTTATCGGATCCCTGCTTACTTCTATAACAAAACAACTTTCCATCCAGAGGGGGATCACCTTAGAATTCATGTTAATAGGATTTGGCTGTGTGGCAGATATACTCAGATTGAGACCAATTAATTTCTGGATTCCTTTTTCAGACTGAAATCCTATTTATTTAATTCACCAGATACTCTCAATAGAAAAGATTAAGGAGGAACCACTTAAGAATGAATGCAGGTAGAGTACACATGTTATCACAAAAACTATCAGTTATAATTATGTTCTAATCAAAAATATATATCAAACTACAGTGGGAGTGGGGGGGAGTAGAAACCCAGGACCAGAGAAAATGTTCTTTTCTTAACAAAAATATCCAATTACACATATTTATCTTGTAACTGTTTTTAAAACTCCCAAATACACATAAGCCTTCCAAAATATTTTCAACCACTGGTAAGTGCTATATTTTGTGTTCATTCATGAGAGATTACTGAAAAACTTACAATGCAAGTATATTGGCTTGAGCCATTCTTGCAATAAATGAAGACAGGATTCCTTAAAACACTATAAAATGCACCAACTTTGGTCAGATTTTTAAAAATTGTTCACTTTTAAATATGATATTTGCTGGTAGCCATCCAAGTCCATTAGCACCACAGACAGTGAATTAAAAAGAGTATTTTTAGGGAGAATGACTTGGCAGTCCTCTTTTAATGTTTAAAAATTGTACAACTAAAAAATTCATTTCTTGGGTCATATGTTTTGAAAATCCACTTTTGTGTGGCTAAATTGAAGGATTTTTGTGGGTTTCTCCTCCCAAGGTTAAAGGCATGAAGGTAGGAAAGTCTGGGGGAATAATTCTGCACTTCAGCAAAGAATCTTGCTAATAATATCCATTATTTGGTTCAGTTCCAAAGTCAGATTAGGTTTTTCTGCCAGAGGTCTCAAGATATACTCACAGCAGGAAACAAAGAAGGTTCTATAGGACAAATTAGCACGTACTTTCTATATGTAATCCACAAATAATGCAAGAAGTCAGCAGATCATTTACAGTCATCTAATGTACACTCTTTTTTCCAAGAATGTACAAATCCTCTTTAACAAATACCTTGCAACTTGAGTGGAAAGCTCTTTGTACTTCATTTACTGTCAGAGTAACGCTGTCCCTCAGTTTAGACAGTGGAGACTATACAATTTGGATCTTTACCTGTGAGGTAGGGAAGTGTGTTGTAGTATTATGGCCATTTCACACAAGGAAAAATTGAAATGGAATTACTTTTTCAAAAAAATATGGCAGTCATTGATGAGATCGATGATTTAAATAACCAGATAAAATGCAAATAAGCCCTTCTCGTTGTTACATTAAGTTCTTCTTCTTCTTTTTTTTTTTTTTGGTAAGGGATTAACTGGATTGAACATACTGATGAAAAAGTTCATTTTCAAAATCCATGTAAAATGTATGTTACTGGTGTCTGCTGACACATAGGCACAATGAGAGAATACTGACATTAAAAATACAATGTGCTTTAGCAATAGCTTTTCACTTTCTATTCAACTATGAACTTGGCTCATTCTTGGTCAAAAGTGAGTAATATTTTCACTAAGTTATGATTTCCTGGGACTTTTACTACCAGGCTGGCTTGTGAATTCCCTCTTTGGGGAGAGGGGGATGAATGTGGTCTCTAGAGAAGCCATCCTGCAAGACGAATCCTATGTTATCTGTGACCATTTGTTACTTGGGCAGTTTGCCTTCTCCTGGATGGAAAACAATATTTCACTCTTCTTGTTTTTGCTGTTGCTGTTGTTTGGTTTTCTGGGTTTGGTTTCTAACTTTTCAGCAGATGACCCCATGCAGAAATGGATTTGAGGCAGAAGAAAGATGGAGAGGGAAAATGCTCTGCCCATTTCCACACATTTGCATTTGGTAATTATTTGCCTACTTGAAATAAATTGCGAATGGCTTCTGTACGGAATCTAAGCAAGACTAGAAAAACACTCATGTTTGATTCAAATATGCACGTTCTGCTGAAATTAGGAAAAGGCAATATTTTTTTTGAGGTAAGACTACTGCCTATGAGTGTAACAACTGTAAATCACACATTCACAAAAATAGCTCACCTTATTCACCATTTTAAACAGAAAAGTGCACTGTAAAAAAACCTTTTTTTTAACATCCAATGTGATGTTAACCTATACACAGGACTGAACTATCAAAAGGAAACCAGGCTTTGTGACATTGGAGAATATTAAAGAGTTTCTGGCATACCGTAAGTGCTCAATAAGTACAGCTTCCTCCCCCCAAGCGCCCCAACTTCCACGTGTCATTTTAACAACTCCCTGTATGTCACTTCCATCGCAATCCGTACAAACTTCCTCTAAAACCCAGAAGTGACCACACTTCAGTGGTAGGTGAGTTTTATATACTTAATTCTTTAGCACTTCCGGGCTGGAAGTGCACCTGTAAATGCCACAGATGATAAACCTCTCATTTGTAACTAAATAAAAAATGCCACGAGTATGCAAAATAATTCAGCATGAAGCTTTTTTCTTTTTTCCTCTCATGATCTAGAAATTAAGTCACTGTAGAAGATTGTTCATTTTATTATCATCAGAGGCCATTTCATTAACCAGCTGTTCTATCGACAATTGGATAGCATTCTTGACAAGAGAAGAAGCTGTTTCTATTAAGAGTGTTTCGTATTGTTCTGAAGTTCGACCCTCAAAACCACTATCATTAGCAAAAACCCCCACTTGCTCATTTTCAATTGAAATTAAGAATTGCTTAGGGACATTTTTAGATTTCTTAACATCAAATTCACTGATTTCGGTGTCTGTAATAATAATAGCAATTGGCTCCATTCTTTTGCTTTCTTCTGGTTTGGGTTTCTCTGCAGTGACCTCATTTTCTCTCAGCTCTGATTCCTGGCTCAGTTCAGTATCTTTCGGCTCACTCTCTTCGGCTACAATCTCTCTACTTTCCTGCTCTTCCCAATTCGGTCCACTTTCTAGGATCTCGCTTCCGGCATCTTCCACAATTTGCTGATCTGGGATTGTGGGTGAGGGCGGAACGTCAGAAACCCCTGGAGGCTGACATTCTGTTTCTGGAGTTTTAAGTGGGCTTGCTTGTTGGGGTTGAATACTTTGTTTTTCCTCAATCGTTTCAGTATCTCTTTCAAGGTTTAGTGTTCCTGGGTGAATGGCAGAATGCCCCGTATCTAACCCAAGTTCTACTGAGATCACTTTCTCTCCAGCTGTAGTTGTGCTGTCGCTCACATTTGGTTCACAGACCTCATCGCCCGCCTTCCGGGAGATGTCTTTACTTACATCCTGGGGCAACTGGGTCTTTGTTGCCAGGTCATCTGATTGGGCCAGAGCTTTTGTATCCACATGTTCAGCTTCTCCCTGGACTCTAATGCTGCAGTCTGAGTCTTCTATGATCTTGGAATGATTACTTCTTTTCTCTCCTTTTGAGAATTTTATGCAGGGAATCTTAAGTCCAGATTTTGCCTTTTTCTTAGAAAGATCAGTATCCTCAGCACTGATTTCAGGTTGCACTTTAGCCTCAAAGGGCTTATGCTGCTTTGAAGATTCTGACCTTTTCCTGCGTGTTACAAGACGTTTGATTGAGGCCCAGGCTCCCCCTGGGGGCTGTGGCTGCTCGGAAGCTCCTGCTTCTTGGGGACGTGTTCCTGCTGTACCAGCAGCTTCAGAGCTGGCTCTGGGCTTCATTGCTTTGGTTGCTTTCTTTCTTCTCTTGAAGCAAAGCATCGATGCTCTTTCCTCCTGCCTATCATCTTGAGGACTAACTTCTGTGGGTCTCTTCTCATCCTTGCTTTCAACTTGAATTTCAGAAACTGTGGTTTCCATTTTTACATCACATTCGTTCTTTCTCTAGAAAACTATATTCTTTCTTCCTTAGCAGGCTTTATGACAAAAAGGTGGGCAAAAATATACTAAGTAAAATTTCTTCCAGATGTATTCACTCTTTTTGTCTTTCTCCATACAGTTGTTTTAGGTGGTTTCTTCAATGTACAATTCCTAGTTTCTCTCTTACTTGTAATTTCTCTCATTAATTTCTTCATGAAAGCCCTTTACTGGATAGATTTTTGTTTTATTTAAGGATCAACCTGATGAGAGAAAAAAGAGTGGTATTTTATTTCACCATCAGCCTACTGTTTCCTAGAGAAAGATTTCAGTTGAATGTTTATCATTCTACCAGGCACGTTTCCCACCTACTAATCTACTGAAATGACTGGAGAATAAAAAATAACAAAAAGATTACAAAGTGAATCTACTTTGCTCTGTTATCTTTGTTAAAACTTCAATTTGGATTGCTTGCAAATCTGATATCAATTCTTTCATTGTGCTGTCTTTATGGATGTTTATGATTCAAATCCAAGTTAACAAACAGACGACAATAACAAAACAATGAAAGGCAAAGTGGTAAGAAAGCTAGGGTGATTTTTATTACATGCAAATTCTGCAGCTGCAAAGGATCTTAGAGATCACTCAAGTCCAGCCAGAGGAAGAAAATGAGCTCCAGAGTGGGTAGTTGGGAGTGCTGAAGATAGATAAGGTCATAGCCAGAGTTAGAACAGAAGACTCTGACTCTCCAATGTTCTCTCCATTATACCATAAGGTTTCTGTTCTAAAAATGTATGTTCATCAGAGAGGTGCTACTTTTCATACACACTCTTGGGAAATTTAACATCACTGTCATTCTCCTGTCTTAAATTTAGTTGTATAATTTTGATATTTTTCCCCCATCTACTGTTCAAATGTTTTCCATGAGCACATAGTCGAAGGTCAGTAAGAGTGAATGATAATAATAGCTGACATTTACTGAGCAACTCCTGTGCGTTAGGATATGCTAAGCACTTTTACATCCATCTCTAATCTTCCCCACATTACAAAATGATTGTAGGTGGTGGTATCACTATCTACAGAGGAAGAAACTGAGGCATAGGGAGTTAAACAACCTGCCTGAGATTACAGGCAGTAATGCTAGTAGGTAACAGAGATCAGATTCAACCAGATAGCCTGTTTCTGAAGCCCAGGCTCGGAAAATGGGCATTCGAGTTTTATTAAAAAAAAAAAAATAATAATAATAATAATTGTTTGGAGATACTAATCTGCACTAGATTCACTAGTCAAAAAATGTTTAATTGTTTTCTTTAGCCACAAGGCAGCCCGCCAACTCATTATTGAACCAAGACTAGATTGAATTCTTGCTATTTTAAAATAAGGCTTTTGAAATTCTCTATATTTTGTTTTCTTGGTTCTGGAACTAATTTGAAAGCCAAATATAATTGATAAGCTATGCAACTGGCAAACTGATTAGTTATATATAAATATAAAATTAATCCACAGAATAGTATGACAGCACCAAAGAACACAGATGTGAGGTGATGATCTAAGAAAAGCCATATTAATTTTTGTTGATGGATGTCCTAAAATAAGCAAGGGGACTCTTTCTTTGTACTGTTTTTGTGTAAATCTTTCAGAGCTGAAGGTTTATTTGGGTAGCTCTTGATTCTGTGAACCACAAAAGGAACTGGAACTCAGGAAATCAGTTTATGATCTAAGTAAATCTTCCCTTAGGTTGGGAGTTACATACTCTATGCCCCGACAGAAAGACAAAGTCATCCTAGAACAGCAATGGAACTAAAATAGGAACATTGTACAGTGCCCTTCCTCACATAGTGCTTCCATAAGCCCTAGCACCACAGCTGATTACAGCTCTCTTTAAGTCTTCTCACATCTTGGAGTTCTCAGCACCTGACAGTTTTTACCAACCGGAGGATGTACAACAGAAATAGTGAAATTAGATCATGTTTAAGATGGTACGATTTGAAGTTAACCTGGATTGCCCAAAGACAACTGCCTGAGAAGCTCACCTGAACGTCTATTAACGGTAGAAATCAAACAGATATGCAAACAAAACCCTAACTGAAATGGAGAAAATACAATTTGTAGACATTAAAACTTTGTAGAACGTTAGCGTGCAAATGATTCTCCCTAACCTGCAGGGTACTTTCATTGCCGCGGTAATCTTAAAGTCCCTGCTGTCATTTCCTGACAGAATCGCAAGTCTAACGCCACTTTCCCCCTTGGGCAGAGAAGCCCGGAGGCCAAGAGCAAGCCCTTCGGGAGGAAGGCTCTGACTCTCCCAGGGCCAGGTGCGGGCCACCAAGCCGCCACCCCGAGGCAGGCGGCTCCTTCCGAATGGATGCGCCTGGCGGCTGGAGACCGAGCGCAGGACCAAGTACTCGAAAAGGAAAGTGCCGGGGGCGTGGAACGGAGAGCGCAGCTTCAGGCTATCTGCCCCGTTATAATGGCCAGGAACCCCAAATCACAGTTCCCTCAAATGAGGGTAAGAGGAAAAAGCGGTCCCTGCAACCCCTGCTGCCAGGATGAGCTGTAACGTGAAGACGGTGGGTGGGCACCGCGGACGAGGGTCGCGTTGGCTGGAGGTTCCGGCGGTAGGACCCCCTGCCGGTTCCTACCCAGGCCTCGGGCGCCGGGGCTGCGGGTGTCCAGCAGGGGCCTTCAGCCCACCCCGCCGCGCAGGCGGCCAGCGGACCGGCCCCCGGCCCCGGCCCGGTTCCCCACCCCTCCCTCGCCCTCCCTCACTTACCGACGGCGCCGGGGTTCCTGGCGACCCTGCTGCCGAGGTTGGGGGCCGCTCGCGGGGCCGGGCGCCCGGGCAGCCGGAAGCCCTGGTGGCACCAGCGGCGAGCAGTCCTCTGCAGCGGGGGACCGCAGCCGGCGGCGCCCCCTCCCCAGAGCGCGGGGAGCGACAGCCCGCGGCTCCAATGCACGCGGGGCGGGCGGGCGCGGGGCGGGGCCAGGGCGCGGGGCGGGCGGCGGGGGCGCGGGCGCGGGGGCTCAGTCTGCCAGCGGCTCGGGAGCGCACCTGGCACTCCTGGCCCCCGCGCGGGTTCCCGCGGCGCGACCACGTGCAGCACGGGCAGCGGACCACCCAAAGGGGGAGCTGGCAGATGGGGTGGGGACTGGGGCAGTGAGCCCCGCATTTTCTGAGACGCAAAGTAGCAAAATTTGGTTTTAATTTAGGGGCACTTCCATTTAAGCACCCCCCCCCCCAAGACGCCGAGTATTTAAAGACACGGCAGATGTTACATTTAAAAAATAGGATTAAAAACTGCAGAATGAAAGCTCTTTTTGGGGAAAAATTACATGTATGAATTGAAACAAACAAAAAACTTTCCTAGGAGTGGCTTTGGATGTAACGGTGTTATGGTTCATTGCCAAATACTCTCAAGACCCCAGACCCCGTCTCCCTAGTCTAGGTGGCAGGTGGAGGTGATCCGATGTGTGTGGGGGGGGCCCAGGAACCCAGCCCCATACATCTTTTACACTTCATGTATTTCCAATGTCTGCTTCATCTCGTCTCAGTTAAGCGGGGGTGGGGAACAGGAGATAGCTTCCCTCACTTTCCAGTCCTAGTCAGAGCAGAAGGCACAGGCAACATCTACCCTCCAGCCTGACTGGATGACCAGGGTGGGTATTTTCATGCATTTCCTGGGTCTTTATCTAAACAAGTTGCTAGCTGTGGTAAAAAGCACTGCAAGCATTTATTTGTACACAGATCTCGTAGGTTTCGTTAACCAATGAAAGGTGTTGCTGTGAGGGCATAGGTGACGTGCTTCAGGTTTAACATCACCTAGGGAGGCATTCCTGGGAATTCCAGCTGTGAGGTCCTGGGGGGCGGGGTGTGTGTACTGTTGGCTCCTCCTGGCCCCTCCTGGTTACCATCCAGATGAAGAGCCTATTAAGGTGGAGGAAAGAATTACAGCTGTACTTACCGCCTTTCTTTGATAGGATCATGATCTTCCGGAAAGTAAATCTGTTATCTGCTTTTGGATGTTTTCCAGGAATATATTTCACCTTTGTAAGATTCTGAAGCTTTTGCTGAGACTTAAGGAAGAACCATTAGGACACAACAGCAAAGCTGGATCTAAGTTGTCAGGGTCTTAAATTTCTAGGTAAAATTAGAGACGAGACCTGTAAATCTGGAAAATCCCTAAGTATCTTCCTTAGTTGTAATTAGAATGCAGTCTTTGTGCGGCCAGCAAACACCAGTCTGTGAAAATGTCAGTAATATCTCCAGATAGGTTGCTAACCTAGCTTACTGACACTTTTGGACTTTAAACAAGCCAAAAGAAATCCATGCCACTCATAACTAATTCAGATGCTATTACTCACTGAGATAAGCTTTCCCAAATCTACTAGATCTAGGTGTTTGCAACAATTTCAAGCAAAAATAAGACGAGCTTATCCAGATGAAAACAGGGTAGAACAGGTGTCTTATTAGGAAGGAACTGGAAACTGAGAGAAGGGATAGGTTAAAACAATAAAGGCCCTCTAAATGACTTGTAGATATTCCACTTTTCTTAAAAAAAAAAGGGGGGGTAACTAATGAAAGGGAACTGAAAGGCAGGTAGAGGTAAAAGGTAAATTGATTTTGTATCTGAAGGGCACTTTTTTTTTTTTAAAGATTTTATTTTATTTGACAGCGAGAAACACAGCGAGAGAGGGGACACAAGCAGAGGGAATGGTAGCGGGAGAAGCAGGCTTCCCGCGGAGCAGGGAGCCCGATGCGGGGCTCGATCCCAGGACGCTGGGATCTGACCTGGGCCGAAGGCAGACGCTTAACGACTGAGCCACCCAGGCGCCCCTGAAGGGCACTTTTTAAGGGTATATTTCAAATAGCTCATCCCCAACCTCCACCACACACAAATAGTACTTATAGTACTATAAATGAAATACTGCACCGCACTGATATTTCTTTAGGATATGACTAGAATCTGATGCCATATCTGAGTTTTAAGAAATGTATCCAGCACTTCATGCATGAAAGAAACCTGTCATCCCTGAACTCACTTAAGTGACAGTAAGCTATTACCCATATCACTGTCTGCTACTCCATTAGTAGCTTTTGATTATATAATGAGAAGCGGGCTATAAATATATTTCTCCAATCTGATGAGACATCATTCTACCTACAGGTTATCTTGTTAATATCGCCAGACACAGTACACCAATAGAATCACTTGCATATTTATCTGAATTCATATTTCTCTGATCTCAACTGATCATAGCCTTTCTCCTACCCTGGTTCCCATCCACCCATAGCCTGGGCCTGTACCTACCAAAAAATGATTTCTAATTCCTTAGGAATAATTCTTACATCTTAGAAACCTTCTGGGAATAGGCCCTCCATCCTCTTCCCTGGTGCACCATTAAAGGAACCTGTGGCTTGTTTTCTGGTATTTTGATCTGTTTCTAGGCACCATCAGGGTTGTACCAACGAATACAAACAGTAGTTCTGTTGTAATCCGCTTTGCTTGACAGCGCACAAATGCTGCCTCTTCTGAATTAAGAGTATACATACATATTCAGTGCATGGCAACAGCCTTCGAAGCGCAGGGCAGAGGGTCCAATCTGTTCATCCATAACATTACAAATATGGGGTAGGAAAGCATTAGTGGCCCAGAGAAGGCTTGGGAACAGTGATCTGGAAGGGCTCCTAGCCCCAAGGTAAAGGCACTGGACCTTGTCTGGCAACACACCCTAATATGTACCCCAGGCACTAATGCTTCTGTAGGTCTTGAATTCACGTCAGATAGCCTGCAGTTATTTTTTGAATCCTACATGCCGTCTCTTTCTTGCTTTTATTTTTTAATGTCATCTCTACCCCCAGCATGGGGCTCGAACTCCCGACCCTGAGACCAAGAGTCATATGCTCCAACTGAGCCAGCCAGCTGCCCCTCTTTCTCATACTTCTTAATCACACACGAAGAATCAATTCCACAAAGCCCATGCTATCAATAATTGCTCAGCAGCATTCCTCTTTATTTCTTCCCTCTGCTTCTGCTACCTCTTATCATCCCTTCCTTCTGGAGGGAAGTGAAATGGGGAAGCTCTCCTCCTGTCACAGATGGGAATTCCATTTTTGGGCGACCTGGCCAGGGCTGGCTTCTAGGAACACCTCTGATAGGCTGAATGATGGTAAAGAGCAAAGGCTTTAGAATCAGAGGTCTTTACCAAGTTCATCTGGTAGGCAACAGCAGTGCAATTTTGAAGTTTGCCTTTCTGTAAAATGGAGATACAAACCTAATTTACAACTTTGTTCTTCTATAATTTATCTTACATGTTTCTAGCCAAAGGCCAGCTCTCATTTTGAAGCTAAAGGTCACTTTTGAGCAATCCCACTGCTAACAGTTTATCCAACAGATGCTTCTACACAAATCACACTAATACGTAAGAGAACATTCCACGCTCACACTTGTAATAGCAAAGCCCACGAAACAGTGTTAAGTGTCCATCGACAGAGGACTGCTGAGATACTACACAGCTGTAACAAACAAGGTGAATCTCAAACTACTCATGTAGTAAGATCTCCAAGATACACTGCCAGGTGGGAAAAGCAACTTGTACCACTTGAATTTTTACTGAAGACCTATTTTACCCCTACTTAGGAGAATTCTTACATTAGTGATAGTCCATTCATTCCAAGGATGATCTGGTGAAAACAATTTGCATTCTTTATTAGGGCTTTATCATCTTTGGCTTATAAAAATCCACTCACACTCTCCCACTGATTGTTCACTATTCCTATCAGTCTTTTTTTTTTTTTTTAAAGATTTTATTTATTTATTTGTCAGAGAGAGAGGAGAGAGCACAAGCAGGCAGAGGGAGAAGCAGGCTCCCTGCTGAGCAAAGAGCCTGATATGGGACTCGATCCCAGGACCCTGGGATCATGACCTGAGTTGAAGGCAGTTGCTTAACCAACTGAGCCCCCAGGCGTCCCTATTCCCATGAGTCTTAAACCCACATGGCTTTGGGGATATGAGGAAGCCTCAATCTTTTAAGATGATCGTCAAGTCACCGTGTCTGGAAATAGACTGCTTTCTTCCCTTATTTACAAAATGAATTCCCAGCAAGTCCCATTCCAGATGAGGTCTTATAGGACATTTAAAAAAAAAAACATCCAAAGCAGTGCATTCCGTGCAGATTGGGGCCGCGTGATGCTCTGGGAACGGGAACTGACGGCGCCATCGTGTATGATGTGCCCGGCACCGTGCTAAGTGTGGGGAAGCTGGGGCCCTGCATGCGTGACTCCTTTACCACATGCCCCCAAAGCACTGCCGTTGCTTCTCTGGATGGCAAACCTGACTATTACAACACTGATGTGAACCTGGGGAATCACAGACAGGAAAACCAAGGACACCAGGAAAGCTACTGCTCCGCCAACGCCAGCAGCGTTTACACTGGCCTCCGTGGGGACGCAACATCTTCTGGAAAAGATCCAATGCAGGAAGACAAGGGGGACGAGGGAGGAAAGACGAGGAGAGGAAGAACCGAGACAGAAGCTGAAGAACAAGAAGAGAAGGGAAAACATTTCAGGGAAAAAAAACATTCTGGAGGGAGGGGTGGAGCCCAGGCATAGCTCGATAAGTATTTGCTGAATCAACAGAGCCGACAGGGTTCACCTATAGTTAGAGCTTTATGACCATTCTTCCTGAGGACTTAAAACAGAAATGGTGCTGAAGCTATGACAGAAATGGGAATTCCAAGGAAGTTCAGTACAAAAACCTGTACGAGCGATACTTTCTCAGGTTTAAAAAAATATATATATAGAAAGCTGTACCTTCTCTATACCCTGCTTCCCCCTCAACCCTATCAAGAGGTCTCCTGATAATGTGTCCTCCCAGAAATCTGAAAGCATGAGCTATTTACTCCTGTAAACACAAGTGTTGGGACGCCTGAGTCACTCAGTCAGTTAAGCATCTGCCTTCTGCTCAGGTCATGGTACCTGGGTCCTGGGATCACGTCCCGCATGGGACTCCCTGTTCAGTGGGGAATCTGCTTTTCCCTCTGCCTGCTTGTGCTCTGTCATGCTCTCTCTCTCTAACAGATAAATAAATAAATAAAAACCTTTAAAAAAAAACAAAAAACAAAAAAATAAACACAATAGTGTCATAAAGTACGACTCGCAATTTGCGTCTTCGGTCCTGGGCTCTGCTGGCCAATGGGCTCTCCTAGGACGGGAGATCCTGCAGCAGGGTCTGCGATTGTTAGAATGTATATTTAAACATCCAGATCGCAAAATCATTTCCTTTTATTCTGTGGAACTTCAATCAAGTAAGTAGATTTGTGCATGATTTATGTTAATTTATACATGATGGTGGGAATTAAGACCGAAGAGAAGGCTACTGGGGAAACGCCTGCTCTTGATTTCTTAAGATCTTCAGGGCAGGGGCAGGCTTCTCTTGACTTCCCTGTTTCCTAACCAACAGTCGGCCTCAGTGGACACCGGCCAAACGTTTGCAGCAGCTTCTTGGAGAGGGGCAATCTAGAAGGAAAGAGAAACGAGAAGCAAACGTCCCTCTAGGAGCTGAAGCCCGGCCTCTGCCCTTCCACCCGCGGCACTCCCCTCCGGCGCCGCCAAAGCCCTTAATGCTCCCAGCCTTTCCAAGGCCAGCTCTGTAGGGCTGGTCTGCAGGCCTGAGAGCAACACCCCGCATTTGCATTCTGGCTACGGGAACGCTGTCCAAGGCCAGGCCAGGCCCGAGCCAGGACATTCCCCGTGTCACAGAAGAACAGTGTTCCCAGCAGCAAGCATACGGTCTCTTCTCTGTAAGAAGTTACTTCTCTAAGCAACTCATCCTTGCGGTTGCTTAGAAGAGGACTAGTTTGCTTCCACCGGGACCTTTTTTTTTGAAACAATGTGAGAACTTCAGTTTTGCATCATTACCCTTTGATACCCTTGTCTTTTCTAGCGTTTCTCAATTCCGCCCTCCTAGACTTATCGCTCTAGGTCCCTTGCAGCTGTCAGGATTCTCCTTCATGATTGCCCAGATCAGGACTCAGTTTCCTGAAAACCATGGCTTCCGTTTCTTGTTCGATTCCCCACTTTGCCAGAGTCCACTGCTAAATACCTTCTTAGGAAGTGAGGTGGGGCGGCAAACCTGCACGTGTCTGACAGCATCTGGGTCGGTCTGCCGGGGTGTGAGTGCAGGTGCAAGGTCAGCCTGGAGGGGATTCCGCCATAGTGGAAAAGCCCCTTACTCCGATAAGAAGACAGCTGTCCCCTCTGATTCCCATTTTCTCATAGACAAGCCATTCTTTCTCTTCTGGAACAGGCTTCTTAGGGTTATATCTTTAATGTTTTTGAAATTTCAACTGCATGTGTCTGGGGAAGGCTCGCTCATTGTGATGAATACTCGCGGACCTTTCACTTCAGATGCCAAGTACTCCTGGACGGGTCCTGTTTCCTCCCCTTTTCTCCTTTCTGGGACATTTACGCTACTCTTGCCTGCCATCTACTCAAAGTACACAGCCCCTCCACCCGGCCTCTGTGGCAGTGGCCACAGAATCCACTAGACGGCGGCTTTCTCGCCTACACCGCTCCATGACGAGCCACGCTCTTCTTCAAAGACTGGAATACTTCCTCCACTGGTCACTGCCAACTCTCCCCTCAGGGGTGGTTGGAAAGAAAAGTTCAGAAAGCATTCAAATTTGCATTCAGAGCTTTTTCTGGAGCCCCACAATTCATAAATATACCTCGAAGGAAAAAAGCAAAACTCTTACCAGTAACAACTCACCTGTTTAGAATAACCCATTCACCTGTTCAGTTTCAGGGTCCAAATCAATATCATAGAAACAGGGCCGCGTGGGGAGTCCAGGCATTGTGCTCATCTAGGAGATGTGAAATCGCGTGAGAAATAAAGTGACCTTTGTTTCCACCTTCCCTTTGGCTAAAAAGCCCGAGGCACAAAGACAGAATATTATTTTATCGTCGTCAATAAAATGGTATTCTTGTTACATGCTGAAAACCATGTCACGGATCCTGTTATGACACCCAAGAGAAACCCTCATGTCCTCCAGCCTGCCGAAGGCCAGGCTTCCCTGTCATCGTCCCCACTGACAGCTATAACAAGAAATAGCCGGAGACACCTTCATGGAGTCTAGGGCAGGCGTTGGGGGTGCTAATGAGGCACCTCCTCCCGTCTCAGGAGACCAAAAGGAGGTACAGGGATTGTCTGCTTTTTAATTTTGTTTTGACAAGTCTTGCGTAGAAGCCTCTATTATTTTGCTTCAGCAACAACACGTCAGGACTTGAACCCTTGAACTTGGGCCGAGACATCCGTACAGATAGCTTTATATTCACTATGCTTACTCGTCCAGTTTGACCTAAAACTGAGGGTGTAAGGCCTACAGATTACATTTGTACTTACTTCTTTTCTCAAGACTAGGCTTTGACAAATACCTACTTAGCTGCGGATACATAAGGCTTGTAAGTAAAAACTCAGTCCACTTTCACTTGTAATGGTGTCTTGTAGAACAAATACGTCCAAGTCCCCAATCAGATCCAGACAGGAGAAGAATTGAAGCTCAACTTCTGCAACTGAACTATAACTTCCCAAAACATTCTACAGGGATCTGATCTACTCGTGAACTCTGTAAGCAACTGCTGGGTATGGGAACAAGAAGGGGGAAGGAAGGGATCATTCCCTAGCCCTAGCAGAGAAGCCTGAAGAGGACATTAAAGATACTGCCAGTATCTTTAATGTAGACACACGTGTGCATGGTGGTGGGAAACTCTAAAGATGGCTCCCAAAACTGATTCGGATTTTAAGTATTTTTGCTCTTTCCCAAAGAGGATATCCCCCCACAAACAGTGGCCCTTGTCTGAGCGCCGTTGTTAGGGGAGGACACTGCCCCACGCTGAGAGCTGAGTGGAGCAGGGCCCACGGCTGTGCAACTTGCCCAAGCCCAGAACGAGCAGTGAGGGCTGGGTGCGGCTTTCACGCTGCACACGTTTGACTCTAACGCCACCTCCTACCACTTTCTTACTATCCCGAAAGAGTGACGTAGCGCCAACAGGAGATCTATCGGCTTCTTGTTCATTGTGGACTGGCTGTCTGCTTGGTCGGGCTTGTGTTGCAGGTAAGTACAAGCGCATGTGGTAGCTCAAAGGGGGGAAGCCAGGCTCGGGGGATGGTCAGTGCACCCTTCTGTACCTGTGTGTCCTGTCCCCCCCATCCACCGCAGGAACAGGGCTCCTCTTTCCATGTGCATACAATTCATAAGATAAAGAAGCATCCAATAACAAATTCATCTTGAAGTGGAAATAAGGGACATCAATTGTCACATCTACAGGGTTTATTTGCATTTTAAGGGGGAAATTCAGGCCTAAGCTCCAGGCTTGTCAAGAGGACCTGGGCGGGCCTCTGTCCCTACTTCTAAGGAAGCGGCAGGACTGAGTTGTCTGTGAAAGGCCCAGTGAAAGTTGGTTGTGATTATACATTAGCACTATCACAGACGATCGATGAGGCCTGTCCCGAATTCAGTCAAGGTCACACGACCCCTGGGAAACAGAACTATTACTCGTGACAAGCAGTTATGGCTTCATCCTTGAACCGAGACCCAGATGATCCACAGCAAGAGGATTAATCCTAAGGGGCCTGACTCCAGCTTGCTGCTCAGCGAGGAACTCTGCTCAGCTCTTCTGTGACCAATTTCAGACAAGAGGTCCAGACAAGCCACCCACGTCCCCGCCCCCCGCCTGCAGCACTCACCGTCCCCACCAAGGGGTACAGAAAACCGGCCCCAACGCTGGCGCGGATGTCACGGATAGGCAAGACAAAGCCTGTGGGCACACCCTTCTGCTCTGGGTTATGAGACAAGGACAAGTGTGTTTTGGCCATGCAAATGGGCAGGCCCCCAAAGCCCTAAGGAGAGAAGGGAAAAAGCAGGACCAATGAAAAGCCGACAGTGCAACATAAGCTCACCCGGGCATGGTGATGATATGGATTCTTCCATTGATTTAAAATATCCAATTCCCTTATACCCATCCGGACCTCACCGGCCCCGAGCTTAGTTATCATAGATCTCCAAAAAAAGTCTCTGTTGGGTGAGAGCGGCAAATGCCCACAACCATATTCTAAAAGTGAGTATTGTATTTTCATCTACATAACCAATTAAAAATGATAGTTTGGAGCAGACATGAGAATACAACTGAAGGCAGGTGTATTCAGTTAATATTTGAGTTAATATTTGTATTCAGTTAATATCTGAATAACTGTATCCAGTTATTCATACAGTTTTTCATACAGTTATTCATACAGTTATGAATACAGTTAACTGTATTCAGTTAATATTTGTATTCCTTAATATTTGAGGAAGACACTCCCTACTTCTTCATGGCTTTTCCACACATTCATCTATACCACCTCCGGCATGAAGGCCTGAACCTCCTCATCCAAACTCAGTATTTGGAGGGGAAAGGGCTTCCACCCAGAGAAGTGAGACAGTGGGCACCCCGCAGTGCTGGGAGAACTGGGGGCTGTGACTCCAGGCCACTCTGTAAGGAGGTGAAAGAAAACCAAGTATCTACCTGTTTTGTGTAGACTTCAGCTTTGTGTTGAGCTTCGGGAAGCAATTCAATGTCGTCAGCCCCATAGATCTTCTGCGCAATGATC
The DNA here is from genome assembly GCA_028646535.1 of Procyon lotor. Taxonomy (NCBI): domain Eukaryota; kingdom Metazoa; phylum Chordata; class Mammalia; order Carnivora; family Procyonidae; genus Procyon; species Procyon lotor. Next base: position 90,707,500 of record CM053609.1, on the reverse strand, counting down.
CTGATTTTATCCTCAACAGGGAGCTAACAGACAGGAAAGAGAAGGGGGATGCCATGACCGGGTGCACACGATGACGCTGAACTGGGACTGGGCCACGCTCCAGGTCAGAGTTCCCAAAAGGCTGAGAAGATGCTTTTTTACACACACGCACACACACACACACACATTTAAAGATTTTATTTATTTGTCAGAGAGAGAGTGGGCACAAGCAGGGGGAGCAGCAGGGTCCTCGCCCGGCAAGGAGCCCAATGGGGGGCTCCATCCCAGGACCCCGGGATCCTGACCTGAGCTGAAGGTAGACACTTAACCCACTGAACCGTATGTGGCACATATAGACGCCCTATGTATATATAGGCGTCCCTACATACACATACAGGTATGTAAATAGTTTGAGGTACATTTGGGTTAGCAACATTTCCTTTTTATACCAAGCTCCAGATATTGTAAGTGGAAAATGTTGCACAGAGGTAAAGTTATTGTGTGTGTGTGTGTGTGTGTGTGTGTACACATGCGTACATATTCAATGTCCTTAGGTACATCATTGACACTACTACTGACTACCCAAGAATAATTATTTCTTCATAAATAAAAGAAATGTTCCAGAGGCTGGAGATGAGACTCATGTCGAACCAGACCTGGGACACTACTGACGGAAAAGGACCTACAATACCCATCCAATAACCCCCAGTTTGGATACGAGAGGTAGAGGCTATTTTTAACAACTGATTAAAGTTGTTAAAACTGATTAATCAAAATCTTGATTACAGATTGCTGTTGCTTAGAAATAGTCCTAAAAAACAAATCATCTACACATTAAAAAAAAAAAACAACACCCCAGTGACTTCCATGATGCTCACGCACCGGGAGTGCTGAGGAGGCTGGGAAGCCAACAGCCCCTGCACAGAGGCCCGGAGTGTCCCACCCAGTGGGCGCCTCCACCCCACGGCGCTGCTCCACAGGGGAGCTAGGATGCACGGCAAACAGCAGAAGGAGAGATGCCTGAGGGAAATGGAAAGGAAAGCTACTCTCAGATGAGCAAAGTAGTGAAATTCGGCAACGTATCTGCCTCCAAGCTCCCCAGCAACTAAGGCCAGGGGGACCTGCGGGGCAGGGGTTGTTCTCTGAAAGGAGCAATGATCTATAAAGATAAAAATCTCTTCTGAGCTAAACAGTGATAATTTATGAAGAGGCTTTGGACAATGGGCAAAAATAAAGTGTCTATTCCGCCATGGTTTTATCAAGATGTGGCAGAGATTGCTTTCATGTGCGTCTCATCCCTGGAACGTCATAAATGCCAATGCACACTCAGAACTTCTGAAGCAGAAGTACTTTCACTGAGGGGTGACTGAGGACTAACAGATGCGATACAAGACAAGAAGTGGCAGCCTCCTGTTTGTCGGAACAGAGGAAAGTTCCAAGTAGAAATGAGAGATTCGAGTCCTCATCACGCCACTTCCTCGGGGCCTCCTGCTGGCCTTCCAGGACTGGGGTTCCCAACTCGGGCACCGGGGACGGGGCTTAGAGAGAGCACCTAGAAATGCTTTTGTTGCATTTGTGTGCACATTTGTGTTTATGGCATTTCCTAAAAATAGGATTGGTTGAACAGATATTCAAACCAGCCTATAAAACTGAAGCTCAATAAGAAAATGTCAAGGTCAACAGGACAACGTTAATGAAATGTCAGTGTATTTTATCTGCAATAGGCAAACAGAAACAAGAGAATGTTAATTTGAGAATACTGGGGTTTCCTCCCTTTTTATGGCTGATTTTGAAAGTCTATGCTTATCTTTTAGAAACCATGCCAAGAACCAGGTGGGAAAATATAAGCAGAATGCTAGGCCACATCCATCCCACGTTCTTAATGAAGGTTCCAGTTGTTGTGGGCATACTTAATGTCCAACCACATCCTGAAATACATGGGCAGAGAACCGAAAACAAATACAACCCCACAGTAAGAACCACGTCTCTCCGAACCAACTTTATTAGAGCACAGGATAAGCAGTGCTTCTTGGGGTTACTCAGTGACGGAAAGAGCGCCGAGCCCTGCCGGGGTGCTCTGGCTTTGCACCTGAGAGCTTCTCTGAACTCGAGGCAGCCCCGAACCAGGAAGTGAGCTGAGGAGCCCACGGCTTTCCTCTGTTACTGGGACGTGGTTGGCAAACTTTTCTGAGCTTGCTGTGGCCCCCTGCCGATCTGCCACAACACGGCTGGGGCTTTGGGTTCAAGGCTGTAGTGAACTACACTCCTGGTCCTACATTTAGCCCCTTCTGCCAGCGAAGGGAAGGTACTGTGAGTCTTCTCAAAAGTCAGGCGGGGAGCCAACCTCCCAGCGCGCTCTTGGGGGGCCCCGCTCCTCGGTAAGTAAGCAGCCAGGTGCGCTGGCAAGACAGCTGTCTGAGCTTTGCAGCCCAGGCTGGGGTGCTGTACCTCTCTGATGTGGGGATCCAGCCCATGGGGCTAAAGGTGCTAAACACACGCTCTGAGGAGAGGCAGCCACACAGAAACCTCATAGTGCTTTTTTGTTCCTTCCGTACAGAAAGCGACTCACCTTGAGGTCATAAAGGAGCCGGAAGCTGCTGGGCGCCTGAGCTGCCCTCTGGACGGCCTGAGCGAGGGCTAGGGCGCCCTTGCCCCCTTCTGCCCAGTGCGTGCACTTCACAGCATCAAAAGCGCCATGTTCTTTGGCAAGGCGGCTGACGAGGTCCAGCTCGGCCTCCGAATCGGTCCTGGAAAGGCAGTGATTCGTGTTAAAGCACCGAGGACAGTGGGAGAGGACAATCTTGGTCTTGTGTTTGCCATGAAAACTCTAGCAAGCTACTCAGTGATGAATGGAAATGAATCAAGTAATACTGACTAGGTTGGACTCCTGGCCCCACAACTGACTCTCTGGGTGACCCCTGGCCAGTTATTTAATCCTCATGTGCTCTGGTTTCCATGTGGTAAAATGGGAATAACCATGGGCACTTACTTCCCTGAGACATCATGAGGCTTGGATGACAGAAACATGTAGAATACTCGAATATTCCAGGCACATCACAGCAATCAATATATACTAGCTTGCTGAAACTGTCCTCTCCTGTTCTGCCGTGGTTGGGCCGTCAGAGCAAGACCAAAACCAGCACTCCAGTACCTGAACAACCTACACAAGTCCTTCCTTGCATGAACACTTCTAGCTTAGCATGTTCGACTCTTTGTCAAGATAACACCCCACTGGGCCTACTGAAATCAGGGCACGCTGTAGGGCTAGGACCTCCTAGCATCAGAGGCCTCTAGAAAGCAAGAAAGAGCCCTTCACTTCAGGTCTGTGTGTCCTACCGTGGAGAAGGGGTCCCGTGGGAGCCACATCTGACCCCAGACCCTCCGTGGGAGAAGTGACGAGCTCGCTGTGGCATCTGTGGGCCCCTCCTCCCAGAGGCTGTCGTCAGGGGCTGCCAGAGCAGAGGCTTCCTAACAACTGCCAGTAACTGAGGAACAGAAGAGAGCTACCCGAGGTGCTGTAACGGTCAGCTCCAGGGGAGGGTTTCAGGCTCTTTTCCCAGTCCCCCCTTGACTCCTACTCTTTGTACTTACTTAAATGCGTTCACGGCCACTACCACTGGAACTCCAAACATTCTGGCATTTTCGATTTGTTTCCTTAAGTTACTGAAGCCTTTTTCAACCAGCTCCAGGTTCTGTAAGAACAATGGGGAAGCGTCCTCAAGGTCAGTGGCAGGGTCTTCTTAAAAGGGAATGAGTCTCCTGTAGCCACGAGCCGCTGGCTGTCGGAACAAGCCCACGGCAGGTCTGCCCTTGCTGTCTGTTCCTTTCTCCCAGGGAGGGAAGGGAGCACTGCAGAGCCCTCGCCCTGTGCCAGCCGTGGCGCTGGAGCCTAGAGTGGAGCGAGACTTGTTTCCTGGCTGAACGGCAGGCACGAGAGCCGGTCTAGCTGCTGTCACCAGACCACATCTTAATAGCATATTTGCCGTCTGCAGGGAATTAGTTGCTCTTAAGTAAATGATAGGGACAACCTTGTGATTAGATTTTATGTACTCCTATGGTACAATGGTGTAAACGGACTCTACTCGGGGGGTGCACGGACCCTTCTGTCAGAAGACAGCAGCCAGCACAGTGCCTGGTCTTCATTACACAGCTGCCAAAGTGCTGTCGGAAAACAAAGTGATCAGGGATGCTTTCAAAGGCTCTAAGGAACTTGACCGTGAGCCTTCAGTGGGAACAAAGAAAACAAATGCCACCTTTAAGAACCAAATACTGTGACCTTTAAAGGAAAGTGATTAAAGAAACACACCTTTAAATATGTTAAATGTTAATGGCAGTGTTGCTCGCAGCCTTGGAAAACTGCAAACACACACCTCCTTCAATGGGGGACAGGCCAGTGAATTAAGACATACACACTCAATATATACGTATCATGCAGGCATTATGAAAGAGAAGTAATCTGTATTAACACGGAACCTAGCAAAGATGTACTAAAGTGTACCAAAGCTGCAAAATGATGAGCAGCTTAATTAATTCCATTTTTGGACAAATGTAAAAAAACATGAATATATTCATGAAATATTCTACATGTTGAAAAATATGTACCAAACTGTTCAGTGGACTCAAATCATGTATTATATCCTTAAATTGTTTAACTTTTTTAATGAAAAGGATGTTACTATTAAAAGCTTAGAAATACACTAAACCTTTTTAAGATAAAAACCTAATAGTCTTATATAAAAATAAATACACCGGATCACCAGCAACCCCCAGCAGTAATAGCCCTTGGTCTGTGGATTCAATAAAACACCAGGAAAGGGGGATAAGATAAAGGCAGAAAACAACTAAGATTATAAACACGACTTATGCTTTTTTTCCTTTATTAAGTGAAAACTAAAATTAGGATTTAATTGATATTCTAAAGATCCCTGCTAATTCCTTTTTTTAAAAGATTGACTTTATTTAACATTAAGTAAAAACTTTCCCACTCATATATTAGACTGTATACTTTTAACTCTCTGTGCTCCTAGAATGGAGATTTTATAGATTTAATGACCACTAATTAGTGTAGAATTCAGATTTAACCTCAGTGCTAAAATACATGTCTCCTTGGTATCATGTATCTTTGTCTCACTCTTTCCATCTGAAAATGTTAACATTTTCTGCTTGATTTAAAGTCTTACACTTCTTTTTTGCTCTCTTTGAGGGACTCTCTTGTTCATTTTTCTCTTGTGAGCCCTGCTAATTCTTTACCTCTAGTCACATGAAAACCAATTAATATGTAAGATTGATTGAGAACAGTTTTTAAAAAGGAGAATTTCTTAAATGAAGACGCCAGCTGGGCCGGTTAGGGGCAGTCACTCTAATTAGACACAGGAAAGGCTGTGGGGTGGCAGGAGGGCCAGAACTGTGAATTCCCCTCCTACGCGTGAATCAGACAAATGACCATAAAAGGCAAATCACATCTCAGAAGACAGGCAGACTCAAGGCACCAACAATTCTTTTCTAGCTGCTTGTGAAATACTTCATTTAGGGCTTGAACAGTGGCACTGTATTGCCCGACAATTTAAAAGTCTCCTCAAAAGGAAAGAAAAATGGAAGGAACGGTGGCCACAGCTACCTCTCCATCTCACATGAGAGTCCGTCTCTCACACAACCACCCCAAACACAACCGATGTTTGAGAGGAAATGATCCAAATATGAAGAGATTCAAGCTCCTAGTTCTTTGAGCTCCTCCTTGACTGCTATCAACTAAATCAGCTTAGGTAAACTTTACCCAACAAAATAATGGGGATCCTGACCCGTAGAGTGGCCCTTTAACATGGATTTAGATCTACGGAAGAAAAGACATTAAAAAAGGGGGGGGGGGACGCCTGGGTGGCTCAGTGGGTTAAAGCCTCTGCCTTCGACTCGGGTCATGATCTCAGGGTCCTGGGATCAAGCCCCGCATAGGGCTCTCTGCTCAGCAGGGAGCCTGCTTCCCCTTCTCTCTCCGCCTGCTTCTCTGCCTACTTGTGATCTCTCTCTGTCAAATAAATAAATAAAAATCTAAAAAAAAAAAAAAAGTTCCTATTTGCTTCACACTCAGATGGCGTTTGGTAACGAAGCAGCCAATGCAGGGAAGACGATGGAAGGAAACGTCATTAGTCTGGGGCAGGGTTTCTTAACCTCAGTACTCCTGACATCTGGGGCCAAATGAGTCTGTAGTGGGGGCCTTCCTGTGGGCTAGAGGGTGTTTGGCAGCACCCCCGGCCTTTACTCAGAGCCAGGAGCACCGTCTACCTGAAGGCAAAACCATCACAAATGTCTCTAGACACTGCCAAATGTCCCAACTGAGAACCAACCACTGGTCTGGGTGGCTGGTCCCAGTCTAGGTAGTCTAGGTAGTAGCTTCACTGGCAGCGTCTGTGGGGTGGCCGTTTCCCAAATGCTTCTTGCCAACTTCCTCCACTGCGATTCTTCAGCACACTGTAGGCTTTCTGGCGCCCTTGCCCCCAGCAGCCATACCCCTGCCCACTCATTTCCGAACGGCCTGGGTTGAGAAATGCTGATTCGGGGTGGGGTGCTCTTTAGGACAAGGGATTAGAAATGACTGAAGTTACCTCTTCTGTGTAAGCCTTGGGGAGAGGCAGTCCAGCAGTAACCTGGAAGGAAACGAAGCAAAGTCAGAGGCATTTTCTACGTGCAATCCAATTTTAGCTTAAAATGATGCCTTGCCAGCTGTAAAAGGCCACAAGTTACATCCCGGGGGGGCAGGATAAGGTGGTTTCCCACCTGAAGGATTTAGGGTATCTGACCAACCCGCTGCACACAACAAAAGTGACTGCTCCAAGCAGAGTGGGAGACCTCTGTGGCCTCAACGAAGTAAGTGAGGGCAGATGTATAAAGGCGGTGGGGAAAGGGATGCGTTCTAGGCAGGGGCAAGAACCTCTGTGAGAGAAGCACACAGGCCTCGGGGGTGGAAGTCAAGGGACACGCTGGGAAAAAGACAGCGGTCAGTCCCGCAAAGGACACCCGGAAATGTCAGCCAGCAGAGTCTGTGACGAGCCCTGCGATGGGTTCCTGAGCTGGCCCGTGGAGCCAGCGCACGCCTTCGTCGGGCTGAACAAGGGTGCACGAGCAATGCCAACATGAAGGACACACAGGACTTTCTCCCCCATCAGAGTATACAGATGGAGTCTGTGAGTTCGCTGTATGGGGGTGCCCAGCGGCGTGGCCCAGCTGCACCCATGGGGTGAGCGCTGAGGTGAAAGTGCCAAGTCCCGACTCCACTGGGAGCAGTGCACAGCATCTCAGCTGGGTTTGCTCCATTCCTCGGAGACGATGGTGCTCCGACCCCAAGAGGGGCCACGCTGAGGTGGAACGGGGGGCAGTGAGCTGAGCCACCACGCTCTGGGTCTTACATGCAGCTCCCCGAGAGAGCGAGAGCAGCAGGGCTGGCTGCCGGACAGAGATCTCTGTGGGATGATCTCCTCACAGTGCTGCCCAGGTTAAGTGTCTGGCACTGTTTTTCAGACCCTGAGTTCAGGAGGAAAGAAGGTACAATGGTGTAAGGGGCACAAGGGGAAAACATGTGGGTTATAATTGGGGAAAAAAAGGGGAGTCCATTCTGCACTCCTGGGCTAGGAGTGCTTTTGGTGCCTTGGGGACAAGTGAGACTAGATATTGTCTCTGTGCTGGGATTGTTTATGGCAGTGGTTCTCAGTGCGGTCTGGGGACCTAATCCTCTCATGGGGTCCATGAGGTCAAGACTATTTCCATAATAATTCTAAGATACCAAGTGGTTCTTTCCACTCTCATTCTCTCCTGGGAGTGTACAATGGAATTCTGCAAAAAATGTGACATGCGGTCCCTTGCAGGGAGTCCAACAGTCTCCAACTAGGCCAGATCCTGAAGAGATCTGAACAATGTACACTGCTTATATTTTGTTTCGGAAAATCTAACAACTTTCATAAAAAAAAAATTATATATATATAATATGTAAATTATATATATAAATAAAATTTGGGGGGCATCTGGGTGGCTCAGTCAGTTGAGTGTCTGATTTTGGCTTGGATCATGATCTTGGCATCCTGGGCTTGAGCCTTGGGTCTGGCTCCACACTCAGCAGGGAGTCTGCTTGTCCTTTTCCCTATGCTCTTCCCCAGTTCGTGCTCTCACTTTCTCAAATAAATAAAAGTTGTTAAAAAAAAAAAAAATATATATATATATATAATATGTATATATAATTTTTGTTACTATTTAAGTCAGCTTCAATTCCTAATATAGTAAATATAAATATAACTCATTGAAACAAAAGTTCTTATGGGTCCTCAATAATTTTAAGAGTGTAAAGAAGTTCTGAGGCTAAAACGCTTGAGAATATCTATGTTAGGAAAACCCCTGATCACTACACTAAGGAACACCAATTTTAAGTGAAGGAGGTCTTATTTCTCAAGTTGCAAGATTGGCTTCTGGAATTCAATCAGGCTAGGAATTTAATACTTCTTCAAGTAATTTCTAAAAACTATCACCATGTCTATACACACACACACACACACACACACACACACACACACACACACACACAATGGAATACTATGCAGCCATCAAGAAAAACAAAATCTTGCCATTTGCAACAACGTGGATGGAACTAGAGGGCATTATGCTAAGCAAAACAAGTCAATCAGAGAAAGACAATTATATGATCTGATATGAAGAATTTGAGAGGTAGGGTGGGGGTTCGTGGGGGGTGGGGGAGGGAAATGAAATAAGATGGGATCAGGAAGGAGAAAAACCATAAGAGACTCCTAAACTCACGAAACAAACTGAGGGTGACTTGGGGGTGGGGGGTTTAGGGATAGGGTGGCTGGGTGATGGACATTGGGGAGGGTATGTGCTATGGTGAGTGCTGTGAAATGTGCAAGCTTAATGATTCACAGACATGAACCCTGGGGCAAATAATACATTATATGTTAATAAAAAAATTTTTAAAAAAACGAACAAAAACTATCACCATGTCTTCATGTGCAGGCGCTGAAGAAAGGGTATTACAATAATAGGATAAAAAGTGCAATCTCTAACCAAGAGGAATTCAGGAGAACACAAAGTTCTGGTTGGAGTTGAAGATAAACTAGTCCTGACCTAGTTTCTCTCTATTACCCAGAGGCAGTTCAGGGCATATCTACCTTTCTCTTCCTCCTCCCTCCCAGGCTGGGATAGTCTCACCCAGCAAGTGCCTTTCAAGAAGGGGCTGACCTCGGTTTAAAAAAAAAAAAAAAAAGAAGGGGCTGACCTCTGTCTCCGCTAAATGGTTTGGTTGGCTGCCTGCCAGTGTCACTAGAAGGAAAATGGGGCTGACTTAAAAAGAACAGTCTGAACATAAAGGAGTTTTCTGTGCATCTGGCCAAGCACATGTCCTTGGTTTAGATATTATCAGATGGTTCCCTCAGAAAGACTGGCCATGAAGCCAATTTCCATGAGTGATAAGGTGGCCAGTACAAGAGCTATGGAAACATCTCTTGCTTCTGGCACCCTATTAATCATGAGAATAAGAGCAGCTGAATGAAGAAAGAGGGACAAGTCATCCTAACTTCCTTTTAGCCTTCAGAATACTGCTGAGAATCAGATTCTTTGAACTCTCGATCCTCACCGTGGGGCCGCCCCCGTGCATCTTAAGGGCCCTGACCGTGGCCACAAGCACCACCACGTGAGGACGGAGACCAGAATACCGGCACTTGATGTTAAAAAACTTTTCCATTCCAATGTCTGCTCCAAATCCTGCTTCAGTCACTGTAAGTGAGGAGAAAGGCAACTGTAAAAAGGCCATCCCAACTCCTTTGATGTTAAAATAAAAAACCCAATTTATTCACAGATTTTGCAAAAATACTCACCCACAAACCCTTCGGGGCCAACAAGCTTGAGGGCGATCCGATCTGCAATGATGGAGGAATTCCCATGTGCGATGTTGGCAAATGGTCCGGCATGAACAAACACTGGAGTGCCCTGTGGAAATCGAGAAGGCATGAGCCACACTGCCGATCCTGCTTCCAAATGAGATCATGTGGTCAAGGGTATGAAAGGGAGTTGGAATCCAAAGACCAAGACTTCCCAGAAGAAAAACACAATGCCACCTCTTTTATATTTTGGCAACATCCCAATCACAACCATGAGGAAGAATGCAAGGAAAGAGAGGAGCAGGCAGAGAACTCTCTGACTCCCCAAGAGAAGTGTGCTTTATAACCACTCTGCTCTGACACGGAAGACCAATTCGGGAAGGCGGGAGTTACTCTACTCACCTCTAATGTCTGCATGAGATTGGGCTTGATTGCATCCTTCATAAGCACTGTCAATGCACCACTCACCCCCTACAAAACAAAGGCACGACACGTTTCCTAGCAGCAAAAAACTCTAATCTTATGAACCAAAACCGAACATTCTTAGATCTTCCCTTTTCAGCCATTTCGCACCAATTAGTACTTTCACCTGAACTAGACCATCCGTTTACTTATTTTTTCTGGATATACTATGAAGTTGTCACTTATTTTTAGCAGGAAGAACACAAAGAATGAAAATGGCATTCACATGTAATTTGTGGAAAAACATGTAACTCTGGAAACAAGCATCCCAATCAAGCACTGTTGCTGATTGATGAGGGAATCCATTTTAAACTAGTTTATGGCACAGAAATGCTAGCTCTTAAGAGAACTGATTTATCTGTAACTTTGATGTCTGGGCAGAAATGATTGAAAACCAAATTCAGGGTGTGTTTTCCAAAGCTGAAACTGAAGATGTACCCAGTTTCAATACACACTCTTAAATATCAGATCCCTCTTTTAAGGACCTTGAATGAACTGGTAACAAAGTAATAAGGTAAAGCCGTGGACCCCACCTATATTCATTCACTTGTGGTCCGTTTCTAAATTTCTGGTTTGGGGGTAAAAATTGAAAACGATTTCCTTTCTTACACATATTGACTGTGAAAACAGGAAATTCGTATTTTCTCCCTTTTCTGAATTCAGCTGACAGACTGCTAATCACAGGCCAAACATTTTGGTGTCTGTCAACACAAACAGGCCTTCAAAAAACTTAATCTGTAAGATGATCTCATTCTAAACCTCATATTACCACACAGACGGATCAGAAATAATCCTGGAGCGGAGTGGGAGGGCCATCACTCAAACCAGCAAAGAGCTTTTCCTGATGTGGTTATTAGCGTGTAGAGGGTGACCAGTAAGCCTCGGGCTAAAAGGCCTCAGGGCAGGGAGGCCTGTCACCAGGAGAGGCCAGGGTGTGACTCCAGCCTCAGCGGCTAAGGACCTCACTGGGACATCTGCCGTTCTCTGCAAACAGAGGTCAAACACCTGCTTTCCGAAATACAGAGTGAAGCTATTGCTCAAACCGTCTGAAACCCATGGTCTATTACTGGAGCGTTATCACCTATTACTCGCTATGCGGTACTTTTTGGAAATTTCATAATTCTCTTGTAAGCAGCAAATCACTGCTGGGATACTCTAAGCAAGAGACACAGAGGTCTCACCAAGCCTCTGTGTCCCTACAGAGTACCCTCTAAGCACCCGGGTACCCACCAGATCTTCGGTACTGATGGGCTCCCCTTTCTTGCTGGAGGCCACCACCATTCTGCTCAGTCTCGCTCTCATGTCTTCTAGAGAACTGGTGAGAGCCAGCACAGCCATGATTTCACTGGCCACAGAGATATCAAACTGGGCCTGTTGGCCGGGAAAAGACACAACAGGGAATACCACATGAAACCAAGAGTGAGCGGCAAAAGCAATCCTTGTCTGCATCCGAGGCTTACACAAATAGCTTCAAAGGACAGAATGGTACAAGAGTACACAAAGAACATAATGAAAATAACTCTGCAATAGCAACAATCTGTAATCAGTGATTCCAGGACCTTGAGTCGCCGATTTTTCAAAATAAATGTTCTAGTAGGGCCAACAATCTCTGTTGAAGGGAGCTTGCAGTCATGTGGTGATGGTTTCCCTAACACACAAGAAAACGACACAGAAGCTCTTACAGCGAAGAGACACATTGTAAATGGCCACAAAGAAAAGAGGCAGTTTTAATCCATTTATGTGCAAGGATATTCACCGGGGGCTCGCCACCTCCAGGAAAAAGTGCTGGGGGAAAAACACACAGGTGACACATGGGATTCATTGCAAAAGCTGTCAGGAGTGCTCAATGCCACACACCTACTCACTTCCATTTTAAAAGGGAAAAGGCAGAGCAGCACCTGGCAGTATCAAACGTACGGGAGAGGATGGAGGAGGAGAGAAGCAGCAAAGAACTGCTTCATAGGAATAATTCACTTAGAGAGGAACAAATAGCTACCATCCGTGTGTGCCCTTTCTCTGTTGGAGCCTGTCCGATGGTGATCTTTCTCAGGAATCTATCATTGGTATCCAATACTGTAGCAGAAAGAGAAGATATAGAACAATTTTTAGTAAAAGGACCATAAAGTTAAGCCAGCCAGTCTTAAAACAAGTCCAACTTAAGGACTGCCCATTAACATTTGATTTCAAAGCTGATGATGAAGCTAGAATATGGGAGCAAATTAAAAAGGGTGCTCCCATACCATCCTGTTCGCTGACAGGAGTTATTTTTTTTTTTTTTTTTTTAATTTTTTTATTTATTTGATAGAGAGAAACACAGCGAGAGAGGGAACACAAGCAGAGGGAATGGTAGCGGAAGAAGCAGGCTTCCCGCAGTGCAGAGAGCCCGATGCGGGGCTCGATCCCAGGACCCTGGGATCATGACCTGAGCCGAAGGCAGACGCTTAACGACTGAGCCACCCAGGCGCCCCGACAGGAGTTATTTTTAAAGAAGGATATGTTCACTTATTGTTTTGTTTTAAAGAAGATTTTACTTTTAAGTAATCTCTAACCCCAATGTGGGGCTCCAACTCATGACCCACAGCTCATGATCAGAAGTCACGTGCTTTACTGACTTGAGCCAGCCAGGCACCCCCAAAGAAGGGTATTTTTAAGAAATGGGGAGTGGCTTGGTTTTATTCTGTCTAGAGAATTTAAACCATCAAGGAGAAATCTGGCATCTATTTTAAAGCCCATAGCACGTGAAAAGAAAAACAGAGCAGGCCAGTTTTTTAAAAGGCCGAGGTTATTGTTCTGTGGGATGACTCACTGATCTTACACCATCCTGAGAGACAAAAGAGTCATAAATGCAGGACAAGGCAATCGTTTTCTGAAGCATGCTTCAGAAAGTAATTCTGAAGTAAAAGATCTGCTCTTCCCTTTAGCACACTTAGAAGAAATAATTTCCATTCCGATGACAGAGTATTTATCCAATTACATACCCTGGAAAACATGCCAAAGATCAACCAACTAACTAATCTTAATTTCACCTTTCAGGACTAATCACTGTTACATTTTAGTGCATTCCCAATTTTGTTTCTTGTATGACATGCCAAACAATCATGAAACTCAAAATGAACAACCATCAACCAGTTTACACTCTAAATGGGTCAAAAGTGAGAGGCATTTTTAAGGCACTTGAAAAACATGGAAAATTGTTTTCCATAGTCTACAATAATTCAAACCCCCAAAGCAGTGTCTCATACAGAGTGTGTGCTCACACACCCATGCACACACACACACACACACCCCCAGTTGATAAGCAAAGGCTGTAAGGTGCTGTTGGAGCCCGTTCTTATTTTCAAAAACTAGATCAAGTTCTTTGTACTTAATTTCTCAATATAAAATAGCCAGTCAGTAGGTACGATCCATTTTTTCCCTTGTCTCCTTCTACTTTCCTAGAAAGCATGACTTAGACATAAAGCAAAGGAAAAGTGAAAATATACCATCTGTCTAAAGCTACTGAAGCAAAGGAAGAAAAACATCGGTGTGGTGTTTGATATTAAGGAAGTCATCTTTAAAATGCCATTAGTTAGCAATAGTTAGTGAGCTGATGGAAATCATAGAAACAGTCAGTATATTTGCCATTAGCTGCATTCTGCATGACTGGACAAAAAAGTCCTTCTCGGCAGTGACACGGGACAGAGAGATACACTGTTGGTACCAAAGAAAATGCTAAACCATGCCGACCGCACTCAGAGAAGCATCACGTGGCCGTGAAACCAGGCAACTCCCTCACTCAACTGCCAACTGTTTAAACCTTGAAGGCTACCTACTTTGTTACAAAAGTTTGATACAATGAGGTACAAATGAGTAGGCTTGCTAGAGAGCGACAAGAAAAAGCAAGTCACTTTATGCCAGACAAGAGTTCTGAGAGAAAAGAGCAACATGATTCAAGAAGTGATAAAACATAATTTCTCTACTTCATGACACCAAAACTTTTTGCATAAAATGAAACTTGCAGAATGTTATTTCTGGTGTAGGCATGAATTTACTTGAAACCACCCTCACACCAATCAACACTGAAAAGCCAGCAAAATGTCCAATGAATCCAATGAAAGGAGGTCTGATTACAGCTAATAAGGAAAAAGACTGATGGAGGCGGCCCAAAAAACAAATAGGTCACCATCTTGGTCATGACTTAACCATGAAAACACCAACACACGAGCTCTTGGACCTTACACTTGAATAACCCACATGGGCAGCGTGGGGTGTGCTGATAATGGAAGCAAATGGGGCGTGTATACTGCACAGATACCTCTTTGCCAAGTTATGGTTTCTGGATCAATGTCCAATCTTGCAAATCTGTTTATCTCATCATCAGTCAGCGTGGTAGGGTCAGTTTTTTCGATGCCTAGTCTCTGAAGAGACAGGAAAATTAAAATATGAAATAAGACAAATAAAAGCATGATAATTTTTTTGAAAGATTTTTTTTTTTTTATTTGAGGCAGGGAGAGGGACAGAGGGCGTAGGAGAGAGAAACCCAAGCATACTCTGCCTTGAGCACAGAGCCCAATGAAGGGCTCAATCTCACAACCCTGAGATTACGACCAGAACCGAAACCAAGATTGAGATACTTAACCAAATGAGCCACCCAAGCACCCCAAGCATGTAAATTTTTTAAAAATATATTCTCTATCTCCAGATGGGGTGCCTTCTAGGAAATATAAACTGTGTTAGATTCAGAAGGGAAAACTATAATCCCTCAGACTAAAGTTTTATTACCTCCTCACACACATACAAAGGTCTCTATTCCTCTAACTGAGCACCAGAGGCACTTCCCTAAACCTAGCCCTAAATAAGCATAATGACTGACAAGTGCACCTAATTCGCCAAACCCAAACATTCTGGAAGGAAAAAGCAAAGTGTAAAGCTTTTTCAATCAGACAACTGAGAAGCCTAATTCAGATGAAATAGGAGGAAAGGCAAAAATAAGTATCAATCATTAAAAATCAATGTAAATCACTTTTCCATGTTTTTTTTTTTTTAAAGATTTTATTTATTTATTTGACACAGAGAGAGGGAGATCACAAGTAGGCAGAGAGGCAGGCAGAGAGAGGGGGAAGCAGGCTCTCCACTGAGCAGAGAGCCCGATGCGGGGCTCGATCAGGATCCTGAGATCATGACCTGAGCTGAAGGCAGAGGCTTTAACCCACTGAGCCACCCAGGTGCCCCCATGTTTTTTTTTTTAATATATACTACATTTTCACTCTTCTGACTGTTCCAAAAGACACAACAGAGGTTTGTCTCTTCTTCCTCACAGAACTTGGACATTTTATTTACTTACAGTGTGTATGCAGGTCACATCTTGAAATGGAACGTGCCTATAAAATGTATTCTCCTTTTTTTCTAAAGTGTGGTAAATCTGAGTGGGCTCCAACAAGTCCTGTTCTTCCCACAGTTTCTTTTTTATACTGTGAGGACTTTGTTTTAAAATCTCAGATGTGTTTTCAGAGCCCTCACTGGCTCATCAAACTGGTCTCACCAGCCTAGTACAGGATGCTGTTTACAGAGTCAGCAAAACTCCCAGTCACTAGGTGAGTCTGCTGTTGACAGTCTACCGTGACGGAGCCAGACGGCGAGAGCACAGAGGATGCTTGGGGACCCAGGACACTTTTAGTTCCAACCTGGTGTGGGGTACTGTGGCCCCAGGCAAGTCCCTTGATTTCAAATCCTAGAGCTTTTTAAAGGATCAGACAGGTTTAAAAGCAGACAGATTTAGTCCAGCACCTTCCCACATCTGACAGAAAGTTCCATCATTAAAAGTAAGACTAGATGCGCCTGCTCAGGCACCTGGGTGGCTCAGGCAGTTAAGAGTCTGCCTTGGGCTCGGGTCATGATCCCAAGGTCCTGGGATGGAGCCCCACATCGGGCTCCCTGCTCAGCGGGGAGTCAGCTTCTCCCTCTGCCCCTTCTCCTGTTCACACACTTGCTCGTGCACTCTATCTCGCAAAAATAAATAAAATCTTCTAAAAAATAACAATAAATTAAAAAAAAATTCATGTTTTTGTATGAACACAAGTTCACAATTCTCTTGGATAAATACCTAAGTATAGGATTTCTGGGTCATATGGTACAGTGTATGTTTGAGGACTATATATTTGCAACAGAAATTCAAATAAAATATGGAAGTAACCGCTCTTGCTTAAGATCCCAGTGCTGGGAAGAGTAGGTATTCAAACTCCAGGATGCTGGCATCCTGACTCCTATCCCCGCTATAAAGGATGTATCAGTCTTCATCCTAACTGAGGGCGGGTTGTCGGTGCTCTCCTTATTCCAGGACTAAACACGTATAATTTATAGATGAATGAGAACCTCTACCACCAATCTTTGCTAGGTGTATCATGACCAGAAGACTATGGTCATGGATGGAACTTGATCCAAAACAGATTACTCCAAGGAGATTTTCATTTCCTTATCTTTTTATCAATCACCTAATTTCATACAATATCAAAAGTAAAGAAGGGAAAAATCTTACCTGTAACCTTCGGATCTGGATATCGGAGAACTTTCTCACTCCGTTTACTGAAGGGACCAAACGATTGAAGAGAGCCTTAAAGAAAGGGGGGGAAAGGGCTTCTCAATGAGAGGAACCGCCTCGCTACCTGCAACACCAGCTCCCGAGGAGCTAACATTAATTTGGGGGCTCTGACCCTTTCAAAAGTGCCCCTGGGGCCCCAGCAGCCTACCTTGTCTGTCTGAGTCAGTTCGTGGAACATCCGGGCATCGATGGCGGCGGCGACAAGGTTATTTGCAGCAGTGATGGCGTGGATGTCACCGGTGAGGTGGAGATTAAACTGTAACAGAGCAGAGGCCACATCAGGCTTTGACTTCTCTGCATCTCTCCATGCATCAGTGTATTGCAACCCAGTCAATCCCTACGTTAAAGCCCACGGAAAACTGACAGTAGTACAGCTGGTGAACAAACACCCAACACGAATAGCTCCTGAAACATAAATTATATAGACTCTGTCTCCTCAGGAGAACCTGGTGTTTTCCTTAAGGGACACATCCCATAACCACAAACACCACACCCTCTGCATCAACGGCAACCCTGGACTACTGAGGATAGGCTCATGTCCTTTCAACTGTGAGCAAGGAGGAGCAGACAAGAATAAGCCTATGCCCATATGCCTGTACAGGGTTCCCATTTCGGTAGTTACCCCCCTGATTTCGCTCTGGGTTGGTTCTTCCCACTCTCACACTTCATTTGATCTCTCCCTGAAAATTATTATTCCCACTGAAAGCCAGACCTTGAAGTCCCTGTCATGTCAAAAAACCAAGCTGTCTCACAAGTCTGCATATTAAGAGGTTTTCCCCTTAAGTGTTACTTCTAATGAGAAACCAGTCATCTGTCCACTGAGAGCTCTCCAGAAGAAGGTTAATCTCTGGACGGAAAACCTATCACAAAGGGTCCGATTCAAACCAAATTCTAGACACTTTACCTCTTCCATGGGAATGACCTGGGAGTAGCCTCCTCCTGCAGCGCCACCTACAGGACAGGTCAAGGGTGAGGCCTCGTGTTAGGTGTGCTTTCCCCACAAACCAAAGCAAAGCAAAGCAAATTGGTTTCTGTCACTGATAATGCTTATCAAGTGTTTACTTCCTTCAACCACTCAGACAGCTTTGATCCAGTGTTTTTTAGTTTTCTTTGACCAGGCTAAAACACCTGATCCTGTTCATGCAGGACAGTCTCAGTTGAAATCTGGGTCTAAATGACAAAACCATGAACACATCCATACCTACTCATTATCTTTAGAAACAGGTTCCCCACGATTCCTAACATTTGTTGAAAGACCCAGCCTACAGTTACATAAAAGCAACCCGGTTCAATTTCCTACTCTCATAAACGCTACTCTGGCATTTTAAAAAAGGAATGTTTAAAATACACACGCCAAACACAAACACAGAGACTGCAATTCTTCCTAAATAGGAGACATATGTTAGAAAGCAGCTTAACTGCTAGCTTTTGCCGGACCGTTTTGGTTATTAACAAAAGACCAGACGAAACGTTCTGGTTATGAGGCTATCAGCGAGATAAAATGTCAATGTGGGGTTTTCTGTGAGGCAGAGACCACACAATAAAAATGGGGTAATTCATGATGAGAGGAAAAGCAGAATGCGGGGTTCAATAAGCAGAACGAGGGAAAGGTTCATTCTGAAGTTGAAAGAGGGTTGTTAAGACAAGCTCAGAAGCAGAGCTAAGTCAGTACAAGTATAAAATATATTAATATAGGCAGAAGGGCAAAGGTGTATGCTGTGCAGTAATCACTAGAACAAACAGAACATGTGATACTCTCACCAAGCTAATGAGAAAGCTAAGTCTAAGAACTGATAATTAACAAAAATAATTTTAATTAAAAGGGCATATTGGCAGTACCTCAGCTATCAAAAACTAAAAGTGAAAAATGATTAATGATGTGGGGTCTTCATGCAATCAGAAGAAACACTGTTGGGCACCTGGGTGGCTCAGTCAAGTAAGCGTCTGCCTTCGGCTCAGGTCATGATCCCAGGGTCCTGGGATCAAGCCCCATGGTAGGGTGCCTGCTCAGCAGGGAGTCTACTCTCCATTTCCCTCTGCCCTTCCCCCTTCCTGTGCTCTCTCTGTCTCTCTCTCAAATAAACAAATAAATAAATCTAAAAAAAAAAAAAGAGAGAGAGAGAAGAAACACTCTGTTGGCCATACTGGGAAAGCTCTTGAAATCGACACGGCACCCACTCTGGCTCTTAATCAGAGTGCTTCTGACTAAGTTACCTCAGAAGTCCCAGTTGCTGCTACTGGGAAAATGGTGATGCCAGTAACAATCTCGTACTAGAAGATAATATAAAATGCATGAAGTGTTTAGCACAAAACATATACTCAATAAGGATAGGCTTTTCTTATTCCAAGGTAAAAATATTTCCCAAAAGGGAAAAACATCTAGCATTTGTCTTTGTCTCTAGAAAGTCAGCATGATGAGCAGTAGCTATGATCACCTTTATTATTACTGTGATAGCTGACTATGTTACATAAAACAGTAAACATAAACATAAAACTAAACTCGCTATATAGTTCCCCCACCAGGGAACCCCTATACAGTATCAAATACTGACAGCAAGAGCAGGGATGATCGTGACAGGGGGGTGCCAGGAGGACATTCCTGATGTCTGAATGAGGAGCAGGCCCCACAGGCACTCGTAGATCACGTGGGCCAGGGAGGACTGAAGGGGAAGCAGTGTCCTCTGGCCACCCAAAGCCTAGTCCTAGCAATACCTTTTATTCCAAAGGTGGGGCCCTGAGAAGGCTGTCGCACACACGCAAAGACATTCTGAGAAAGATGGGCGCCAAGGGCTTGCACCAGCCCAATGGTGGTTGTGCTCTTCCCTTCTCCCAGGGGCGTTGGGGTGATCCTTCAAGGTGAAAGCCAAAGAGGGAAGTTAAATTAATATGAATTAAACTTATGCAAATCGCTAAGTCAGACCTAACAAATCCTAGAGAATGACTCTTAATCTGAATGATAACGAAGATGAAAGACCTGAAAAGAATCTTTCCCCAGAGTCTTAGTTGAAGTTTCTGGAAAATCGCACATTTTTAAAATGACTGCTGTACTTCAGCTCTTCTCACTGTGAGCAGAAAATACATTTTATCTTGTAGAGAAGCACAGCTATAACTTTAATCTCAATTTAATCTCAAAAACTAGTTTTTGTATGTACTTCAGCCAAACAATAAAAATAAATGCTCGATACACCTAATGAATTAATGAGTTGGGGGATAAAAAAAAAGTCAGCTTTTAAAACTCAACTCTTTCACCTACGAGATGGATAGCCCTGACAGATGTTTTCCTCTCCAAAGAGTTATAATCTACTCTGAATTACCTCACGGGGACGCTGTAAGAATCAAATGAGACTGAACACACGTGAAAATGCTCAGACCAAATGAAAGGAACCTGCACATGTATGTGGTGAGAGCAAAAGCAACCTTCGGTAATGACAACCAGGAGGACGGTTTGATGAGCAAAGGAAGAACCTCCCTACCCAGTCACGACCACGTATTTCCCATCAGGTTGGTGCTTCAGGCGTTCCAATGCGGACAGCAGAACCTTGGCCTTTGTCTCACCATACAATTCGACCTCCTCAGAGAGCAGACCAATTTCCCGAGCCAGGCTGCCAATGGGCTTTGGCTTGCAAGATCGTGATATATCAATGTCACTTAAAAGAGATACAGGAAAAAAAAATACAGAAAACATGTATCAATCTTTAACTCACTGAATTTAGTTCACCCCATCCTAGGAACGACCTTCCCCATCCTAGGAACGACCTTCCCCCACCCCTGATGGCGCTTGTGGATTACAGATAATCCACAAAGTTTTAAACCAGCAAAATTTTATTTTTACCTTGGAACAGGAACCTTGAGGTTAAGGTTGTTATACTGAATCCTCCACTTTCCTGGCTTAAATTTCTCCAAGAAACGCTCTGCACTCTCTACAGTGCTCTAAACGAAATGTCACAAAGGGAACTTAGAAGAGTGATTATTTTAACTTCCACCTCAATTCCAAGTCCCAGGTCACTCCAGTTTAACCGCAAAATGAAAGGCTTTATGATCCACCTATAAACAATCCTAAGCAAGAACCTACAAGCAGGTACGGCGCCCTGGGCTGCTTGCATCACGCCCTTGCAGCTGATGTGTGTATTAAAAAGGGCAAGCAAGACAACACACCTAGCAAAACTGTGTTTGCACTTTGCTTTTTCTGAGGTTCTTCTACTCCAAAGTAAATTCGAATTGTGCCATCCCTATCTTCCTCTATTAATATGACTGCTTCCCTATCTCTGTTCTAACAGCCCCTTCTTTTTCCTTTCAATAGATTCACATCCTTACTTCTGAGTAAGTTTCTACTTGGGGAAAAAAGCAGTAACTTGAATTCTATCAGCTTTTTACATCTATTACAGAAATTTTTTTAATGGAGGTCTAATTGACCTATAACGTTAGTTTCAGGTATACAACACGATTCAGTATCTGTATATACTGCAAAATGATGACCATGGTGAGTCCTGTTAACCTCAGTAGAGAAACTTTCATTCCCACGCACCTGCATCAGCATTGCCACGGTCATGGGCCCCACGCCGCCAGGAACGGGAGTGATGAAGCCCGCCCTCTCTTTGGCCTCATCGTAGGCCACATCACCCACCACTTTTTTCCCATTTGCTTTTGTATCATCTGGTCAAGGGAGAAAAAAAAAATCAAAGCAAGGTCTCAGAATCGTGATTCTGGTGTTATTTCCAAGTTAGATGATCAATTACCATAGCTTGTGCTAAAAACTGAGCAGAGTTCAGGGCGTGTAAATTCCATTAGGAGGGCTTGAGTTCCTATTTTACTTCAAAGCAATTAAGATGAAAGTCTTCATTATTTTCGAGGTAGAAACTTATTTTACCTGCAAAAATTCACAGGGTCCTTAAGTGGTTTTTCAGAACCAGGAGAATCCTTTTGCAGTCAGGTGGCAAATAAGATACCAAGTGTTTTTTATTCTTAAAACCAACTACCCAGTATATAATGAGCGCCTTTTAAAATGTTAATTTGCCAAGGCCTACAAAGGAATTTTTTGGGTGCACAAAGCTCCAACTCTGTCACAGCTGCCAGATACCGTTTCTACAGCAACTGTCAGCATTTTGTAAGCTCCATGCATGAGCTGGAGGAACAATTCAACATCCAATTCCAAAGACAAGCAGCTACTTAAATGTATGCAAAAGGCAAAGAATATAATTACACTTCCCTTAAAAGGATACAAGAACAACTACAAATCTTACCAGCAAAGAATAGCTATTCAAGAGAACAAAACCCAGTGATGCATCACTGCTCACTCACACAAAGTACATCCTACACTTGGCTTCAGGGCACTTCCGGGAGGGGCTGGGGGACAGGGCCAGCCTTGCAGCTCTAAGGCTCCCCAGGCAAGATCTGGGAGGATCTTAGCCATTTCACCGCGGATCCCCACAAGTGAGAGAGCCAACGTTAGGGCATAGCCAAAGAGTCAGACTTGAGAGACCCGAAGTTCTAGGGTCAGTTCCTCTAACTGCCAGTCCTCAGCCCCTGTGGGCTCCTTACTGATCGGAAGCCCAAAGGCGACAAGAAGGACAATACTACCTATTTCACAAGCTTGCAGAGAATCAAATGAAGAGATCGTGCGCTTTCGTGAAATTGGGAAAGCAATCTCTGAACATAAAGGTTTCTCTTCCCATCCTAGAGACGGAAGATATTTTCTTTTTTCTTTTTTTTTCTAAAGATTTTATTTATTTGACAGAGAGAGAGAGACAGTGAGAGAGGGAACACAAGCAGGCCGAGAGAGAGAGGTGGAAGCAGGCTTCCTGCTGAGCAGGGAGCCTGATGTGGGGCTCAATCCCAGGACCCTGGAATCATGACCTGAGCTGAAGGAAGACACTTAAGGAATGAGCCACCCAGGGACCCAGAAGACATTTTCTATACGTACTGTAAGGGGCTGAGGAATACAGTTCCTTGGGGTGGTGTCAGGTTTCTAGATTATATAGCAGAACATTTCCTCTCAGAACCCCGGAGTCCTTTCAAAATGCCATGGAGCTACGGTTAAGGGGTTGCCCTTTGTGCGGGTCTCAAGAGGCAAACACAGACATTAGCTTAAAATACACTGCACCTCTCTGTATTCATGCTAGTGATTTTAGTATCTCCACATACAGGAGTCATATCAGTTACCACACAACTAACGGCCACACGAGAAGGGCTGTTTTGCTCCTTAAACAAACACTACCCTGGGCGACTGGAGTGCCCGCTGGTACTTTTGTCCAGTGTTTCATGCGAAGTATGATGTAGCCAACAGAAAAAGTGACCACTTCTCAATCTAAGTGTACGGCTTCAGTAACCAATCAACATTCTGGTTATCTACCCCAAGGCCCAGAATTCCCCTTTCATGGGAATTACAGCTATAAAGTCCGATCACTCACTGAGTTACAGGCCAGTGCGTGCACTGGAAGAGCCAAAAATTCTTCTTTGCAAGTGTTCATTTTCCAGGCACCATGTTCTGTAACTGGACCACATCTTGACTCATATTTTGATTATTTAAGTCATTTGCATGGTTCCCTCAGGGATAACATCCTAAGTCATTTACCAAATCAAGAACGAATTAAGGTATTTACTCTTTTTTTCGAGGAAAAAAAAAAGGAATACTTTTAAGATTCAAGTGCAGACCAGAAGTCCTGGCCAGACAAACAAGTCAAGAGTTCTTCCTACTTGACTTACTAAAGATAATTGTAGAAGGAGACAACAAAATCCAGCTTTATCGAAAATTATTTATTTATATACCTCAGATCAATAAAAATAAGGCTGACCGGATACTGATTTGGTCTTCTTCATATCTCACCATCTATGTGAAGAATAAATGTGAACAGGGTGGTAGGTTTCATGTTTAAGTGAACATTTTATACCTCTCTGTAAGATTCAAGGTTCTCATCTAGGCTTTTTTCTTCCATCTCTCAAATCTAGTCCAAAAAAAGGGGGAAAAAACAACAACAACAAAAAAAAACAAAAGCAGAAATATGATACAGAAGATGAAGGTTTTAAACAGAATGAGCCTGAATGTCGTATCACAAGCACTCAAAGTAAGGAGTTGTAGGAAAGCAATTTCTTTATCACCCATTAGATAATTATACTATAAGAAAATGAGTGATCAATTATGAGCTACTGTCTTAAAAGCATGGTAGAGAGAGTGGGAGGGAGGTTAAAACTGCTGAAGGCTTGACAGTGACTAATGTCCCTGGAAGCTTCGTGTCTATGCTCCAAGTCTGAGACGAGAAGGGAGAAAAAACCTTCTTGCTCTAAGTCCTTTGATGATTCAACAGGTGTTGAGTGCTGGCACTTAGAAGGCAGAAAGCCAGCCTGGCCGGAGCACAGACCACGCCCCATGGGGGAGGACAGGGCAGGACATGACACACAACGAAAAAGAGACACCCAGTTCTCCAGGAGGGAAGGCAAGGAGAGCAGGAGATTATCCCTTATTGGAGGGAAATCAGACCAGGTTTAGAAAGCAGAAGGGGCATTCTGGGCAGAGAGAAGGTGGGAAGAGGGGCTAAACCTCAAGATCAAAGTCAAGCTTTACCCAATCACGGAGCCCAAGGCCTGCTGTGGTACCTGATGCACAGAAACGGTTGTCTGACTGAAGCCTGTTCTTTTCTCGAATCTGCATGGCACGTATACGAGGGTTCACTGTATCAGCCTGTGAGATTTTATGTCCGAGAACTTCACAATGAGGCAACAGCCTACTGCACAGAGGACCCGGGCGCAGACGCCGCCGAGGGCAAACAAGGCATGTGCAGAAAAGGGCACGGGTCCGCTTTACAACCGTTCAAGACCGGGATGCACCAAGTGGGGTGAGAACAAAGGCCCGGAGGCGGCTGCAGCTAGTGTGGGCTAAGTCGTCTGACAAGCGGCGTGGGAGGAAGACACTCCACATCAAGACCCACGAACACGGCAAGAACATGCAGATGGCTATGAGTGGGAGTCAGCTGGCGGCGGGAGACCAGTGAGCAACTGGCAGCCGTGCCTCCACCTGAGAGGGCAGCACTCCCAGGGGACGCCGACAACAGAAGAAAGGAAAAACTTTCTGGTATTTAAAAACCGATCTGAAACGCGGACTGACTGGGAGGCAATGATGATGGGCTGGCCTGATCGTCGCTGCCTGGAACACCCTGGGTCCAACGTCTTCACTGGAAAGCCCGCCTAGAAGGCTCTTGGTGAAGTGACTCCCTCCCTTGGAATTATACCGCACCCCATAAAGATGACACCATACCTTAAATCCATCCATCCTTTGTTAAAAATAAAGCATGATCTGTACACATGAAGGGAGAGTGAAATCCGCCTCTGCCCCCCTCTCCTTGGACAAGGTCGTTTCGGGAAAGGCAAAGCACAGCGGCTAAAATCCCAGGCTGCACAGTCCCACTGGCCATGATACCATCTACCAACTGTCGGCACCGCAGGCAGGACACCCGCTCTGAGCCTTAGCTCTTCACGCCGGAAATGGGACTCGGGGCTCTCTCGCAGGCTTCCTTTAATGACCCAGATGTCGTGCTCGGCCCACCCCACCCTCGGAAGCGACCTTCATTCTCCAGCAGCACTCACCCGGGACATAGTTGATCCCGCAGTCGATGACGATTGCCCCAGGTTTGATCCACTCCCCTTTGACCATTTCCGGCTGGCCAGTTGCAACCACCAGGATGTCACCTTTATTGACCTACGAAAAGGTTTTGACTTCAGAAATTACACGGTGGAACAATTAAAAAAAAAAAAAAAACCCAAAATAAAACAATCTAGAAGTGGAGCAGACTAAGGTTTGCAGGAAACTGTTCGCTGTCACCAGCTACTCTGTGCAGGCCGCACGCCGTCTCTGCCAGCTCTTCAGGGGCTGTGCTCGTTCCCACACATGCTGAAACGCTCCCCGGTCCTAGACGTCTTCCTGAATGGGGAACGTGATGAAAACACGCGGGGCCGGGAGGGGCACGGGCTCTGAATTACGTGATGCTGGGGGACTGCTCCCTCTCCTACAGGGGCCAGCACCTCGCACAGAACACTGCTTGGGGAGGATTCCAAGAGGAGGTGCGCTGTCAACACGGACAGGGACGTGTGAGAATTCCTGGGCTCAGGAATCCGACGCAGGGTGGAGAACAAGATGTGACAGACGTCACAGGACCACTGTCCACAGGCCTCTCTGGAGCACCTCCACCTGAGGCCACCACTCTGTCCACACCTGCGATCTGGCTGCTGGGCGCCACCCCGGGTCCTATATTGCTCATCCCGATCTACCCCAGGCAGGCCGCTACAGAGAGAATATGATCAGAACACAAGCTACATGACTGGCAAGTCTTGTAACTGGAATTTGTTTCTTCCTCATGTAAGATCAGACGAGAAACCAGAGAATGGCCACAGGGGTTCAGTGAAATACTGAATGACGTAAAGGACATGGCGGTGTCTGGCACTTGAATGTCAGCTGTTCCCATCACGTGAGAAGATACCCATGTCCTGCATGCAAGTCAAGATTTCTGGGTTTCTGGGTTCTATCACCTACCACACACGTGCACACATGCATATGCGTGCGCGCGCACACACACACACACACACACCCAACTCTCCCATGGCACTCTGGACCCCTGACCTCTTCGCCTAGATTGGCAGTCTTGGAGTGGCAGGTTGTCACCGTGGCATGGTTCCACAGAAGCAAGTCATGCATGGGGGCACCGACTATCTTACTGCGCCCGACCACAACCGCGTGCCTTCCAGCGATCTGTACCCCTGAAAGAAGACCAGGCTGAGTCAGAGCATTGGCAGAAGCCGCCCTCTTCACACACCACCTAAACGGGAAAGTGCAGAACAAGCACACAAAAGCGGGTTCTTAGCATCAAACAGAAATCTTCCTAAAAAACATCCTTTCCTTGGCAATAATACTCTCAATTCTAGGATTTCAGTGACGAGTTGGGACTTGTACTGTGTCCTTCTTGCTGTGGGTTTTTGGGAGCAGCCGAAGCCAAGATCCATTCATTGAGTCATAGGAGAGTGGGAAGAAAACCTACACTCAAAGAAAAAAGAAACCCTGACATACAGCTAAATGGCCATATGGAAGACAGTAGATTTACTTACGTGGGAAAAATAGTTATAACAAATAGGGGGCATGTGATGGGCTAGAGGGAAGCAAAGGAAATTAGATGAGTATCAGTAAGTCTTTCCAGCTCTGGTAAGTTTATTTATGCAGTTCCTCATCCACATTTCTCTTTTGGCACAGGGCCTGAGCCATAGGGGTATTTGCAGGGAAGTGATAAAGGGGAACTTTAAATGTAGCAGAAAGACTTCTTTTTGTTTACTCAGCATCCATCCTTCTGGCACTATCACAATGTCCTTTTCGGGACTGACATATTCCATTCGACAGAGATGGTTTGGGTGCTCACCCACATTTCTGCCCCTGACCGATGAGATCTGTCAGGTGCACGGCTGGAATTGCTCTGGGCCACCTAGGAGAGCCCAAGAAGGGGCCACCACACAGAAGCAAGCAGGGATAAGATCCTGAAGACTCCGCCTGAGCCCCTCTACCCAGTCCAGCTGAAGTGAAATCTTGCTTAAGGCAGTTGCGTTTATTTCATTTTTTTTTTTTTTAAAGATTTTATTTATTTGACAGAGAAACACAGCGAGAGAGGGAACACAAGCAGAGGGAATGGTAGCGGGAGAAGCAGGCTTCCTGCAGAGCAAGGAGCCCGATGCGGGGCTCGATCCCAGGCCCCTGGGATCGTGACCTGAGCCGAAGGCAGACACTTAACGACTGAGCCACCCAGGGGCCCCTGTTTATTTCATTTTTATTTTTTAAAGATTTATTTATTCATGTGAGAGAGAGAAAGAGAGAGCATGAGCAGGGGGAAGGGGCAAAGGGAAAGGGAGAAAATCCCAAGCAGACCCCACGCTGAGCACAGAGCCTGACACAGGGCTTGATCCCATGATCCTGAGATCATGAGCCAAGCAGAAACCAAGAGTTGTGTGCTCAACGGACTGAGCCACCCAGGAGCAGGTTGTTTAAATTGTGCATCTTGTGTAACATAAACTATTTAAAAAAGGTTAAGCCTCTACATAATGTTAACATGATGAACACTTAGAAGTAAAGCCCTCAAAGTGTGAAGTGTTTAAAAGGTACCTTACTCTACACTTTTTTAGGATTCAGCAAAGGACTTGAAGCGGCATCAGGGCGAATAGCTTCACTATTAATAAAAGCAGGAAGCCTACAGCTGCTGTGGCTCAGGGGATTTGTTTCTATCAAGCTGTAATACAGTTTGCTAAATATGCTGGAGTATAAATTTAGTTGTAGGACTGAACGGTAATAACTGTCCCAAGACTTACAGCTTGACCTTTTCTTCCAACCACAGAAAACTTTCATTTACACTGGCCAACACTTTCCACTTAAAACTTCAGATCCACTTCCTTTAAAAAGGACATATTTCCTTGTAAAAAATAACCTCTGCAAAAAGTGTTCATGATGAAATTAAAATACCAAGATGTTGACTAGGTAATGGGGTAGCATGGCCAACTGTTGAAGAGATCTGTTTCTAGCCATCTGTCGAGTCTTCAAACTATTATGGAGACTCAGGGCCCATTTAGGGGGTTGGGACTTTTCGCTTTGTCTGAATTCTTTTTTTTTTTTAAAGATTTTATTTATTTGACAGAGAGAAACACAGTGCGAGAGGGAACACAAGCAGAGGGAATGGTAGCGGGAGAAGCAGGCTCCCCGCTGAGCAGAGAGCCTGATGTGGGGCTCGATCCCAGGACCCTGGGATCATGACCTGAGCCAAAGGCAGACGATTAACGACTGAGCCACCCAGGTGCCCCTGTCTGAATTCTTATCACTTGATAAGCTATTTTTTCATAAAAAATAAATTTCTTTGAACTCAAATAACCCAGAGTTCAAATCTTGCCTCTGCTACCTCTTAGACAAGTTACACGTCTCCCTGAGACTGTTTCCTCAAGCTGTTGGGCAATAATAGTACCTACTTCTTAGAGCTGCTGAGAAAATTGAGAATTTAGGTAAAGCTCCCTGTTGACAGGTCCTTGTGCCCATCAAGTCCCTTTATTTAGGGCCCACAGGGTACCACCTCCTTGCCTCCACGTGTCATGACCAAGCCCAAGAAACAGTGCTTTGTTTTCACCTGTCTCCTTGATGAGTTCCAAGCATCCTTTAGGCGTACAAGGGATGAAACAGTCATTTAGGTCACCTCTAGCAAGTTTTCCAGCACTGATGCTAGTTAACCTAAAACAATCAAAGCAATGAAGGGGGAAATGAAAGTAATTAGATGTCTTTACTCTTTAGCTGCACATATGGTTTGTTCCCATAACAGAAATATAATTGGAATCCTGCAACGTGACATAGAGAGCCAAGGCACACTCACCCATCCACATCCTTTTCGGGTACGATCGCATTGACCACTGCTTCAGTGTTAATGGGGTTCTCTGAATCTAAAGGCAGCTGCACTATGAAACCATGTACAGTGAGGTCTTCATTCAGTGATGTAACGTACTTTAACACCTAAAAGTAATACCGCACACAGTTTGTATAATACGTTAGAAACCAAAAAGATGGAGAAACACTTTCCAGTCATTCCATCTTCCCCCAAGAGTTTAACTGTAGTCCTCTTAGAATGTACTGCCCCTTGAACCCAAGAGCAACTCTAACACCAAATGTCATCTTCAGTGTCTGGTAGGAAATTCCTCAAAGAGCTAATAAGAAGTTCAACAGCGATACCATGTCCTGTGTGCAAGTCAAGAATTCTGGGAAGACAGGAATGTTCTATCATGCACTCTTTACCATACAGTAGTGGCAAATGAATACTTGAAGTGTGGCTAGCACCACCAAGGAACTGAATTCTACATTGCATTTCATTTTAATTAAATGGCCGCACAGGGCTAGTAGCTACCCCACTGGCAGGCACAGAAGTAGGACATTTCCACGACCTCAGAAAAGTTGGGTCTGCTCCTTCACTGTTACTCGGGGAACCACAGTTCCAACTTTACTTGCTGATTATGTTTGGCCTATTCTTGAGCATCATAGAAATGGAATACATATTTGGCTTTTAAAAAGCAAATAGCGGGGCACCTGGGTGGCTCAGTTGGTTGAGCAGCTGCCTTCGGCCCATGTCATGATCTTGGAGTCTCGGGATCGAGTCCCACATCGGGCTCCCGGCTCCGCGGGGAGTCTGCTTCTCTCTGACCTTCACTCCTCTCATCCTCTCACTTTCTCTCTCTCAAATAAATAAATAAAATTAAAAAAAAAAAAAAAAAAGCAAATAGCTACAGACCCCGCATTGGTTTTTAATGAGCACCTCGGGAGAATTGAAGTACGTGACGCTGCAAGCGGGCACAGAGTACAAAGCGGCCATACCCTAGGATGGCACCATTTACTCCGCGGGTGTTTGTAAAGATTTTCTGGAGGCAGAGTCTATGTAGAAAGAACTTCCTCGAGGTCCTTCCTGTGACAAATGTACCAATCCCTAACATTCTGCTAACCTAAAAGCCAGAGAGGAATGCACTTTAGCTGCCCTCTTATCAATCTGTCACAGCTCACCTCAGATTCTGTGGCTGTTCTTGGTAACTTAATATGTGTGGCTTTGATCCCAATCTGCAAAAATGAAAATTTAAAACAGGTCAATGGCAAGAGAACGTGAGGCATGGGCCCATTTCTTTTAACCACAATGACTAAATCAAATCGGGAGCCCTTAGTTGCCATTTCAGCCTCCCATGTTCTGAAGAACGAGTCTCTCCTTTTGACCCATTCACCCTTTACTTGTTCACTGGCACCACTGCGCTCAAGCAATTTCAAGGCCACCAGTTTCTGCTCTTTGGGAAGTCTGGGGATCATGGATTAGAAACATTCAAGTGCGAACCAGAGACTGCAGCTCAAGTCCCGCAGTTCTGCCTTGCAAAACTGAGAAACTCAAGTCTGGGCAGTGACAGTTTTTACAGGGAGGGGTGCAAAGGGCAAGGGGTCGCCAACAAGAGCTGGGGTGGGGGTGGGGATGGGGGTGACGGCATGGCTCTTCCGGGCTTTACCTCGTCAGCAGCCTTCAGCTTCACATTTATATAAAGATTAGAATCCTCTCTGTCGCCAACCTGGAATAATAAATACATGCAAATCAGACAATCAGGGGAAGGCAAAGTGTACAGAAAAGCTTCTAAAACTTCAGTTTTGATAAAAGGAATGTCTAGTCATGAGACTCTTGTTGCAGAGAACTTCATCGGAGAACGGAGAATGTTGGGGCAGAGTGGAGATAGGAACACAGGTGGTGTCACCAATCCCTCCCCAAACAAAAATAAGGGACATCTGCATCTGCCTTGGAAATTGAGCGAGGATGCCACAGGCCTTCCTGAAACACTGGAATTTGTCTACCTTTGAGCTGATATACAGAACACAGCACGAAGGGCAAGAAAACACCATGGCTGTGGGAGCCAGGAAAACCCTGAGGGTATATTCTGCACCCTCTCCCCTACCCCAGGGGCAGCAAAAAGTCTTCTCGCCCAGCTACACAAAGAAGAGAAACCAGCTGGGGTGGAACGAATTCTAGCTCACACAGAGGAGACACCTATGCAAGGCAAAGGGCGGTCTGCAGCCCTCAAGGCAGAGAGGAAGGCGTGCTGTCCTCAGAACCACTATGCTACGGCTCGCAACGTTCCCTCGGTTTCTTTCATCGTGAGCATATATTTGTAATTTTTCACTTGTAACCATCTATCTGTAAAACTATTTTAGATATTTTTCCATGTTCCAGTGATCGACCTAAGTGTGGTCTCTCCTGCAGTTGCAGAGGGGAAGGGCAGTAGGCCCGCTGGTTCCACAGACAACAGACCCCTGCCTCCTCGCCACGGGACAACCACAGAGAAAGAGTTGGCCCTTAGGAACAGAGTATTTCCAGTCCTTGCCACGTTCCTGCTGTCACTGGAAGCTCTCCTGAGGTTCACAGAACCCGGACTTGAGCTTAGTTTCAGCTGTCCTTTGCACAGATGGTTCGCAGTTTTGCTTGTGCTCATCTGAATTTCAAGAGTCAGAGGAATTCTTTGAGGGGAATTTGATTTTTTCTGGGTCACCTGCAGCTCTCTGTATTAGTTGCTTTCTGTGGGGAAATCGCTAGAATTTCGGAGCCTCTCCTACTTGTGCTCCTTGTTGCTACCACCCGGCCCTCCGGGATTCAGTTATCACATTTGAGACGCCCTGGGATTCTTAGATCTGAGTGGAAAAGGAGGTGGTTCCCAATACAACAGTACTGTTCTTCACACTTTCATTAATATGTATAACTATAATGAGTTATCTAAACTTAACTCTGAGATTAAATGGTTTGCTCACGGCAGGTCCCTCTTAAACCACAACTTCTCTGTTCTATAGTTTATCTTCCTACAGCCCCTCCCCCCCAAGGTAACTGAAATGCAACTTGAAGTCACTTTCCCAGAAAAGGTATGTGGGCACTTTTCTGAGTCTATGCTATCTGGAAATATTTTTCTGCTGTTTTTGCCCTTGACAGGATTCACTTGGCTGAACCCAGAGTCACGACATTTTCCTTCAGAGATGTTACCTTCCAGCATCTGGCATGACAGAAGAGAAGTCTCAAGTCTTTTGTTGTGGTTCTTTTATAGGTAACTTGTTTTCTGGCTACAGGTTTCTGAAAGAATTTTTCTAAAATTCCAAAACCAGAGGCACCTGGCTGGCTCAGCTGGTGGAGAATGCAACTCTTGATCTTGGGGTTGAAAATCTGAATCCCACATCAGGTGTAGAGATTACTTAAAAACAGAATCTTAAAAAAAAAAAAAATAAGCTATAAATGCCAAAGCTGCCAACAGTTTTAAAAAGAAAGTGTAATAGTTATAAGCCTATGTCAAAGTTTTATTATAATCCTAATGCAAAAGAAAAGACCTCTTGAAAGCCAATCCAAAGACTCTCGGTATGGACATTTTATTTTTTTAATTATTTTTTTAATTTTTAAAATGTACTTACCTGAGAGAGAGAGACAGACAGAGACAGACAGACCACAGAGGAAGAGGGAGAAGCAGACTCCCCACTGAGCAGAGAACCTGACACAGGGCTTGATCCCAGGACCCAGAGATCACGACCTGAGCTGAAGGCAGAGGCTTAACCTACTGAGCCACTCAGGTACCCCAGTATGGACATTTTGTAGGGGAAAATGGTTATACAATCATTGACAGACTAGAGACTAGATGCAGAAAGAATGTTTAGTTGAGAACAATAGATTCTTGACTGACAGTCAAGTGAGTAGGCGGAAGACTGGTTTCTGAGAACAAATCTTAATCCTATCAATTTATCAAGAAAATCACTGAAACATTTTATCAGTAATGCTAATTTCTTCCTTGAAAAAGGTGAATTACATTATTCTAAAAAGGTCCTATCCCTGAGCAAGTTAGGGACTTTTTTTTTTTTTAGAGGGGGGAAGGGAGAGGAAAAAGGAGAATCTTAAGCAGTCTCCACGCCAGGGAAGAGCCCAGGGCACCCAATGTGGGGCTTGATTCCATGACCCTGAGATCATGATCTGAACCAAAAATCAAGAGTTGGACGCTCACCAAGAGTCTGCAAACCATTTCTATACAGGCTCGGACAGTATTTATTTTGGCTTTTGGGGCCACATACTCTGTCATATATTCTTCCGCTTCATTCTTACCCTTTCCAACCTGGGCAGCATTTGGATATAGGCCACAATTTACTTATCCCTGTTTGTTTGTTTGTTTTTTAAATTGTATTTATTCTATTTTGAGAGAAAGAAGAGTGAGCGAATGTGAGCAGGGAAAGGGAGAGGCAGGTGGGAGGGAGAGACCCTCTACACACTGTCATTCCTTCTATAAAGGACAGGGTGGGTGTGGTTGGATGGATTATGACCAGTCCTTCAGTTGTAGCTGAAAAGACAGACTGGAAGTGTCCAGATCGGAAGCCTAAAACCTGTAAGCAGGTGACTGTAGTGGCCCCAGAGGGTGGGAGAAGTCGAAACTGAAAGGAGGGAAGAGATTCCAAGAGTTTATGAGAGGCACAATCGGTAGGTAGCATGATATTCCCCTAAGTCTAAGGGACGGAAGGAGAGAAATCCTAAAGAGAAGAGCTTGAGTTTCTGGTTGAGTGTGTGGGAAGATGGTGTCAGTCACCAGGAGGGAAAAAACAAGAGGTCTGAGGCAGCAGGGATGTGATTACAACATAACGTGTAGGCCTTGCATCATGGAAAGATGTGGACTCTGGTGCTAAAGTGCAAGATTGAAATATTCTACCACTGTTTTATTGGCAAGGACACAGAAGACAAGCTGCAGAACAGTGTTTATGTAATGAAAACACTTGCAATCAACAAATTTAAAATACAAGTTTGGAAGTCAATCTTAAAAACAGGGGGGAAAAATTGTACTATAGCTAAAATTGAAATTTTTTTTTAATCCTTTCTGAAACCTTCTAAAAGGTTTACAGAAATAAAGTTCTTGCCTACCACATTTACTCTTTCTACAACAAACAATTCACAAGACTAAACTAAGCAATAGCTGGTCTCCCAGATGTGCCAAGTAAATGCCCACTACATAGACCTTTGATTCTCGTTAATTTGCAAAAAAAGGAAAAAACCCCACTGCAGCAGGGAACACACCAGGCAGAACCACAGGCACTTTGTGCTTTTCTTCTCAGCTAAAGCCTCTTAGATAATGAACAGCAATGAGGGAAAATATTTAAGAACTATTCACTCTGAAATTCTTGAGGAACACAGTACAGAAACTCAGCAAGGGATTAAATGATAGCACATAGGCACACACACCCACACAAACAGAGAAATGGGAAGTGAAGCAGGCGTCTCTGAAGGGCATCTCGAATGAAAGTTATCAGTCTCTTGTCATCCAAATCGACCCTTCAAATGGACATCTGTCCATCTGTTCAAACATTTGCTGAGTGCCTCCTACGAGATGAATCAGGAGCTCAGGGAAGAAACCCTGGGGAGGGGCCTAAATCAGGAAGGATTCTCCCAGGCAGCTGGGAGAACTAGGTGAGCTCACTTGGGGAAAGAACAGGTGGAAAAGAGGCTTCATGGCTGCACCCTGGGACATTCAAATGGTTTAGGTATTAGGAAAATGAGGAACAGTAAGCAAAGGAGATTACAGAAGGAAGGGAAATGAGAGGTGTCCTAGAAACCAAGAGTCTAGAATTCAGAGGAAACCCAGGTTTAGAAGCCACTGACCTAGAGCTGGTATTGAGAGCCAGGTCAAACTGCCAGATTTGGGGCAACGGTTCCCAAAGCGCGGTTCACACACTCTTGGGGGAACTCCAAGACCCTTTCAGAAGTTCTGTGAGGGTTAGACTGCTTTATCATGATTCTGGGATGTCACCTGCCTCTTTCACTGGAGGACCGGCATCTGTATTGACAATGCACAGCTAACAGTGGGTAAGACTGCAGTGACGTAGCAGAAATCAAGGCAGTGGCACCAAACTATACTAGTCA
>CM053609.1:90653291-90671670 GCA_028646535.1 Procyon lotor | reverse complement strand
TAGCGATTGCAGGACCAGAGGTGTCCCAGTGTGTGCCATGCTGGGGCTGCCTTTGTGTGAAAGCTGGGGTTGGTGTGGGCCTGGGGCTCACTGAGGTGGTAGGCTGGCTAGGGTGCCTGGACCTTGTTCACTAATGTGGTCCCCATCCATACTATCAAGGTGGATGGGGAATGTAACTATGGTGTTCACCAGCCTCTTCAACATGGAGAGAGTTCTAGCAGCTCCCCCTGCTGTATTTCAGAGTTCTAGAGCTAGCTCTTTTCTATTAGTTCCTCTTTTAAGCTGTGGCTTTTCTGTGCCCCAGGGTATCTGGGGCTGGTGTGGGCTAGGGGCATGGGGTTTGCCAGTGTGACAGGCTGACCATGGTGCCTGGACACTGTCCTACCTGCACCATCAAGATGGAAGGGGAATGTAAACCCTCGTGCTCCCCAGCCCCTCCACCCAGAGACAGCTCCCCCATTCCCTCACTTCCCAGCAAGTTTCTAGACCCTCTAGCTTTACACCCTAGCTGCTCTTTTAAACCTTGGTTGTTCCTCCATGCCCCAGGGTGTGCTGAGGCTGGTGTGCGCCAGGCATCCAGTGCTCATGGAGGCAGCAGGTCAACCACAGCATCTGGAGCCCTCCTACCATCTGCATCACCAAGGTGGAGGGGCAGCACAAACTATGCCACCTGCCAGCCTCTCTGACCTAGAGAGAGTTCCAGTAGCTCCCTCACCCTGGGCAGGGTTCTAGGGCTAGTTCCTCCACATTCCAGTTGCTTTTCCAACCTCCAGCCATTCCTCCAAGCCCTAGGGCATCTGCGGCTGGTGTGCTCCGGTGACCCAGAGCTTGCAGAGGTTATCAGTCAGGACGTCCTATCTCTCCTTGTGGTCTCCCCATCCTCTGTTGTGCAAAAACTGCTTAGTCAGAGCTCAACTCCCCCTCAGGCAGAATTGCTGTACAAATAGATGTAGGTCTGGTGCCTCCGTGGAGGAGGGGAGCCCAGGGTCTTCCCATTTCACCATCTCGGACTGGACATCCTCTAGTGTTTCTTCTAATGCATTTCTTCTGACAGTTTTTTTCCATTTTTTCTTCTGAAACTATATTATTTCATTTTAATTTTTTTGAATGACTCTTTTTAAACTGAGTATAGAATTCTGGCCAATATTTTTTGTTATAGCTCTCTAAGTTGTTATCCAATTACCTTCTGATTTCTCTAGTTTCTGTTGAAAAGTTAGTCATCAGTCTCATTGTTGTACCTTTGAAGGAAATAATGTATACTTTTTTTTATGGGTAACAATTTGACTACGATATGTCTTGGTGTGGTTTTCTTTGTACCAATCCTGCTTAGGATTTACAGAATTTATGGAATCTATCAATTATGTCTTTTTTTTTTTTTTTTAAAGATTTTATTTATTTGACAGAGAGAAACACAGCGAGAGAGGGAACACAAGCAGAACGAATGGTAGCGGGAGAAGCAGGCTTCCCGCCGAGCAAGGAGCCCGATGCGGGGCTCAAACCCAGGACCCTGGGATCATGACCTGAGCCGAAGGCAGACGCTTAACGACTGAGCCACCCAGGCGCCCCTCAATTATGTCTTTTATTCGGTTTAGAATCTTGGGAATTATTTTTTCAGATATTGTTTTTGTCCCATTTTTCTCTACTCTCACTCTAGGGTTACAGTTACAGGTGTGTTAGACCTTTTGAGGGTGTCCTACACATCTCTAATATAACCTTTTGAGGTAAGATCTTCTGTTTGGAGAATATGAATAATTTCTTTTGAACTGACTCAAATGCACTAATTCTGTAAGCTATAATTACTAGACAGAAGAAAAAAAACCAGAAGGAAAAAAACCAAAAACATAGAAGATAGATTGAAATTTTAACCTAGCTATAGGTATGGGATAGAAAATATTACCAATACCTAGCAATTAGTAATCAAAACAAAAACCAAATAATTAGCTATTCATGTATTTGATTAAAAAAACAAGCTTTTACATATGCTATTCTCTATTGCTGCATCATTATTCTAATTCCCTTTCCTCTCATCAAATCCCAGTGGAAGAACCCATCAGGTATTATTAAAATAGGAGTACTTGGATTCCTCTGGAACCTCCTGATCATCACAGTGTTACCAATAGTGGCAGGCAGATATTCATGCTCAAATTTTCCCATGAAAAAGATGGTTTAAAAATTGACCTTCCCCAGGGGAACTACTAGAGGAATTACCATAGGATTGTTTTTCTCGCCGTTTCTCTGTCACTTCTAGTCTCTCCCTAGAAATTGTTGGGTAACTGCACAGCTTTTTTTCACAGGAAGTACATTTCTACTTGATACACATATTTAATATATTTTAAGTGGGGATTATTTTTTAATTATTTTTAATTGAAGATTGAAAATTGAGTTTGTTTGTTGTTACCTACTGATATCTTACACAGAGTACATCTGTTTGAAAGAGAAAAGGCAGAACGAAAAGCAGGCCTTTTGGAGAAAAAGTTAGCAGGTACTGATGGATTCATCCCTCATATGAATATGAAAGGACAAGAAGATTCCTTGGATAGCTTCATGATGAAAGTGAGAATACATTTGGATTGACTTAAAGAAACAGGATTTTTATTGCCGTGTGTTATTCCAAGAGATAATTGGCAAATATTGAGTAGTTTGTTGGTCTTCTTATGGAGGGTCAGAGGAAGCTGTGCTCACAATGGTTCACTGAAAGCCTTTCTGAAGTACAGAGAGAAGGCAGAAGGCAGATAGATCTAAGGTCTCTGATACTGCAGAACCGCTAGAGTGAACTGGGAGAAGGGGTGGTCAGAGAATGAAGTGTTAGAGTTTTACCTTTCTGGTGTGAGTTACTTCCTGCTGGGTTTTGGGTACTG
Source organism: Procyon lotor (assembly GCA_028646535.1). Lineage (NCBI taxonomy): Eukaryota > Metazoa > Chordata > Mammalia > Carnivora > Procyonidae > Procyon > Procyon lotor. The sequence goes on along the minus strand of CM053609.1, from coordinate 90,668,812 downwards.
AATTTAAGGGATGAAGAGAGGTGTAGGCAAAAGTCATGGAAACCAAGGCACAGAAATCACAAAGCTAAATTGGTGGATCATCTATATTGGACCTTGAAATCTCGAATTATGGCATAAGTTGGGTTTGGAAGGAAGAGATGAGCCTGGTCCCTAGTAGATAGCAATTCACAGGATGAGTAGAGATTTTATAGAAGAATGTTGGAGGAGGATGGGACCCACTCTATTGTCAAGGAAGTGGTGAAAGTCTATTTTTAAATCCTTAGACTTTAACAGTTTATTATATAAATATAATATATTTTTTATATTATATTATTATATAATAATCTGAATGTAAGACAAGGTCCATTATAATCCAATTAATGTGAGGGTTTCAATTTAAAAAAAAATTTAGCAACTACTTTTAAAGTAGTTCACAGTAATTCCAGTTTTTAATTGCCCCCTCAAGTAATTCACAGTAACACTTCCCATTTTTTTCACTTCTCTCACTAATCTGTCACATTCTTAAAAAACTCTCCCAAACCAATAGCCACACAACTCTGACCTTTACTCTCATTGCCCTTTTACTCTGCCTCTTCTAGGCTTTAAGTGATGCAAATCCATCATTATTTCAACAATTCTAGCTCTCTGTTTCTCAGTTTCACACGACAAAAAGCCCAGAAACAGAACCTACTTACTCAGCTTCCAGACTTGAAGGTGTCACGAAGGTGGAAAGAAGGCCAGAATTTATAATGGTAGAATGCTCCTGTGGGAGATTGGGAAAGAGGTACAAGTATCATTTTCCCTTCCTCTCCCCCGCTCCCCCACCGGCTATTTACAATGGAAGCAGGATGATTACAGGAGTACAAGGGAAAAGATGAGGGAAAGAAATGGAACTTCTTTCATTTATACTTTTACAACGTCAAAGTTGTTATTACTAAGTGATGTTCTGTAACTGTAATAAAATCTTTATGGAAATATCCATTTCCCTCCCAATTTTTCACTTAGTTGTCTTAAAATTCATTGATAATCCTTGTCTGAATCATTTATTTTATTAGATGCAAAATGATGATTTTAAAATTTCTGTCATTCTTTCTATATTTATTAGCTCAAAATTTTCTGTAGAGTGTAATTTCATAAACTGAGGCTGTTTGGTTAGCTATTTCTCCAAGCTAAATTTCCTATATTCTCAAACAAATTTGCCGTATGATCATTTTAATACCTCTTGATGTTCTAGTTTGCTCTTTTGAGTATGCTCTTGTCTCTCTTTGTGATTCCATAACTCTTTATTCCTTTTGAGGGCCTTGCTCATAAAGTTTTGTATTATGAGTATATTTATATTTTTAAAAAGGAAGTAAATGTCTCCATATTAAATGTCAAATGGGAAGTTTAACATGTGTGTTGGCCTATTCAGGATAAAGGTGAAGCTATTCTGACCAAGAACTTTGAAAGAGACATTTTTCATCCTGAAGGATCAAACGATGGGCAGAAAATTTGGGATAAGTGTCAAGAAGATTCCATCCATAAGGAAAAACAAAAATATGAGTTGGACAGACCTCCACATTCATTCGGCTGGGAAACCAAAACTGCACCATCTCACTATCAGAAATTCCTCAGTCAGTTGGCTACTCTTCTGAGCAACAATGTTGTCTGTATACCAGCCACCGAGGAAGCTGTGAAAGAGAGGATTCAGGAAATTGGTGCAAAAGAACAATCTTGGAAGTCTGTAGGTGTATTGACAGACAAGTCATTCTTTCAAATGTGTTACTTTTTTTTTTTAAGATTCTTATTTATTTATCTGACAGAGAGAGAGATCACAAGTAGGCAGAGGGGCAGGCAGAGAGAGAGGGGGAAGCAGGCTCCCCGCTGAGCAGAAAGCCCTATGCGATGCGGGGCGGGGCTCGTTCCCAGGACCCTGAGATCATGACCTGAGCGAAGGCAGAGGCTTTAACCCACTGAGCCACCCAGGCGCCCCTCAAATTTGTTACTTTTAACATGTCAATTTTGATATTAGCCGATTTAGTAAATTCTGTAGCTCTAAATTTTAACTGATTTTATTTTTACTACTATAGTGATAAAAGGAAAAAGGATGTCCATTATTATAGCAGAGGTAGTGTAGTGTATTTATTAAGAGAACAGAGCCCAGGTATGAATCCCAGCTCAGCCATGACCAGCTGTGTGCTCTTGGACAGATTACTTATCCTTTCTGGGCCTCAGTTTCATTTGTAAAATTTGGTGGGATGGGGTGGGGGCAGGGGCTGGAAGGGCGCAGCTCCTGTCTCACAGAGTGGTAAGGACTGAATGGATTAATACAGGATACATATGTAGTAAAGTTCAGTGTAAGCTCAGTGAATCCTAGTTTAAAAATAGTGGTGTGGTGAAGGTAATGTGTCCATCATGCCTAAATACTGGTCAGGCCAGCCAGTGCAGTAAATACATTGTCAGATCAGTCCTTTGTTTGAACTGATTGGCCAACTCTATGAAAAGATCGAAAGGGCAAGTTTCAGTGGCTATATCTCCTTGTCATGTCCAAATCAATTGAGTACAATTTCATGCCTCTTCACCTTAAAATTCAAATGAAGATAGATATTGCTTAGGTTCAGTGTGTTCATAAAATCTGCTGCAGTCTGTTTATTGTAGAGTTCTAATTTTTTTCTTTCGCTTTTTGCTTAAAATTCATTATACAACTTTATTTCTCAGTACTAACTAAAATGTCTCATTTTGTATATCAGACCTTTCCATTTCTTTTTCTAAAACCAGCTGATACATGTCAAATCTTAAGTCTTTCCCACTCACCTAGTTAGTAATGTAACATTACTACATGTCGGTGTCGGTAGAACTTGCACACAGTTTTCAAATGAAATATCATGGGCCCTCAGGAGTTTCAGCAGTCTTTCTCCCCACAGAGGACTGAAGGCCTGCAGCAGGAAGTTCGGACACTCACTCAGCGCCTGGAGCAGCTGCAGCGTCACTCCGAAGAAGCCGCTGGAGAATCATCCCAAATGCAAGACAGGCGTAGGGAACAAAAAAGACCCTTGAAACATCTGGAAGGAAAAACTGCTGTTAATGACTTTTTTCAAGAGAGTTTAGCCTCGGACAGGAATAAAGTAAGACTTTCCTGTGTAAGGCATTTCTTTGACAATGAAAATTATCAGATTTTATTATCTAATGTTGATTAGATATTAGATATTATTAATGCTGTTAATACTATTTATACTTAACATTGGAAAGGAGAGGAAAATTTGCTACAGATCTTTAAACCTTCTGCTTTTATAAAAAATCCTCTCCTTATTCTATCTCTCTCATTTTTCTAATACACATATATTCCATATTCATTGTGAGGGCATTGGTTAGTGTATTTCTTAATTACTTTGAAAGGGGGATTGGAAGTGGAGCGCCTGGGTGGCTCAGTGGGTTAAAGCCTCTGCCTTCGGCTCGGGTCATGATCTCAGGGTCCTTGGATTGAGCCCTGCATCGGGCTCTCTGGTCAGCGAGGAGCCTGCTTCCCCCTCTCTCTGCCTGCCTCTCTGCCTACTTGTGATCTCTCTCCTCTGTCAAATAAATAAATAAAATCTTAAAAAAAATAAAAATAAAAAAATAAAAGGGGGATTGGAAGGAAAGGAGCTCAAAGGAATGACTGTACAAGTAGAACATAAGGGACTGTGTCAGTGAGATACAAGGAGTATCAGGGAGGGCCCGGCGATGCTATTCCTCAGTAATTACTATGTAGACTGGTACCTTCTCTACTCTCCACTTCTCTGCATCTGTAAGGAAGACATGAAAGCAACAGTTTTAAGAATGGGATGGAAACAGGTGAGGTACAATATAATTAGTTTTCGGGAGATTTAAAAAAATTCTATTTCATTATCTCTTAATAGAATTGCTTATCACACATCAGACCTATGTTATACTATTTCTGTAGTTGCTGTAGCTCAAAGCATAATATCTCACTCATTCACTCACCACTCACTCATTTAATCTTTCATTACACTTATTCATTATATATGCATCAAGCACTGAGTTTAGAAGATCTCCAGTGCTAAGTGAAGTGGTATTAACTATGTTCTCTATAGAGTCTAAGGATAAATCCAGCTTCTACCTCTGTTCCTAAAAATTTTCCTCAAAATAATCATTGACTATTCATTTCCCTGAAAACATTTTAAAATCCGATATTAGATTTTAAGAATATTCAAGTTACACATGCTTTCTACAACTCTTGAAATCAAGTTAAAAGGTTTGAGGAAAGAATAATTTTCTTTCTGCCTATTTTACCTCCATAACCAGTAGTGTACATATCTTCTACAACTATTGCCATGATTATGGAAATATACAAGTACATATATGTGGGTGGTGGTATTTTTATAAAACTGGTACTATGCTAGTCAAATACTCTTCTTACATAGTGAAAAGTTAAGTACCTCGTTGTTTTTTCTTAGGTTAAAAGACACAGATTTAACTCATTCCTTTAAGAGCTACATAGTGGGGGCACCTGGGTGGCTCAGTGGGTTAAGCCTCTGCCTTCGGCTCAGGTCATGATCTCAAGGTCCTGGGATCGAGCCCCACATGGGGCTCCCTATTCAGTGGGGATCTGCTTCTCCTTCTATCTCTACTGCTCTCCCTCCCTCTGCTGCTCCCTCTGTTCTTACTCTCTCTCTGTCAAATAAATAAATAAAATCTTTTAAAAAAAAGCTGCATAGTGGTCCACAGAGTGATAACTTATTTGATTAGTTCCCAACTGATGGACTATCAAAATATTTTCACCTTTTATACCACTGCAAATAATGGAGAAATAAATAGACTTATATCTTTCCACGTTGGTGCTTTCTTCCCTTATGTGACTGAATTCTAAATGTGAAATTGTAGGATCACAGTGTATGAGTATTTTAAATTTTAATAGCTGCTGCCAAAATACTACTTCCAAAAGGCAGAAGGAATTCACTTTCCAAATAGAAATATAGGAGTACTTCTTTCTCTTCATAGCCTAGCCAGCACTGGAAATGTCATTTTTTTTTAAAGATTGTTTTTATTTGACACAGAGAGAGAGAGAGCCAGAGGGGGAACACAAGTAGGGGGAGTGGGAGAGGGAGAAGCCGGCTTCCTGAAAAACAGTATTGATGAAAAAATATGCAAGAACTGCAAGAGATCAGTTTTTACCACAATATGGAATTTACTGGAGAGACCAACTGCTTATACACGATTAGTGTCACAGATACTCCCAACACTTGAACTCACTGCAATAGCAACAGAGGTGGCTACAAAAGTATTATAGTAGTGTAATATGTAGTACAGTTAATTTTATGCAGTTATTCATTAAACACTGCATTTTCATGTTTATTTCCATTTCTCTTCAATGAGAATCGTATCATGTATGGTCTGTGGTATTTGTGTAATTTTTGATTAATTTTTTATAATAGATTTGTGATATTTATGATAGCAAATAATAAAATAAGACTACTTTCTCTATATATTTTATGTATTTATGACATACCTAACTTTTCCTTAATTTTTCTGATATCTCTAGATTATGTAGTTCATCTATGGGGTTTTTTCAAATTCTTGCAAATCTTCACATGTTTTCCCAATATATTTTCTGAAAAAAAAAAAAAATCTTTGTATAAGTGGATCCATCATATAGTTCCAGCCTGTGTCATTCAAGGGTCCACTGTACACACACATATACACAAACATACGCACACATACCCTTAATTGGTGGTGTCTCTCCCAAGAACCCTAATGCACTTGGCTTTTTTAAATTTTCATTTTAATTTTTAAAAATTTTAAAGATTTTTAAAAGCAATCTCTACACCCAACACGGGGCTCAAACGTACAACACCAAGATCAAGAGTCACATGTTCTACTGACTGAGCCAGCCAGGTGCCCCTGCTTTTTTTTTTTTTTTTTTAATACTTTATATCCTATTGTCTGTCCTTTTATCCTGCCTTCTTGGAGAGTTGTCAGTCTGATATTTCAACTCACTCAGTTTGTTCCTCAAATTGAGATGTTATCCATCTTTTTATCTCATCTATTATGTTGTTCATTTCAACTTGGACATTTGTCATATCTAATATTTCTACTTGGCTGTTTTACTTTATAATTTCTTTTTTTTTTTTTAAGATTTTATTTATTTATTTATTTATTTATTTATTTATTTGACAGACAGAGAGATCAGAAGTAGGCAGAGAGGCAGGCAGAGGGAGAGGGGGAAGCAGGCTCCCCGATCAGCAGAGAGCCTGATGCGGGGCTCGATCCCAGGACCCTGGGATCATGACCTGAGCTGAAGGCAGGGGCTTTAACCCACTGAGCCACCCAGGCGCCCTTTACTTTATAATTTCCTGATCAGTTAACATCTCTTCTCTCCTGAGTACCTACAACTTTGAGTAAAGGTTATGTTATAATTTTTTCACAAAACAAAGTGATGAGAAAAAAATAAGGCCTTGTCTTAAATTTCATTTAGTGACAGATGAAGAATTAATCCAACAGAATACATTTTTTTTTTAAAGATTTTATTTATTTGACAGAGAGAAACACAGCAAGAGAGGGACACAAGCAGAGGGAATGGTAGCGGGAGAAGCAGGCTTTCTGCTGAGCAAGGAGCCCGATGCGGGGCTCGATCCCAGGACCCTGGGATCATGACCTGAGCTGAAGGCAGACGCTTAACGACTGAGCCACCCAGGCGCCCCGCAACAGAATACATTTTTAAAAAAATATTTTATTTATTTGAGAGAGAGAGAGAGAGTACATGAGCTGGGCTGGGGGTAGGGGGTGTAGGAAGGGCAAAGGGAGAAGCAAACTCCTTGCTGAGGAGCCCAATGGTGGGGGAGTGCTCCATCCCAGGACCCTGGGATCATGACCTGAGCCAAAGGCAGACACTTAAGTGACTGAGCCACCCAGGTGCCCTTCCTCCAACAGAATACTTTTAAAGAACAACAGAGGACAGAAATTAAGTAGGTTAATGATAACACTATGTGAGTGAAATTATTCAATGCAAGTTTTATACCTGTCTAAGTGGCAATACAGTTGTCTAAGTGGCAATACATACAGTTTACAATTTACTCAGTCAGCTTTGTAATAATTCTTGACAAATTAAAAAGTCTTTTTGAATATCAGTATTTCAAAATGTATACTTAAAATAGGATTATTAATATACTTTTTTCCTGCTATTTCAGATATCTGTAGTTTAAATATTTATAATATTAGTGATTGGTAATTTTTTATAATTTGGTACATTTCTTTTTCCCTATAGCAGGTTTTATTTTATATACTGTAATAGGATTTTATACTTTTCTTCATATAAGTCCTGTAAGTCCTTCATATAAGTCTTTCTTAAAAATTTATTCCTACGTTGTTTTATAGATTTTCTGTTTATTGTTAGTAGCATATTTTCCCCATTTCTACTTGAAATGGCTACTACTAATATAAATAAAAACATTTGATAGGTTTTGTTGTTTTTTTTAAAGTTTTATTTATCTTGCACCTGTGCACAAACTCGGGGGAAAAACGGAGGGAGAGAAAGAAAGAGAATCTCAAGCCAACTCCCTGATGAGTCAGAGCCCAGTGCAGGGCCCTGAAATCAAGACCTGAGCTGAAATCAAGAGTCTGAGGCTTAACCAACTGAGCCACCCAGGCTCCCCTCTTTTTCTTATTCTTACCCCCAGGTTCGCTTGGGGCAAGTATTTTCTTTTTCCAAAGAACAAGTGATTCTTTTTTTAATATATATTTTACTAGTTTTTGATTTACATATATTGAAAATATACAGCATTTTAATTAAATTTGCATGCCTTCTTTTTTCTGCTAGTAATAACTTCATAAAGTACAGATTACTAGAAAGAATATAATTAAAATCACCAACAATCTTACCACTGTGAGATAACCAGTGTTAACTTATAGGCATAGTTTTTCTTAATCCTGTTTCTTTCATTTAGTTATATCACTAGTATTTTCTCTTAGTAAATATTTTTGAAACTTGAGTTTTAGGGAATGTATAATCAATCATATGTAATTTGATTATACTTTTTTTGACATTAGCATTGTTTCTATTTTTCATGTTATAAACAATGTAAATATCTTTGTGTATGAATCCTTAAATATTTATTTCCTTATAATACATTGCTAGAAAAGTTGATACAATCTATGTTACCATCGGGTGTTTATAAAATTGTTAGCACTGAGCCATCAATTTTATTGTTATATTTTATTTTCCAGATTATTTTAATAATGCATATCTATGGTGAAAAAAATATTTTAAGTATGTAGGTATTACTGTCCGTAGCTTATTAGCCTCGAGTAGATCTGGTATGCTAGTGTGGAACATGACCTTAAAGCACAACTTCTTTATTTCAATACTGTTGATTTCTGCAAAGGAAAACTCTGGAACTAAGAATTCGTGGACAGACGAGCATGGCAAGATGTCCAGACAGCTAGAGAAAGATAACAAGCAACAAACATTATTGAATATTCAGCAGAATTTACGGATGGCTACAACTCAGAGACTAGAGGAGAAAATTCAGAAACTTCAGAAACAGCTCAGTGATTTGAAATTGTCAAATAAAAGTATGAAAATTCAACTCACAAGAGTAAATGTCCTTAAAGTAAGTAAGGGAAGTGAGGCTTTCAAAAATTCTCTTCAGCTTTGGTCTGTTATTATTTTGGCTGCATGTTTCTTACTGAATTTTTTTTAAATTAACATTAAAATTATTTTCTATGCATACATGAGTATATATAATATGCAAGCATATCAGATAATAACATTAGATGCATGGACATCTACCACTTATCTTAAACACCAGAGTATCGTCAACCCCACCAAAACCCTCATGTATTCTCTTCCCTTCTTCTCAAAGGTAACTGGTATTCTAAATGTTAGAATTCTAGAGTCCTTGCTCTTTCCATCTTATTTTGGTCTTTCTTATTGGGATAATAGTTAAAAGTTTTATTCATTTTTGAAGGCTCCTCTTTGGGTCTTCTCCATATCAAGCATCACTTGTAGTATTTCAAACATACATTTTATGCCTTAAACTAAAGGCGCACTAACTACTTACGGATCAATTTTTTTTTTTTTTTTTTTGCCATTTTATCAGCAATATTTATCTTACTGCAAAGCCAGTTATTTTCTCTATTTCTGAATTTGGTTAGCAGAGGCTGTACAACTTTTGAGGACATGGATACTCATTAAACCTCTTTAAATCCTAAGTGCCTAGTTTACAAAAGTGCTCAGTGACTGTTAGTTATTAATGAGTGTGATGGTTGAGAAATGTCCTCTTAATTCACAAATTGTGGAATTTTCTTTCTTTTCCATTTATCAGAGCCTTAAAAAAAAAGGAAGAAAAGAAGCATGGGTTATATCATGCAACCTGTCTTTTATTTAGAAGAGATCTCATTAGTCACCTCCCTTTCCCCCAACCTTAATACCCTCACAGGACAAAACAATCGAAAAGCTCAGGCAATCTTTAACACAAGTTGAAGCAATGAAAGGGAAAGCAGTTATGAAAACAGACAACCTGAAAACTACATTACACTCTGCCAAGCAAGAGGCAAGAGGGGACAAAGAGAAGGTCCATCAGCTATTAGACACTGTCACTCCTGAGCTCTGCACAGCAAAGAGCACAGTTGATAAAGTATCAGGACAACAACAAGAGGTTTGTTTTATTCATTATTATATTAAGAGTCTTTAATTTAAAGTGATTAACACTGTCTCAACTTAGACTCTATCTAATCCAGACAAAAATGAGTTTGTTGGCTTATGGAATCAAAAGTGAGTTAAGTATCCAGACCTCAGAGGGGACAAGAGCTGCACTTGGGCCCCAGGACGGGCACCTGGGGCTTTTCTCCTTCTAAAGCTTTTCTTACCATCTCTCCTTGGCATCTCTGTGTGCGTCAGCTTGCTTTATGTTTAGAGATTCTGGGACAGGGGAGAGAGTTCCAGGAAAGGGTCTAAGAAAGCCCAGCTTAGGCCAAATGCCTATTGCTGGTGAATCCACAGTAGCAGGGGGTGGCATATATGATTATGATTATCTTCACTTAGGTTTGCATACACATCCTCTGATTAACCAATGACAAGAGGAAAAAGACGTCCAAGAATGGGAGTTCAGGGGAAACCATGTCTCGGGGGCTGAGTTACTTTCTAGGAAAAGAGGGTAGTGCTTCTAAATTTGCCTAGATTTTCACTACATTTATAAAGCAGGTGTTGTAGGAGAATTTTTTTAAAAGATTTATTTATTTTAGAGAGAGAGAGAGAGAGAGAGAGATAATGTGTGGGAGGGACTGCGGCAGAGGAAGAAAGAGAGAGAACCTCAAACAGTCTCTACAGCTCAGAGCCCAGTTCGGGGCTCGAGGTCACAACCCTGAAGTAACGCCCTGAGCTGAAACCAAGAGTCAGATGGCTTAATGGACTGTGGCCCCCAGGTGCCCCTTAAGAGAATTTTTAAAAGGCTAACTGATAATTTGGGGGCTACTGTGGAATTATATGCCACATCTATTACTATTACTAGTAGCTTAAGAAATATGTAACTTTGGGGCACCTGGGTGGCTCAGTGGGTTGAAGCCTCTGCCTTCAGCTCGGGTCATGGTCTCAGGGTCCTGGGATCAAGCCCTGCATCGGGCTCTCTGCTCAGCAGAGAGCCTGCTTCTGCCTCTCTCTCTGCCTGCCTCTCTGCCTGCTTGTGATCTCTCTCTCTGTCAGGTAAATGAATAAAATCTTAAAAAAAAAAAAAAAAGAAATATGTAACTTTAACCAATTATCTTAAAAGATTCTTGAAACATAAAATCATGATATTATTTTTGTTTTTTTCTCTTTTTAAGCTTCTTATTCTTCTTAATATCCTTACTATGTTTTCAGTCAGATCTCTTCTCCTTTGGGTACTCTGTAGTTGACTTTGTCTTATTCTTGCCTGAGTTCAACCACCACATCTTCCTTATCTATAAGGCATATTGGATATCATTTTTTGGTCCATTTGTATTCTGAATTACTACATTTCTGATTCAAAATAGAGGGATTCCTGCCCCCCACCATGCCTGTAAATCCTTGCTTGAAAAAATCTTTTAAAGATTTTATTTATTTATTTAGTTGTGAGAGAGAGTATGAACATGCAAGTGGGATGGAAGCAGAGGAAGAGGGACAAGCAGACTCTATGCTGAGCATGGAGCCCTTGGAGGGGCTCAATCCCATGACCCCATGACCTGAGCGAGAAATCAAAGTCAGATATATAACCAACTTAGCCATCCAGGCGCTCCTGAAATTTAATCCATATCAGGTATTGTGTCAAACATGTTTCTTTTGTTCTGTGGCAGTTTTTCAGGGGGGAGTATTTTCATCACCTGACTAGTTTGGATGATGCTATTTTCTTCTTAAAGAAATTTGAAGGGATATTATTATATTATTTTCCACTTATCTATTCACTTTAAAATCCTTTTAATTGGGGTGCCTGGGTGACTCGGTTGGTTGGGTGTCTGTCTTTGGCTCAGGTCATTATCCCAGAGTCCTGTGTAGGCTCCCTGCTCAGTGGGGAGTCGGCTCTTCACTCTCCCTCCTTCTGCTCCCTCCCTCTCTCTCAAATAAATATATACAATCTATAAAAATAAAATACAATAAAATCCTTTTAATTGCCCTGACCTCTCCATTTCAGGAATTTCTACTTTAGGGTAGTTACAGGGCGGGGGGTTTGCTTACTCAGTTTCTTAACTCAATACTACCCTCTTGTGTTGGCACAGTGAGTGCCATTCTAAAGTCTGGTCAAGCCTTTTACAAAGGGGGGAGAGGTTTTGTGATGCCTGGTTCTGCAGTACTCTTGTTTACAGAAGTACCTTATTTCCTACTGTTTGCTTTTTTCTTTTCCTTTACCGCCTAAAAGAAACATCTCACCTTCCAAGTATCGCCCTCTCCCTCAGAAACCGTGTCCCTCAGAACTGCCATTTTTAGGAGTGCCTGGGTGGCTCAGTTGGTTAAGCATCCCACTCTTGGTTTCCCCGCTCAGGTTCCACTTCAGGCTCTGTGCTGGGTGTGGAGTCGGCCTCAGATTCTTTCTCCCACTCCCTCCCCCTCTGCTTCTTCCCCAGCTCGTTTGTGGGCATGAACTCTCTCTCTAAAAATAAAAAAAAAATAAAATCTTAAAAAAAAAAAAAAAGATTGCATTTTTGGTCTCACGTGCTTCTAAGCCCTTTTCTTTTCCTTCCCCCTTGCCAGTTTTCTGACCCACCAGGTCTCAGATTTCTCAGTATTTCCCCATCTCTGCTTTGTCCTATTTCTGGGACACCACTGGAAACCAGCTGCACCCTCCAGTGTGTGCTTAGGAGCTGCCTCTGCTGGTTTAGGATATTTATTTCCCCACTTATATCCAAACTGAATTCTGTGATATTCTCTACTTACGCTTTAGATATGATTTGTGGGTGGTTGTAACTGCTTTCCTTAGAAGATCACCTGTGGTTTTGGAGGAGGAATGGAGAGATATGTTTAGGGGACTACTATGACCATATAGCAAATCCAAAGTCCAAAAAGGAATTTCCTTAGGGACGAAAAACAAGCAGCACTAAAATTAGATTTAGTCTATAAAGGGTAAAAATAAAATCTTAAAATGAAAAGACATTTTAAATAAAGAGTTCTTGTAATAGAAGAGACCATATTTCTAGCTTAAAAATATAATTTGTATGTAGAATGTTACATTTCATAAAGAAATTATTAATAAAGACTACATTTCTGATACCAATTTCATTGTACACAATCAGAAGGTGGCCCAAACTAATGATTTAGCTTACGTTTTTGGTGGGTTTTTTTTGTAGCTTTCTGATTTTCGAGAAACTATTATGAAGATGTTGGGATTTAACATGAGAACAGCTGACAAGGAAATCATCAATCACCTAAGGCTTATTATACAAGTTTATGAAGCATCTAACAAATCAAAGATTGCTTCTGATTGTGAGACTGGACAGGATAATGAATAAAAAAGTTCTTTCTTCAATTCTGCCAACAAGAACACAAAGATATAGATATCTCTTCCACATCTTGAATTGGCTACATTATGAATAAAATGCATTGGGAATTTTTCACTTGAAAAATTCTCTTCTTTGATATTTGGCATTTAACTTTACTTTGTCATTATCTTGTTCTATACGTTTATTTATGGTCTAGTCTAGATTGTTATTTATAACATATCTAATTATATTTATTATCTTAACTATTTTAAGCAGGATATTAATCAGAACTTGTGCTTTCAGTTGGAATATTTATATAGTTAACAGACTATTTCTAAAATGAACAGTCCAGAATAATTATTTTAAAGTCAGCTGATTGGCAACCTTTATTCCCTTTTGCTATGTAGCCTAAAATACAGGTTCCAGGTATCAGGACATAGAACTTTTTGGAGAGCCATTATTCTGCTGACCATAGCTCACACCCACCCAAATTGAACACATATATACACCTACCTAATAGAAATGTGTAAATACGGGGCACCTGGGTGGCTCAGTCTGTTAAACTTCTGACTTTTTTTTTTTTTTTAAGATTTCTTTTATTTATTTGACAGAGAGAGAGATCACAGCAGGCAGAAAGGCAGGCAGAGAGAGGGGGGAAGCAGGTTACCCGCCTAGCAGAGAGCCCGATCGATTCAGGGCCCAATCCCAGGACCCTGAGATCATGACCTGAGCCAAAGGCAGAGGCTTTGACCCACTGAGCCACCCAGGCAGCCCTAGCCTTCTAACTCTTGATTTCGGCTCAGGTCATGATCTCAGGGTCATGGGATTGAACCCCATGTTGGGCTCTGCAGTCAGCGAGAGTCTCCTTACCTCCCTCTGTCCCTCCCCCTCCCCCTGCTCCTGCTCTAACATAAATAAATCTTTAAAATAAATTAAAAAAAGTATAAAAAAGAGAAATGTGTATGTATATTCTACAAAAAGACATTTATAAAGTTATTCATGGCAACATTGTTCATAATTGCCCCAAATTGGAAACTGTCCAAATGACCAAAAGTAGAGTTAACTACGACAACCAGATCCACTAGGTAAGCAATCAGATCTCCTTCATTTGTGAGACAGGGAGAGGTCAATTGGAATGAGGAATTTTCTTAGCGGCCAAACTATAAGGTGACTCCAGGTCTAACACTGGGGATATGGCAAATGGAGGACCGCATGAGTTTGAAGTGAAATGCTAAATTTATGGGGCTCCACTTAGCATGCAATAACCAGCGGCTTGTAAAGAGAACTTAGTTCCTGTTGCACATTTGTTGTTGACCAGCCTAAATTTTAAAATAAATCTCCAAATTAGGAAATGGGGCCTAGATTTCTGATTGTGACTCTGGTTTCAGGCAGCCCCAACTGCCCCAGCAGAAACATTTTCCAGGTCAGATTAATGGAGCTTGTTGCCCCGGGACAGGAGCCAGCAGGCACAGGCAAGCACTTTCTGTCTGGGGATCGTTGCCTCAAATTCAAGGTGCCATTTTGAGGCCTGAAAGGCTGAGATCAATTTCCTCCCTTCTCGCCTATCCGGGAGTGTCCCCTTTCGCAAAAGAGGGGCCGATAGGACTTGTACATCTACTGTGAAACTTCGCCTGCGGCGCAACACACCCTAGCGACGAGGGTGGCTGCTGATTGAAGACCACGTGCCTGGGCAGGATTCTGCTGGAGATGCTACCGCGGACGCCGCCCAACTGCAGGGGCGACCCCTAGGCCGCGCACCGCCGCGGGGCCTCAGCGACCGTTCAGCGAGTCCGCGCTACTGCGCCTGCGCCCCGCGGCAACAGCAGCCGGCGTCGCAGCCGGCGGAAGCGGGCGAAAAAGACGCAGGGAACCTTGGTGGTGACTCGCAGGCAGAAGTGATTGGCTGGTGGAAGACCCGTCTCTGATCGCGCCTCCACGCGGGGCGGGGAACCCGCCGAGGGGGAGCTCGGAGCTCGGAGCTCGGGTGCCCAGCCCAGCGGAGGGGCGGTGTCGCGGGAGAACCGTTGCGCGCGCGCGGGCGCTGGGCCGCTTCCTCGGACTCTCCCGGACGTTGGCGGCCTACGCGGTCGGGGCGAGCGCGCGGGGCTTAGCCGGGAGCGCCCTGGCGGGGCTTCCGCGCGGGCATGCTCCGGGCGGCGCCCACAGCCGCGAGTCGGAGGGCTCAGGTGGCGCCAATAACCTTTTAAAAATCTCGGGTCACGCCTGCTCGGCCAGCGTCGGAGCCAGCGCGCTGTTTTAGGCCCCTCTGAGCTGGAGGGCCGCGTGGCTCCAAGTGCCCGGGGTGACCTCGGGGTCGGTCCGTGCGGGGATGGTCGTCAGCTCTGCAAGCCTAGATTTTGTCAGCTCCCCGCGCAGAGCTGGGGTTGGACAGGACGCAGGCCTTAAGTAAACTAGACGCTGAGTGAGCAGCAAGGAGGGACACTCCCTCCCTCGGGCGTCCACTCTGCATAGTGAGATTGGGCTTTTGCTTTGGGGAGCAGGACAGGAAGAGGGAGGCAGGTGCGATGCTTGTGAGGACTGACACTTCAGGCTTCGGAGTATGATGCTTGCTTTCCTGGATGAACCTGGCTTGGTTCTTACCACGTTCAGCTTAGCTATCCCGTTACCGTTCTGATGATTGG
>CM053609.1:90643291-90648291 GCA_028646535.1 Procyon lotor | reverse complement strand
TCTGTTCTTTGTTCCTATGATGTAACTAATTTTATGGGCCAAACTGGTTGAGCTACAATGCCCAAATATATATATGTGACTATAATAATTATTAGATTATTAGATTAAATAATAACATCTATTATTTGGATGTTTCTGTGAGGGTGTTTTTGGGTGAAATTAACATGTAAAATGGTGGACTTTGAGTAAAGCAGATTGCTTTCCATAATGTGTGTGGGAGGGTCTCATTCACTCAGGTGAAGGCCGTTCAGAAGAAAAACTGACCACCCCTGTGTGAGAGGGAGCCAGCAGATGGACTTAAGACTTGAATTGTAACATTGGCTTTCCATGGGTCCCCAGCCTGCTGGTCTACCCTGTAGATTTTTAGACTTACCAGGCTCTGTAATTGCATAGAGCAATTTAAGGTTTCTTAAAATAAAATATTTCCCTACATATATACACACATCTTATTCATTCTGTTTCTCTGGAGAACCCTAACTGATATAGTTTCTTAATTTTCCCTTTTTCACTTACTTTGAATTGAGTATTTTTATTTTTTATTTATTTTTATTTTTTTATTTATTTTTTTTTTTCTAAAGATTTTATTTATTTATTTGACACAGAGAGATCACAAGTAGGCAGAGTGGCAGGTAGAGAGAGAGGGGGAAGCAGGCTCCCTGCTGAGCAGAGAACCCGATGTGGGGCTCGATCCCAGGACCCTGAGACCATGACCTGAGCCGAAGGCAGAGGCTTTAACCCACTGAGCTACCCAGGTGCCCCGAGTATTTTTATTTTTTTATTGTATTTTCTCTTTGTGTTTTAATAATATACTTTGTTTTCTTTAGTAATTACCCTAGACCTAGAGATGTACTTGACTTACGACAACTTAAATACTTTTATGATTTCTACTCCTTTTAAGAAGTTTATTTTTTCATTTTAAACTACCCTACACCCACTGTTCTATTATTATCATGTACTTTTACAGATTTAATAAATCCCACAAGACATTATTATTGTTGTTCTTTTTTTTTTTTTTTTAAAGATTTTATTTATTTGACAGAGATAAACACAGCGAGAGAGGGGACACAAGCAGAGGGAATGGTAGCGGGAGAAGCAGGCTTCCTGCCAAGCAGGGAGCCCGATGCGGGGCTCGACCCCAGAACCCTGGGATCATGACCTGAGCCGAAGGCAGCCGCTTAACGACTGAGCCACCCAGGCGCCCCAGTTGTTCTTAACTGCTAGTACTTATTTCTGTTTCTCTACACATTTACCCATTCTGGTGCTCTTTGTTCCTTCCTACAATTGTATGTTTCTGAATGGGCTAATTTTCTATCAACCTGAAGAATTTCATTTAGTATTTCTTTCTTTTTTTTTTTTTTTTTAAAGATTTTATTTATTTGACAGAGAGAAACACAGCGAGAGAGGAAACACAAGCAGAGGGAATGGTAGGGGGAGAAGCAGGCTTCCTGCCAAGCAGGGAGCCCGATGCGGGGCTCGATCCCAGGACCCTGAGATCATGACCTGAGCCGAAGGCAGAGGCTTTAACCCACTGAGCCACCCAGGTGCCCCTCATTTAGTATTTCTTATAGCATAGTTCTTATAGCAGTGGATCCCTTCAGTTTGTTTTTTCCTGAAAACTTCCTTATTTAATCTTAATTTTTGAATGCTATTTTCTTTCGTTTCCTTCCTTCCTTCCTTCTTTCCTTCCTTCCTTCCTTCCTTCCTTCCTTCCTTCCTTCCTTCCTTCCTTCCTTCCTTCCTTCCTTCTTTCCTTCCAATTTATTTATTTGAGAGAGAGAGAGTAGGAGGTGGGGCAGAGGGAGAGAGAGAGTCTTAAGCAGACTTCATGCTGAGTGCAGAGCCCAACATGGGGCTCAATCTCATGAGATCAGGACCCAAGCCAAAACCAAGATTAGGACACTTAACCTACTGTACTACCCAGGTGCCCTGAATGGTATTTTCATTGGGGGTAGAGCCCTGGGGTAACAGGCTTTCCCACAGTACATTAAAGATGTTAGTCTGTTATTTTCTGACTGTTTTAGTTTGTGTTAAAAGTCAGTCCTCGGGGTGTGCCTGGGTGGAGCAGTTGGTTAAGCATCTGGCTCTTGGTTTCAGCTCAGGTCATGATCTCAGGGTCCTGGGATCAAGCCCCACATCAAGCCCCGAGTCAGGTCCCACACTCCGAGTGGAGTCTGCTTGAGATTCTCTTCTCCCTTTGCCCCTCCCCCCATGCTCTCTCTGTCTCTCTAAAATAAATAAAATCTTTTAAAAAGTCAGTTCCCAGTGTTGTTGCATCTTTTCTTTTTAGACTTTATTTATTTAATTTTGAGAGAGAGAGTGTGTGTGAGCAGGGGTAGGGACAGAGGCAGAAGGAGAGAGAGAATCTCAAGCAGACTCCATGCTGAGCATGGAACCTGATGCAGTGCTTGATCCCACAACCATGAGACCATGACCTGACCCAGAATCAACAGTTGGTGGCTTACCTGACTGAGCCACTCAGGTGCCCCTTGTTGTTACATCAACACAAAATACATTGAAGGTAATGTGTTTTTTTTTTTACCCTGTGGTTGCTTGTAAGTTTTTCTCTGTCTTTAACTGTAGACAATTTGACTATAATGTGCCTTGGTGTGGTTTTATTTATCTTTATATTGCTTAAGATTTACAGTTGATTGAATGTGTGGGTTGATGTTTGTCATCAGGTTTGGCAATTTTTTTAGTCATCATTTCTTCAATCCTGTTATTTCTCTTTTTTTGTTCTGACACTCTAGTTATAGATATCTTAGATTTTTTTTTTTTTTTAAAGATTTTATTTATTTGACAGAGAGAAACACAGCGAGAGAGGGAACACAAGCAGAGGGAATGGTAGCAGGAGAAGCAGGCTTCCTGCCGAGCAAGGAGCCCGATGCGGGGCTTGATCCCAGGACTCTGGGATCATGACCTGGGCTGAAGGCAGACGCTTAACGGCTGAGCCACCCAGGTGCCCCGATATCTTAGATCTTTTGAGTGTGTGCCACACGTCTTGAATGTAATTTTTTTTTAATTATTTTTTTTCTGTCTGTGCTTCATTTGGGTTAGTATTTTGACTTGACTTTGAGTTCATCAGTCCTGGTGGCTGTGCTTCTAAGACAAGTGAGGACAGAAAACATGGAAATAGGACTGAAACTGTAAACTAGCTTCAGAATAAGGAGATAATACCATCCTCTACCATTCCCTTTGGTATTCAAAGCAACGTGGGAACATAATTAGCTGTGTATCTAAGCTATTTATATATATGATGACAAAGCAAGTTTTACATTTGTCATTTTTAAAATCGCAATACAGTTATTTTCAATTACTTTCTCTGTCATCAAATCCAGTTAGTGGACCCCCTTTGGGAATTGTTGTGGTGGAAATATTTTAGTCCATGTACATTGTCCTGACCATCACAATATTATCCTACTATTTAAGCAGATACTACTACCCAAATGTTATGTTGAAAGCCTGGTTTCTGAAATGACATTCCTCATGAGAATATTTGTATGACTGAACAACTATTGTCATTAGAAATCCATTGTCTGTCTGTCTCTCCTCCTCTCTTTATAGATGATGTATTTCTTTTTATTATTTTAAGTGACATTTGAAAGTTATTTGAATTCTTTTAGCCTATTGATACAGGGTACCTCTGAAAAAAGAAAAGGCAGAGTAAAAAGAAACCATTTTAGATCTGTTGGCAGATGCGAACAGATTCACTCCCTATATAAATACGAGAAGAGAAGAAGATACCATTGCAGCCTGTAGCAGCTGGAAAGGGAAAGGAAATAAATTCTCCTCTAGAACCTTGGGAAGGAATGCTCTCTGTTGACACTGTGATCATAGTTTGATAGACTTGTGTATGACTTATAACCTACATAACTGTAAGATAATAAATTTATATTGTTTTAAGCCACTGAGTTTGTGGTAATTTGTTATAGCAGTGATAGGAAAGCAGTACCCCAGCCTTTCTCCATTTATCCCTGCAACCACACATATTTTTAAATTATAAGGACATATAGTTGGATATAATGTCCCACCGGAAATGTTGACTCAAAACGTCCTGCATGATGTTGCCTGGTTGTATGATTTACCTTTTTGATAAATGAACAAAAACAGGTTTTTTTTTCCCTTCTCCTTCCTTCCTTCCTTCCCTTCGTTTCTTTTCTTTCAAGAAAGAGGGCACTTGGCTGGCTCAGTCAGTAGAGCATGTGACTCTGGATTGTGAGTTCAAGCCCCACACTAGGCATACTGCTTACTTAATTAAGTAAAAAATGAAAAAGAAGTTACCATGAACATTTTGTGATGAAAGTAAGAACAAGTTCTTATTGATTTTTCAGGAAATAGGATTTTTACTACCTAGTGTTATTGCAAGAGATGATTGGTAAATGTTGAGTAGTTCGTTGGTCCTCTTTTTAGTAGAGGATTAAAAGAAAAAGTAAGACACTGGAATCCTTTCTACCTTTGTGATGTACGGAGAGAATATGTAAGTGGGCCCTGAAGGTCTGTGTGATACTGCAGAGCAGGGATCGGGGAATAGGGCTGGGAGAGCTGAGAGTTGAGGTGGTTAGAGAATGAAGTGCTGGGGTTTCATATTTCTGGTGTGGAGCAACGCCTGCTGGTGACCAAACCTCAGGTGTGTTCTGGAACTGTGTGTGAGAGGCTGAAATGGGATAGAGAGAGTCATCGCTGGGAAACTGGTCCTCAAAAATAAAGTTCCCTGATTGGTAGCATTTGTTGATTTTTATTGTGTAAATACTGCCACCATGGCTGATGTCAAGTTACCAACATGCGATTGAGTGAGCAACTAGAAAGAGATACGAACGATCAGCCCGCAGGAGCTGGAATCAACTGGCTTCAACACCACCTCACTAAATATAGGTGAAGATCCCTGGAATTAAATAGGCATACTAATCACAAAGCTATATTGTTGGGTGGGCCATCTGCTGTGGCTGTTGAAATCTAGGATTATGGCATGAATTTGGTATAGAAGAGGAATGGGAATAACGTTC
>CM053609.1:90625371-90642791 GCA_028646535.1 Procyon lotor | reverse complement strand
AAAGCCTCTGTCTTCAGCTCAGGTCATGATCTCAGGGTCCTGGGATCGAGCTCTACATCGGGCTCTCTGCTTGGCAGGGACCCTGCTTCCTCGCCACCCCCCCCCCACCTGCCTCTGCCTACTTGTGAGCTGTCTGTCAAATAAATAAAATCTTTTTTAAAAATGTTAGAATATAATCTGGAAAATATAATCTAGAAATACAATCTGGAAAAAGGAAGAATGACCACTAATAACTAGACTGACTGAGAGAGGTCATTAAGTAAAGCAGCTTGTCTTGAGAAGTTCTCCTTGATATTTTCAGCTCCAGATGTCACCAACTTCCACATATCAGCAACTGGGCTCTCTAAATATTCCTGATTGCTTTCTCCTGACCTTTTCATCTGAATGTTCATTTCAATTTCCTCAAAACAATATACCTACGTTGATTTTAAAATATGTCCACAAATTCTCCAACATTCCTCCCTTCAAAAGATGGAGTCTAACCTCCCCTTGAGTAAGTGCTAAATTTAGGACTCATTTTTAGTGAGCAGATTATGGCAGAAGGGATGGTATGTGGCTTCCATGAGTAGGTCAGAGAAGGCTCTGCAGTCTCTTCCTGGCTTGCTCCCTTGGGTCCTTCACTCCAGGGGAAATTAGCTGCCATATTGTGAGGACTCAAGCAGCCTTATGGAGGCCTCTTGCCAATAGGCAGCAAGGAACTACAGCCTCCAGCCAACAGCTCTGTGAGGGAGAGATTTTTGGAAACAGATCCTACAGCCCTAGTCACGCCTTCAGATGACTGCAACCTCATGAGAGGAGCTAAACTGGAACCTTCCAGCTAAGCTACTCCTGGATTCCCGCCCCTCAGAAAGTGTGTGAGATATTATGTTTGTTATTCAAGCTACTCAGTTCTATGATTTGCTACACAACAGTAGATAATATACATCCAAGGTAAAAACTAATTATTTTCCTCCCCAAAACCAATCCTATTTTCCTATTTGTTAATGACAAAGTCATTTGTTAATGACACTTAGCTTTGACTTCTCTACTGCATCCAATTACCTTTAATCACTAGGGCACACTTTTTTTTCTCCACAGTGCGTTTTCCTCACAGTCTGTCTTTTGCCACCATCTAAGTGAGCTCTCATTACTTCTTATCTGTGCATCTGTAATAGGCCCTTACCACTCCTGGTCTCTCGCGAGCTCCTTCTCCAGGTCCAGAGCTGCCAGAATAATATTTTCTTTTCTTTTCTTTTTTTTAAGATTTATTCATCTGAGAGAGAGTGAGAGAGAGAGAGCATGTGGCACACAAGTAGTATGGGAGGGGTTTGGGGGGGGTGTAGAGGGGGAGAGAAGCCCAAGCAGACTCCGCACTGAGCATGGAGTCTGAGGTAGAGCCTGACACAGGCCTTGATCCCATGACCCCGAGATCATGACCTGAGCTGAAACCAAGAGACAGAAGCTTAAGTAACTGCACCACCCAGGTGCCCCCAGACTAGCATTCTTAAAACCTAGCACTGATCACCCTCCATCCCACCAGCCTGTGTAGTAAGTCACATTCTTCCAGCATCTAAGGCATCCCACTCTGCTGCCCCAACCCACCATCCCACTCTAGTCTGCTATTTCCCTACAGAAGACCTGCCATGTCCGGAAGGAGTATGCAAAGTGCCTCGTGAAGCGGTAGGCGTCTAATGCCTCAGCACCCTTTATACTCTCAGCACCCCTCTGATTACTCACAAACGTCATCATCCTTATTAGAACAGAGCTCCACTGAATCATTCTTGTAAATGGTAGAAGTGGGACTAGATTTTAAGCTCCTTGAAGGCACACACTGTTTTTATTCACCTTCTACGACCACTCAATAATTATTTGTTATAATGAAAGAATATGAGGAAATGTGTTTATAAGATTTCACCCAGTCAAGGGTGTAAGTCAAAAACGGGAGCACCTTCAGTAGATATGGTACCATGTGGAGAAAGGGGATCTAAGGGAGTCCCAAGACATGCACTCTGCCTTCAGAGAGCTACTGTGCAAGGTAAAGGAGGCAGGACACATCAGGTAAAAGGCTAAGGAACTAATACAGACATCCTACCACTTATAATCAACACTGATTGACCATGAAGGACAGGGGTGGGAATGGTAGCTGGAGAATACAGCATCAAAAAAGTGTGTGTGTACATATATATAACATATATATACACTATATGATATATATTATATACATATAATACATGTATGCATATATATAATATGTATACAAATGTATATATGTATATAATGTATTATGATACATATACATATGCAGGTATGTATAATACATATAACACATATGTATATGTGTATGCATATATAATATGTATATGTGTATAGGTGAATATATAATACATACTTTTTACGTTTGTATATATATCCTCTATACATTTCATATATATCAATATGAATTAATCATGACAGAATTTCATGTTTCCATTACTTAGATTCCTAATCAACATATACAATCCCTGATTCCTAATAGAAAATATGCAGGATAAAGCATATAATACTAACTACTACCAAAACTAGCAGTTTCCAAACTTTTTTTTAAGTTGTGGTAATATTATACATCAAGTTTATAGTGTTAACCATTTCTAAATGTACAGTTCAGTAGTGTTAAATACATTCATACCATTGTGCAGCTCATCTCCAGAACTCTTTCCATCTTGCAAAACTAAGATTCTCCACCTGTTAAACAATAGCTCCCCAACCTACTCCCTCCCCCAGCCCCTGGCAACCACCATTGTACTTTCTGTCTCTCACGGATTTAACTACTCAGTACCACAGAGAAGTGGAATCATGTATCTGTCCTTCTGTGGTTGGTTTATTTCACCTAGCACAATGTCCTCAAGGTTCATCCATATTGTCTCATGTGCCAGAATTTCCTTTTTAGGGGCACCTGGGTGGCTCAGTGGGTTAAAGCCTCTGCCTTCGGCTCAGGTCATGATCTCAGGGTCCTGGGATCGAGCCCCACATCGGGCTCTCTGCTCAGCGGGGAGCCTGCTTCCCCCGCTCTCTCTGCCTGCCTCTCTGCCTGCTTGTGATCTCTCTTTCTGTCAAATAAATAAAAAAAATCTTTTAAAAAAAAATTCCTTTTTAAGGCTGAATGATATTCTATTGTTTTTATGCACCACATTTTGTTAGTCAAGAAAGAGTTTTTAAACAAATGCTTGAAAACATTTACAGATTTGTGAAATGACCTAGGTTGGAGCAAGTGGGAAACACAAGTGTTGGTAATTAGGTCACTGGTAACCTTGAGATGGCAACTCCAGGCCCATCAGTATTGTGAGGAGGCACCTATCCTTCCATCGGTCCTGAAAACATCTCTCCTATTTCAATCCACCTACACATAGGCTTGTTCACTGTGCTTATGTGTATTGTACTTTGGTGACTGTATTTCAGAGCATTCTTTTCACTATATGACCTGAGCATATCTTATGTGGCCAGATATTTAATCAAAAGACACTTAAAGTACTTTAACAATACAATTCAGACAGTACACAGTGTCACAACTGGGAGGAAGATAGTCAAGGTAATATGCTTAACAAATTGCATTTATGTATAGTAAAATGTAACCTGGAGGTAATATATTTTGTATTTCTTGAACTTAAAAAAAGTACAAGAAAACAAGATGGCTTACCCAATTTAATAAATAAAAGTATATCCAAAAGTGTGGTCACTGTGATGAGTATACACATTACATTCAGGAAATTACAAAGCAGGAAAGCAGTGAATTTAAGAGTAACCATTTGGACAAGACTTCACGTTAATACTCAATAATAAAATCAGTTGAACAGTTTAAAAATTTTTTTTTTTTTTTAAGATTTTATTTATTTATTTGACAGAGAGAGGTCACAAGTAGGCAGAGAGGCAGGCAGAGAGAGAGGGGGAAGCAGGCTCCCTGCTGAGCAGAGAGCCCGATGCGGGGCTCGATCCCAGGACCCTGAGATCATGACCGGAGCTGAAGGCAGAGGCTTTAACCCACTGAGCCACCCAGGCGCCCCCAGTTGAACAGTTTAAAAAAACAAAATTCTCTAAACATTTTGGTCCGTCGAGTTTTTACTGAATTTCACATTGTCTCAACTTTACATTGCCCCAAAGAAACATATGTAGCTTTTTAACATAAGTAATTCAGCAAAGCCAACACACCACCTATCAGAAAGCCACTGCTACCTTTTACTTTCAGCAGGCCTCTTAAAAACAGAAAGCTCCTTCTAATAGAAAGTGATGAATAGCAGCACGGAAATTCATGAACTTGAAATAACACTTCCTATTATCCAGGTAGAAAGTGAACACACAATTTAAAATGAATATGAACTCTCTCTCCCCAGCAGAGAATCAATCCCATCACTCATTTTCACCTGCAACTGAAATGTTCATTCTCAGCTCAGAAATGCTGAAACGACCTCTCCGACACACACCGCCAACCGGCAAATCCAGGATTCGTCCAGGCAATCAATCAGGTGCCACGGTGACTTTGCTTAGGAAAATGGATTTCACATGCACACACCAATCAATTTCTCTAAGATTTCCACGCAGCCCTAGCACAATAATAACTCACGAGAGAGAGCTGGTGGCTGGACAGTGATTAAAAGCCTGTGTTCTCCTTGGGGGGGGGGAGAATCTTTCAAACGTATCCAGGTTCAGGTGACAACTATTTGTCAATGGAACCTTGGATCATTGGTAACTTGGCAGCCCACGCAAAGGGTTTTCTATTCTGAAGCAAACATACAAGAAGGGGTGAGGAACTTAAATCATGGCAGGAGACCCTGTAGACAAGCAAACAAGTAGTAAAAGGCTTCCCCAGAGGTCTAAGAAAGGAACTAAACAACTTGGGCTGGTTATGTGAGTCGTCCCATCTAAACCAGGGAGATAAGCTGGTTGGAGGAATGAATCCCCCCAAAATCAAATTTCTTCGGCCCTGTAGGACAAGATTTTCCCAACACAGTCCTTTGAACAAGCAAGCACTGACTCAGTGAGCACGATATCTGGTGTCGGAGGGAAAAACAGTCTCTAAACAGCTTAATTGTTGGGCCTGGCAGGCATGGAACTCCACCTGGCCAACAAAAGCACACATACCTGGACATCCCGATTCTAAGAATTAAATATTTCTTTGCATGTCAATTTTCCTTAACTAGTCATCATAGCCTAAGATAGTTGGCCCATGTCCTTCATGATGAACAGACTGCTCAGGCCCACTCCTCCAGCACACAGGCATGTGCGCATGCGGACACACACACACACACACACACACACACACACCCAGTGGTGAGCCCTTGCGGGTCCCGTTGGTGTTCAGCAGGAAAGCTTTCTGTACACTTGGGATTATACATCATGTTCTATCACACTGGGAACACATTCTGGAACTTAATGTTTTTAAAATCCCAAGTATGGACGGTGATTCCTTGGGAAAAGAAAAAGGCAAGCCCTAGAAATGGTAGAAAGACACTCCAGGAGGGGGAGAAGGATTTTATCGAATCTAGTTAAACAAGACGAAGGCAGTCACCACCAAGCCTGCTATTACATAGATTCTCTGTCTGGTAGCAGAGCAGGACACAGCGTCCTTGTCCCCTGCTCTGCCCAAAAGTCAGGAGATCTCCCATAAATCACCTCAACTCCCTGAGCTTCCATGGCTTCTTCAGTAGAAATGGAGACCTAATATGGGCTGCATGTTTTCACAGCACTTGGAGGATTAAGTGAAATGATGTACATGAAAGCATCTGTGAGGTATTATTACTCATCCAGAAAGATGAAGTCCGTCCATTAGCAGGTCCCTGGGTACACCTGTAGTGTTGGGCAGAACTTCTAGAAGAGTTAAAATGCCCTTGTGACCATCCTGAGGATTACTGCCTCCTCATTGTACTTTCTTAACTTCTGCTCCAGAATTCATGACACCGATCCAAATAGCTGGGCTGCTGGTAGCCTATTTGAACCTTATTGAGCCCAGAATGGCTCCTTTCTCCTTGTGCTGTGCCCTCAAGCCCGTCCATCACACTTCCCCAAGCATTCAAACACCCCTCATTTGTGCGCCCCACATTAGTCATCAATGCACATTCACTGTGCAGAACACTACGAGAAATTTCATGGAAACGATTAAAAAATCTTTAAGCGTCAAACATCCTTGATGTGTGTCAATGGCAGTCTACCAATCACCGGCCTTAAATTTCCTACAGCCAAACACAGTTCTTGATCAACTTAATCTTCATTAGAAAGAAAAAACACTCCAAAATCACCACAGAACTGATCATTAATAATTGACTCACACACGACTCTTGAGAACATGAACATGTATCTTCCAAAATGAGAAAAATTAAAAAAAGAGAGAGAGAGAAAATCCTAATTCCCCTTGAAGCCCACTGGACCTTATCGAGCGGGGCAGGAAAGAGAACTTTGCAGCTTGACCGGGAAGAGGCCAGGACCTCAGCCAAAGGGCCAACACACACTCAGGCGTGGTATGGAGAGAGAGCTCATCAGTCTGCTCTCTTCAGCAAGTGTCCTTCCCAATTCCAAATCGCTCTTAGGAAGTGGAATAATTTTCAAATATCTATTTGGGCCAGGGTGGGGAGCGTTGTACGTGAAGACGTTCAAGAAGACTTGACCAAAGCGGAAGTTAAGCTGAATGCACTCCTCTCCTCTTCTGGTCCTGGGTTTGACAGTTGAACTCGAACATTTACCCACAAAACATTGCTATGAGGAAATCCCTAGAAACCCAGTACTCTGCCTTTCCAGTGACCCTCCCTCTCCAATCTGTCAAATGAACCCGTACACAGATTCCCATTAAGAACCCTTAATGTTGGGGCACCTGGGTGGCTCAGTGGGTTAAAGCCTCTGCCTTCGGCTCAGGTCATGATCTCAGGGTCCTGGGATCGAGCCCCGCATCGGGCTCTCTCAGCGGGGAGCCTGCTTCTCTCTCTCTCTCTGCCTACTTGTGATCTCTCTGTGTCAAATAAATAAAATCTTAAAAAAAAAAAAAAAAAAAGAACGCTTAATGATGAAGAGCTGTAAGGGCTCCAGCTAGGAATGCTGGCCACCCAGTTTGCTGGGCTTCCTCAGCAGCTCACTCCGCCTCTCCTAGTGCCTGCCACTGGAGTTGGGAAGTAGGCAGCGTGTATCAAATCCGGGCTCTTGTTTTCATAGCACAAAGGAGAAAGGAAAAGGACATCATCTGACAGACCTTCATTAGGAGTGCTTAGCAATAAGGGGCTCCTAACGGTCCACTGAATTGAATAGTGTATTAAGCAGTAAGGAAGATTAGCTTACAAAAGATTTTGCATCGCTGTCCTGCAAGAAAATCTGGATTTCAAGGCATGAGCACAGAAATGAAGAAACTCTGACATCAACACATAAATTACACCGACCTCAACTCCTAATAGAGTGTTTTAACTTAAGTCACCATTACTCTGTTAGATTTTCTATGTCTCCAGATTGCCATTTTCAATCACTCTTCTGCTCCTCACTATTTAATACTGTGTAATTTCAGGTAACTTTCTTAATCTCTAGCATAATCAAAGTATTTTTTAAATGCCTAAGATTATAAAAAATAGAATACATTCTAATATTACATAAATAAC
The DNA here is from genome assembly GCA_028646535.1 of Procyon lotor. Lineage (NCBI taxonomy): Eukaryota > Metazoa > Chordata > Mammalia > Carnivora > Procyonidae > Procyon > Procyon lotor. Next base: position 90,635,208 of record CM053609.1, on the reverse strand, counting down.
CAATGCTTTTAAAATAACCCTATGGTCAGTTTGGGATAATTAACAATGCACACCATAACCGAAGGCTTATCCCACAGAGGAGTCTGAATGTGCTGAGAATGAAATCTATTAGCACAATGGGAACTTAACACTTAGTCCCATTTGCAAAATAGCTTCTCTTTGCCTCAATTTGCCTCAAAGTATATAGGATTAAAACAAAAAAACTGCAACCTGACTCATCCCCATAGAGAGGTGAGTGGGGTGAGGGAGGACAGAGATTCTCTTTTGCAAAAAGCAAAGGAAGACAATTATTTCTAGGTAAAAACACACTGAAGAGCAGAGTGGTAAAATCAATGAACAACTCCGTGATTTCCAGGGGTTGGGGATGGGTGGAGAGGGCTGACTACAAAAGCACAAAGATGACTTTTGGGAGTGAGGGAATGGTTCTAGGTCTTGAGTGTAGATGTGATTATATAAATGTTGTAACTGTCAGAATTCATCGAGGGTACTTCTAAGAGGCTAGGTTTTACTGTATGTAAATTATACCGCCAAAGCCTACCTTTTTAGAAAAGCTATTATGTCTAAATTCGTGTGTTCAGCACTGAATTAAGATGTCTAACACTCAGGGCGCCTGGGTGGCTCAGTGGGTTAAGCCTCTGCCTTCGGCTCAGGTCATAATCTCAGGGTCCTGGGATTGAGCCCAGAATCATAATCTCAGGGTCCTGGGACTGAGCCCAGAATCGGGCTCTCTGCTCAGTGGGGAGCCCGCTTCCTCCTCTCTCTCTCTGCTTCTCTGCCTGTTCACTGGCAGAGAAATCACTGTTTTGTGATTCCTCTCTGTGTCAAATAAATAAAATCTTTAAAAAAAAAAAGATGTCTAACACTCAAGTATACAGTTCTCAAGTGTTCTAGATGTAATTACTAAAAAACTTACCAGTAAATGAGTAGAGCTCAGTCTTCAGTATTTTATAATTACATATATTTATAAGTATTACATAAAATGGCTCAAAACATGAACTAAAATTATCACAAGATTATTTTGCATCATTACCTGAATATATATTTATAGAAAACTGCAGTGTTTAACTCTTACAAATGGACATATCAATGCCTATTAAATGTTAATTATATTTTTAAGGGTTGAGTTTACTACTAATCTTTACCTCTTTTGTATTATTAATAAATTGAGGAATATAAAGGTCATTAAATTCATTTGAGTCCCTCAGAACCACTATGAAATGTATTCCAAATGTGTTCTTAATTGATTTCAGGGGCCCCTGGTGGATCAGTTGTTAAGCAGCTGCCTTCGGCTCAGGTCATGATCCCAGAGTCCTGGGATGGAGCCCTGCATCCGGCTCCCTGCTCAGCGGGAAGCCTCTTTCTCCCTCTCCCACTCCCCCGGCTTGTGTTCCCTCTCTCACTGTCTCCTTCTCTGTCAAATAAATAAAACCTTTAAAAAAAAAATTGATTTCAGAGACTTTCAAGTCTTAAGTGTTACAGGAGACTGGCTGTAATGTTTTTATGTTTTGAAAACATAAGAATGTTTCAGTAATTCAGGGGGGGAAAAAGATTGAATGTAAAATGGAGCCTCAGATTATGCTTTATGGATGAACAGTCCCTTACACTTTCCCTCTTCCTGAATATATGCAGAAATATAGATTTCTCTGCAGAAAAAATAAGCCAAAGTGTCATAGTCACAGCACGTGTACTATTTACAATACTCACAGCACAAACCTTTCTTTTCACAAGTTCACTTAAGTAACAAATATCTTTCCCCACACAGCACAATAACCATTGTGAGTTTAGAAACTAAAGAGCAAAAATTCCCAATGTAAACACTAAAACTCTAACATGTAAAGTTACCCATGTAAACATGTAAAGTTAACATGTAAAGTTACCCATGTAAACATGTAAAGTTACCCATGTAAACATGTAAAGTTACCCATGTAAACATGTAAACATGTAAAGTTAACATGTAAAGTTACCCATGTAAACATGTAAAGTTACCCATGTAAACACTAAATGTAAAGTTACCCATGTAAACACTAAAACTCTAACAAGATAAGGCAAAATCTTTTCTCTGAAGTGTTGCATGCCACACCAAAGCACAAAGTTGCTTTTTTAAAAACCAGTAAAATTGAATCAACCTGGTTTTCCTAAAACAAACAAAACCCACTCAAATCCAAAGTTTTGGTTTTTCCGAATTATATTCCCTTCCCTTAATTTTATGCTTCCAATTTGAATTAGGCACGAATGATAACATAAAAGGGTAGGAGAGCAGCAGCTCGGTTCCTCTTCAGCAAATAAAACAGACCGGATCTTAATCTTACTCAGTTCGCCCAGGACAGAAGCAATCTGTTTTCTGTATCACTGAGGAATGCCAGTTAATACACTCAAAACACTGGTCACCTGCCTGATCCACCGACACCTTCCTAGGCCCGCACAACTCAAGCCTGAAGTCCTTGCTCAACTTTCCCACTGTCACCATTTCACCCTCTGTCGGGAAATCCATAGAAAAACATCCAGAGTTTTTTCTTTCAAAAGGACACGCATCAATCCGGAGTTTACAGGCACAGACTAATTAAATGAATTAACCTGCCGGCGTCTGGAATGAAAATACTTCGAGCCTGAAATTTCTGTTTCAAGAACGGTGGTTTAGGGCGGAGGCGGGGGATGGGGTGGACGGGGGCAGAGGGTCTGTTATTGTTCTCCATATTACTGGTGTCCCACCCCAGGATTTCAAACAGAAAAGCAGACAGATCCCGTCTTGAGCCGAGGGGCACTCACCTTCTAGGTGAGCGCCCGCCTAGCCGTCTCTAAAACGCGGACACGTGCTTTCCCCGGAGTGGTAGCTCCCGGCCCCTCGCTCGCGGCCAGCAGGCGCAGAGGGTGAGCTCACCTCGCTGGCCAACCTTTACCCGCAGCGCGGGATGCCCGTCGCAGCCCGGGGTGCCCGTCGCAGCCCGGGGTGGTCCCTCTCCGGCCCGCCGCCCCCTCTCCACGCACCGCAAGTTTCCACCGGCGCTTCTCGCAGCTTCCGCGCTCCCGGCTGCGTAGCCGCAGGGGCGCCAACTGGGTTTCAACAGGTCCCGGAGCCAGAGACACTGCAAAGATCACAAACGACTTAACGCGGAGCCTCCCCTTCCTTTTAAAGAGCCGGGGCTGGTGGGGTGGGGAGGAGGAGGGCAAGAATCCAAGAGCCCACGTGACCACCAAAGCCGGCTGCACGGAAATCTCGGGAGGACGCGCGCTCCCCTGCCTCGCCATCCACGCTCACCTGCGCGAACCGGGAAGCCCCGGGGAAGAGGCGCTTCACAGGCACCCTCAGGGGGAGCTCTTCCCGCAGCCTGGAATGTAGGAGGTGTGGGGCGGGGCCTGAGAATATGCATTTCGAACCAGGGTCAGGAAACTGATGCTGCCCGGCCGGGGACCACACCTGGAGGATCACGTCCCTACACCATGACCCACGTAGGTCTGACGGGCTGGATGCTTCGGTGTCACTGAAATACAGACATCTGACTCTAAGAATGCAGTGGTAAAACTAGGGAGGCTTTGGATTTTCCCAGTCCCGGGGAGCAAGCGCAGGTTCGTGCCCCTGCGGGGGCCAAGGCACGCGGCCGTGGCGGGAGATGGTGGGTGCGGGTTCTCCGCGGCTGGCTTGGAAGGCTTTCTCGATAGAGCAAGGATCCCAGGAACTTCCTCAAACTCATCTACTGCAAAGAAGCACCTGGGGGTGAAAATCTGCCTCTGCGGCGGCTGCGCCCTTCTTCCCTCTGCAGGGCCTCCGTGGAGCTCTCCGCAGGCGAGCGTCCCCTGGTGGCAGCTCCAGTTCCCCAGGTCTGCGGGGGTCCCCAAGTTCTCCTTACCCGCCCTGCAGCAGCCCACGGTGTGAGGACTGCGGACCTTAAGATAGTCATTAAGAAGCCCCTGGTTTTAGGGCACCCACCGGTGGCGAAAATCGAAGGGCAAGTTATAGATGTCCCATAGGCCATTCTGGGACCCCAGTGCCACACTTGTGTCTAATCATCACACTATCCATGCATACGGCATAAGGGACATGGTTCTTGATCCTGTTGTGACTCCAGATCTCTGATAAAAGAAAACCAAAAGGGCACCATGGAGGGAAACTTACCGTGCCAGCCTCAGGGTTGGCTTTAGCCAAAAATGGGCTAGACCGACTCTAGCGTGCTTCGGATTTCTTTTTTTTTTTTTTTTTCTTTTTTAAATTTATCTGATAGAGACACAGCAAAAGAGGGTACACATGCAGTGGGAGCGGGAGAGGGAGAAGAAAGCCTCCCGCCAAGCAGAGAGCCCGATGCGGGTCTCGATCCCAGAACCCTGGGATCATGACCTGAACAGAAGGCAGCTGCTCAACAACTGAGCCACCCAGGCGCCGTGCTCTGGGTTTCTAAGAGTGAGGTCCACGGGTAGTGAAGGCAGGCTCCGCATACAAGAGATACGAGAGCGGCCCTCTTTATAAACAGTGGTTAGGGAAACACTGTACTCTGCCACCCCCTTCAATTTTCATTAAAGCAGGGACTCCTGGATTCGCTTTCCTGATCCTTGAGGCAGAGAAGTTAGTTTGAACTGCAGGGTGTGGAGCTGCCCAGGTTCATCTGTGTAGGACTCTAGAGGACAAGATGCTTCTCTTTGCCAATCTCATCTTTCCTTGTCCCCTCCCCTGGGTGTCCGGGCATGTCCCCAGTACCCATATGCTCCTTCTTCCTTTGTACCCAAGAAAATTTTAAGTGATGGTTTTAAAAAGTCAGTTCCATTTGGAAGTACTTACTTGTTGGTTTTTTTTTTGGTTTTTTTTTTTTAAAGATTTTATTTATTTGACAGAGAGAAACACAGCGAGAGAGGGAACACAAGCAGAGGGAATGGTAGCGGGAGAAGCAGGCTTTCTGCAGAGCAGAGAGCCCGATGCGGGGCTCGATCCCAGGGCCCCGGGATCTGACCTGGGCCGAAGGCAGACGCTTAACGACTGAGCCACCCAGGCGCCCCTGGAAGTACTTACTTGTTAACAAGATACATCTGGGGGCACCTGGGTGGCTCAATCATTAAGCGTCTGTCTCAGGTCATGATCCCAGGGTCCTTGGATCCAGCCCAGGGTCGGGTTCCCTGTTCTGCAGGAAGCCTGCTTCTCCCTCTCCCACTCCCCCTGCTTGTGTTCCCTCTCTCGCTGTCTCTCTCTCATTCTCTCTCTGTGTGTCAAATAAATAAATAAAATCTTTTAAAAAAAAGATATATCTGGAAATGATTGTGAAGGAACTTCAGTCTTGAGTCACTAGGCAGACAAAGATAATGTGAGAGTGAAGAAAGCTGACACCTATCATGTGTCTACACTGTGTCGGAAAGTGTGCTAAGTGTTTGCACCGAATCTCATTTACTGAGAGCTCTGTGAACCAGGTACTATTGACCCCCCTTCTCAGATGAGGAAACTGAGGCCCCCAGAGCTACCTAAGCCACACATAGGAAGGAGCCATAGCCCCAGTGCTTCCATCGACAGCTACCACTGGTTAGGCACTTAGCCATGCCCTACTTTTCTGCGGGTGATCTTATTGTCTATACAATAGACCTAGGAGGGAAATTCTATTATTAGGTATCCCCATTTTACAGTTGAGAATATGGCCAGTCTGCGGCTGGGAAAAACTAGAACCCAGGTGAGAGCCCAGAACGCTGTTCTCTTCCATACCATGAGGGCAGTCGATCCGAAATGAAGATGTCTTGAATGTCAGGACCCTAGATCTCCTGCACAAGAGCCCTGCCACGAAGCCTCCAGCCACCTGAGAGGTAAGCGTCTGCTCGCCCCAGAACTAGAGCCCTGCGCTTGCTGTGACGCTTCCTTCAGAAGGCATTCCACTCATGGGAGCAGCATGTTCTCTGTTTAAAGACCAAACACCCACAGAAGTGGTTTGTTACACAAGGAAATCTCACTGCTGGAAATATTAAGCGGAGAATGAATGGGAGTGAGTGCATTTCCTTCTGACTCACCCTGTGCATTGGGAAAGATAATGGCACCTTAGGGATGGAAGCTTTGCTTGGTTTAATGCAGTGAGGAGGGATTTTATTACAAAACTAGGAAGGGACTCCTGAGACAGTTAATACTAATGGCTACACTGAAAAGCACTCTGAAATCTAGGGTTAAGGACCATGGCTCTGTTAGACGATCCCCATTTCATTTCCACCTCACTAATGGCCTCCTGAAGGAAGCCCCTACCTAGTAGGACACTGAAAGGCCTTCCTCTTCCACAAATACTCTATAACGGGGACTAAAGTCCTCACCATGCAGTCATCCTTTGGGGTTAAAGCATTGGTTTGTCAAAATTCAATCATGTTATATATGATGGGTAATATTAATTTACTAGCATTTGCGATTACACTAATGAGATGAGCTTACGAGATGAGCTAAATGTCACCTGGGAAAGAAAGCAAAAGAGCTTGGCATAGGACAGGTACATTTTTGCTGTAGGAGGAAACCCTCTCCATCTGGTTTACCTTCCTCATCTTTTCATCCTGCCCATTCTCTGTCCAGTGAAGTCTTACCCAGTCCAAAGCCAAGAGCCTAAGTGAAGACAGAGACAGCCCAGCGGGATGGGCACACTGCCTCCCACACAGCGCTCTCCTGCCATCCACACTGCCTGTGCGGTGATTGTACAGTGCACATCTTACATCTCTGGATTCCCCCCACTGTAGCAGCATACCCGCTGCACCCCACCTCGTTCAACCCAGACGTTCAACAAACACCTGCCGAAGGCTTCAACTTGGAAAGAACAGAGGGAAAGGGGAGAGATGTTCGATAGGAAAGATCCCATTAAGAGGCAAAACAAATGCTTGTTGAAGGCAAGAAAGCAAAAGCTGATGTGGAGAGGAGTCCTACAAATCATGGTGGGCTTCAGGGGGATGACTTTGAATTGTTGCTCTTTCTCCTCTGAGCCTGAGGCCAACTGGGAGGATTTAAGTCCTGGGACTCTCTGACCTGTTCCAGAGGATAATAGGATCAGGATCTTTCTTCCTGAGGGGTGATTATAAATTGGTCTGTTTTAAGAGGATTTGGGAGATGTAACCTTAAACTTAAGGAATTACTGAGAGAGAAGGGAAAGATTCGTTGCTCCTGCAATGACACCTTCATTTGGAGGTGATGAATTGGAACGGTGGGATTCCTAACGTGATGTGTCAGGTTATTTCAGCTGCACTCGAATCAGGGTTTGTAAAATAAAATTTGATATTTGGAAATTGGATTTGAGTAGACAGATCATGTCTTTTGTGGAAATAAAAATGAACATAACATTTAGGTACCTTTCCAACCCCGGTACCACAAGGGGCAGATTTGCCCAAGGTTGGCTCCTTTTTATTTTATTTAATCCTCATTACTTCCCTTTGGCTATCCTTGCTTTACAGATAGGGAAACAGAGCCTTAGAAGGACAACGTTTCTTTTGCAAGGTCATCTATGTGCACATAGCAGAGTTTTCTACCAACCTGCGAATCCCTTGCTTTCTCCTATTATAACTATGTTGTTGATCTTACTTGTTGTGTAAACTGAGGCATATTTGTCCTGTAGAGCCTGGATATTGCTGAAGGAAATCTTGTCAAGTTCTTGTCTAGGCATGGCCATCTGTGTGCATATTTATATAGCTTTATTCTTTGCTGACATGGGTTTGACTGGAAACTTGGTAAGGCTGCCAAGGACAGAAGCAGCAAGGTAGCCCTAACCTGGTAGCTAGGTGCCCAGACCACAGGACAAGGTTACTCTGACCTGCAGCTGAAATGAACCAGGAGAGTGGCTAGCATGTATAGCCAGCCTCATCTATAACCCCACCCTCCTCTGTCTCCGTCTTGGTCTTTGACATTTGCAAACATACAGATCAAATAAGTTTTTGTCCTATCTACTGCTCCCTGAAGGTACTTAAATTCCGCACAAATCTCTTGCATAATTTGTTTCTAATTCGTACCCATTTGAAATCAAACAGACATGAAGAGTGTATGTTCCTATCCTGAGCCCCAGCTGTGACTGAAGCAATTCTCCCTTGAGCTAGCAAAGAAACTCGCCCCTGGAGGTCACTGGCAGGAATGTGAACACCCTGTTGAGAAAGAAAATGTTAAAGAACTGTTAGAAATGGTGGCAAATTGTAATATGCAATTTCACAAATGACTCCAATGCAATTCTGGAAATGCAGCTTCTCTACCTCTTCTGGCACAGAATAAAATAATATTAATAACAGGTCAGACAGTATAATAGTCCCAGATAGGAGGTCAAAAAAAAAATGGGGTATATACACAGAAATGACTCAAGAGGCCACAGATTCTAATAAGACCGTCTGCTTCCAAAGAGTTTAGAATTCAAAAAAATTGAAGTTTTTTTTCTACTTCTCGTAAATGTATTTGACATTTTCAGGTTCTTTGTTCATATCATGGGAAGTTACTAGAAATGTCTCATATTGTCAAATGCACATCGCATTAATGGCTTTTATAAAAATGTAGACCCCATCCTTTGTGTACAGAGTGCTCACATATGTCATTACTCAATGTGATGAGTCTAACCAGAGAGAGGAACGATCTTCTCCATGATTCAGTCTCCCTTTTTCCTGGGAATTACAGCCAGGAAATAAACTTCTCCAAGCAGTTTATATGACTTTATTGAGGGGTGGCCAACGTTGTCCTGTGTACTAGGATCCCTACGTCTCCCCTTTTTTCTCTTCCTTTAGCATCTCTACTTTTTTTTTTTTCTATCCAGGCAGTTTGCTCATTAATCTGTTCATCCTGGTCGTGCCCACATTCAGGCCAGATGCTTCCTCAGCCTCCCCCCATCTTCTGTACTCTTCCACCCACCAGCCACAAATTACTAAGAGATCTGCTATCCTAGGGTGACATTGGCTTTTACTATTAACACAGCACACACAAAGCCATGTCACGTGTTGATTTCACACCAGCTCTGTGACAGTTATTTTATCCCCATTTTGCATGTAAGGAAACTTCAGTGAGTTCGCTAGATTCACACTCATAGGAACCCTAGTCCTCTGACTTGTTTTGTAGATCCATACCTGCCACCCTGAGGAAGATTCATTTCCTGCATTGTTATCACTGCAGGCGGGGCAGTCTCTGAGGGTCCACCATGCTGCCACTATCCTAGGACTAATATCACCTGACCCCACCCCTTCTCTCTGCCCTTCCCACTTTATCTCAATCTGAAATACCATTCAAGGGAGAAAAATCATTGACAATTTTTTTTTTTTTTTTTTTTTTTTTGGAGAGAGAGAATGTGTGTACCAGTCTAGAGGCAGAAGCAGAGAATCCTAAGCAAGCTCCACACTCAGTGTGGGCCCGACTCAGAGCTCGATCTCATGACCCAGAGATCATGACCTGAGCTGAAATCAAGAGTCAGACACTTAACTGACTGAGCCACCCAGGTGCCCCTCATTACAACTTCCTTAGTTATTTTTACTTTAAAATTATTCTGACACTCAGCATTACATTTATTCTTTCATCAAACACTCTTCCTTGGGACCGCTTCCTGCCCTCCTGCATTTATCTCTGTGAGAATGCCCTCTTAAGGCTGAAAAACAGTAATGCCCGAAGTGCTTACCTAAGACCCAGGAGAACCTGAAGGTATTTGCTCTCAGATGAGGAGGAGATAACATTCATTCAGCAACAGCTTGTGAACACTTTATCTGCACTATTTCGGGTAATCCTCAAAACAGTCTCGCAAGGGAGACACTATTTTATGTTCCCGTCTAGCAAATGAGAAGACTGAGGCTCAGAAAGTTTAAGTAATTTGCCGCCCATCACACAGCAAGTAAGAGCAGAGGGCTCCCACCAGATCTGTTTCACAGCAACACTCATTCTCTTTTTTTTTTTTT
>CM053609.1:90601932-90624871 GCA_028646535.1 Procyon lotor | reverse complement strand
TTCTCATAGAAGTTGAGAGTATTTTTCCCCCCAATTTGTCAATAGTCTTTTTTTTTTTTCTTAGTGTTTTTTTTTATTTTTTATTTTTTATTTTTTATTTTTTTATTTTTTAAAACCAGTTTATTGTGTGACTAATCGTTGAAATCCTTAAGATGAACTAGATGCTGCAACAGCTGCCCTCTTGGGCTTAGGTGTTGTTCCTTCACGGAATCCATGCCTGAATCTGCGGTATACAATTTTTAGGTGCCTCATTCGACCGGTCCCAGTGGTGTTTCGTCTTTTAGCCTTGGCACTCCAGTTATACTTTCTCTTGCACTTGGCAGGATAGCCGCATTTGCCACAGGTGGACTTCTGAAGGTGGTAGGCCTTCGAGCCACAGCGGCGGCACAACGTGTGCGTCTTATTGCGACGCTTCCCAAACGATGACGTCCCCTTCGTCATCTTGTTTCCGCGGCAGGCCCCCTACTTAGTGTTTTTATGATGTGCAAAGATTTCCTTTTCTGTTCTGAATTTATGGGTCATCCTTTTATTGCATGTAGATTTTAAGCGTTAGTTAGGAAGGTTTTCCCCATACGCATGTTATAAAGTTTATCTGTGCTTGCTCCTAGGACTTGTGTAGTCCCCTCTCTCCCCCTCAGCCCCCTCCTTCCCTCCTCCTTCCTCCTCCAATTGTTCTCTTAACATTTGGATCTCTGAACCCTTTGGAAAAGTTCTGGCATAGGTTCTTTTCCCAGTGGCCATTCTACTGTCCAGTGTTTTCTCTGTGATTTGAGATGTCTCCTTTATCATATGCCAGATTTCCAGAAACTTTTGGGTTCTTAAATGTTCTCTTCTGGGATTTTCTATTCTGTCATGTAGCAGTCTGGGTCTAATCAGGAGATAGAAACCACACAAGTCAGGTCAACAAGGGAGTTTTAATATAAAGAATAACTAACCATGGGGGCAGCTGGGTGGCTTAGTCATTTAGCATCTGCCTTCAGCTGGGGTCATGATCCCAGGGTTCTGCGATCAAGTCCCACATAGGGCTCCCTGCTCAGTGGGGAGCCTGCTTCTCTCTCTCCCCATTGCTTTCTGCCCTCCCCCCGAATAAATAAGATCTTAAAAAAAAAAAAACCATGATAAGAGATTAGTATAATATATAAGTAAACTATAAATGGCACCCTAAGGCTGAGGGAAAGCACCCAAAGAAGGACAAACTTGGAAGGGTTTCAGATCTCTTTGGGAAAGGTGGATGGGCCATTAACTAACAGAGATTTTGCCAGTTTAGCCAGGCCAGAGCTGGTCTAGGGTTGCTGGGCAGGCAATATGACAGCCTCCAGGGTGCAGCGGGGGACCGAGCTATCAGCAACTGGAGGCGGGGTTGGGCCCTGGGGGTCTAGGTAGCTGCAGGAGGTGGGGAGAGGTGTGTGTGTGGGGGGGTGCAGACAGAAGGGCTAAGAAGTGTGCAGGTAGCGCGAGGTAAAAATGTTTGTATAAGGAACGACTTCTTTGTGACTCTTTGGGCCACAGTCCGGACAGGTGGCTATGTGAGGTTATCCCCACACTGATGCTGCAAGGGTGCAGAGGGACTTTGTTCTGGACCCGTAGCCGAGCCAGACTCCACGGGCTGTTTTCACCCCCACGCTGTGGGTGCCAGAAATTACAGCCGCCTTTTCCTCCTTTGGTGTCCCTGCAGCGCCCTCTACTGAGAACTCTGAGCATTGCGCTCACTTTAACCAGGTAAAGCAATTCCAGCGTTTAACATAGATTTTATATTAAAGGGTGCTTTGAAGGCTGAGAAGCAGTAAATTGATAATGAACGTGGGAACATTGGCCTTTCTGTTCCTTGTGTTTTACTACTGGTGACTCATCGTGTATCTGAATATCTATTAATGCTCTCTCTGCTCATTGACCAGCTCTTTCAAAGTTTTCTTGATTATTTTTATTTTTCCATAAGAACTTTAAAATAAACTTATCTAGTTCCAGAAGGGGGAAAAGAAAAACCTTGGCACTTTAATATCATCCTGCATTTTTTAAATTTTTAAAAGTTATAATTCTTGTGGTTGAAAAAAAAAATTCTTGTACTTAACAACAACAAAAGCAATAAAGAAGTGAATAAAGTAGCAAATGAGAAATCCTTGCCTCCTGTTCACAATCCCTGAGGTTAATATTTTTGAGTCTGTCCTTTCAGGATGTGTTTCTAAGCTGTGTGTTTGTGTGTGTAAGTAATCAATATGTTTGGACATTTTGAATAGTTAGGCCTGTAGCTCTAACTTAGAAATGTCTTTTGCTTTTCTCTACAGCCATCATACCTGCCCACAAGTCTTTGAGAACATTATAATGTCCCTGTGTGCTTCTTCCCACAAAGAGTTTCCTCAGCTGTTACCTATTCAAGACATGGATATCAAAAACTCACCATCTGGCCTTAACTCTCCTGCCTCCTACAACTGCAGTCAATCTGTCCTACCCCTGGAGCACGGCCCCATATATATACCTTCCTCCTATGTAGAGAGCCGCCATGAGTATTCCGCCATGACGTTCTATAGCCCCGCTGTGATGAATTACAGCATGCCCGGCAGTGCCAATAACTCAGAAGGTGGACCCGGGCGACAGACCACAAGCCCGAATGTGCTGTGGCCAACTCCTGGACACCTCTCTCCCTTAGCAATCCATTGCCAGTCGTCACTTCTGTATGCAGAACCTCAAAAGAGTCCTTGGTGTGAAGCAAGATCACTAGAACCCACCTTACCTGTAAACAGGTAAATTCAGTCTTCATTCTGAATTGTATGTCAGGGGCGTTAATCAAATGACTTTATGAGAGAAGAAAGATATGCATTATTCAAGATCTTTATTCATCACATATGTTACTTAGAGCACCTAACACATAGGATATTCTGAATTCTAGAATATCTATCCTGATATTCTATTCCTGCTTAAAAAGTAAGCTTGTAGGGAGAATTCACTATCATGACTAGACATTAAAGATTGAGCTTAAATCACTTTTCTCTTGATAAAGTGATGTGGGTTTGAAAAAGGAATGTTTACTTTCAAGTTAGATCCTTCTTGTGGTGAAATCACAATTTAGCACTCATGACGCATTGTGTCCAGGATGGGGAGTGGGAGTGTTAAGACTTAAGTGAAATATACTAGACACATGGAGCCTGAAAAGACAGACGGTAGTTGGTATAAGCTTTTTAGCAGCGAACTAAAATAGCATTTTAGAAAGTTTGATGGGAAACTAATTGTAGACTTTAGTTGAAGTTTCTTGAAGCTCAAAAAAGTATTTGTACTCTTTAAAAGCAAGGTAACATGGTTCTTTCCATTCAATTTGTAATGTGTTTAATGGTGATTATAGCTATGGAGGGAAGAGATGGTGTAGAGAAAAAGATGAGTAAATTTCTTAAAAAAAAAAAACAAAGTATTAAAGTATTAAGTCAATGCATATTGGATGTTGAAATTTGTTACTTTCAAATGCTCTTGTAACACTTCGAGAAAGCCATATTACACAGTAATTTTTCTTTTTTAAAAACTTTGTTTTTAAAGTTAAAATAAAAAATATAAACATTGTATATAACTTTTTTAAAGTACTGTTTTTACTGTTTTAAAGTACTCAGCCTTCAAGGGAAGATCTTTTGTTTCTGAGTTCTGCTAATATTAGGATGAATTAACCCATAGTATGATTATGTTCATTTATAAATCAATCATACCTCTAACATTCCCTTTCCCAAAGAAACATGGCCTAGCAAAATTAGGAACTAACCACGGGGGCTTTTTGTGTCTCCCATTGCTGCCTTGATGGGCTCCCCCTTCCTCTCTGGGAGCCGTTGCCCGCTCCCCAGCACTGAACACCTGCTTCCGTCAAAACCTACTCTAAGGACTGGCATGTGTCCACTTTCGTCCCCTTTCTTCTCCTTTCTTTTTCTTCTCTCTGCCCTTCCCTGCCCCTCTCTACCTTTTCCTACTCTTCCTACTCTTTCTCTCTCAACCAGGGTATAGCATTCAGTTCAATAGAATTTAGAGTCCGTTTGTTACTCCTCCTAAAGTTATTTTCATTCTAGACCTTCATCTTACACTGAAGAATGGAAGATTTCATCCCCCCTTTTAAATGGGAACTCTGAAGACCTATTTGCAGCACTTGGGAATGACTGATACTTGAAAATGGTTAGGTACACTTAGGCACATGCATACAATGTTGATGAATTCTAGCAACTACTGAAGGCTGCTGTACACCCTGCTCATGGTCCAGATCTGTGGGTACAACTTACACTGGTCACTTACTCCACTCAGAGATGTGCAACCTGATGGCTACCACTAGCCATCTGTGGTTTACTAGTCTCACCCGCGCTGCAAGGATGGGCATAGACTTGCAGAACCACTTTCAAACATCAGTCATTCCCAACAGTGTGACTCGTCATAGATCTGATACCAGCAACAAAGGCTGTGCTCGATCAGATTTCCTGGAATAGACTTATCGTGAGTCCTGGAGGGCAAAGAGGTAAATTAGGCAGTGTTCATGCTATTTTTTTCCCCTAGGAAGTCCATCTTTACTCTTAATGCTGTCTTACAATGAATGTTTTCTTTGCCTCCAGAGAGACACTGAAAAGGAAAATTAGTGGGAGCAGTTGTGCGAGCCCTGTTACCAGTCCAGGTTCAAAGAGGGATGCTCACTTCTGTGCGGTCTGCAGCGATTACGCATCTGGATATCACTATGGAGTCTGGTCGTGTGAAGGATGTAAGGCCTTTTTTAAAAGAAGCATTCAAGGTACAAGAGTATTGCTGGCTGCTGCTTTAGTTTTCTACTTTTGCTTTCAAATAATTTTGTAGATGACCTGGCAGAAATTTCACCATCGGCCTGATTGGTACACAAGGTACTTGGTGAGTCCATGCTCAGAGGATCATGTGTGTTTGGGGATGGGGTGGATGGTGGAGTGGGTTATTTCAAGTGTAGAGCACCTTCTCCTTGACTGTGCTCTCTACCCGAGAGCCCCAGAACTGCCATGGGTCTCTTCCCACCATCACTCATCACCGTCTTCTTGGGAAAAGATGCTTAGTTACAACTCTTGTATATCTCTTACTGGTTTTTGATTTGGGGTTACCATTAGGTTTGTATATAACATCTTATGCATATAGTAATTTATATTAAGTTTATGGTCTCTTAAATTTGAACCCATTCTTTACTCCACCCCTACTTCCCTCCCCTGCTTATTTTACATATATGGTGCCATACTTTACATCCTTTTATTTGGTGACTCCCTTGACTGATTTTTAAAAGATTTTATTTATTTATTAGAGAGAGAATACACAGGGGGAGAGGGCGAAGCAAGCTCTGCACTGAGCAAGGAGCCCAGTATGGGACTTGATCCCAGGACCCCGGGATCATGACCTGAGCTGAAGGCAGATACTTAACAGACTGAGACACCCAGGCGCCCCCTTGACTGATTTTTATAGATACATTTAATTTTACTGCTCTCATGCTTCCTACTTTTCTTACTACTGCTTATGGTCTTTCCACTCTGAGGGTCCCCTTTACTACTTTTTTGTAGGGCTGGTTTAGTGGTCATGAATTCCTGTAACATTTTCTTGTGTGGGAAACTCTTTTTTTCTGAATGATAGCCTTGCCGGATAGAGTATTCTTGGCTGTAGGTTTTTTTCTTGCAGTACTCGGAGTGTGTCATGCCACTCTCTACTGGCCTGCAAAGGTTCTGCTGAAAGATCATTTGACAGCCTTATGGGATTTCCCTTGTATGTAACTGTTTTCTATTGCTGCTTTTCAGATTCTCTCTTTATCGCTGCTTTTTGCAATTTTAAGTATTATGTGTTTTGGTGTGGACCTCCTTGGGTTGACTTTGTTGAGGGCTCTCCTGGAGAGCAGATCCTCCTGGATCTGCATTTCTATTTCCTTCCCCAGATTTGGAAAGTTTTCAACAGTTATTTCTTCAAACACATTTTTTGCCCCCTTTTCCCTCTCTTCTCCTTCTGGGGCCCTATAATGCAAATGTGATTATGCTGGATGGTGTGGCTTAGTTCCCTAAATCTGTTTTCATTTTTTTTTTTTTTTTTTCCATCCTCTCTCCTGTTCAGCCTGATGATTCTCCATTACTCTGCCCTCCAGGTTGCTGATCTGTTCCTCTGTCACTTCTCGTGTACTATTGATTCCATCTAGTGCATTTTTACCTTGAGTTATTGAGTTGTTCATCTCTGGTTCTTTTTTATGTTTTCTGTTCCTTTGTTAGGGGTTTCACTGAGATCCTCCAGTCTTTTCTCCAGTCCAATGAGTGTCTCTATGACATTACTTTAAATTCTCTATCAGGTGGGCACTTGGGTGGCTCAGTGGGTTAAGTGTCTGCCTTTGGCCCACGGTCATGATCCTGGGACCGATCCCTGTGTCAGGCTCTCTGCTCCGAGGGGAGACGACTTCTGCCTCTGATCCTCTTGGGCTCTCTCTCTCTCACTCTCAGGTAAATAAATAAAATCTTCAAACATAAGTAACATGCTTGATAGAGAATTTATCTGTTTTGTTTAGGTCTCGTGCTGTGATTTTTTGTCCTGCTCTTTCTTTTGGAACATGTTCCTCTGATTCCTCACTTTTGTCTAGCTCTCTGTGTCTCTTTCTATGTGTTAGGAAAGTCAGCTGTGTCTCCTGCTCTTGTAAGTAGAGGCCTTATGTGGAAGAGGCTCTCTGGGGCCCTGCAGTGTAATGTCCCCTGCTCACCAGACCTGGTGCTTCGGGGGGTGTCGCCTAAGTGTGTTGTATGCACACTACTGTAGCGCCCGAGCTTCTTTTGCCTTTAGTCCAGTTGTCTGTGGTGGTTCTCTTTGCCTGTTGTGGGCGGGATTTGGTCCCTACATTGCTAATGGGCCAGTCTGGAGCTTGAGTGGAGTTAGATGGGGGAGCCAAACAGGCCTGCGGGGTGCAGGGGAGGGAAAGGGCACCCATCAGCTCCTTTGTTTCTGGAAAAGTCTGCCAATGATCCCTGTCCCTCCAGCACGTACCCTGAGATCAGTAAACAAATTTTCCTCCCATATGCCCTAGGCATTTTTCAAACTCTGCTTCTGTACTGTATCTCTGGAGGGCTGTTTGCTGTACTGTCATTTTAAGGGCAGAGACCGTTTCCTTTTGCTTTCCCAGCTCTCTCAGAGCCAAGCCTGCTGATTTTTAAAATTCCACATGTTAAGCCCTGTTCACTGTAAGAACTCATAAAATTAACCCCTCTGGTTTTCAAAGCCCAATGTTGTGGGATTTCATCTCATCTTGGTGAGTTCCCCACACTTGGGGTACCTGGTATGATAGTCTGTTCCTCTTCCCTCTCCAAGCCTGCAGGTCCCTCCCTCCTGTGGACAGTCCCATAGGTCTGTCCCCTTGGTCTGTTTACCTCCCAACTACCTCTTCACTCTTCCTGCCCTCTTTGGTGTGGCCTCTTCTCTTCTCTACATTTATCTGTGGAGAGTCTGTTCTGCCACTCTTTGAGTCATTTTCTGGGTTATTTACACGGATGTGGTATTACCTAGTTGTATTCATGGGATGAAGTGAGCTTAATATCTTCCTATTCTGCCCTCTTCTCCAGAAGTCCCTAGTTGTAACGCCTGCAAAGATAAAGCTTGGAAAAAATGTGCTTGTTAGAAATTACAAAGATTGTTTCTCCCTTTGACTTATGTTAATATTTGGCATGTGTAAGAGTAATGATGGTGGGATGTTTCCTGATAGAAACCAGAGGATGGTGAAGGGTAGATTGTTAGCAGTTAAGAGTTACCTTCCTGCAGATCCTCTGAAATTCACCCTGTATACATGACTACTTATTTTTCCCGGATCTTCTACTTAGTAGCTCTGTGACTTTACCTCCTAGCCTGTTTCCTCTTCTGTGAAATGGAGATACTTACAGAATTGTTCTAAAGATGGAATGAGGGTGCCTGGGTGGCTTACTTGAGTGTCTGACTCTTGATTTTGGCTCAGGTCATGATCTCAGAGTTGTAGGTTTGAGCCCTGTGTCAGGCTCCACACTCAGTAGGGAGTCTGCTTGAGATTCTCTTTCTCCCTCTCCCTCTGCCCCTCCCCCCATTCCTCCCCACACACTCTCTCTAAATAAATAGGTAAATAAATAAGCAACTTTATTTTATTTTAATTTTTTTTAAGATTTTTATTTATTTATTTGGTAGAGAGAAAGATCACAAGTAGGCAGAGAAGCAGGCAGAGAAAGAGGGGGAAGCAGGCTCCCTGCTGAGCCGAGAGCCTGATGTGGGGCTCGATCCTAGGACCCTGAGATCATGACCTGAGCCCAAGGCAGAGGCTTAACCCACTGAGCCACCCAGGCGCCCCTATTTTATTTTTATTTTTTTAAAGAGTTTATGTGAAAATATTTAGTCATTTATAAACATCATGTAAATTTAAGTTATTCTAGCTTTTTTTCTAACTCTTCTGTATTGAGATATCAACATCTTTCTTCTTTGTATTTTTCTTCTAATTTTAATCATATTTAAACCCACCTTCTCTAAAATATTGGGTTTTACGCAGTTGGATAAAAAAGTTGGGTAAATCAGGGCCCTCTGCTATTTCCAAACTTAAGCTTCCCTTACCTATGATTTTTTTTAATAAAATTATGTCACCAAATATTAAAACATAAGTTGTATGGTTTGCTTATTTATAATTTATATGCAAAACTTTTCATTCTGAATTTTGACATTTTTAGTGCTTTAATATTTTTATTTATGATAATAGTAGTAGTAAATTATAAGGCCAGGCTTACTCCCGTGCTATTAAATAGTAAGAACACTTCAGATTTCTAAAATTTAGAAAAAATAAAATAAAATTTAGAACTGAACTCTTGACACGATGACAATTCTCTATCTTTTTGAGATTCCAGAATTTTATTCTTTAAGGAAATCTTGACCCAATACAACTAACTATATCCTTTGAAAAGAATCCTTTTTCCCTTCCTGTTGGGGGGGAAAAATCTCTACCTAACATATCTTTGAACCCTTAGACTATGACTGATTACATTGACAAGGGAGTTTCCTCTGCTTTCCACATTCCTTCCTACCACACGAGCCAAGAAACTATTGGGAAAGGGAAAGAAATGTCACATTCTAAGTGTGCATAAGGTAAAGAGTGAATACTTTCACAAATGCTTACTATGTAAATGATTGTTTCTTTGGCCTCTTTGTATTTTTGGCATCCTCTGATATAAAATGTGTTGCAGTAACTAAAAATGGTCACCCAATTCTTTATATTGAAAGGAGTAAGAATAAAATGTACTTATCATATTATAATTACTCATAATAAAAAAACTCAACAATGAAGGCTTGGACAGAGGATATCTCAACATAATAAAAGCCGTATGTGAAAAACCCACAGCTAACATCATACTCGATGGTGAAAAACTGAGCGCTTTTCTTCTAAGATCAGGAATAGGACAAGGATGGCCACTCTCACCACTTTTATTTAACATAGTCCTAGAAGTTCTAGCCACAGCAATCACACAAGACAACAAATAAAAGTCATCCAGATTTTGTAAGAAAAAAGTAAAACTTGCACTATTTGCGGATAATATATTATATATAGAAAACCCTAAAGACTCTACCAAAACCCAGTAGAACTGATAAATGAATTAAGTTGCAGGATACAAAATTAATGTAGGGAATCTGTTGCATTTCTATACACTAATAATGTAGCAGAAAGAAATTAAGAAAACCATCCCATTTACAATTGTACCAAAAATAATAAAATACTTAGGCATAAACTTAATCAAGGAGATGAAAGACCTGTACTCTGAAAACTTTAAAACACTGATGAAAGAAACTGAAGATAACATAAACAAATGGAAAGATATTCCATGCCCATGGATTGAAAGAACAAATATCGATAGTGTTCCTACTACCCAAAGTAATTTGTGGATTTAATGGATTCCCTATTAAAATGTCAACAGCATCTTTCACAGAGCTAGAACAATACTGAAAGTTGTGTGAAAGACTCTGAGTAATGCAAGAAATCTTGAGAAAGGAGACCAAAGTTGGAGGTATCACAATCCCAGATTTCAAGATAATCTTACATAGCTCTAGTAATCAAAACAGTATGTTACTGGCACAAAAATAGACCCGTAGACTGATGGAACAGAACAGAGAGCCCAGAAATAAAGCCATGATTATTTGGTCAAGTACTCCTCAACAAAAGAGGCAAGAGTGTATAATGGGGAGAAAACAGCCTCCTCAGTAAATGGTGCCGGGAAAATGGAGAGCTACATGCAAAATAATGAAACTAGAACATTTACTTATACCATATACAAAAATAAACTCAAAATGGATTAAAGACCTAAATGTGAGACCTAAAGCCATAAAAATCCTAGAAGAAAGCATAGGCAGTAATCTCTCTGACATCAGCCTTAGCTACATTTTTCTAGGTATGTCTCCTGAGGCAAGGGAAACAAAAGCAAAAATAAACTATTGGGACTACACCCAAATAATAAACTTTTGCACAGTAAAGGAGACCATCAACAAAACAAAAAGTCAATCTGAGTGGGAGAAGGTATTTGCAATGATATATCCATTAAGGGGCTAGTATCCAAAATATATAAAGAACTTCTACAACTCAACACCAAAAAATAATAGTAATCCAATTGAAAAATGGGCAGAGGACCAGATAGACATTTTTTCAAAGAAGACATTCAGATGGTCAACAGACGCATGAAAAGATTCTCACCATCCCTCATCATCGGGGAAATGAAAATCAAAACCATGATGAGATACCACCTCACACCAGTCAGAATGGCAAAAGTAAAAACCAAAGAAATAAGTATTGGTGAGGATGTGGAGAAAAGGGAACACTCATGTTCTGTTGGTGGGAATGTAAATTGGTGCAGCCTCTGTGGAAAACAGTATGAAGATTCTTCAAAACATTAAAATAAACATTAAAAATAGGATTACCATATGATCTAATATGGTAGATATATCTACCATATAATAGGTAATATTATATGGTATACCTATAATATAATTACCATATAATATTACCTGTTATATGGTAGATATAATCCTATTAAAAATAGGATTACCATATGATCTAAATATCCACTCTTTTAAAATAAACTCAGGGGAAAAAAATGAACCTCTAGTCCCTAAATATCCATAAATATCCACTCCTGGATATTTATCCAGAGAGAACAAAAAAACTAATTCAAAAAGAGATGTGCGCCCCTGTACTATTGTAGTATTCTTTACAATATGCAAGATATGGTAACAAGTTAGGTGTCCCTTAATAGATGAATGGATAAAGAAGTTATACACAATGAAATATTACTCATCTATAAAAAGGATGAGATCTTGCTACTTGCAACAACATGGATGGGCCTAGAAGTATAATTTTAAAGAACTAAGTCAGACATAGAAAGATACTGTGTGTGTGTGTGTGTGTGTGTAAGGTTTCACTTCTTTATTTGTCAGATAGTAAGAGTGTGAGCACAAGCAGGAGGGGGTGGCAGGCAGAGGGAGAAGCAGGCTTCCCTCTGAGCAAGGGGCCCAATGCAGGATTTGATCCCAGGACCCTGGGATCATGACCTGAGCTGAAGGCAGATGTCTAACCTACTGAGCCACCCAGGCATCCCAATACCAAGTGATTTCACTTACGTGTAGAATCTAAAAACAAAGCAAATGAGCAAAGACAAAATACTCCAAAAAATAGGCTTTCAAATACAGAGAGCAAACTGATGGTTACCAGAAGGGGTATGGTGGGGGGATGGGTGAAATAGATAAAGGGGATTAAAATAAGTAAGTCACAGAGATGAAAAGTAGAGCATACGGAGGGGCACCTGGGTGGCTCAATGAGTTAAAGCCTCTGCCTGGGATCGAGCCCTGCACCGGGCTCTCTGCTCAGCAGGGAGCCCGCTTCCCCTCCTCTCTCTGCCTGCCTCTCTGCCTACTTGTGCTCTTTCTCTCTGTGTCAAATAGATGGATAAAATCTTTAAAAAAAAAAAAAAAGTAGAGCATATGGAATATAATTAATATTGTAAAAATGTTGTAAGGTGACAGATGAGGACTACACTTACATGGTGTGCACTGAGTAATGTATATAATTGTTGAATCAAAATGTTATACACCTGAGCTTTTGTTCCCTAGACTTGCCTGTGGTTTTACCATAGCTTGTTTGTCCTGGATTGTAATTCTCTTTTATTCCTGAGTAAACCCATCTTCTGGTTAAAAAAGAAAAATTATGCACCTAAAACTAATATAACATTGAATGTTAATTATACTTCAATAAAATAAAACTAAAAAGGAAAAAAAATGTATTTGTCTTAGTCAATTTTCTCTACATTGTTAATTTTAGTA
This sequence comes from Procyon lotor, assembly GCA_028646535.1. NCBI lineage: Eukaryota > Metazoa > Chordata > Mammalia > Carnivora > Procyonidae > Procyon > Procyon lotor. Next base: position 90,612,580 of record CM053609.1, on the reverse strand, counting down.
AAGAAATCTATTCATTTTCATTGACTTTTTTAAAAATAGGGGAGCTTATTTGTTGAATTTGAGATATAATTCACATATAGTAAAATTCCTCTATTGTATAGTTTTATGAATTTTGAAAATTCATGTAGCCATTCAACCACCACCGTAATTAAAATCTGGAATGTTACCATCAGCCCAAAAAGTTCCTGCAGGCCCATTGCAGCCAATTTCCCCCCAACCTCCCAAGGTCTGGTACCCATTGATCTATTTTCTTCCCCTATAGTTTTGCCTTTTGCTAGAGTATCATATAATTGAATCATAAAATATGTAACCATCTGTGTATCCCTTCTTTCACTTATTATGTTGCTTTGAAGATTTATCCATGTTGTTGAAGTACCAGTGGTTCATTCCTTTTTGTTACTGGGTATTATTCCAATATATAGATGTACCATAGTTTATTCATTTGGGGTGTTTTCAGCTTTGAGCTATTTTGGATAAAACTTCTGTGAACATTCATCCATATCCCTCTCTGTAGACTTATATTTTTGTTTCTCGGAATTGCCTAGGAGTAAAATTGATGTTTGTAGGATAATCATATGTTTAATTTTATAAGAAACCACCAAACTGTTTTCCAAAATAGTTGAAGCATCTTTTTTTTTTTTTCAAAATAGTTGAACCATCTTGTATTCTCAACAATAACATATGAGACTTCCAGTTGCTCTATATCCTTGTAAAAATCCTTGATACTGTCAGCTTTTTTAAATTTTAGATATTCTATTGAGTATATAATTGTGTCTTGTGGTGGTTTGAGTTTCCTGGATTACTGATCTTCTTGAGCATCTTTTCATGTGTTCATTGATTTTTTTTTTCTCTCTATGGTATATTAAGTTCTTATATATACTGTTTTTATTCTGTTCTGTTGACCCAGTTCTTCATTCTTATAAGTACCACATTATTTTAACTATTATAGTTTTATTTTTACTCTATTATAATTTTATAATGCATTTTAATACATACCAATATAAATACCTATTTTAAAAGTGCTCTATTTTCTTTTGTTCATTTATTATTCATAGGAACATTAGAGTAATTTTATTAAGTGGCCTCTCATCCTTAGTGTTAAGTGGAGATTGTATTAAACCTAAGAATTATTTTGGAAGGAATCTTTTAGTAATAGTCTTCACATCAAGAACATGTTATATCTCCAGTTATTTAGGCCTTATGTATCTTTTATACAGTTTTATTAGTTTTTTTTTGAAGATTTTTTTTATTTGAGAAAGAGTGAGAAAGAGCATGAGAGGGGAGGAGGTCAGGGGGAGAAGTGGACTCCCCGCTGAGCGGGGGAGCCTGATGTGGGACTTGATCCTCAGACTCCAGGATCATGACCTGAGCTGAAGGCAGTTGCTTAACCAACTGAGCCACCCAGGTGCCCCAGTTTTGTTAGTTAAAAAAAAAAAAAAAAAAAAAAAAAAAAAAAAAAATATATATATATATATATATATATATATATATATATATATATATATATAAAATACCACTGGTACATATTTCAGTGGTATTTCTGTAAATTGTAAGTTTCATTCTTTTGGGCAATTTATTTTATATTCATATATAACAGTAATACTAGTCTATTCACTTTCATATTGGTATTCGTAATTACCTTTCATCCTCGTCCTTTGAAAGTTAAAATCTATTTGAGTGCTGCTCACAGATCTTTAATGCTTTGCTTTTTACGACTTTAGAGGCTGAGCTTTAAGTGGGAGGCTCTGACAGCTGGTAGGTTCTGTGGGAGATTCGTATTTTGGAGGTACATATTCTGTTACTTGGGACTTATTTGGCCTTGAAGTCATGAAGGATGTCCTGAGTTAACAAAACACAAGGTCATTGCCCGCTGTTGAGGGATAAGCGTGCCAGGGAGGGTGCAGGTGACAAATGTTGCCCTATTGTTGAAGTGACCACATTGGGAGGCTGAACTGAGCTCAAACTCAGATCTTCCAATCCCAAGTGCAGTGCTCTCTCTCCCCTCCGTGCGGTGGGATATAAGTGACTGCAGGTATCCAGACAGACTCACTCAATAATTCTGTAAAGAGTACAGAGATAACCTGTTATGTTTTAGATTATAAAAAGCACATTTTCCTATAAACCTTTATATCTTAAAGAATTAGCTACATATTTTGCTTTTAATTTTGCTTTGAACTTTTCTCTGAGTTCTCTTAGTTTGGAAAAGTGTGCTCCTCAGACTGTTGCATGGAATAAGAAAACTATTTTAATTATTTTGGGGGGGGAGCAGAGAAAGAGGGAGAGAGAGAGAATCCCCAAGCAGGCTCTGTGCTGAGCGGAGAGCCGGACATGGGGCTCAATCTCACAACCCTGAGATCATGACCTGAACTGAAATCAAGAGTCAGATGCTTAACTGGTTGAGCCATCCAGGTGCTCCAAAGAAACTGTTTTAATATGTGAGGTAGTACGTGTAGTTTGAGGAGGACTTTTCTTTTTCTTTTTTTGTCAGAAGTGAATTCAATTACCCTGACCTTGTATAAGATGTTTTCTAGGCTATTTTTATTTAGTGTGTTCATAATATTGTGCTTTCTGATTTTTTTTTTTAAGTAAAATGATCTTTTAAAATAAACTCAGGGGAAAAAAAATGAACCTCTAGTCCCTTAAATGCCTATTATTATAAACATCTTTATAAAACCAAAAAGGATGACATCATGTTTTGTTCTTTGAATTTTTAGAAGGTCCTTAAAAGATTGCTACTGCGATGGAAAGTACATCTGTGGGGTTACATTTACCTTCTAGCCATAAAGCATTATGTTCTAGAGAACTATCAAAAGTTTATGATTGGAAATACATCTTGACTTTTAAAATAGAATTTATTTTTGAATATTGTAAGTGAGATAAAAGCAATAACAAGATAATTATCTGTTCTTTCAAAAAAAAATTATACCTTCTATTACCCCCTACTCTTGAGTATGTGTGGGACCTGTAAATATGAAAGTTGCTCCCATGGTTGGGTTAGCCTGTATGGCAAATGGTATTGGGGGAGCGTCATGATTATACTATACTTACGTAAGACTCCATCACAGTGAAGACATCCTGGAGGTCAGAGAGGTGCCCCTCCTGGCCTGAAAGAAAGCAGGCATCATGCTGTGAAGTGCTTTTGGGTGGGGAACTGGTTCCTCTATGCGTAGACAGGAATGCTTAGATGATGGCCACAAGAAAATGGGAACCCTGCTCTGATGGCTGCAAGCAGCTGATTCTGCAAACCTCTTATATGAGTTTGGAAGAAGACCCTGAGCTTCACATGAAACCACAGCCCAGCCAACACCTTGATTGCAGCCTTTTGAAACCCTGAGTAGAGTAAGCTGTGCCGGGATTTTTTTTTTAAGATTTTATTTATTTATTTGTCAGAGAGAGAGCATAAGCAGGGAGAGCTATGGAGGAAGAGGGAGAAGCTGACTCCCTGCTGAGCAGGGAGCCCAGTGCAGGACTTGATCCCAGGACCCTGGGATCATGACCTGAATCGAAGGCAGACACTTAACTGAACCACCTAGGCATCCTTGTGCCTGGATTCTTCACTTGTGGAAATGAGATAATAAATTCCTTTGGTTTTAGGCTTATAAGTTTGTAGAAATTTATTAGGTGGCATAGAAAACTAAAACCATGACCTTAAAGAGTTTATCGAACCGAGCTAATATGTTTTCTTCTGAAAAATGGGAATCCTGGGCTCTTTTTAGGGAAGTTATAGGATTATATGAAATGATAAAGTATCTGGAAATCAGTAGGTAATCAGAAATGTTGGCATGCCAGGTTTCCTGTACATGGCTGGTATGAGGGTCACTTGAGTGTGGTTTTTGCATCTCTGGGGTAAGCTGTCCTCCTGTTTCTAGAACTGTGCAGTCTACACATTGGCTGCTACCCCAGGCTGGCTCAGGGAATGGTGGTAAAGCCAAAAACAACAGAATTTCAATTTGCGTTTGGTTGAAAAGGTGTTACTGGAATCTACCTAAAGTGGGAGAGAATTAAGAACTTCTGGTCCAATCATGGAGCTATGTTTTTTGGTCCAGGCGTCAGGGAGGTTGGCTCTGGGTTGAGATCATCTGTTTCCACATTCTCCTTGGACCAGCAGCTACCTGAGGCATTTTTTTTTTTTTCTCTTGGGAGCTCAAGAAGCCAAGCCAGACTGTTGGAATATTCCATCTACTAACCTGCCACTGGGTAAAGCAAGTTTCATGGCCAAGTTCTACATCAGTCAGTGGGCAAGCACACTGCTCACTTGGATGCACTGCAAGGTCACAGGACTGAGGGAGGCAGTTGGGGAATTGGGAACAATAATCACCACCAGCCTCAAGAGGCAGTTCTTTTGGGGCGCTTGGGTGGCTCAGTGGGTTAAATGGGTTAAAGCCTCTGCCTACGGCCCAGATCATAATCTCCTGGGATCGATCTCAGCAGGGAGCCTGCTTCCCCCCTCTCTCTGCCTGCCTCTCTGCCTACTTTGTGATCTCTCTGTCAAGTAAATAAATAAAATCTTAAAAAAAAAAAAGGCAATTCTTTTGGTTCTTCAGGTTGCTCATTTCTTTGTCCTCTTATTGATTAGTTTTATTCCCTTGTTTGACTGAATGCCCTTAAAAATACCATGTTAAGTTCTGAAGAGGGATATACATAAAAGAATATAAGCAGTTGAATTTGACTGCATTGACCTAATGCACAAGTCCTGTTCTTGAGGAGAGTGTGTGATTTGCCCCACTAATTTCAGGCAACTGTCTTACTTTCTGTGTCCAAAGGAGAATATTTCTAATGTATCTCTTGAGAATTCGAAGAACATGTGGAGAATAGCCTATTAGTCAAAGAATAAAGTATCTAAATATTCCTAGGTTTTCTTGACTCATCAACAAGGCTCTTATGAGGCCAAACCCTGACTGTTGTGCCTGTACCTGTCATTAAGAAGATGTCGCCTACCACTTAGCTGAGTAGCATTATCAGTGTTGTTGCCCAGGAAGATATTTAATCAAAATATTATAATAATAGCCTGATTTTTTTTCCCCCTCTGCTGTAGGACATAATGATTACATTTGCCCAGCTACGAATCAGTGTACGATAGATAAGAATCGGCGCAAAAGCTGCCAGGCCTGCCGACTCCGGAAGTGCTATGAAGTGGGGATGGTCAAGTGTGGTGAGTTTCCACTTCCCCTTTCACCATGTGTGGGCCATGCCGACAGCTCTGTGAGACGGGACAGGCGGAGGGACTGGGGACAGGTAGCCTGCGTGAGAGGAGATTTAGGACTTGGTCATTATATTCAAGTATGTGTATGTTGTTCTGTTGGAAAGTGCATTGATTTGTTCCCTGTAGCTGTGGAGGACAGAGCTGAGGTAAATAGGAACCGGTTACAGGAGGCACATTTTGGCCCAATATAGGGACCTTCCTATAACTAAGTGGTCTGACAACACACTAGGCTACTGCGTGAATTTGAGAGCTTAGCCACTGAAGTACGCAAATGGGTTGGATGGCCATCTGCCTGAGGTCTTGAGAAGTCTAAGGAGAAAGTTCTGGTAACTGTTCACACTGAAAGCTGTGACAAGAAGGTAGACTATGTGGTTGGTAGGTTACTTGGATAGCTAGGGGAGAGAATCGTGCCTCTCCCCTATTAGGTTTCTAGAGAAGATCTGTAGAGGAGTCAGTACCATGATAGAACTCTGAAAAGCACATGGAACAGAGATTCCGTTAGGATGGTACGTATGTGGATAAACATACATATGTGTGGGTATCCACACAGAGATGCATACATCTGTGAGAAACAACAAAAAAAAAATGGGCACATTAGAATAACAGCTGACAGGAATGCCTACACCCAGCTCTCTCTACCTGGCTAACTTTTGATTCGTTCGTCTGTACACACTTGCTGGTTCATGTACACTCACATCAGCTCTGCCTGTACTTTTTTGTTACTCTGCTAGTCGGTATTTTGCCTGTGGTTAGTTGTAATTTCTCTCTTTGTAACTATTTGAAAAATTTAAAACAAGAGTCTCTCTTCTCCCTGACAGTCTCCTAAGAGCTCTGCCTTTTGAACATTCTCTGTCCTTTTTAATGTGTGTAATAAGGCATCTCATCCAGCTATGTCATAGTATAGCAGAAGTCCTCTTATTTGATCACACTTCTCGGGCTTCCTAGAATCACTGATGTTTTGTTTTCTTTGTAAAACACCCGCCAATGCCCATGACTTCCCAGTGTGTACTGGTTACTCTCTAAAATATTCGAGCATTTCTGTTCCCCCTACTTCCGTTGTACCCTTATCAGTAACCAATGGGCTTCTTCCAAAAACTGTTTCTACTAATTGTAACTATCAGGTTACATAATTTAAATAGAATTTATGCAAGCATATGAAATATGAGTAGGAGAAGACAATCTTTTTTTTTTTCTTTTTTAAGATTTTATTTATTAGAGAGAGAGGGCATGAGCAGGGGAAACAGCAGACAGAGGGAGAGGGAGAAGCAGGCTCTCCGCTAACCAGAGAGCTCAATGTGGGGCTCGATCCCAGGATGCTGGGATCATGACTTGAGCCGAACGCAGATACTCAATTCACTGATCCACCCAGGCGCCCCAAGACAGTCATTTCTTTGAAAGCTTTGGATAAAAATGTAAAAGAGGGCACCTGGTTGGCTCAGTTGACTCTTGCTCTTGGGGTTGTGAGTTCAAACCCTATGTTGGGTATAGTACTTGCATTAAAAAATACCTCCCAAACTGTAAAGGACTAGTAGCTATTGAGTTAGGTATGAGTGGGATTGGGGGAGGGGTCATAAACCTAGAAAAATTCTGCATTTGGATTGCCTTACGAGTGTCTGAGTTCTTGCTCTGTTTTAACGAAGCTGAAATTGACAATTCAGAGACAGTGCATCACAGACATGGCGGATGTAGGAAATTCACTGGTGATTTAATTGGTGGTGGTACCGAAGGTGAAAGAAAGCCTTGGCCCTTTGACAAAAGATTGCAAATTGGTGTTTCATATTTTAAGTTAATATTTTAAGTTGAGTGTGTTCTTTAAGAAGTGATTTACAGTTTAGTCCTAGGATAAGAACGCTGTTATTGTCCTACAGTCTGTTGGACCGCTAGCTGTAGCCCTGGTGGTTCAGGACCAGGGCAGGAGCACCTGCATATTCTGCCTGCAGGGGGCGGTGTATGTGGTGGGAAGAACAAAAGGACAGGACTCCCAAAGACGGAAGCTCATTTTTTGTCTCATTATTTTTTGCAAACTGGGACTATGCTCAAACTTAACCTTTCTGGCCCTCGGTTTTCTTATCTCTGAAAAGAAGATATCTGTTTCACTGAGTTTTGTAAGGAATGCATGTGAAGAAAGACATAAAGACCTAGCACAATGGCGCTAAATTTTAGTTTTCCTTCCTTTGTTTCTCCCTCTTTGAAAAGCTCAAATAAATTATGAGAAGTTTTAATGCAATACAGTCTTGCACAGGCAGAGTATGGAAGTGTAGTTAAAAAAAAAAATCTTTCGTGACACACAAAAAGATATCTGTGCCCCCCCCCCCCCACACCCCCGTTCATAGCAGCATTATCTAAGCCAAGACATGGGAACAACCTGAGTGTCCCTTGACAGGGGAATGGATAAAGATGTTGATGTGTGTATAAAATGGAACGTTATCCAGCCATTAAAAAAAAAAAAAGAAAGCACAAAGAAATCCTGTCATCTGTGACAACATGACTGGACCATAAGGGTATTATGCTAAGTGAAGTAAGTAAAAGACACATCTGTATGATCTCACATGTGGAATCTAAAAAAACAATCCCAAACTCCTAGGAAAAGATATCAGATTTGTGGTTACCAGAGGCAGGGTGTTTGGGGAGAGGGAATTGGAGAAAAGTGGTCAAGGGTACAAACTTCCAGTTACAAGATAAATAAGTACCAGCAGTGTCACATACGGCACGATGCCTGTTCATTAACACTGCTGTAGGATATATATGAAAGTTATTAAGAGTAAATTCTTAGGGGCGCCTGGGTGGCTCAGTTGTTAAGTGTCTGCCTTTGGCTCGGGTCATGATCCCAGGGTCCTGGGATTGAGCCCCGCATTGGGCTCCCTGCTTGGCAGGAAGCCTGCTTCTCCCGCTACCATTCCCTCTGCTTGTGTTCCCTCTCTCGCTGTGTTTCTTTCTGTCAAATAAATAAAACCTTAAAAAAAAAAAAAAACTGGAAAAAAAATCTTTTATGGAAAAGAGAATAAGAGAAAGGGTCATTGAATTTGGCCAAAAAGAAATTGGGTAGGGCTGTAAAGGAAAAATATTTTATTATCTTTGGAGATTGCAAAAAGAATGAGGTGAATTGATATGTAAACAGTTGGATATTTAAACCTTTACTGACCATTAGGAGTGAATTTTCTTAACAATGCCTCCCTTCTTTCCCAGCACTCTTCTTGTCTCCCCTCTCAATAAACCCTCCATCCATATTCTTCCTTCTCTCTGGTCTTGGAAGATTAGGAACCTACCTCCATCCTGAATCTCCTCCACCGTTTCACTCCCCCCTTCGGAAATTCTGTCTCTTCTGTTATCACCTTCTTCTGCACCAATCTTGTGTTTTCTATGGAAATATTAATATGGTTGCTTAAATGGTGGGAGAGTACCCACCCAGACTAACTCGAGGGATAAAGCTTCATTTTAAGGAAACACTGAAACATAAATAGCCAGGAAAACAATTGGAATAGCCACATCTGGTCTGTATTCCTGTGTTGTGAGAATGAATCCACATCTGTCATATGCCATCTCTTGATTCATCTGCCGTATGTACACATGAAAAGGACTGATAGGGAGGTGGTATAAAGTAGTAAAAGCATCAGATTCAGACAACTGCTTGAGTTTATATGCTGCCTTCACTATTTTCTAGCTCTGCCACCTGGGCAGGTTATTTGAGTTCTTTTGTGCCCAGTCCCTCCTCTGTATTGTGGAAATAATAATAGCACCTGTCCTCTAGGGCAGTTTTTGGAATGAAATGATCTATATACAATACACAATGTCTGACATGTAGAAGCTTCCAGTAGGTATTAGCTCTCTTTGTTATCATTTACCATTATCACCATTTTTGTTGTCATTGTCATCACCATTATCATCATCCTCTTTTTTGTGGGCTATTTACCACTTTCTAATATGGAGCACTCCTAGAGTTCCTCATCAGGCTTGCTCACAGGCACACCAGGTGACTCTGGCCAGATTATACGGGGAAAGCCATGACACTAGAAATGTCCTCGGTAGTGAATTCTCTGCCAAGGGCTTTATTTTATTGATATTAGAATCCCTAGGACTCAGTACAGGGCCCAGTATATAGGGCTTTGTAAGTGCAAGTTGGTAAAATAAATTTGAGTGCATGGAATCAAACCTTTCTCTTTGTATGTAAACCTGTTTTGTAAACTCCTTTTCTTCATACATTCTACAAAAAGATGTGTGATCAGAAAGGTGCTTTCTTAAACCAAACAGTTTGTTCCATTTTACCCTGGGGGTATAACTGATCTTAAATAATACCAATAGCTCTCTATCTGATTACTAATAAAATGAATTATAATTTAGGCTTTTAATTCTTTTAGTAAAGAGTTTGATTTAATTATCTCTAGATAGATAGAGCCCTTCCTTCTACTTTGATTAGCCAAGGATAAGAAGAAATTCAGATAAATTTTCTAGGGAGCAAGTAATTTAAATATACTCATACCTCCTAACTAATATTTCTTTTTAAAAATGTGGACAACTGAATTTAGGGAACAAACAATGGTGGGAATATAGGAACTAGGCATTTTGCAGATATAACTTTTAGGTTTTTTTTTTTTTTTTTTGAGGGGGGATGCATATAAAAGTTGTACCCATACTGATGACATCCTGATGTTTGTCTTTCTTAATTTTCGTTTTATATTTTTGTCTTTAACCAGTGGATTTTTAGAAAAATTTTTGTGCTAAACTTTATAGGGGCTTGGAAGTTGTATTTTTTTGTGGTCAAAAAATATGATCTATATGATAACAATTTTAGTTAAAATTTTATTCAAGAACTAGTATATGATAATTTTTACAAATTCCATGAGTTTTTATAGCTCAAGCTTGTGAACTGTACAATTTCCATGTTCTGTATTCTGCTTTTCCCCTAATTTTTTACTCTATTAGTTGCTGAGAAAGATACATTAAACTAAGCATTATAATAATGTATTTGTCAGTTTCTTTCAGTCATTTTTTTGGTGTTTGTAGGTTGTTCTCTTGATGTATATGGGTTTAGAATTATTTACCTTCCTTTTATAATCTGGTGAGGCCTTAATAATGATTTATGCCTTTTAAAGCTTATATTGTCTAATATTGATAGAGTAACTGATTTACTTGATTAATTCTTGCCTTTTATCTTTTTCTATCCTTTTATTTTCATTTTTTCTATATGTTAGATGTATCCTTTCCAACCAGTCTATGTCTAGATAAAAAAAAAGTGATCTCAGAGTTGCTCTTAATTGATGAATTTAGTCTATTTATGTTTATTGTGGTCACTGATATTTGAATTTATTTCTGTCATCTTATTTTAGGATTTTAACAATTTCATCATATATTTTCTTTTTTCCTTTTTGAAATTGATCCCATTTTCTTGTTTTATTTTTCCTCTTTTGCTAATCTGGAAGTCATACATGCTGTTTCAATTCTTTTAGT
>CM053609.1:90555711-90601832 GCA_028646535.1 Procyon lotor | reverse complement strand
TTATTTGTTATTACCCAGTATTTCGTTCTACTTTATTTCTGTACCTTCAAAAATTATTATTTTATTCATTCTGTGTTTATTAGGTTTCCTCTCATGCTTACTGATTTATTTTCTTACCATTGTATCTTGAATTTCATTGCTTCTCTTAGGTTCATTTTTCTCCATCCCAAATAGCACAGTAGTTATTTCAAAAGGGCATATTTTTTAAATCTTTGCTTAATTCAAATGTCTTTATCTTCACTCTTGAATGATAGTTTAGCTGGGAATATAATTCTAAATCAAAAGTTTCTCCCTCCCCACACCATCTTAAATATATTATCCCATTGTATTTCTGACCCATAAAACTACAGTAACTAAAACATATTGATACCAGCACAGGAGTAAAAGAAAAAAAAATACACACACACACACACACACATATATACATATATGTATATATGTGTAAAAGGAGAAAATCCAGAAGAAGGTACTTTTTCAATGCAGAGCTTGAACTCAGCACTCTGAGATCAAGACCTGAGCTGAGATCAAGAGTTGGAAACTTAACTGACTGAGCCACCCAGGTGCCCCCAGAAGAAGATATTTTTATATATATTTATTAAATGACAAGGTGTTTTATAAAAATCAGTGGGAAAATCTTGTGCAATAAATGCTACTGGGAAAATTATAAATCCATTTGAAGAACATAACATGAAATATCAATATGACATGATATAAACATACATAAAATTCCAGGGGTGCCTGGGTGGCTCAGTGGGTTAAGCCTCTGCCTTCAGCTTAGGTCATGATCTCAGGGTCCTGGGATCGAGCCCCGCATCGGGCTCTCTGCTCAGCAGGGAGCCTGCTTCGTCCTATCTGCCTGCCTCTCTGGCTACTTGTGATCTCTCTCCTCTCTTTCAAATAAGTGAATAAAATCTTTAAAAAAAAAAAAAAATTCCAAATAGATTTGAACCACAAAAGTGCCTAAAGAAGATATAAGAAAATATTTGTATAATCTTGATGTGAAACAAAAGACAGATTTGACTGTGTACTAAACCTTCTTAGGACAACGATACCATGAGTAAAGTTAAAAGCTATATAACAAGACAAATATGGCACATAACAAAAGTTACCTATAGTTACTAGATAAACTTTATAGGTTATTAGGAAAAGGGCAAAAGAAACAAATAGGTGATATATAAGTAAAAGAAATACAAAGTATGGGAAATATATTAGTCAACCTTGCTACTAATTAAAAGAATACGAAGTAAAATGAGATTGTTTAGTCACTTGTCAGATTAGCAAAGATAGAAATGACTTTTATTGCCCAATGGTGTTATGAAAAAATAGGAAGCCCCTTAAAGTATTGTTTGTATTATCAATTTTAAAATAGTTTTAGAGGGCGCCTAGGTGGCTCAGTGGGTTAAAGCTCCTGCCTTCGGCTCGGGTCATGATCTCAGGGTCCTGAGATCAAGCCCCGCATCGGGCTTTCTGCTCAGCGGGGAGCCTGCTTCCCCCCCTCTCTCTGCCTCTCTCACTGCCTACTTGTGATCTCTCTCTCTCTCTGTCAAATAAATAAATAAATAAACAAATAAATAAATAAATAAATAAAATCTTTAAAAAAATTAGTTTTAGAGGTAACCTATTAATATGTATCAACATCTTAAGTGTGTATATGCCTTGATTCAGCAACTTGACTTCTTTGAATTTATTTTCGGGAATGAATTAGATGTTTGTACAAAGAGGCATTTTCATTGTACTGTGAGTGCCAGCAAAGAAATTAGGATTAACCTAGATTTCCATTGACAGGGGTTACTTTAGATAAAGTGATGCTATCTTCATAAAACAGAATGCTGCATAGATTTTTAAATTGTAGAATGATACATTTTTAGTCAAAAGAAAAAGTTTAAAAATAGTGTATATATACTGTGACCCACATTTTGCCTATAAAATATGGAAAGGTAAAAAGCGTTAAAACTGAAAGGGTTTATGCCCAAATTTGAACTTTTCTATATTTTTCAGATTTTTAAAAAATTTATTACTTGAAAGGGCGCCTGGGTTGCTTAGTCATTAAGCATCTGCCTTCAGCTCAGGTCATGATCCTAGGGTCCTGGGATCAAGCCCTGCATCGGGCTCCCTGCTCAGTGGGAAGTCTGCTTCTTCCTCTGCCACTCCCCCTGCTTGTGTTCCCTCTCTCGCTGTCTCTCTCTCTCTCTCTTTCGCTCAAATAAATTAAAAAAAAAAAAAAAGATTATTTCTTGAAATATATTTATTTGTACGAATATGTAAAAAGAATACATATGTGTATACGTAAATACACACACATGGATATAAACACTTTAAGAATGTATTATAAGGGGCGCCTGGGTGGCTCAGTTGTTAGGCGTCTGCCTTCGGCTCAGGTCATGATCCCAGGGTTCTGGGATCGAGCCCCACATCGGGCTCTTTGCTCAGCAGGGAGCCTGCTTCACCTGCTACCATTCCCTCTGCTTGTGTTCCCTCTCTAGCTGTGTTTCTCTCTGTCAAATAAATAAAATCTTTAAAAAAAAAAAAAAAAAAAGAATGTATTATAAGAGTATATTATTTGATAACTGCTCAGAAATATCAATGCTCAGTTCCTAACTTTTCCCCATCTTTTGTCTCAAGAAAATTCCTAATTCTGTGGTTTGGAAACTGAGATATGTCAGCACTCTTTAAAAGAGAAAGAGATTTAGTATCCATAGGTGATCTTGAAATGGAGACCTTAAGTTCATTTGGGCTATTGTCCCTGAAAAGCCATATTTTGATTTTGTTAAAATAAACACAAATGTAATAGCCTTTGGTACTCACCCCGCAGGTTCCAGGAAATAAGTCAGGCTTCTGTTCTAAGACACATTGTGAGGCTAGACCCAGGTCATTACCTCACTCTTGCCCTGGCGACTCAGGGAACTTGAATGCTGGATTGGGGAAGCCACGAGAAAGTACTGTGTTATCATCTTTCTGGTTTAGGCTCCCGGAGAGAAAGGTGTGGGTACCGTGTTATGCGAAGGCAGAAAAGTTCCCATGAGCAGCTGCACTGCCTGAGCAAAGCCAAGAAAAATGGCGGACATGTGACCCGAGTGAAGGAGCTGCTGCTGAGCGCCCTGAGCCCGGAGCAGCTGGTGCTCACGCTCCTGGAGGCAGAGCCACCCCACGTGCTCGTGAGCCGCCCCAGCACGCCCTTCACCGAGGCCTCCATGATGATGTCCCTGACCAAGCTGGCCGACAAGGAACTGGTGCATATGATTGGCTGGGCCAAGAAAATTCCAGGTAGGGCTTTCTGGACCTAAGCTTTTCATTTATGGTAGAAAGGCCTGCCCCTAACATTTGTAGGGCAAGAGTACAAAATGGAGGTCTACAAATGATGTCTGGGTGTGTAACAGTTTGACAACTTAATTTATAATCTTTAAATGAAATATGTTCTTTCTTCCTACCTTGACAAATATACCTTCAGTATGTACTAGAACGCCTGGCTCCAATTTAGAGTTCTTGGACTTCTCTGAGTTCTCCATCAGACGTGGTAGTGAAGAAGAATTATATATAGTGAGACTCCTTCCATGGCTGCCTCTCTTCTTTTCCCACACCAGAACTATCCCACAGGGCCTTGTTCACACCCCATCCTCCGTGGCCACATCTCCTACCCACACTAGCCTGTTGAGCACCTCTCATGCAGAGATGTAGTCTGAGAGGGTGAATCCAAGAAAAAAACCTACCCAGACTCTGGAAGTGGGCCACAAGTGGCCATTTGGGCAAGGAATTCTAGGGTCGGGCCAGTTTGTGATATATACCTGAAATACCGCATTGTGCTAAAATTACCACCTCGTTATCATTTGAATTGGTGTTTCTGTGAAAGTGAATCTAGAATTCTAACACAGAATGGCAGCAGCCCATCCCCCTGACGGGGCTTCTCCATGTGTGAGTATTTACAGTCATCTAGGAAATGAGGTTTCACTCCAGGTTCTAAGCCACGAGGGACAATTCCCATGGCCTGCAGGCTGCAACCGCTTAGACAAAGTATAAAGTCTGGGAGCTGCTGAGAAGCTGAGTGAGGAGGAGTTGGGCGTAAAGAGCCGTGGGACCCCCGGCCTGGTGTAATAGTATCTCTTGGGTCATTCGTTGGCTTGTGCCCAGTCTTTCTGAGCTTGCTGAGCATCTTCTGGTGCCTAGCTTTGTTTTGATAGTCTAGATCGTCACCTTAGCTAGTATCATGTTATTTTCCCTGCTCTTTTCCTAGGAGACAATACTGATGGGTCTTCCTCTAGCCGTTGTGCTACATGTATGCCAAACACCGGTTTTCAGGACCCCACATGGAGAGTGGTGGTGAAATTAACCGTCACTGAAAGCCATGTAGCTTCTTTGGGCTGTAACGAAACTGAATTCTTGAGCTGCGTTAGTCCCCCTTCAAGCCTGGTGTTTTAAAAAGAAGTTCAGAAAATTTAGGCATAGTCTAAAGGTGTGATTTTTCTTTCCTCTCTCAGTGGATGTTGTCATTTTCTAAAGTTTAAAAAAAAAAACAGTAAAGTATCACCTAACCTTGATCTTGTTGAATATCTGCAAATATAAGAAGCCTAATCCCCCACGGGCATGCTTATAGTCTATAACTGCAGGCGAGATTGGAACGTGTACGCGGGTTAGGGCGGGATGCAGGTTCAGAGGAGGATTGAGCCATCTTCCCATTGTGACTCCCTCCACTCAGTTCTCCCCCCGGCATTATATTGCTCACAGGTTTGAACCTCCGTGTGCTTTCCATGCCATGGTCCCCACACCTATAAAACGAGGATGCTGGAAGAGGCTACCTGCGGGCATTCTCCTGTTACTCCCCTTTTCTTCTGTAAGAAAATCGACTCAAAAGGAGATTGCGTAACTAGCTAGAATGAGGCTGAGCTGGGATCGTAACTGGAGTCCGCAGCCCTCCTGGGCCGTGTGTTTGGTTAGTTTTTATATTACGCTGCCTTCTCTCCTTATCATGGCTGTGGAGGAAGCACCAGTGATCTTGACTTGGCTTTGCTTTTAAAGCACTCACCTCCCTAGAGATCACCTATTTGTTTCCGATTTTTGGACCAATCCATGTTGTTGGGCTCTCAGGCTCTTGGGACCTGCTTCGAATTTTTGGACCAATCCATGTTGTTAGGCTCTCAGGCTCTTGGGACCTGCTTCGATTGTTGTATTTGCTTTTCTGGATAGAGTAGACTGGAGACAGCACTCGCACTCCTACTCAGAAGAATGATTCTAACACTGAAATTTTAAGCAGTCGGAGCTATCCTTCATTTGAAGCCTTGACTTTCTGCAGGGGCCAGTGCTGTTCTCTCTCTGTGTCCTGCACCCCCCCAGCCCATCCCCCTCCGCCTCCCCCGCCCAGCCCCTCTTGTGGACTGGGCCAGATAGGCAGCCTCTGGCTGGCAGCCGACTCTTATCTTTCTCAGCAGTGCAGAGGAATTTTTAAAATATAACTAAAAATGATCTGTTCCAGCTTTCTGTTCGTCCCTAGCATTTGTCTGGGGAGCTATAAGCCCAGGTAACCATCCTTTATAAATCTGAAATGGAATAGATTAGTCTCTAGAAGGCCTCAAGGCTGGACAGTGTCAGATTGCCTACTCCGAGTTTAAAATTTCCTTCCTTAGGTCAGCATTTAGCCACATCTTTAAAATACTGAGTATTTCCCAATATTGCTTGCGTTTTCATAGCTTGTTAAACCTTGCTCTTCTGTTTCCACAGAAAACAGGGAGCTGAGGAGGAGAGTGGGTATGTCTCATGGCCTCTTGCTTTCCCCAGGCTTTGTGGAGCTCAGCCTCTACGACCAAGTGCGCCTCCTGGAGAGCTGTTGGATGGAGGTCCTGATGGTGGGGCTGATGTGGCGCTCCATTGACCACCCGGGCAAGCTCATCTTTGCTCCCGACCTCGTTCTGGACAGGTGAGAAAAAAAAAGCATCGTGTTTCTTCTCTGACCTGCTTGAGTCCTGGGTTCTGCAATTAAAATCTCACACCTAAAAGGGCAGCTAAGAAGATGATAATGTCATGAGCTCCTTCTCCAGGTTAAGAGCCGGGGAAGGAGAGCACGAGTCCAAGGATTCAGTGTCCTGTGACTCACTCTTAACCTGTGGTGGGGTGGCCTTTACAGGCCAGACCATAGCAGGGCCTGTATCTTGTAGAATATTATCATATTCTATAATATTATAGTAGAATAGAATGCTAAATGTACCAGTCAACTTAGATTTGTCTGTGTTAAAAATTGCATTTTCAGTTTATAATTTTAAATTGTCCAGCTGTTCGGTTTCCACTTATAGGGACCATGTCTATCTCTGTCTAGACAGGTGATACAGTTCTTACAAATCTGCAAAGTTTATTTTAATGTGCTTTGACTCTAATTGCATATGCTCTATAGCATTGTTGACAATAGCAGTGGAAGGAATGGTTATTAAAACCAATGAAAAGCAATGGAAATTGGGGAATCATAGTGCCGATGCCATCACTCGATTACATTTTGTTTTAAAGATGGTGCAGAAAAGGAACCCATTTTTAATTGACTCAGGTGAACTGTTCATGGAGGAAAAGCTAGAGTAGACAACACTCAATTTTAGTTCAAAATATAGAACTCTTTCTTGTTATACGTGTGAGCAGGTTGAAAATCTTGATGGAAATTGAGCTCCACGTTCCTTATTTTGAAAAGGTTCTTAAGTAGAATGTTCAGGCACATTTGATTCTGTGCACAGAGTAGAAGGATACCATCATATGATTGGAGAACATCTCCGCCCAACCCTTAGTATTACCTCTTTAGATCATCAGAAGACCCCTATGCACACATTACACAGATAAAAAGTGATACCGTCAAGGTTTTAGCACCCATTCTGTTGTCCTGGATGACAACATTGACAAGGAGCACCGTTCTAAGTAATGGAGGTGTTTTGGTGGAGAGCAGAGCCTTTGGCAAGAGCTGAAGCTTGGGCTGTGGCTCGGGCGGGAGCAAGCCCAGGTGTCGAACCATAGAAGAAGGTTCTGGAAGTCCAGACCCTTCAGTAGCAATCAAAATAGCCAAATTATTGGTTTGTATGTGCCAGGCACCATCTTAAGCACTCAGTGTGTTAACTCATTTCATCTTCTTAACAGCCCTTTATGAGTAAGCGCCATTATTATCTCTATTCTTCGGATATGGAAACGTTGGGGTTGGGTGATTTGCCTGAAGTTACGGAGAAGTGCGTGGTGGATCTGGACTTGGGGGCTGTGAAGTCCATGTTCTTAAATATAATGGTAGTTACCTGTACGACAAGACACGCCTCTCGGTGGTAGGGGGATCTGAGAGTGGAAAGGGGAGGAGGCTGAAAGGCAAAGTGACTTTTTACTTTATTCTTTTATCTTAGAACAACTCTATTTTACTCTCTGCCCACTTCCCAGACCTACTGTTCTTTCATCCAAGATGCCCTGTGGCAGGGCAGGCTGAGAACCTGCCAAGCCATCACTCATATTCACTCACTCATGTTCCGCTTGGTCTTCAAATGAAGCCACACACACAAATATACGCACATAATTCTCTTAGAACTTAGTACTCGGAAGAAGTTTCATCCCTTGATGAGTCCATACATTTACAAACACTGAGATTAAGTTATTTTGTTTTGATTTCTAAATTGATGCCACATTTAATGTTTATGTTCAGTGACTATTTCATTCCTGGTTTGTGGTAGAATTAACTCTCCGCTTTGCTTGGGTTCTTTAATTCCCGTAAGTGTAAGTTGCTGTAAATGGACACGCACCCTGGACAGACTTTAGGCCTACCTTTTGGTTAAGTAATAGAAGAAAAAAAAAGTAATTTTCTTACAAATTGTTTTAGTAGACTCACAATCCTTTTTAAAGATTTTATTTGTTTATTTACTTACTTGAGATAGAGCACAGGGGAAGGAGCAGAGGGAGAGGGAGAAGGAAACTCCATGCAGGGTGTGGAACCTGACATGGAGCCTGATCCTATGACTCTGAGATTCCTACCTGAGCTGAAATCAAGAGTTGGATACTTAACTGACTGAGCCATCCAGACTCCCCTCACATTACTTTATTTTTTTTAAAGATTTCATTTATTTATTTGACAGAGAGAGGGAGATCCCAAGTAGGCAGAAAGGCAGGCAGAGAGAAGGAAGGAGGCTCCCCGCTGGGCAGAGAGCCCGAAGCGGGGCTCGATCCCAGGACCCTGAGATCATGACCTGAGCCGAAGGCAGAGGCTTTAACCCACTGAGCCACCTAGGCACCCCTACCCTCACATTACTTTTTATAAATATTTGAAAGTATTGTATCACAAGGCATACAGAGAGAAGCCTCTGGAATTGTAAATGCCTTCACATTGAGCGGGCATTTTTGGTGGTACCCATCATGGTTATTTTTTGTTGCAATCTCTAGTATTGCCAACACATAAACTTTGTGAAGTCTAGGATTTCAAGTCTAAGATAGTTCGGTTCCTTCATGCATGTATGATAGAGATGAATATTGTTTTATGTAAACGCATGTTTCTGGAGGGATTGCCTATTCAAAAATGCTCCAAGTGTTCGTTATTCAAAAAGTCAGATTAAACATCATAAAGAAGTATTATGAGGTTTTTCTGCAACATGAATAAATAATTTGCACAGTACTTGAAGATCGCTGTCTTTTAGCAGACTGTCCTATCAGAGTTCCATCCAGTGGTGGTGTGACCATGGAAGCTATGAATACAACTAAATTAGCTCACTTGTGCAGACTGAGACAATAATTGTCGTTGTTCTCCATTCTTGTTGAGGCTTCTGTAGCGAGAAAACTTGACCCTACTCTGGATGAGAGGAAAACCTGGTCACCTCAGCTTCTTTCTGAACAAGGTGGTTCTTCTCTCCGTAACCACTAGAGTCACAAATTCATGTGGTGATCTACCACAGACTCGGAGCTGCTTGCTTAAAAATATCACAGAGGCTAAGACATGTTGTGTCCTTGGCATCAACAGGAAACTGTCTAATGTTACGTATTATGAAAAAGTCAGAGGGCGTTTGGATCTGGGCTTGGACCCCATCGTGGACATTTGTGGAATTCCATGGAATCATACTGTACGTGTACTGAGTTGGCATTCCCATTAGTTATGTGCGCATTGAATTTCAAGACACTGAAAGTATTTTCACTTTAAAATTTTCATCTCCCTTTTTGTATGTCGGTAATTTTCATGTCAGTTTAATATTTAAGTCTCCTCTGTGTGTTAAGCCAGGAGCCCCCCCAATGCTTCCCCCACCCCCCAGAAGTGAACTGTGGTCTACATACACCCACGTGTGTGCTGCCAGTGGATATGTGTGTAGGTACAAAATAGTGCACCCAAAGCAATGTTCTCTCATTAAACATTTTGTCCTTAGTATTAAACAGAATCTCTCTCTTTTATAGAGGAGTGGTTTCCACGTAATAAGACATTCCACACGTACTTACTAATTTTATTTTTGCTTCGCCCTAGTTTCTGGACAAATGCCGTACAAAAGTAAGCTTCTATGAGTGGTTTGGTTTGATTATAGATTGTTTTGGTATTTTAACATTCAAATCATAGGTCCTCTCTCTTTAATTCAAATCCTTTAATCTTATCCTAATTTCTTACTCTGAATTCCATTTCATTCCATAGTTATGAAATAAGTATACTAGATCTAGATCTCACTAATGTATTATTTAAAAGTCCTTCCTCACTGTAACTCATTTCAGGCAGAACTTTATTAGAGTATCATTTATGAGGTATTGTACCTTATTTCCTGTATTTCTCATTGATTTCCTCAAAAATGTATTTGGTTTCCCCAGCCTGTAAAGTGAATAAAAATATCCTAACCGTGCCACCCCTTGACTGAAATGGTGGCTGTCTCAGCTTCTAGTAAAAGTGATCGGCCTTAGTTCTTTAGAATTATTTTACAGATTCACTTTTTCCATGAGGTACGTATGTTCTGATTACTGTGAGTTATAGCATTTCTCAGGGCTTAGGATGCTCAGGAATATAAACTCTCCCTCCGTTTTTGAAATATGAATTTGCATTTAACGTGGCATGGTGTAAAGACAATTAGACGTTTTTACTTATTTGTGGAACATAAGGGACAGTGTGGAGGACATTAGGAGAAGGAAGGGAAAAATGAAGGGGGGAACATCGGAGGGGGAGATGAACCATGAGAGACTGTGGACTCTAGGAGTCACACTGAGGGTTTTAGAGGGGAGGAGGGTGAGGGATAGATGAGCCCAGGTATTAAGGAGGGCACGGATTGCATGGAGCACTGGGCATTTTACACGACAATGAATCATGGAACACTACATTAAGAACTAATGATATACTGTATGGTGACTAACGTAACATAATAAGAAATTATAAAAAATAAAATGGCATGCATTTCAGTGAGGAAATAGTACTAATTTCAGCATGCAGGGAGCTGTTTTTAGGTACAAGTGGCAACCTCTGCAAAATAAGATTGATTTCAGATGAATCACCTTAGACTATTTGGGGAGCGACGTGACCCCACCTCTGACTGAGTCTCACAGAAAAGTAGAGTCAAACTATTAAACAATCAATGGAGGACTTGGTGGGCTTTTAATTTATTCCAGGAGATATTTTACTTTTTTAAAAGATTTTATTTTTAAATGATCTCTATACCCACCGTGGGGCTCAAACTTGCAGCCCTGAGACCAAGAGTCGCACGCTCTACAGAGTGAGCCAGCCAGGTGCCCCCCCACCCCAAGATATTTTAGAACCAGCCTTTCTTGGTGTCAGATGTCCTCAAGCCCAGCAGTGACAAATTTCAATAATTAATTGTCCCCAAGAACAGTGATTTGATTATGTGGCGTTGGTGTTTCTTTACTTAACCTATGCATTTTCGGAAAGCCTCAGGTGGTTGGAGAAGTTACTATGTTCGTCTGGAACTCACAGTGTGCTCGCTGGTAGTTTTGTGTAGGTGAGTCTGGGGTGGTTTGAAGGCTGTGGGACACAGGATCCTGGCAAACTGTTGCGCTCACAAAGAACCCAGCGGGAAAGACTGCCCCAGCATTGGGGGGTTCCCACTGGTGTCTGTGCATATGAGTTCCATAGAGACCCTTTCCCCAGCTACCGCCATCATCGGAAATGTCCTGGCTTGAGGTTGGGGGAAGGAAGGAGGGGAGCAGCCAGTTCTCTGAAGATCTCAGGTCCCCTTCAGGGGCTGTAGGGGAGACTGAAGATGAAACTCACAGACACGCACTGCTGCCAGGCTCCCCTTCATCCTGCACGGCAGGTGTCGAGAAGCAGATGGAAGTTTCATGGCAAACCCCTCTAACGGCTTGTCAAGGGCTTCTAATGACTACGACTGATGATAATAGAAGGTTTTTGGGGAGCAGTGAGGCAGAATAATGTGTGTCTGGCTAGAGTGAATTGAAGCTGGTATTTTCTAAATACAGTTCAAGTAATTTCCTTCAAAAGTATGCATAAAAATTCATTTCTATGACTGCTCAAAAGAATTTTGATTATATGGTTCAAAGTTTGTCTTAAAACTTTTGCTTAAAAATAACCTTTGGCAAGTGAAAAATGTTCATGTCTCCTGTTCAGCCGCCTTTCCTCATTCTAATCTGTCTTCTCTAATTGTGATTTCTTTGTGTATCAGACTAGCTTTTTTTTCAAGTTATGTTCCATGTCTCTTAGTTGCCCACGGGTTTCTAAATGACTGCCGGGGAGTGAGTGAAGTCCTGGATGTGAAGGATTGTTTCTTCTTAGGGCATTTGCTTTGGTAACACTCAGATTTCCTCATTAGCCCTTCAGAGTCTTGTGAGAGGAATATAGAATGTCTCCTTTTAGCAATATGTGTCATAACTCTGGCTGGTTGGCTAAAATGGTTTAGATCGAAAAAAAATCAACAGAAATGGTATTCCGTTGAAGAAAACATCTGGTGAACGGGTAGAAGGGAAGTGTATTTTCAATGCACATTTTTGCCTAAATAGTATTTATTCAAATGTTTGCTTTTGGAATTTAGAAGAAGCTCCCTGTCCTCTTTATATGAAGATAATTCTAGTAATTTCATATTGTTGGAGGTGCTTTCATTACCGTTTTGTTAACGGATGTACAAGATGAAATTTGAGATTAACAGGAAAATACTCCTTATTGCTTTTGATGGTTGCCTAGTGCTGCACGTTTCTTAAATTTCCAAATGAACTTTTGTAGGGATGAGGGGAAATGCGTAGAGGGAATTCTGGAAATCTTCGACATGCTCTTGGCAACAACTTCAAGGTTCCGTGAGTTAAAACTCCAACACAAAGAGTATCTCTGTGTCAAGGCCATGGTCCTCCTCAACTCCAGTAAGTAGCCACACAGCTGGGCTGTGTTTTATGGGGGAGAGTTGCTGTTTCTAGAACTGGCATGGAGTGAAGAACAGTATTGAACTTATTTTATTAAGAAGGGGGAAATGGCTTTCTTTCTGACTTCTGTTTCATTTTATAGGGATTTAAGGTGTAGTTAGCTTTCGGTAAATTGAATATAAATTATTCATTGACTGAATTACTGGCAGCAATTTAAAAAGCGGCTCAAGCCATTTTGCTGGAAAAGGAAAAAAAATGAACTTTAAAATACTCTGCAGCCTTTGTTCATCATTTATATAGGCATCGTAGGTGGTTGACTGTGCATTTATATTTACTGTTTTGCTTTTGCGAATTCATTCATTGGTTGGTTTCGTTTATTCATTTGGTAAAGACATTGAAGATACAGCCCTGCCTTCCAGTGTAGGGAGGGAGGGAGAGAAAACATATCACTAAAAAGAACGATGAGCAATCTACTAGAATGTATGGGGAGGACTGTGGGAAAGCAGGAGAGACGCTGGAGTGGTTGCAGAAGGAAACGGGGGTTTCAAGGCAGGTGGTGCAGTGGAAGAGCAGAGGGAGGTGCGCACAGTCAGAAGAGCCTTGCGGTGCCGGAGATTACTCTGCACGCCAGGCTGAGAACTGCTCCTCAGGGCACGGAGCAGCCCTAGGAGAGGTGCAGACCAGAGCGTCCTGGACAGTTAGGTGTTCCATCAAGGGCCCTCTGGCTGCCACGTGGAGGATCGGCTGGAGAGGGGAGAGGCAGAGGCAGGGCCCCGGGGCAGTGAGAGCCTGAACTGACTCAGTGCGCAGGACCAGGGAGGAAGGGCCGGACCTGAAGGAAACAGGGGTTAGAGGCAGGAAGTGAGGGAGGGGTTGAAATTAACGTGCGTGTTGTAGGTCGCTGCTCTTTTCTTATTATGTAAATAATACCTGGTTATTGTAAATGTTCAGACAAGAGAAAAACATATAAGGAAGAAAAAAATCACCAGGATTCTCCCCTGTGCCTGGGCAAGATAACCACTATAACTTTGGTGACCAGTCTTAAACAGCTCGCTGTAAATAGGCAGCTCTTGGCAGATGTAGGTAGGTAGGTATGTAGACAGATGTACACACATATACATACATACGGAGAGAGACCTCCAACACACACAGGCTTATATGCATAATTTTACATAAACAACATAGCATTTTTATTGTTACTTATAATAAAAATTAAAAAGACTTTGAAAGAGACTTACCTTAATTACTTGCTTGACCCTTCTACCCCAACACCAAGTAGCTAATCTTGCAGGAGGATAGACTTCGTACCTTCTTCTATCCTCTCATAATCTTTTAAAATAATAACTCACCTTCAATATCCACAAAGATAAGCTCCCCCCCGCCCATTAAAAAAATTGGGATACATAATATACAAATACTTCTCTGTTTCTTGCTTTTTTACTTTTCAAAATGCTGTGAGAGAACTCCAGGTCAACTAGGCGATGCCTAACTCAATCTTTGAATGAGGACGTTGTCTGAATTGTTTAACCATTTATTGATGGACTTTTACTTAATTACAGGTTTTTTGTGTTGTTGTTGTTGTTCGGTCATTATAAACATTGCTGCAGTAAATATGGTGCTGCTGTTTTGTACACATTTCTAAGTTTCTATGTAGTGTTCACACAGTTCCGTTTAGCTGCTATTTGGTCAGCTTTTACCCCTGGTGATGATTGCTTTGCTTTGCTACTCACTCTTGTTGGTTTCTTTCTTTCTGAAATAATATGTATATGCAAGTTTTAATCCTCAACTGATGACTTAGAGCTAACTTTATTTGGACATCAGCTGGGGCCTTACTATCTAGATTTTATCCCACCTTAGAACTTTCACGTTTGAAGCAATAGGAATCTGTGGGATTGTACTATGCTACTTTATTTTAAATCAAACAAAGCAGCAGATCCTGAGGCTAAAGCTCAGTGCAGAACCTGTGACCACGTTCTGGGGCCAGCTGACCTCTCCTCCTGTAGCCTATACTTTTCTGCGTGTCTAACACCACCACGTACTCTCAGACATTGGCGCTAGATTTGACAAAAGGGAAAGGAGACCTGTAGAGCAGTGCTTCTCAAGCTATTTGTGGTGAAGGATCAGGCTTCTTTTTCTTTTTTAATTTCCAAATTATAGACAGTTACTTTGATAAAACGTAATAAAAATGTTACTAGAAAAAAAATGAAGTGCAAAATACAAGGCTAGTTTTTTTTATTACATTAAGTTGATTTAAAATTACTCTGTCAGTTGCTATAAGAGTTGCCCAATGCTTACCCTCCGTTTCTACTTATGTCTGTGGACTGGTAACACTTTGAGTAGCCCTGGTATAGAGCATGGAGATAGATGACTGGGTCTGGGGTAAGTCTTATTGGAAGGGGAAGGGAGGAACAAAGAAGGAATCTGAAGATCATGTGAGGTACAGAGACCCTGTAGACAACCTTTGGGTACTGCCCAGACTGCCCTACCTGTCTGGCAGGACATTTTCCCTAGGCCCAATGCACTCTCCACACCAGCTCAGGAAAACAATCTGAGACTAGAAATGATCAATTGCTGGACAAAAGAAAATTGTAGGGAAAGCCAAGAAGACTCCTAAATGCTCTGGGACTTCTGGCACCTTCTTGACATTTGTTACTGTTCACCTTTTACAATATAATACAAAAGCCCAGCTTACATCAGAGATTAAGGTGATGTGCATGGAGAAAAATGTCCCACTGAGACGTTTGAAAGTGATCATGGAAGAAAATCAACTTTTCCTGATCTCTTTGAACCCACCTACAGACCTTACCTCCCGTGTGTGCTGCCACGTCTGCCTGTGTTAAAGGGGGATTTGCTTGAAAAGTGCATTCCCATGTTGGCCCAAGAGGATCATTAAATGCTGGATTATGGGGCTTCCCTTACTTTGAGAAAATAATTTAGAACTCTTTTCTGTGCAGCAAAGTGCTCCTTGGGAAGCCATTTTCTCCTTGTTACAACACTTTGCAGTATAAGGCCTTCTGCTTGGCAAGGCTCCTTACTGTCAGTTTAGCCTCTGAGACATCATATTGTCTTGTTGTGAAAGCTAGAAGCATCATCTGTGCAAATGGGAAAGACTAAGGCTGTAGTGCTCCTCCTGCAGTATTTGACAGAACTGCCGTATTAAGAGAATTACAGAGGGTGAGTCAGGCATGGGAGGTAATTACCACTTGTGGTGGTAAATTGAGTGGAATTTGTTTACAGTAAATCTCCACTTAGGAAATCTTTTAACAAAGTTCCTTTCCCGCTTGGTAGTCATAACAGTTCCCAAATGGGTTTAGGAAGATGGGATTCTTTTCTGTTGGAAAATTTCCTCTGTCAGGAGAGAAGAGGGGTCTTTTCTGTACAAGGTTTTAAGCATCTGAAGGTGTAGGTGGTTTTTTGTTCTGGAGTATTTGTAGCATTACATTAAAAATAGGGACAGAGTCTACTTTCCCACCTTAAAGAAAAAAAAGAAAAATGAGAGAATGTACAAAATAAACACTGGACATTCAACAACAAACCACACAGGACGGTGATCCTCAAGAGAAGGGACACGAACAAAATGAACCCTTTGATCATCCAGTTTACTACACAGAGCCAACTTCTGGGTTTCCATAGGGAGAGGTAAGCCAAGTGGATGCCCATTGTCTCTCAGCACTGGGAAGACAGAGTTGTGAATTTGGGGAAGCCAGCACAGCTGGGATTTGCAGGGGAGGAGACTACTGGCGAGGGAGGAGTTGGACGGAGAGGCTTTGGGGATCTGTAGCAGATGCCCTTCAAGTCTTCAGCTGAGTACTAATCTCATGCTTATAAAGATACTTAACCAAGGACAGAGAAAGAGCCATCAGAAAGGAGCAGGCAGAATGGTCCCTAGCATACACACAGGGCTGGGAGTAGTTCATGTTCTCACAGCCAGAGGGGAATCCTTGTAATATACTGGACGTTGGGCATAGTGCCCAAACAGGTGTTGTGACAGGAGTGAGGTAAACTTCGTCCTCAACTAAAGGCTGCTCTTGTCCTACCAAACACAACTTAAAAGCATGCCTGAAGGATCAAACTCATTGCCAAGTAACATAACTGCATCACAGAACAAAGTTCAAGAGTATTTAGAAGAATAAATACAACAATATCCAGTACCCAACCAGGTAAACCTGCCATGTCGTATAACCAATCAAAAGTTAGCAAGCCTGCAGAGAAGCAGAAAACATGACCTACAGTGAGGAGAAAAACCCATAAATGAGAAAAGACCCCAAAATGATACAGATGATAGAATTAGTAGGCAAGAACATTAAAACAATAGTAACAATAATTACTATAACTGCTTTCCGTAAGTCTAAGAGGTAGAGGAAACCATGTGTAGATTTAAGGGAGACATGAAAAATATGAAACACGCACAAATGGAACTTCTAAATGAGAAAATTCTGTCTCCATGGGGTTTCTATCTGTGTTGTAGGTAGAAGAGGGACAGTAAAATCCTCCAGACTGAGAAAGCACTTTGAGACCAACAAACAGTCCAAACCACTCCATACGGTTTACACAGTTTGATTTAGGGGAACTTATTGACGGAAGAATTGGGCGGATGGACGACCCAGGCTACTCTCTACTCCTATTATCTGCCAAGTCTGGACTGTATTCCCCAGTTTTTATAGAGTGACGGACATGGTGGTGAGGTCACAGGGTAGTTTTCTAAAGTGGGACCATCTGTGCGCCAGACGATCTCTACTAATGATCTAAAATGATGCCTTTTGTGCACTTAAAGTGATGCACAAAACGCATCACTTTAGAGAAGATCAGAAACAGCTTTCCTGCATACCAGTCAGTGCTTAAGTTAACCCCCACGGGGCCTGGAACATGTAGCCCTGAAACACGTAACAATGAGGGAGGTTGTTGTGCAGGCACAAACAAGATGGAGGCCAAAGATGGAGTCAGTATTGTCGACACTTGTACAATCTGATTACACATAGAAGAATAGGTTAGTGGATGTGAAGTCATAGCAATCGAAACTATCAAAACAGAATGGAAAGAAAAAAGTTTAAAAAGTGAACAGAGCGAGGTGCCTGGGTGGCTCAGTAGGTTATAGCCTCTACCTTTGGCTCAGGTAATGGTCTCAGTATCCTGGGATCGAGCCCCACATTGGGGTCTCTGCTCAGCGGTGAACCTGCTTCCCCCTCCCTCTCTGCCTGCCTCTCTGCCTACTGTGATCTCTCTCTGTCAAATAAATAAATAAAATCTTAAAAAAAAAAAAAGTAACCGTGTTTTTAAAAAAAAAAAAAGTGAACAGAGCACTAGTGAGCTGTGGGACAATTATAGTTAATATACATGAATTTGGAATCTCTCATGGGGGCGGTGTAGAAAAATACTTGAAGAAATAATGGTTGCAAATGTTCCAAATTTAATAAAAATTATAAACACGCCCATCAAGAAGCTTGATGATTCCCAAGCACAGGAAACATGAAGAAACCACACGAAGGCACATCATAATCAAGTTGCTTAAAGCCAATAATAAAGAGAAAAATCTCAAAAGCAGCCAGAGAATAAAGATATTATATACAATGAACAAAGACAAGGAGGAGAGCAAATTTCTGTTCTGATATAAGCCAGGGAGACAAGGGAACAGCATCTTTAAAGTACTTTAAGAAAGAACTGTGAGGAATTCTTTACACAACAAAAATGTCTTTCAAAAACTAAGGCAAAATACAAATATTTTTAGATACACAAAATGTGAAAGCATTCACTAACAGACCTACAAGGTAAGAAACAGTAATGGAAGTTTTTCAAGTAGGAGGAAAATGAGATCAGATGGAGGCGTGGATCTGCACAAAGGAATAAAAAGGACCTACAAATGGTAATAATGTGGGTAAATATGATGCTTTTTTTCCCTTATTATTTAAAAGTATCTATCTTTAAAGGATAGTCTTAGTGTTTAAGACAAAAATAACATATTGTGGCTTTATGTGGAAGTAAAACATATGACAAGACCATAAAGGCTGGGAGAGGACAAATGGAAGTATTTTATTCTTATTTTGTACCTGAAGGGCTATGTATTACCTGAAGATAAACCGCAATAAGTTAAATATATATATCATAAACCGACATGCACCCAATAAAATAACAAAGAGAGCTAAAATACCAGCAAAGAAGGTAAAATGGAACCATAAAAAGTAATCTAAAAGTTGACAAAGAAAAAAAGGAAAATTAAGCCAAGTATAGATAGGATGATAGAAAATACTTAACAAGATGGTAAATTTAAACTCAGTCCTATCAGTAATTATATTAAATGGAAGTTTGAATAAATAAGTTGCAGTTATTTGCTGCTAACAAGAAACCCAGTTAAATATAAAGATATAAATAAGTTAATAGTAAAAGGATGGAAAAAGATGTACCATGCTAAGACTAATCAAAAGAAAGCTGGAGAGGTTATATTAATTTCAGGAAATATAAATTTAAAACAATTTTTAAGTTTATTTAAGTAATCTCCACACCTGATGTGGGGCTCAAACTCAAGACCCTGAGATCAAGAGCTGCATGCTCTACCGACTGACCCAGAAAATGTAAATTTTAGAGCAAAGACTATATCTGGGGATTAAGTTTTTTTCATAAAGATACATGGGTAGATTTGTCAAGAAGACAAAAAAATCCCAAACACTTATACCTTAAAAAGTGAACTTCAAAATATATGAAGCAAAATCTGGCAGAACTATGGGAAGAAATGGACAGATCTCTTGTTATAGTTGGAGATTTTAATATCCCTCTTTCAGCTCTATCAGTATAAAACAAGTAGAAAATTAGTAAATATAGAAAAGACTTGAATAATACTGTCAACCAACTTGACCTACTTGACATATATACAACCCTCTCTCCAACAACAGTAGAAAATGTAATCTTTTCAAGTTTTCAGGAAATACTTACCACCAGGTTAGACCATATTCTGACTCCTAAAACAAGTCTGAATATATTAAAAAGGATTTAAGTCGTACAAAATATTTTCTTTGACAAAGTGGAATTAATTTAGAAACCAATAATAAAAAGACCTTGGAAAATTTCCAAACATTTGTAAACCAGATAACATACATCTAAGTACCCATGGATCACAGAAAAAAATCAAAAGCAATACTAGGAAATATTTTGAATTAACTAAAAATGAGAGTATATTATAGCAAAATTTGTGGGTTGCAGCTAAAGCAATAATTTGAGGGAAATTTATAGCATGTGCGGTCCATTTTAGAATAAAATCAAGGTCTCAAATTAGTGACCTTAGCTTCCAACCTTAAGAAAACTAGGTAAAGAAGGGCAAATGAAACTCCAAGTAAGCAGAAGAAAAGAAATGATAAAGATTAGAGTGGAAATCAATAGAACAGAAAAATGGAAAACAATAGAAATCAAGGAAACCAAAAGCTGATTTTTTTGAGAAGAATAAAATTGATAATCCTCTAAGCAGACTAGTCAGAATAAAGGAAAGAAGACACAAATTACTAATATCAGGAATGAGAGAGTCTACATTACTATTCTAAAGATATTAAAAGGAATAATGAGGTCATACTATGGACAACTATGCCCATACATTTGAATACTTAGGTGAAAAATTCCTTAAAAGTCACAAATTACTGAAGCTCAAGAAGAAATCTAAAAATCCTGATAGCCATATATTTATTAAGGAAATTGAATTTGCAGTTAAAAATCTTCCCACGAAGAAAACTCCAGACCCAGAGGGCTTTTCTGGGAGAATGCTATCAGACATTTAAAGAATAAATAACTCCAAATTTTACCCATAATTTATTTTATTTTATTTTATTTCTTATTTTACTTTTTACAAATTTGTTATTTTTAAATTTTAATTGCAGTATAGTTAACATAGTGTTATATTAGTTTCAGGTGTACAATATAGTGATTCAACCCTTCTATACATTACTCAGTGCTCATCAGAACAAGTGCACCCCTTAATTCCCCATCATCTATTTCACCCATTGCCTCACCCACCTCCACTCTGGTAGCCTTCAGTTCTCTATAATTAAGAGCACATTTCTTGGTTTCTCTCTCTCTCTCTTTCCTTTGTTCATTTGTTATGTTAAATTCCACATATAAATGAAATCATATGGTATTCGTCTTTCTCTGACTTATTTTGCTTAGTATTATACTTTCTAGCTCCATCTATGTTGGAGCTATGTTTGAAATGGCAAGATTTCATTCTTTTTTATGGCCAAGTAATATTCCATTGTATATATATATACCACACCTTCTTTATGCATTCACCTTTCAATGGACGTGTGGACTGCTTCCATAATTTGGTTATTGTAAATAAAATAAACATAGAGGTGCCTGTTGTATCCCTTTGAATTAGTGTTTTTGTATTCTGTAGGTAAATATTCAGTAGTGTGATTACCGGATTGTAGGGTACTTCTATTTTTAACCTTTTGAGGAAACTCCATACTGTTTTCTACAGTGGTTGTACTAGTTTGCATTGCACCAACAATGCAAGAGGGTTCCATTTTTTCCACATCCTTGCCAACATTTAGTTTTCTTATGTTGTTGATTTTAGCCATTCTGACAGGTATAAGGTGATATCTCATTGTAGTTTTGATTTACAATTCCCTGATGGTAAGTGATGATGAGTATCTTTCATGTGTCTATATGTCTTCTTTGGAAAAATGTCTGTTCACTGTTCAATGAAATTGTTCAATCAACATAATTCACCACATTAACAGAATAATAATGAAAAAAAAAAACTTTACCTCAACAGATGCTGAGAAAGCATTTGACAAAATCTTATACCTGTTCCTGCCAAAACTCTAAACAAATTATGAATGCAGGGAAACTCCCTCAACCTAATGAAAGATATTTATGAAAAATTTACAGCTAATATTAATCATAATCAGGAACAAGGCAAGTATGTTTACTCTCACTAATTCTATTCAACATTTTATTAGGAATTCTACCTCATGCAATAAGGTAAGACAAGAGATAATAGGCATCCAGATTGGAAAGGTGGAAGTAAAACTCTGTTTGAAAACATCCTCATTGATGTAGATAATCCCAAAGAGTCTACAAAAAATGAACTTAGTAAGGTTGTATATAAGGCAATATATAAAAGTCAATTGTATTCCTACGTGTCAGCAATGAACAAATGATAATTGAAATTAATATCAATACTATTTATAATAGCACTAGAATTATAAAACTTAGGGATAAATTTAACAAAATTTGTGAGACTGAAAATTCAAAACATTTCTGAGAGAAATTAAAGAAATTCTAAATAGGGAGATATGTTAACGAGCTAATAGATTCAGTATTGGTAAGATCTCCATCCTCCCTCAAAATGACCTTTAGATTCAGTTTGATTCCAGTAAAAATCTCAGGCTTTTTTGGGTAGAAATCGATAAAGATTCTTAAATTCATAGGGAAATATAATGAACCTAGAATAGCCAAAACAACTTTGAAAAAGAAATGAGTTGGATGACTTATCCTACTGGACTTCAAGATTTATTCTAAAGCCATAGTTATCAAAACAACATGTATTGACATAGATCACTGGAACAGGATAGAATCCAGAAATAGACCCATACAACAAGCAATTTTGAACGAAGTGTCAAGGTAGTGGGGAAAGAATGATCTTTTCACTAAATGGTGCTTGAACTAAAATAGGCAGATGATTGAATGGATATATCATCAAAGAAGATACAGCAATGGCAAATAATTACATGAAATGGTGCTAAAATTATTCATCAGAGAAACCACAATGAGAAGCCATACCCAATAGATTGGCTTAAATTAAAAAGACTCATCATATCAAGGGTTTGGGAGAATGTGGAGTAATGAGAATTCTCATACACTGCTGGTTTGTGGGAGACATAAATTGGTACTCCTTTATTGGATGGGTGTAAACTTATTAGCATTTTCTTAAATAGTTAAGTTTACATGTACCAGGTGACCCATTCATTCCACTTCTTGGTATTTACTGCAGAGAGATGGAGGCATATGTTCATACAAAAACTTGTACACAAATGTTCATAGCATCTCTATTTGTAATAGCCCCAAACTGGTAACAAACCAAATGACCATCAACAGGTGAGAGGATAAACAAACTGATATACCCATAGAGCAGAACACTGCTCAGTAATAAAAAGCATTGAACTACCGATAGATACATGGTAACATTATGAGTCATTTTTTACTTATTATTTATTTTTGGAAGTAATCTAGGGTGATATTTTCTTTATTTTTTGGTCTCAGTTGAAGTTTTGGGTTTTTAAAATATTTTTATTTTATTTTTTCAGTGTTCCAAGATTCATTGTTCATGCACCACACTCAGTGCTCCATGCAATATGTGCCCTCCTTAATTCCTACGACCAGGCTCACCCAACCCCCCTCTTTCCCTCCAAAACCCTCAGTTTGTTTCTCAGAGTCCACAGTCTCTCATGGTTCATCTCCCCCTCTGTTTTCTCCCAATTCACTCTTCCTTTCCTTCTCCCAATGTCCTCCATATTTTTTAAATTTATTTTTTCAGTGTTCTGAGATTCATTGTTTATGCACCACACTCAGTGAGTGCTCCATGCAACACATGCCCTCCTTAGTATCCACCACCAGGCTCATGCATCCCACCAAACCCCTCCCTTCCAAAACCCTCAGTTTGTTTCTCAGAGTCCACAGTCTCTCATGGTTGTCTCCCCCTCCAATTTCCCCCAATTCACTTTTCCTTTCCTTGTCCCAATGTCCTCCATGTTATTTCTTATGCTCCATAAGTTAGTGAAACCATATGATAATTAACTTTCTCTGCTTGACTTATTTCAATTAGCAATAATCGCGCCTCGGATAAACCTCATTGGCTACGATACTGCCACTGCGCAAAGCTTGCTTGACTTATTTCTACTCAGCATAATCTCCTCCAGTCCTGTCCACGTTGATACTAAAGTTGGGTATGCATCCTTTTTGATGGAGGTGTAATATTCCATTGTATATATGGACCACTGTATATACAATATATATTGTGTATATGTAATATTCCATTGTATATATTCTCTATCCATTCATCTGTTGAAGGGCATCTTGGCTCTTTCCACAGTTTGGCGATTGTGGCCATTGCTGCTATGAACATTGGGGTACAGATGGCCCTTCTTTCCACTACATCTGTATCTTTGGTGTAAATACCCAGTAGTGCAATTGCAGGGTCATAGGGTACCTCTATTTTTAACTTTTGGAGGAACCTCCACATTGTTTTCCAAAGTGGCTGCACCAACTTGCATTTCCACCAAAAGTGTAAGAGGTTTTCCCTTTCTCCACATCCTCTCCAACACTTGTTGTTTCCTGTCCTAATAATTTTGGCCATTCTAACTGATGCGAGGTGGTATCTCAATGGGGCTTTGATTTGAATTTCCCTGATGGCTATTGATGATGAACATTTTTTCATGTGTCTGTTAGCCATTTGTATGTATTCTTTGGAGAAGTGTCTGTTTATGTCTTCTGCTCATTTTTGACAAGATTATCTGTTTTTTGGGTGTTGAGTTTGAGGAGCTCTTTATAGATCTTGGATCTCAGCCCTTTGTCTGTAGTGTCATTTGCAAATATCTTCTCCCATTCCATCGGTTGCCTCTTTGTTTTGTTGACTGTTCCTTTGCTGTGTAGAAGCTTTTTATCTTGATGAAGTCCCAAAAGTTCATTTTTGCTTTTGTTTGTCTTTGGAGACATGTCTTGAAAAGTTGCTGTGTCCAATGTCAAAGAGGTTACTGCCTATGTTCTCCTCTAGGATTTTGATCGATTCCTGCCTCATGTTGAGGTCTTTCATCCATTTCGAGTTTATCTTTGTGAATGGTATAAGAGAATGGTCAAGTTTCATTCTTCTACATATAGCTGTCCAATTTTTCCAGCACCATTTCTTGAAGATACTGTCTTCTTTCTGTTGGATATTTTTTCCTGCTTTGTCAAAGATTATTTGACTATAGAGTGGAGGGTCCATATCTGGACTCTCTACTCTGTTCCATTGGTCTATGTGTCTTTTTTTGGGCCAGTACCATGCTGTCTTGGTGATCAAGCTTTGTAGTAAAGCTTGAAATCAGGCAATGTGATGCCCCCAGGTTTGTTTTTCTTTTTCAACATTTCCTTAGTGGTTTGGGCTCTTTGCTGGTTCCATACAAATTTTAGGATTGTTTTGTTCCAGCACTTTGAAAAATGCCGGTGGAATTTTGATCAGGATGGCATTGAAAGTATAGATTACTCTGGGCAGTATAGACATTTTAACAATGTTTACTCTTCCGATCTGTGAGTATGGAATGCTTTTCTATCTTTTTGTGTCGTCTTCAATTTCTTTCATGAGTGTTCTGTAATTCCTTGAGTACAGATCCTTTACTTCTTTGGTTAGGTTTATTCCAAAGTATCTTATGGTTCTTGGTGCTACAGTAAATGGAATTGAGTCTCTAATTTCCCTTTCTATATTTTCATTATTAGTGTATAAGAAAGCAACTGTGCATTGATTTTGTAGCCTGCCACATTACTGAATTGCTGTATGAGTTCTAGTAGTTTGGGGGTGGAGTCTTTTGAGTTTTCCATAAAAAGTATCATGTTATCTGGGAAGTGAGGGAGTTTGATTTCTTCTTTGCCAATTTGAATACCTTTTATTTCTTTTTGTTGTCTGATTGCTGTTGGTAGGACTTCTAGCACTATGTTGAACAGCAGTGGTGAGAGTGGGCATCCTTGTCTTGTTCCTGATCTCTATGGGAAGGCTGTCAGCTTTTCCCCATTGAGAATAATATTCGCTGTGGGTTTTTCATAGATTTTGTGAAATTGAGGAATGTTCCCTCTATCCCTATCCTTTGAAGAGTTTTAATTAGGAATGGATGCCGTATCTTGTCAAATGCTTTTTCTGCATCAATTGAGAAGATCATGTGGTTCTTCTCTCTTCTCTTATTGATTTGTTCTATCACATTGATTGATGTGTGAATGTTGAACCACCTTTGCACCCAGGATAAATTCCACCTGGTCATAAACGTTATGAATCTCAAAATAATGGTGCTGAATGAAAGAAGATGAAAAAGCATACATACTGTAAGATCTCATTTACGTAAAATTTTGGAAAAACAAACTATAGTAGCAACAGATCTGTAGTTCTGGTATGTGATGGCCGTTGGGAGAGATGGAGGAATAGATTAAAGGGACATGAGGGAAATATCAGGGTTGATGAATGTGTTCGTTATCTTGATCACATTTAGGGTTTCATGTTTGTGTGTGTGTGTGTGTGTGTGTGTGTACATATACATAAATACATATCAAAACTAATCAAATCGTACCCATTAAATATGTGCAGGTTATTTGTAGGTCATTTATACCTCAACAAATCTGCAAACAATATAATGAAAACAAAACAGAAAGAGAAAGATAAAGGGAGCAAGGATTGCAGCCAGAGTGGAAAAGACATGCCGTCCAGCAGGGACCATATCCAGCACAGGGTGGGGGCACTGGAGCTGAGGGTCGTGAGAAGAGAAACGGAGTAGGTTTCTTAAAGTCAAAAGGCTGTGGCTGTTCTGTGTCCCACATTGAGAGAGCAGGGGCTCTGAGGGCTGCTACTTGCTGCTGGTTGCTTCTCTTGCTGTGCCAGGTAAGCGTGGGGCTGTCTGGAGACGGTAGGCTCCTCAGTAGGTTGGCCTCCCGTTTTCCTGTGTAAGCGATGAGCTGGGGTTGGGATTATGGCATCAGTTAGGTCCGCACTGGTATCAGCATGCTAGGTGGCCAGGTCAGGGTCTGTTAGTAGTTATGTGTATATGTGTATGTGTATGTACGTATAAACTTTTATATATGTTAATAACATATTATCATAAATATATATACTTATATATTTTTACACACATGATTTTTTTTATGGGCAAGACAGCATTTTTAACAGAACTATGAGGCATAATTAATCTATGATAAACTGTACCTGTTTAAAGCATACAATTTTATGCCTTTGGACATTTATATATATAAATGCCCCTAAAAGCATCGCCATAATCAAGAGAGTGAATGCCTCCGTCACACTCAGAAGTTTCCTTGTGCCTCTTCATAACTTCTGCCTTCTTCACTTCCTCGAACCCCCTCCAATCCTGTGCGGTCCCCAACGGAATTTGTTGCTAAAGATTCATTTTGCATTTTATTTTTTATTTTTATTTTTTCAAAAGATTTTATTTATTTATTTGACAGAGAGATCACAAGTAGGCAGAGAGGCAGGCAGAGGGACAGGGGGAATCAGGCTCCCTACTGAGCAGAGAGCCTGATGCGGGGCTCCATCCCAGGACCCTGAGATCATGACCTGAGCCGAAGGCAGAGGCTTTCACCCACTGAGCCACCCAGACATCCTAGTTTGCATTTTATAAAATTTTATATAAATGTAATTTAAGGTGACCAACCATTTAGATTTGCCTGGGACTGAGGAGTTTTCCAAAATGCAGGATCCTCAGTCATGCTAACGGGTGTGTGATGGTATATTATTGTGGTTTGTTGGTATTTTCATAATGACTAATGATGTGCATTTTTTTTTATATTCTTGTTTGTGATCTGTATATCTTCTTTGAAGAAGTATCTGTTGAAATCACCCATTTTTAATGGAATATTTGTTTTTTTTTTTTTGGTTGAGGTACAGTTGACATAAAATAGTTATATTTGTTTCAGATGTAGGTAGGTATTTTTTTTTTTTTTTGAAGATTTTATTTGAGAGAGAGAGAGCATGAGCAGGGGGAGGAGCAGAGAGAGAAGCAGACTTCCTCCTGAGCAGGGAGCCTGATGTGGGGTTCGATCCCAAGACCCGGGGATCATGACCTGAGCTGAAAGTAGGTTCTCCAGTAGTTACATTTTATTGTATTGTATTGTATTGTATTGTATTGTATTGTATTGTATTGTATTGTATTGTATTGCATTGTATTATTTTTTTAAAATATTTTATTTATTTGACAGAAACACAGCGAGAGAGGGAACACAAGCAGAGGGAAGGGTAGTGGGAGAAGCAGGCTTCCTGCCGAGCAAGGAGCCCGATGCGGGGCTCGATCCCAGGACTCTGGGATCATGACCTGAGCCGAAGGCAGACGCTCAACGACTGAGCCACCCAGGCGCCCCCAGTAGTTACATTTTAAATAGCTGCATACTTCTGGGTTATTTATCTCTTCTAATAGTGCATATAATATGGGATGAATATTAACTTTTTAGATCCAATTTCAATTCAGTAAATATTTATTTAGCTTTAGTATGTGCCAGTGACTTCTAAATGATAAAAATGTCAAAGTGAACTAGATAACATTGTTTTGGCCTAAAATAGGGATATACACTGAAACAGTCCATCAGGTCTGGTCCTTGCTAGACCTGAGTAGCAGAAGAGCATTGTCCTTGCTGTGGGGAAAGAGACCAACAGGACGTCTCCATTCTAATTGCTCTCTCAGCACATCCTTCACCACACATATATAAGATGTGGGGAGTTCTTGGAATTACGTTATTATACTCAGCCTTTGATACAGCCGCTAAAACTCTGAGATCACAGAAAACATTGCATTTGACAACCTGTTACAGTGTTTGCTAAAGTGTTTTAGAACTCACAGGTATTGTAGAAGTGTGTAGTTAACACATCCAAATTAAGAGTAGTGGGACCAGCCATCTTGTCACCCAGAAATCAAAAAACTGCGTATAAGTCTTGTGTTGGACCGAATCTAGGATATAGAGTGGGATCAATCCACAGATACTTGAAAAATATTTAAAATTAAGAATAGGTCTATTTATCTAAACAATTTTAAGGTTTAAAAAGGATCAAACTTTTTGTTCAATGAAAGAAATAGAGGTTTAAAACCTGGCAATCCTCTTTGACCTGAAGGTGGTTGACACATCAGTTCAAGCCCTGGTTCACTGAGTTTTTGGGAGTCCCAGTGAAGTGGGCGGGTGGAAGGCAGAGGCACAAGAGGACACACAGAAGGATGCGGAAGACGCAAGACAGGTGCTTTTCTATTGGTGGAGAACGTGGGGGGCGGGGTGTTGCGAACTCAGGCCTGCTGGCTTCATGAGCACTTCCCAGACACGGCCTGTTCTTGGGGTGCTGGGGTAGGAGATGGCGATAAAGAGGTGGGTCACGGCGAGGTTCCTTTCCTTAAAGCAAATAAACAAACATGTGCCTCCTAAAAGCCAGGCATTTTTCCTTTGGTTAGTATTCTGGGGTTTTTATTAAACAGTTTAGATTTGCCGATTTATTTCCCTTCAGTATATCTTCACCCTTTGAAGAGCGCGCGTGGCAGATCTTGGGGGCGTTGCCCCCCACGCCCGCCAGGCGCTGCTCAGAATGTCCGCAGGTGGGTTAGCCGGAGGAACACACAGCTGTTCCCGGATGATAAAGAGGAGAGATTATGTCTTTGTTTTTATTTTACTTTCTTTGGTCTGGGTGGGGCATGGTGCCAAGATCTTGCCTTTTATGCTGTACTTCTTTAGTTTCGTGAAAAGTAGTTTAATTTTGTTCTAGAATGAATCATAATGTTTTCACTTTTGGTGGGTTAGAGGAGATTGATTTTTGTTTCCTGTGTGTCTGGGCCGTGAGCATCCTAGAGGGAGGGGCCTTGTGTCCTGTCTCCTGCCTCGGCCAGAGCCTGCGACTTAACAATTACTCTGCCAATACATGTCTGGCGAGCCCGGGGCAGGAGGGGGGGTGAGTGCCCGAAGGACAGCCATGGCACTGCTAACCGAAGAGGCAGCAAAATAGGTATTTTTCAGCCCAGTTCCTTCCCAGGATGATTTTATATAGGTTAATCTTTTTGCATATAAAAGCATTTGCCATGTCTAAAATTGATACAGCCCTTCCAAAATCTCAGTGACTCCTGACCCCAAACTCCTTGTTAGTGATTGATGATGATGGTCCTGTATAGAGCTGTGATGCCCCTGCAGCCTATAGAAGATCCAGGGCTTGCCCTTGGCAATGACTACCCCTTTATGAAGAGGAATTCGCATACTGTATAATTCATCCATTTAATGTATACAATTCAGTGGATTTTAGTGTATTCATAGACTTATGCACCGATTATCACAACCAACTTGAGAACATTTTATCACCCCAAAAGAAAACCTGTACTAGCCATCATTACCTAATTTCTGTCTCACCCTTACTCCTAGGCAGCCACTAATCCCTTTTCTGTCTGTATAGGTTTGCCTATTCCGGACAGGTCCGGAATCATACAAAAGGTGGTCCTTTGTAACTGGCTTCTTTCACTTGGCACCGGGTTTTCAAGGCTCATCCGTGTTGTAACATGAATCAGTAGTTTGTTCTTTTTATGGCTGAGTGATGTTCCACTGTATGGCTGTACTACCTTTGTCTACCCATTTCTTATTTAATGGGCGCTTGGTTTGTTTCCACTTTTGGGCTATCACGCATAATGTTGCTATGAACATTTGTAGCCTAGCTGAGTATTTATTTTTATATTTTTACTTTGTCACTTTGGATCGACACAGGTACTGGTACACAGTTTTAACTCCTTTTGAAATTCAAAACCATATTTCTGACAGTAGAAATCCATGGAGCACACATCATGTAGCAGAACAGACCAAAACATGCATATTGATCATTTCCATTATGATGGTGTGATTGGCTAAAAACATCATGTGAATTCAGCCTACTTCTTCCATTTGTGGGTATTTATTATGCCAGTCATTGGACTAGGTAATGAGGATATAATGATAAGCAGACAGGGTCTGTGCTCCCCAAGTGCTTCTGTCCAGTGTCTCTGAGGGTTGGGAAGGTGGCCATGGGCTGTGTACAAGGGAATCCAGGATCTGGGACGACATAGTCTCCTCCGTTGGGGGTGCATGGGCACCATCAGAGCTTCAGAGAATCCTAAGTAGACTTAGGGTGGGGTGGTAGGCAGGTCAGGGAAGTTTCCAGAAGGAAGTTCACAACCAGCCTGAGATCTAAAGGAGGAGTGGATGTAGATAAGGAAGGGAGGGTGGAGAGGAGGAGGAAGAGGGGGAGGGAAGTTCCTAAGTAGAAAGCTCAGCATATTCTATGTGCCACGTGCTATGGAGTTGAAAGTGGGGTTCAAGGTGAGGTGTGGTGGGAAATGAGGATGAAAAGAGCAGAGGGAGGTCTGGTACCCTTGAGAGCTGCACCAGATGGTCTGGACGCGGGCCGAGAGCTGGGAAGAGAGCCACATGAGCAGGTCTGCATTTTGGCCGCTCAGAAGGGGGCACACTGGGTCAAGGGTGGGGCTTGTTTCCCCTGCAGTGGGAGAGCAGGGTACCTGTTGTGGGATTCAGTGGGAGTTTTGAGGATGTGGAGGGGTGGCCAGGAAGAGTCACTGGAGAGCGAGGTGAGCGGGTGAGTTAGAGAAGCAGTTGTGGGCTGTTGTAAGAAGCGGACTATTGAAGTCTGCATCATCAGACGTCGTGGAGGGACACGACCCAGGGACGTGGGGAGGCCCGACCCTTGCATAATTGTGCTTCAGGATGTCGCTTGCCTCAACTAAACTGTAATAAACTGAATTACCTTGATTGAACTGCAAGTGCCAATAAAAAGAACAGAAATTGCCCTAAAAAGCCATGGATGTGGATGATGGTGCGCTGGTCCCCAGGATCATTTAGCCCACAGCCGGCAGCTCCCCTGAGGATTTCACAGAGTTCCCCTTTATTCTTACTTTGAAACAGAAAGCCTAGTGGAGAAGCTAATTATTTCCCTGCTCCCAGGATGGGAGGGGTTGGGGTTGGGGTGGGGGGTGGGGGCAAGAAGATTTACCCGAGCTGTTAATTTGCAAATAGTGGGAGGCTACAGGATCTCTGATCCTAGAGTAGGAGGGGAATTAAACACAGAGCAGGGCCAGGCAGGATAAGGGAAGCAGCTTCCCTCCTGCGCTGCTTTTGGGAACCGCGGGAGACCTGTGCCTCTGAACTTTGCTCGAGGAGCTGGGCTGCATGAGCTAGGAAACTGGTCTGGGGCAGAGAGCTAGAGGTGGTCTTCCTGCCCGAGCAGGGTACCCTGGAGGTGTGCGGCCACGGGCTCTGTCTGGTGGGGC
Organism: Procyon lotor; assembly: GCA_028646535.1. Classification (NCBI taxonomy): domain Eukaryota; kingdom Metazoa; phylum Chordata; class Mammalia; order Carnivora; family Procyonidae; genus Procyon; species Procyon lotor. The sequence continues at coordinate 90,570,561 of CM053609.1, read as the reverse complement.
CTGCGTGGGGCCCAGGCAGGCTGCGTGGCTGTGGTCCTTTGCTTGTTAAACTCCCCTTAGGTGAGGGGCCCTGCTGGTGGCTGAGAGGAGATCTGACCTCACTTTCTCCCCTCCTGCGTATGTGTATTTGTTGCTACAGCTGAGAAACACCAGGTAATGGTCTCAGGCCACCAGCTAGTTTTCTGCTCGGAGAGGCCACAGTTGTGGGCCAGTGGTCCGAGAGACCCATTAGCTGGCCAGCATCCATCTGGGCTCGGCAACAGGGCAGGCTCTTGGGGGAGGGACATCACGGGCCGGTGATGTCATGACACAGGCACAGGTCAGAACAACCCAGATCAGTTTGGCCCCCTTTCTGGGGGACGTAGCCGTGCTTCCCGGCTGAGCACCTGCCGTCCGTTCCCTTGTCTCAGAGTGGTGACCTGTGGCTGTCCCTGTGTCCAGGTATGTACCCTCTGGCCGCAGCAACCCAGGAGGCCGAGAGCAGCCGGAAGCTGACGCACCTGCTGAACGCGGTGACCGACGCTCTGGTCTGGGTGATTGCCAAGAGCGGGATTCCCTCCCAGCAGCAGCCCGTGCGCCTGGCTAACCTGCTGATGCTCCTCTCTCATGTTCGACACGCCAGGTACAATCCCTGGGGGGGGGGGGGTGCTCCCCGGTGGGGGGCGGGGGGGGGGGGGGGGGGGTTCCTGCCCGTGCCCTGCCGAGGCTGCAGGGCTTCGGGGAAAGTGTTTGCAGGTTTGAGAGTGACGAGGTAGAATTTTGACCTCCAAAGGGAATTGGGGGGGCATTCTCCATCAGTGCATGCACCTGTGGCCAAAGATCAGCATCGTGGGAACTGAGTGGATGTCACGTGCCACTGTATAGGATATTTATGGCATCCCTCATCTGTTTTTTAGTTGCTGGGGTTTGGGCTTGTTTGTGGCATTCTAAAAGGGGCCGTTTCTCCCCCGATGTGAACGGCCACCCCCCGTCGCACCCCCACTCTGAGGCAATTTGCTTGAGGAGGCTACACTCAGCTCCTCTGGCCCAGCTCCTAGGCTGGGGATCGGGGGACGTACCCAAAGCCTTCCCGGGGAGTGGGTCTCTTCTTGCAATAGCATGAGGATGGTAGGAATGAGACCTGAGGGAACAGGGGAGGCCCATGGGTTTCGGAAGGTGGGGCTGTGAGAAAGTGTATGCAGGGGACGTCCGTCGTGTGTGCTGATGCAGAGGGATAGGTGTAACACAGCCGCTCTGTGCTGCCTTAGAGATGCTCGGTGCTGGATGTCCCCCGGGGGAGGGGGCCGGGCCCTGCCTGGGGCTGGCAGACGGGAGTGAGGACGGAAGGTCATTGCTACCCAAGGGAGAGCAAGAGTCTAGAGGCTGTGGGGAAGGATGATATTCACCTCAAGAATTATAAAAGGGGGGAGGAAACGAAAGCAACATCCGCTTTGTTTCCTCCTGAATTATTGACATAAACCATTTGCAGAACAGATACAATCCACTCTCATTAGTCACAGAGTCTGTATTTGCAAATTTGACTTTTTTTCCCCCGAGATTTTATTTACTTGGCAGAGTGAGATAGCGCAAGCCGGGGGAGCAGCAGGCAGAGGGAGAAGGAGAAGCAGACTCTCCACAGAGCAGGGAGCTCCGTGCTGGACTCAGTCTCAGGACCCTGAGATCATGACCTGAGCCAAAGGCAGCTGCTTAACCGAGTGAGCCACCCAGGCACCCTGCAAATTCGACTACTTTTAAAGACTTATTTGTAACCCCCAAATCCATTCTTAGTGGCATTTCTGTGGTCCTTCAAGGACAAGCTCGGGGTGCCAAAAATTTTGAGTTGCTCACACTGAAGTCAAGCAAGGGGACCTTTGCGTTCTTGTTTTGGCTTTCATACTGTAAAGAAATGTCCTTTGCGTGGCCTAGTTAGTGCCATGTTTTTGCATTTCCGTGCTTTTTGTTGGCGAGTTCACGGTCTATAAATGGCCCCCAAGCACAGTGCTGAATTAGTATTCCTAAGTGCAAGCAGGCTGTGATGTGCCTTATGGAGAAAACAAGCGTGTTGGATAAGCTTTGTTCATGCATGAGTTGTGGTAGCATCGGCTATGAGTTAAATGTTAATGAAGCAATAATTGATGTTAAATCAAGGGTCTTTAAACAAAAACACTGGTACACCAAGGTTATATACTCACTGGATGATGCAATGTTGAGACCAGAGCCTCTCAGGCATCCGACCCTACCTTTCCCCCAGTGCGAGCAATGTATTTGCTAACTCAGTGTTGGTGGAACTAATGTAGAACACAACTGTTGTGCAGGAGAATTCCCCGCACGCTGCCAGGTGCTGTCAGGCCACTGTGGGTGGGTGGTGTTGCCCGTCAGTGTAGATGACTGAAGGAGCCAGACGCAAGAACCCTCGAAGAAATGACTGGGGGCAAGTTTCGCGGGTGCAGGGTAGACCGGCGTTGTTGGGCAGAGTTAGGGGAGCTTTGAGAGTCCCCACGGCCGCCTCCCAGGAAGGACTCTCGGCATCTTTTTGTCCCCCTAGTAACAAGGGCATGGAACACCTGCTCAACATGAAGTGCAAAAACGTGGTCCCAGTCTACGACCTGCTGCTGGAGATGCTGAATGCGCACACGCTTCGCGGGCACAAGTCCTCGCTCGCCGGGGCCGCGTGCAGCCCAGCGGAGGAGAGTCAGGGCAGGGAGGGCTCCCAGAAGCCCCCGTCTCAGTGACGCCCAGCCCGAGGCCGGCAGGCCGCAGAGGAGGTCGGAGGCTGACGTGCGAAGTCCAGTGCAAACCGTGAGCCGCGCCCGGGAGCCGGTGGGCTTCGTCGCCGTGCTCGTGTGTGGTTCCTCATCTGGTTGCGGCCGCCCAGTCGTGCACCGCCCTGCACTCGGCCTCCCCGCTTCCAGGAGTCGGGGTGAGAAAGCCGCCGTGTTCCCTGGTTCTGATGCCGACTCCACCTCTCGCTCAGCCTCTTGGGATCTCTCTCTTACTTCCCATTTCCCTTCCACCCCTCTGGAAAACATCTTAAAGGTTTGGGAATGAGTGCTGGAAATCTGCTGTGCAAGGTGTGTAGAGCGGGGAGACGACGGGCCCTTACGGGGAGTGGACACACCTTTATTGCGCAGCCTAACCTGCCCTGACACAGACGTCCGTGTGCTCTCCTGTGACACACACACGTCACAGGCCTGTGAGGGCTACAGTCACGTATCACGATTACTGTCGAAGGCCAGAGGGATCGTGACCCGGGGACCAGTGGTCAGGCTGGGAGGTGAGCCGTGCCCTCCCCCAGACCTCGCTGCCATCTCCATAGAGGTTCATTCTTCTGGATTTGCGTTCATAGAGCCTGCTAATTATTTGGGGTGCATTTATGTGTGTGACCACTCTTAGGGAGGATTGTGGAGAATTAAATCTCTCTGTCCCTTCCTTAAAACTCTCTTGTCCCAAGGAGCCCAGCTGGAGAAAGGCCCAGGATTTGCAGGTTTGGGTCACAGCCTCGTGGCTTCCCTGGGGGCAGCCACAAGCGTCACATCAGCCATCCAGACAGACAGAGGTGAGGCTGTGTAGACTTGGTGAGCATATCGCTTGAACAAGACCTGGTTTGTGAACTCTACTTTAAAAAAAAAAAAATGTAGGGATAGTTATTTATAGCAAGAAAGAATTCTTTTACACCCTAGCGCTCTTTTAAACTATTTTCTTATCAGAACATTTCTGTGGCGAGCTGGGTGAAATAGAAACTTCGTAGAAGAATATTCGTTCCGTTTCCTGGGTGGACATAAATAGGACAAGATGATAAAGCACGTCTGGAATTACCATTTTAACTCACTTTTAGAAAGCTGAAATCTTCAGGAACATAGTGAATGCATTAAAGGGGTTACATCTATACCTTGGCAGTGAGTGGTTACATAATCATGTTTGATTTTTATGATGATGTTTTTAAAAAATCACCTGGTGATCGATCAAACTAATTCTCTCTTTGAAAATGGGTTTACTTTGGCTGGCAAATTCTGTATTTACTAAATCATCAGGAAGATTAAATTTGATTTTTATAAAGGTTGGTTTCTGCTAGGGAGTCCTTGAATGATTCTGAATTTTGATATTGGCATAGTTTTACTAAAAGTGGAGCAGAGCCGTCTCAGAAACCCTCAGACACGGAGCTAGAGAGCGCACCCTGTTGTCTGTATTCTGAGGTGGTCTGAAATTACTCCTCGTGGTTCAGTGTTGCTGCCTAAGTGAGATTCGGTACAGAACGCATGCATTGCATTTTATGGGAACATACAGGTCAATTTTCTTTCTTTCCGATGTATTTTAGGTTGGATTTTGATGCCCAAGGAAGAAAGCAGATTGGTCTCAGGTGACGAAGCAGTTTTCCGCACCAAATCCTGTGCTTGCCTGGACTGGTGTGTGTGCTAGTGAGCTCTCCGAGGGCCCACTGCTCCTTTCCTAGTTATTCCTGCATGCTTCTTAAGGCTGCTTGCCTCCCTGTGTTTGGATTTAGCCCATGATGGGGCTCTTAATACTTTAGGTCATTTCTTCTTGGCTCAGACTGCCACAGGGGTGTGCTGGGGATAGAGGTTAGTCTAGCCTTGGGGGGGGCGTCCTCGGGGCAAGGCGATCTCTTAGAACTGGGGTCTGGGCCAAGGAGGCAGTTGAGATAACATGGTCTATAGCTGAAAGGTGTTCTTCCTTTTGTTTGGAATATTCTAGGGCCCTTTCCCCCTTGCAGATGGGAGTGTTTTGAATCTCTGGGCCCATCTGTGCCAAACGTGGTCTCTAAAGCTGACACCAGTGTGTAGTCAGTCCGCTGTTTTTATAGGTTTTTCGTAAATCCTCAGTATCCATTTTAAAGATGAATCGTTTCTCCTAAACAGTGCTTTCTTTTAAATGTTTTCTCTTTTGGGGGGTATCCACACCCCATCCAAATGATGTATGGACAGCTTCAAATTCTGCAATAGCCTAGTGATGACTTGTTTTCAAGATCAGTTTTTAAAAGGAATGAACTAGGGGAAATAGGACCTGACAACTGTAAACAGGAAATAATTTGAGTATTGGGGGGGGGACCCACCCAGCTACATTTTATGTATTACGGAAAGCTGAGCCTTAGCTTCACCTCAGACTTGTGTGGCAAGATTCCTTTCCTCCATTTTGATCTGCCAGCTATTGTTTAATGTGAGAAACTTATTTGTGGGAGATGAATGAGATTTGGGCTTAATTCCAAAAACATGAGTGTCTCATATGGGATCATGTGGACACATCTTAATGAAACAATTAACATGGAATGTTCTTAACACAGAGCACATTAGAACAGAGTGTTCACTTGGATTTCTAGGGGGAGCTGGCAATCCGTAAAGAGGACCAGGGTGGGCCTGGGGCTGCAGTGAGTTTTCAGGCGTCGTCCTAACCCCCCAGCCCCTTTGTGTGGCCTCAGGCCTGTCACTTGCACACTGTCTGCTGGGACCAACTATGGAGGAGTTGAATTTTGAAGATTTTGAAGAGATGTTTCTTAAAAATAATTTTTTTTATAATTTTGAATAATTTTGAAGAGATGTTTCTTAAAAAAAAATTGAGGGGGGAACATAAATCTGGAGGGCCTTACCTGTATTAAAAACAGAACAAAGCAAAATCGACACAGGCTCTGCAGTGAGATGGTTTCTCCCTGGTTTATTTCACCTGCCAGCTCGGCCGGGAGGGCGGATTATTCTAGATTTCAGTAAAAAGAAATCAGTTAACAATTCCTGGCAGAGCCACTTATATATTCATATATGTAAGCTAGGATGAAGTAATTCTAGAATGTTCCATCATGTGAAACCAGTTTGGTGATTATTTAAATCTGGTAAGGAGGATGCACAGATAGACACCTTTCCAAATTCAAGGTGAACCTTCAGTGTCTAGGTCTATTTTGAAACAAGACATTATTTTATTAAGTAAGATTTGACACATTTCTTTAAGCTGCTAGAAACCTTTTAAAACCCGTAATAAAGACTATGTGAAGGAAATGATAAAAATGCATCATTAAGCACCTAAAAATAATATCTGTGTGCCAGACACAGTTCGGAGGGCCTCCTACTCTCACATTTAATAATAATGACTGGGATCCTAACTTTCTGGTTGTGGAAACTGGAGAGTATAAGCGAACTCGCCCAGGGTCCCACCCGGAAGCAAGTGACAGCTGAGCAGAGGCAGAGTTCCAGTGCCGAAGGTAATCGTGTGGCTTCCTTTGACACGACACTAGGAAGATATTCTTAGACCGCAGTATGCGTGCCTCAGTTGCCATCTGACGTGTGTGCCTCGCGGGCTTACGTGGGCTCCTCCTGATCCCCACAACACTCTGTAGATACCGTGACAGCTCGCAAACCTGACGCAGAAGTTCACCTCCTCTTGGGTACACGTGTAAATTAAAGCTAAGAGAGGGACATGGACCTGCTCGATGGTCGAAAACTACTCATGGCCAAACTTAGACAGGAAGTTAGGTCTGCTGCTGCCCGGCCACCACTGTTTCTGCCGCAGGACTTGCCTCCCTAAGTCGGCTGCTGGAGCTGAATCTCTAAGCCTAACAGACATCCGGGTTACGGTTGTTTTCTACTGACCCTGTAGATCCTAGCTTTTCAGCCGAATGGGGGTCTACATGAAATGTTACAGAACAGGCGCAAAAAGATTGTTCCTGTCCTCCCATCCTGGGCTCATGAGCTAGTGGGTGGCACTCCGGTCACCTCCTTCTACCTGCTGTTGCTTTTCCCAAATGCACCGAAGTGGAGTTCGTTCGCTGGAAATTTGCCCATGTAAAATGCTCACACCTTTTTGGTACCAACGCCTTTGATTCTTCATAGCTCTCAACGTTGCTGGAATTTCAGCTCCAGTGTCAGCTTGAAGATGCGCATTGTCTGTGATATGTGATCTACTTCTAACTCTTTGGTTGTTCTGGGAATCAAGGATCCTTTTTTTTTTTTTGAGTTCCAAGGATCCTCTGCACTCGTGAGGCCAGTGGCTGTGAGGTGCTGGGGGGAGGAGGGGCTTCCTTGATGGGAAGGGCAGAGGCTTGCTAAGGCTAGCCCAGAGCAGCTCCTGCTAACCCCAGTCTATGCTGCCACGTTTGCGCTGCTGTGCTGGGTGTCTCAAGACTTGTGGTGCTGTAACCTGAGGATTCGGTGGTCCCGTGGACCTCGGAGCCTGCTGGCGACTCTCCTTTGTTTTTTCAGGTGAGTGCTTTGTACCACGAAGCAGCCTTGTATATTTGAGTCTTTACAAATGAATGTTTGCTGTTGTGCGAAAGCAGGGTTTGAAGTCTGCTTTCCATACCTCCAGGTACTGCTTTTCCTGTGTCCCCTTAATATTTATGGAACTATTGTGGAAAGAAGTTTAATGTGACATGAGCTAAATAAAGTGTTTTTCATAATTGTGGTTTTAAGAATGTATTTGTTGGGAATATAAGAACTTGCAGTAACTAGGCTACGTAGTCAATGTTCCCATTATATTCTGAATTCTATTCTATTTTAGGTATGCAGCACCCTTTAAGAATTTGTTGAAAACCATGAACACTCTTCCTGGAAAAAGGTACAGAAACACAAATATGCCTGGTTTTAATTCAAGAGGATTAGCAATCTCTTTCTTAAGCTTCCAAAGCTTTTTTTAAAAGATTTTACTTGAGAGTGTGTGCAAGCAGGGGGAGGGGCAGAGGGAGAGAGAATCGCAGACTTGGCACTCAGTGCAGAGTCCCATCTGGGGCTTGAACCTGTGACCCCGAGATCATGACCTGCACCAAAATCAAGAGACGGACACTTAACCACCTGAGCCACCCAGATGCCCCAAAGACTTTTTAAACAGTAGCAATTTAATCTTTGGTCAGCTAATCTCACCCTTGTGATTGATGACCACAGGCACTGTGTGTTCAAGTAAAAGGCAGCCCAAACATGTCAAAGTCCTGGTATGCAGTGCGTCAGTTATTTGGGTGGATTTTCTGTAATTACCCCATTGAAGTCAGTATGATACCCATTAGGAATGGGGAGAAAAGTCATTCATTCCTACTGAAGTGATTTAAATACCAAGTGTCGTTTAAAAATTGCCCTCACGTGTGGGAAATGGAAGATGGAAGGCCTCTTCAAGGTGTAAAACATGACCTCGTAATAAGTGTCTGGGAATACACTGAGCTTTGAGAGAAAAAAGGCCTGCTGGGGGTAAGGGTAGGGTTTAGAAGCCTAGAGTACAGACTTCAGACTCAAAACCTTTATCCTGAGAACGGATGTGCACAATTAGGTTTTAAAATGCAGACCACTGGAGTCAAAGGTTTCCAGAAACATCACCTCCTTTGGACTAGAAGGAAGAGGAGGTAGAGATTCTGCCTCTGGCAGAACTGGGACATGGACCCTCTTACTACCTCAGTGGCTCAGAGAAATAACTGGGGTGACATTTTTCACTTATGTGTCCCTCTGGGATTTGTTAATCCCTAAAAAGAAATGATTTTAAAGCCTCACGACTTTTTTTAAACCGCAAAATACCCTTTTTCTCCCTATCACTGTCATCAATCTGGTGAAGTGAAGACGGATTCCCTTCCACTGGTACCGTTACGTCAAGCTGCTGGGGAACCGCACAAACCCCGGGGGTGTCTGTCCTGCAAAAGGGGCCGCCAGAGCTGGGAGTCTGGTCTTCATCTACTGCCAAGCCTCCCTTGGCCTTCCCTGAGGTTTGTGCTTGGCTGAGAAAGAGGTTAGGAAAGTGGTGTCTCCCAAGGGTCAAGAGATGCAGGTTAGGGGCGCCTGGGTGGCTCAGTTGGTTAAGCATCTGCCTTCAGCTCAGGTCATGATCCGAGGGTCCTGGGATCGAGCCCCACATCCAGCTCCCTGCTCAGCAGGGACTGTGCTTCTGTCTGCCCCTCTGCCTACTTGTGTGCTCTATCAAATAAATAAAATCTTAAAAGAAAAAAAGAATGCAGGTTAGGAGTAGTAAACCCAGGAACCAGTTCAGTGACTTCTACTCATACTTTGTTCTGGTGGGAAATAGTGGTACTGGAACTCTATTGAAGGCAGGTGGATTTTGCCTGTAACATTTGTTAAACAAAATCTGTTTTCTTTGGAGAGAGCTGGGAATTGAAAGATCTGGGTAAAATGATCTTTTCCTTTGTACCCCTCTTCCCCACCATGCTGCCCCCGTCACTCCCTCTAGCACGGGAGGGTCACACGCTGGGTAATAGCCATATCTACAAGTTGTGGGAATTTAGATCTTGCAAGTTATTCTGTACAAAGTTAAATAAGTAGAATATAAAGCTTAGCTTAGAATTAAACCCGATAAATAACCCTAAATATTCTAAAAATAACTTTTGTTCTGGGGAAGGTTGTGTAGAACATTTAATTTGTAATATAATCCAATACAACAAAAGTATGGGTATTTTTTGTTTGTTTTAATGAGAAACATTTGAGTTTACATACCACAAATAGCTTCAAGTTTTGAAACAACCCCCCCATGGCCAAACAGCTAAACAATACCCGAAGCGTCACTTTAAAGGTGAAAAGTCTTATAAAATTAACTTACAAAAACATCCCTATCAAGTAGTTTGGCATTTACTGTACATTAGTCAAAAGCTCAAGCTAAAATCTGGTTTTTTTCTTAAAAATCGAAGTTTACATTATTCATACAGATTCGGCATTGTTAAAAAATATGCACAAATAACCACATCCATGCAATATAATTTCTTTAAAAATTTAAAGCCATATAAAAGAGCAGACGTAAGTACAGAACAGAACGTTTTGGTTTATAACCTGTAGCTCCAGATTGCTAGCTGATTGGAGTAAAATTAATTCTAAACATTTCAAAAGTGATTGTTTCCATCACCAGCTAAGGGTGCATGTGAGTTTCTGAACCAGTTCTAAGATGGAATCAGCTTGCCTGGTTCTCTAACAGGTGATGAATGCTGCTGTTCATGGAGCACATGAGCTACAGTTGAATAGTGTTTCACAAATAAATCAGAAGTCACAAGGTGCCCGGCTCTTCAGGAAACTGAAGACCCCGAAACCAGTCAACTAGTTTTGCCCAGGCTCCCTGCACCCCAGGGATGAACATCCTTGGAAGGCTGCCCTGGGTCCCGAGGGAGAGTGCGCGCCCTCTCTGGCCAAGCCCCACATCTGCAGCAGGTCCCTGGGCCAGGCTGATGCTAAGGGTCACTCACCGGCTGGCCTGGGGCCAGGAGTCAGGCACCCGAGGGAACGGGCGGGTTGGTGGTGCGGTGCCGTGGGCTGGGCGGGGGCTCTAGGTGGGTGGGGGGCCGTTGGTGTACCTCAGCATGGGATAGAAGGACCTGGCAAAGTTGTTGGCCTGAGTGCAGCTGTAGTCCTCTTCGGAGGAGGGCAGCAGGCAGGCCAGGAGCAGCAGCAGGAGGAGCAGGAGTTGCAGGGGCAGCGCGGCCCTGATCACCCGGGACATGAAGGAGCGCCGCGGCTGGGAGCTGCCGGGGCCAGCGGGGCCGGGCACCCTGCCAACAGATGGGGCGGGGGAGGCGGAGCTGAGCACGAGCTGCCAGGGGCAAGGCCCCCATGCGGTACCTGAACCCCTGCTTGCGTCAAGACCGACCTCCAGAACCCGAGATTAAAGTGGGGCACAGGATGGAGGTTCGGTCCTGGAAGGGCAGCCCAGCCCTTTTGAGACCAAAGAAAACAAAGTGGGTTTTGCCCAAAGACCTGGAGTGTGAGACCGGCAAGCCTGGTGAGGTGCGTGTGTGCGACAGGGGACTCGCAGTGGTGACTGCAGGGGCCCCTTACCTGCTGTCTGTCTGGTTCTTGTCTGCTGTCATTCTCTCTGCTCCAAACTGCTAATTAAAAAAGAATCCAGTTAGTAACTAAAAACCGTGAGTCCTGGCCGGGATAAAACATCCTTCCTTCTTAAATTATACACCTTCCTGCCAGGCTTTGGAGACCAGAGTAATCTCACACACATGAGATTATACTCCGCGAGGTAAGAAATACTGGGAGTTTCATGTTCCCGTTTGTGGACCAGTGGTTAATGGAGACGTCGGGGAGCCCCCTCGACGATACTGTAAGGGCTCCCCTCTTTCACAACCTATTCCAGTTCCAGTGATGAGCGGCTGATGAGACAGCCTTTCTGGTGGATCAGTGTTTTCTGCTCTTTAGAGTCAGCCTCTCCACTGACCAGCAGGTCGAAGCGGATCTGGGCTGTCGAACGGGGGCTGGGGCCTCGGGGGCTCCAGTGCCTGTCACCTGGGTAACTGAGAAGTCACCAGCACGGTGCTCAGGGCCGAGAGGGGCTCTCACCTTGGCTTGGGGAGCCGGCACGGATGCTGCCGGCGGCTGGGCTCCGGCGTCTACCTCGTCCAGGCTGGGCAGAGACGGGTCTGGGTTCTGAAATCCACACCCCCAGGGTTCAGTTTAGGGAAACGGAGGGTTCTGAAGAGTCTCAAGAGCACAAGAAAGTGCTTCCTGCAGATTCTTCGGTGCTCCCCTCCCCCCAGCTCAAATCTTTCTGGAAGAGGCGGCTCTTCTTCCCACTCCCCACTTGAACAGGGACTTTTGCAGGCAAGGCCAACCCCTGGCACTCAATGCCCACAGCACATGCTGGGGGACACAACTTTAGCTGCAGCGGGAGGGACAGGAGCAGGGGACTGTGAGCTTCAGACGTGCTGATGTAATCACGGGGCCATCGACCCCCTAGGGCCGAAATGTAACTCCGGCACAGGGTGCAGGGGGGGCCTGCCCTAAGTGGGCTGAGGGTACGGTTTGGGTTTGTGTGGAGTCAGAGCACGTATGCAAAAGAAGAAAGTAGAGAAATGAGAGAGTGGTCAGAAGACGGGGACCCGGACAGTGAGGACGACTCTCACGTCTGTTCAGCATGAAGGTAAGGCAGAAATGCTAGAGGGATCAGGCTGGTCTTCCATATGCCAGCCACGTGAACACGGGGGCATGACGGTGTCATCTTCCCTTGCAAATGACAGAACAGCGTCCAAGAGCCTGTGTAACTTTTTAAGGCTGCACAGTTCAGAAGGGGCACGACTGAGATTCTGCTTGGTGACACACTCACAACCCCCACCCCCCACCCTACCCCCACAGCAAGGCTGCCATACCGCCTCCCTGTTCGGCTCAAGTAAGACATCCTTCCATTCAGAAGCCACAAGTGGACTCACCTGGCGTCCCTGCAGGGACATTAAGTCTTGGGACACTTGCTCAAGTAACTGTTTGAGCTTCTTCTCAATAACATGTACCTTCTCCTCAGCCTCAATATAGTTTTCTCCATGCCCCTTCATGAGAAGGCTGTCTGAAATCTCTCGTAAGGTATTTACTTGAGGTTGACGTTCCATGAGCTCCTTTTCCAGTTGCTAAAAATACAAAAAGTGTGTGAAATAGCTGCTTCATGCGGCCAGAGGAGGCTATCTCAGTGCCAGGAAAGCTCGGGGATGAGTGATAGGTGGGGGTCGACTCCAGAACCTTCTACTGCTTCTACATGTTTGTATGTGTCCTCAAGCCCAGTGTTACTTAGGCAGCAGGTGGGTCACACCCTGTCCGTTTTCCATTCCTTCTCATTCTGACCATAATGCATGGAGGAGTTAGAGGAAAGAACTGAGGGGAGGACGTGTCCCCACCGCTCAACAGTCACCTGGGGGCCGCTACCGTCCTGGACAGCAGAGACGGCACACTTCCTTCACCGCACAAAGTCTGTTGGGGAGTGCTGCGCTTGAGAGCGGGGCTTTACAAAGAGTTTAGCATAACCATGTTTTTAAAATAAGGACCAGTATTTTAAACTTGTAATTGAACCACGTACCAATTTGTGGGTAACAATGTCACCTGGTTCGTGAAATAAAAATACGAACACACAACTACTCTCCAAGAAGTAAGACTTTTCCTATAGTGGATTTAGAAAACCCCTACAGCTCATTGTGTGTGTGGAGTCATTGAACATATTTCCCCGCCCCCATGAGTCCTATTCCCAAAGGAGAAAATACTTCTCATCAAATGGCTTTAAGTGTCTCAGAATATTGCTAAACACCTAGGTTCTGAGTCTTAAAGCCTTCCTGCTTCTGGCCACGGCTCCCCTCTCTGCAAGTCATGGTGCTTCTGAACCACACGGGGATGCTCAGGAGGTAGTACCTGCACATGAGAGCGGAACGCCATGCCAGCATCGTTCCCAGGACCCCAGGTGAGGCTCCCTGAGAGCACGCCTGGCCGGGGCCAGCGCCGGGCAGAACCCCGTAGGACGAAACTCACCCTCAGCTCTTCCCGACATTCCAGGAGAACCTGGGGGTCTGCCTCTGGGTCCGTGACCTGGGCCTTCTGCCTCCGGCTCTCGGCACTCGCCAACCACAGTAACAGATCTTGACTCAACCGGTGGAAGTCCTGAAAAAAACACACACATATACACACATCATAGTGTTGCCTTTTCTGTAAAGGAAGGTGTGCCGAGAAGCAGCTTGCTGGCTTAGGCCTTCACAGTATTTGGTCCTCTTGTCTTTGTCCAGTGAATAAAAGCCTGATTTAAATGAAATGCCAGGGCATCAAAACAAGGAGAAGGGAAAGCAGGAAAGAGGATACAGCTGGCACAGTCGTGGGGCGCACGAAGAATTTTGTCAGGTGGAAAAGTGCCAGCAGAAAGGCAGGGCTTCAGCAGTGCACACCCCGCTCCCTGGCCGTTACACAGAAAGACCACAAATTACTTGACAAATGGGCTGGGTTCAATGGCAAAGGGAGACACCCCTACAGGGCAGGCTGGGGCCCGGGGACAGGGCCATAGGGGGGCTCACTGGTGGGCTCGGAGCTAACACAGTATGAGCCTTTACCCTGTGTCAAGTGCTGGGCTGAGATTATCCGAATTCAGTCCTAAAAAGCCCCTCATGCGATAAAGACTAGAATTCTTCCCATTTTTCAGATGAGGACACAGAGGTCTAGCAGGCACAGTGATTTGCCCAGAGTCACACAGCTACGCAAACTCTGGAGTTGGGTTAAACCACTCCTTGCTCAGGGCAGGTCTCTTCATCACTCTGCTCTGAGGTCCTCCTGGCGAGAGGACAGAGACGGAGCAATGTGGGGTGGCATTCCTGACCGACTGGAATGCTCTCTGGAGCCCTCACGCTAGGAGTGGGCCAGGGCGACTGAACAGGAGACCGGGGGCCAGCAGGAGGGCTCTGGACAGCCCCAGCTGGGCCTCTTGGAAGCACTCGGTAAAGCACATTTCCCTCACACAAGCTGTACTGTGTGCCAAAGCAGCCCGACGATAAAAATACTGGCTTCTCGCAGGCCCACGGGCCTGGGGCCGGCGTACCTGGCACTGCAGCAGGGACCGCCGTAAGCCGGCTCGCCAGCTCTCCACCGCGCCCTGGACCGCGTCCCAGCGCCGCCCCAGCTGCCCGACTCTGCCCTGGAGCTCGCCGGACTCCGCGCTCTCCGACTGCAGAAATTCCTTGCTGCTCATGTTGACAGAGACCACTAAAGCCTTGTAGGTGTCAAAGGCTTTCAGGATCTCCTACCGCAGAGGAAAAAGACTGGGTTAGGCATTCTGAAAATGGGGATGTGGGGTTCATCTGAACCTCAGCAGGGAACGGGTCTGCCAAGCACGTCTCTGAGCTGTGGCCACAGACACCAGTGCGACCTTGCTTGTAACTGGTTGGCCAGCATCAGGTGAGGAGCTGTCTTACGAGGTCGGTGACCTTGGCCGGCCAGGCTGGGAGCAGAGGCCTGGCTCCTGGCTGGCTGACTCAACCACAGCCAGGAATAGAGCCCCCTGAGCCCTGGTTGGCTTATTTCTGGACCAGACTGAAAGTCTTCCAGATAAAGAATGCACAGTTATCCGGCACAGGTCCCTAGATATCACAGAAGTGTCGTTCCTTAGAATGAACAGTAATCCCAGATAAGATAACACAAAGCAAAATAGGAGAACCAA